>CM075986.1:11074668-11335707 GCA_038087875.1 Malacoraja senta
TATTTACTTCAAGTAAACAAACCAAACCAAATCAATGCTTCTTCGCCACCACAATTTTCCACTTCTGGCAACATCTTCGTTAATCCCGTCTGCAATCAAATTTTTCCTGCAATATGGTGACCAGAACGGCACGTGGTGCTCTAGTTATGGCCTAACCTGGCCTGTTACATTCCCCCTGTGTTTATAGTGCATGCGTTAACAAATAACGTTTCCATGTTACCATTATGGACACCTAGATTGATGTGTTCTTCCACACCTCTCAGTACACTCCCATTGATTTCGCATTCACTTGCCTTGTTGATCCTAACTCATAATTCTCCAAATTAAGCACAAGACCTACAACTCTTCTAAGTCTGAAGAAGGGTCTCGAGCCGAAACGTCACCCATTCCTTCTCCCCAGAGATGCTGCCTGTTACTCCAGCTTTTTATGTCTATCTTCGGTTTAAACCAGCATCTGCAGTTCCTTCCTACACAACTCTTCTCAGTACCTGAACTGTCCAATGATGTGTTCATGCAATCCAAAGTTTTCTCCTTTGCTGTTGACTGCAGTCAATTTTTTTTTGGCATCATGTGCAAATTTTATGATCTATAGTTTGAATCATTAATATATTTTACTAACAGCAAGGGACCAAATATGAATCTCTGTGGAACCCTGTTTGAATAGCCTATCAGTTGTAAAACCACGTTAGCATTATACTTTGCTTCCATCCATTAAATGACTTGAGTCAATTTTCCCAGTCTCTCTCGGGTCCCATGGGTTTACTACAAACTGCATAAAGCCATCTCCCAATGCACTGTAGTATTTCAGCATTTTGTTTTCAGATTGTTTCCCAGTTAATATCAGCCTAATTGAAATCACCTATCGCTTGCAATTGGAATGTTCTCAAGTGATAGGAGTAGAATTAGGCCATTCGGCCCATCGAGTCTACTCCGCCATTCAATCATGGCTGATCTCTGCCTCCTAAACACATGGATGAAATTTGAAATTTTGATTTTCTATCATCTCTGCAATAGTTGACATCTACAGCACACAACTGGCAGTTTGATTGCCACTCTTTTGTTCTTTAGCAGAAGCTGAGGAATGTTTTTCTTAGCGGTTTGCCAGGTAAAACCACCCAAACCATTTGCAATCTGCCAAGTTAACTAAGCTACATTTTGCCCATAAGAAATATAAATTGTTCACGCCAATCAAAAGTAAATTCAGCTACAGTGAAGTCCACTTGCAATCTGCCCGTACAACATGACCAAGGAGCATTGCCCCAGCAGATTGAGGGACATATCATTTCTTCAGCAAAACTGTGACACAAATTACATTTAATGCATGCGCCCTCTGGTGGATTGGCAGTGTGCTATTTAATCATTCCAGCAGCAGCATCCAATCTATCAGACTGGTATCAAGCAAGGATGCTTCATTCCTCAACTCTTTTCTCAATCTTTTTTGCCATTCTGCTGCACCTCACCTCCAAACAGCTTCCCACTGAAGTGGGGCGGCTAATGTGCAGGAAACTGTCAAACTATATTCAAGAACCACAGTCACCCCATCTTAAGCCACCCAGCTGCAGCACAAGGACCATGCTTGCTTATATGTACCATCAGAGGCCAGGTTTCAAGTCACTGTCAACTCATTCTCTAAAGCAAATGAGGGACCTGACACATGACATGTACAAAGCAAGATAAACACAAGTGGAGTAAATCAGCGGGTCAGGCAGCATCTCTGGAGAAAAAGGACGGGTGACGTTTCGGGTCGGAACCCTTCTTCAGACCACTCTTCAGCCAGTCTGCAAAAGGGTTCCGACCCGAAACATCACCCACCCTTTTCTCCAGAGATGCTGCCTGACCCTCTGAGTTACTCCAGCACTTTGTGTCTATCTTTGGTATAAACCAGCACCTGCAGTTCCTTCATACACAAAGCAAGGTTATCTTACCAACTCTATGTCCACTGTGCACTACACCACTCCACAACTATAAATCTTTACGGGGGGCACCATGGAAAACTTAGATCACGTCCCACAGTTTAGGAACTGTCTTTCAGCAAAGACAGACGTCAATGCTGACATCCGCCAACACTTGCAACCAGCCAGCACCGTATTCAGCACGTGGTCTATCAGGCAGCAGAGAGGTTTACCCTCCTCTATGCTTCTGTGTCACGGACTGCTTGCAGCAGATGGCTCAACGCACGGTGGGACATCAAAAAAACACTCCGCAAAATCCTCCAAAGCCATTGTCAAGATAAATTAACTAACGTTAGCATCCTCTTCCTGACAAACATCCCCAGCCTTAAGGCCTTCATTGCACTCAGTCAGTATCGTGGACCTGGCATACTGCTTGGAATTCCAATACCAGACCTCAAAGATAGACACTCTACACCAAGAGATGATGAGGTAGAGCTGATGAGGTAGACGGAGGAAAGATTCAAGAATGCTTTCAATGCCACTTTGGAAAAAGTGTCACTTTCCCAACCACTCATGGGAATCCTAGCCGATGAGCACTGAGAATGGAAAAGAAGCATTCTGGATGATATTGAGAACCCCGAGATCACACACTGGGATCACGCAGAAACTCTGCGTAGATAGCTTAAGGAATACACGATCTCCAAAGCATCCAAGCACATCTCCCTTGGTAGTGCCTCTAGGTCTCACAGCCATCTCAGAACGGCAGTGAAAGCAAGTCATACTCTATCACAAGGGACTCTAGAAAATTCTCCCGAGAAAAAAAATAACAGACAAAGATTTAATAATGCACTTACAAACAAATCTTTATTCCAGTGGAAATTGAAATATGTCAGATTATCTGTGCTCTGTAAGGTTATTTCCTTCACTGATACATATAAGATTGTTAAGGGTTTGGACACGCTAGAGGCAGGAAACATGTTCTCGATGTTGGGGGAGTCCAGAACCAGGGGCCACAGTTTAAGAATAAGGAGTAAGCCATTTAGAACGGAGACGAGGAAACACTTTTTCTCACAGAGAGTGGTGAGTCTGTGGAATTCTCTGCTTCAGAGGGCGGTGGAGGCGGGTTCTCTGGATGCTTTCAAGAGAAAGCTAGATAGGGCTCTTAAAAATAGTGGTCAGGGGATAGAAACATAGAAAATAGGTGCAGGAGTAGGCCATTCGGCCCTTCGAGCCTGCACCGCTATTCAAAATGATCATGGCTGATCATCCAACTCAGTATCCTGTACCTGCTTTCTCTCCATACCCTCTGATCCCTTTAGCCACAAGGGCCACATCTAACTCCCTCTTAAATATAGCCAATGAATATGGGGAGAAGGCAGGAACGGGGTACTGATTGGGGATATCAGCCATGATCACATGGAATGGCGGTGCTGGCTTGAGGGGCCGAATGGCCTACTCATGCACCTATTGTCTATTGTCTTCAACAAATTGAGTTCGTGAAAAACATGGTAGTTTGCAATTCGCTTGTTAGTTCGCACATTCTGACTAAATGTGCTTGGCAGAAATGCTGCAATAATTTGTTTCACCATATGGGTTTACTTATGAAAAGATAGAGTACATTGTCAGTATCTCAATTTTCTGTAATGCATTGCTTTCATTTAAATGAGATTCTTCTCTTCCTCTTCAAAATCTATTACTCAACCTTTTCTTGTTGAACTGCTGAGCAGGGCTGGCTAAATGTCATCTGCAGCTGATGTAGCACCAGACTGAGAGGCAAGTTGGAGGGAATGGAGATTTTAACCACTTCACATATCTGCTCCATTGGTTCACAACACAAATACAATCCCAACACAAAATCTGTGGCACACTCATTCCCAGACTATGTTCGGGGACCACCACGACGTAGAGCTTTTCTTCCGTCGCTTCTGCCTCCGCGCCTTTTTCTATGGCAAAGAGTCCTCACCATCCATTGATGACCCCTTCTCCCACCTCCACCGGTCCCCCTCCTCTTGAATTTCCCCGGATGGCCATCTACCCTCTTGGGCTCAGTCTGAAGAAGGGTCACCACTCACCACTGTGGATGTAGTGTACCTGGACTTTCAGAAAGCATTTGATAAGGTCCCACATAGGAGATTAGTGGGCAAAATTAGGGCACATGGTATTGGGGGTAGAGTGCTGACATGGATAGAGAAGTGGTTGGCAGACAGGAAACAAAGAGTAGGGATTAACGGTTCCTTTCAGAATGGCAGGCAGTGACTAGTGGGGTACCGCAAGGCTCGGTGCTGGGACCGCAGCTATTTACAATATACATCAATGATTTGGATGAAGGGATTCAAAGTAACATTAGCAAATTTGCAGATGACACAAAGCTGGGTGGCAGTGTGAACTGTGAGGAGGATGCTATGAGAATGCAGGGTGACTTGGACAGATTGGGGGAGTGGGCAGATGCATGGCAGATGAAGTTTAATGCGGATAAATGTGAGGTTATCCACTTTGGTAGCAAAAACAGGAAGGCAGATTACTATCTAAATGGCGTCAAGTTGGGAAAAGGGAAAGTACAACGGGATCTGGGGGTCCTTGTCCATCTATGAAAGTAAGCATGCAGGTACAGCAGGCATTGAAGAAAGCGAATGGCATGTTGGCCTTTATAACAAGAGGAATTGAATATAGGAGCAAAGAGGTCCTTCTGCAGTTGTACAGAGCCCTATTGAGACCACACCTGGAGTATTGTGTGCAGTTTTGGTCCCCTAATTTGAGGAAGGACATTCTTGCTATTGAGGGAGTGCAGCGTAGGTTTACAAGGTTAATTCCTGGGATGGCACGACTGTCATATGCTGAGAGAATGGAGCAGCTGGGCTTGTACACTCTGGAGTTTAGATGGATGAGAGGGGATCTCATTGAAACATATAAGATTGTTAAGGGCTTCGACACGCTAGAGGCAGGAAACATGTTCCCGATGTTGGGGGAAGTCCAGAACCAGGGGCCACAGTTTAAGAATAAGGAGTAAGCCATTTAGAACGGAGACGAGGAAACACTTTTTCTTACAGAGAGTGGTGAGTCTGTGGAATTCTCTGCCTCAGAGGGCGGTGGAGGCAGGTTCTTTGGATGCTTTCAAGAGCTAGATAGGGCTCTTAAAAATAGTGGAGTCAGGGGGATATGGGGAGAAGGCAGGAAGGGGGTACTGATTGGGGATGATCAGCCATGATCACATTGAATGGCGGTGCTGGGTCGAAGGGCCAAATGGCCTACTCCTGCACCTATTGTCTATTGTCTATTGGTCTCAACCCGATACATCATCTATTTCTTTTCTCCAGAGATGTTGCCTGACCCGCTGAGTTACTCCAGCATTTTGTGTCTATCATCGGTGGAAGCCAGCATCTGCAGTTCCTTCCTAAGCACTCCCCAATAACCCTGAAATGAGGTGGCAATTTAAAGTGAAGTACAATGGTGGGGCTGGAGTCACAAAGACCAGACTGGGAAGACACAGCACGTGAAAAGCTGTGAGCCTGATGGTTAGTTTTAAGGTAATCATGACTGTTATGGTGTGTAAGAAGGAACTGTAGATGCTGGGTTTAACCAAAGATAGACACAAAATGCTGGAGTAACTCAGCGGGACAGGCAGCATCTCTGGAGAGAAGGAACGGGTGACGTTTCGGGTCGACACCCTTCTTCAGACTCATTACTGTTATGGTTACTGCACCCACAAAAAATGTTTTCTCCAGATAGAGCATACGTTGTCGAGCCAGATTGCCCCAAACCACTCAGTATTGCTTTCCAAGGTAGTGGCTTAATAAGTAAGTGATACGCCAGTAAGCCAGAGAGGTTCTGGTGTGATTGATGACGACGTCTTAACCTCTGACTACAACCGCTGTGTTGTAATGCATTAATGCTATCCATTGTCCTCTCCATATACCACACCAAAGGTCCAACTGCATCAAGCTTCCTGGTTTAACCTTGCAAACCAGTGCTCCATCTGCTTCAACATAAACATGTAACACTTTCAATGAAGCTTGCGTTAAGTACCAACTCCTATTTAACTGAAATGGCAAAATACCTAACGCACCAGATTTGACTTTTGAAGACATGATGAAAAAAGAAAAGCAGATACTGGCATTCATCCATTTTCTCTTTCATCTACCTATCACTCTACACTTTCATCCAACCTTTTCAAGGCAATACACACCAGAAAAAATAGCCTCTGAAAAGACGTTACTATGGAGTTAAAGAACACTATACCGTTTCTAAAATTTGTACTGATCTCAGTTCATCTATTCTCACAATTTGCTGAGTTACTAGATACCTGCAGCATTTTGTTTTTATTTCAAATTACCAGAATCATCTGTTTTTCTTATTTTAATAGCATTTGGTTGTTTGAAGCAAATCATTGAGTCTTCCAACCTATCTTTTAAAGCTGTGCAGAGAAAGAACATTTGATCAGTTGGAGCTGACAATTCAGAAAAATTGACAAACAGCATCTTGTCATTTGCCGCACCTCCATCGAGCCCACAGAGAATCGTTCCCCTGTCTGGAATCAATCAAGACCGTGTACAGAAGGAAGATAATCAATCAATAGGAAGTCACTAAAAGTGGTGTAAACAACTTAACTAACCGTACCCAAGTTACATCTAACATGTATTTAGAATGAACTGTTGCACATCACAAGTATGTGTTGACCAGACAGGTTACATTTCATTACTGTTGATGCTCCTGCAAAGGCATTTTTGAAAGGCCGAGGTACTGATGTGTATGAAGCGCAATGCATTTCACCTCCTTTCGGCTGATGGATTTCCTTGCTGTTTAAGATTGCATGCATGCACTGATTTCATTTTTAGTTAAGCAGTATGCGTCTTCCCTCCTTTATCTGAACAAATTACTGCTATCAATTGCAACAACTTATGTATTGATCTCCTGGTTTTGGGATAATGGTTATTGTACTATTATTGCTTCATGAATGTTGGTCTTCTGCCTTGGAAAGTAACATGGGGTATGTGGGGGATTAGGGGCGAGGGGCAGGCTTTGGTCATTATCT
Source organism: Malacoraja senta (assembly GCA_038087875.1). NCBI lineage: Eukaryota > Metazoa > Chordata > Chondrichthyes > Rajiformes > Rajidae > Malacoraja > Malacoraja senta. Next base: position 11,081,590 of record CM075986.1, read on the forward strand.
TTAACTTCCCATTGTTGCAATGCAATTTGAACACGACTGATATTTCCATTGGTGTAAAATATGGCCACGTCACCTTTTTCCTGTTTCCATCCAGTTTAGTGCAGTGCATTTATTGTGCAGAAGGTGTAACTTGTGTGTACTGTTTCTGAAGATTAAATACTGGATTATTTGTTTAGGATGTTAGTTTTAATTTTATTGAGCCATTCATTATTCTTTGTTATTTAATTAAGTGCCATCGCTGGAGCCTCTCCCATGATGGCTTCACTAATTTAAGCTGCAACCTTGGCTTGCCTTTACCTCACAGTGGATCAGGTGTGATGGGTTCATGGAGATGTTGTTAACAAAGTGGATGGTGCGGCAGCACAGCAGTAGAGTTGCAGCCTTGCAGCGCCAGAGACCCAGGTTCAATCCTGACTACGGGTGCTGTCTGTACGGAGTTCCCACGTTCACCCTGTGATCGCGTGGGTTCCCTTCAGGTGCTCCGGTTTTCTCCTACATTCTAAAGACGTGCAGGTTTGTAGGTTAATTGGCCTCTGTAAATTGTCCCTAGTATGTAGGATAGAACTAGTGTACGGGTGATCGCTGGTCGGTTCAGACTTGGTGGGCCGAAGGGCCTGTTTCCTTCACAAAGTGGGATAACTGCTAGCGGTCCCTAAAATTGATTTCCTACGTCAACAGACCATGCACTCAAACAACACCCTTACTCAGTATACGGAGCAAACAATCTTCTGAAATGTGAAAGCGGACGCTACAGGAGAAGGGTTTTCAGCTCAGGAAATCAAATTGGCATTCCAAAGATTACCATCAAAGTCTGTTTTTAATTAAAACAACCCCTAATTGCTTCATTGCAAGGAATTTGCTGGAATGCATCAGGAATGAGCCGTTTTCAGTGATGTCAAACTGGGAAGGTGTTGCTTTGAGCAGAGCAGATTTGAGCTTGGAGTTCAAAATCGCATCATATCTGAATATATTAAACCAAAATCACACCCAATTTTTCTGCAGATTTTGACTTCAGGATAAAGCCCACATCCTTTTGTAAAGAACATGCCTGCACTCTGACAGTACAAGTCTTCAAGTAGTTCAAAACCACACAAAGAATCTGACCAAGGGCTTGTGTAAACAGGCTGATAAGAATATGGGGATTCAAGGCAGAAACTATAACAGAAATACCAAGTTTCTGTGTTTCTGTTTGATCACTTGATAACTATATGTCCCCACAGATCTTGGAAACGCTCACATCAAACTGCCATACAGGAAATTACCTGTGAGGAAAACAGACAGACACGTCCTCAGACACCATCACTTTACCGTTCGGCAGACAAAAACGTCAGTTGCATCAAATACATCTGGAGGCTAATTAAAAACACATTCATTCAGCGTTTCAGTGAACGTCACATTACTCATCACTTCAATAAAACATCATCCCTTTAATAAAACTTACTAAGACCTTCACTGAAAGAATCAACACACAACAATATAAAGAGGGCAGAGACAACCCCCCCATATTATGGCCATTCATGTTATGGAAATTCACCCTCACAATTATCATCCAAAAATGTGAAAAATCAAATACAATTCACTCTTGCAATTGTGCGAAAAAAGTAAATAAGCACAAACTGTAATAATTTTCAACTTCACGACACAGTTTCACGTTTTGGAAAATATCAAGATACAGACCATTTTCTCGGATCCTAACCCATGTTATAACATTGAGGTTGCCTGTACTGTAATAACAACACTTTAGTACGAGTGTGCCTCAGGATACCGAAAGAACACAAGAGGTATCCGATTGCATACAAATCCCAATTGTGAGAGACTAGACTTGATTCCAAATGATAAAGTTGTGGTAAAACCAACAAGGGATGAAGAAGGGATGTAACATTTGACGCGTTTAGCTTAATGAATATATCCCAAGACTAATGCACCGTAATCTACAATTTAAATCATTTCCCCTTTCCTTTTATATCCACGCGGGGATGAGTCTTAAAATGGAAATGTATTTTTGTCCAGAGTTGAGTCAGCAGTTCTCAGTCCATCGTGGACCATAAATGGAAAGGATGAAGCCAGAGAACAAAATACATTGTTTTAAACAGTTTGTGCAGTAAGGTTTCAAATTTTCCATAACAATGTCAAACATAATTTTTAAAAAAACTTTTCAGTTGTTAGCAAGCTGTTCTCACATCAGATTCAGATTAGTTTGTTGTGGTGTACACCAGGGTGCAATGAAATTCCTTGTTCGCATGAAACTCAGGGTACACAGTAATAGATACCACAGCAGAATGGTGGATCATGTCGGATTGTATTACAAAAAAATACTAAAGATCATGATCAGAATAACCAGATGAGGTGCAGTTAGGAGTTAGAGTAGGTGGCAGCACCTCTGGGAAAGGGGGTGTGAAAGAGGTGATTGGTTCAAGAGAGACACAAAGTGCTGGGGTAACTCAGCGGGTCAGGCAGCATCCCTGGAGAAATGGAATAGGTGACATTTTGGGCCGAGACCCTTCTCCAGACTGATTGGTTCAAGAGTCAGACTGCAATGGAGAAGAAGCTATTCTTGAATCGGGACATCCGCCTTTCAAACTCCTGTATCTCCTCCCAGAAAGTAGGAGAGAGCAAAGAGAATGGCTGGGCATCATGAGGATGGACTGGATGGAAGAAAGTGGCAAGCCTATAACACACTGGGCTGTGTTCACCACTCTCTGTAGGTTGAGATGGCCAAAAACACCAGGCTGAGATGCATCCTGTCAATGTACTAACTATATCACATCTGTAGAGGTTCGAGAGGAATACTTGTGGACGTGCTGAATCTTCTCAGATGATTAAGAAAGTAAATATGCCGGTGTGCTTTCTTGAATTCAGCATCAGAGTGAAGGGACCAGACCAAACGTAGACTGGGTGATCATTTAGCTGAACACCTTCACTCTCTCCGCCTGAACCTACCTGATCTCCCGGTTGCTAAACACTTTAATTCCCCTTCCAATTCCCACACTGACCTTTCTGTCCTAGGTCTACAACATCATCGTCTATATCTCTCATTTCCCTTCCCTTGAGGAAGGGTCTCAACCCGAAGCATCACCCATTCGTTCTCTCCAGAGAGGCTGTCTGTCCCGCTGAGTTACTCCAGCTTTTTGTGTCTTTCTTTGGTTGATGGTGATATGGCTGGTGATAGGAACATGAAGTGGTTGTCCACCTTCAAAGCAACTCTGTTGATGAGGACAGCGTTGTGTTCCTCCACTCAGCCCCCCTCTGCTTCCTAAGATCAACAACCAACTCCTTTGTCTTGATGTCAATGATTAGGTTGTTGACAATATGACGCAGGTTCCTGATCTCTTTCCTGTACTCAGTCTCATCCATTGTTATTGATCCAGCTGACATCATCGGTGAACTGAAAGCTTGAGTTGGCGCAAAATTTGGACCCACAATCATGGGTGCACAAGGGGCTGAGCAGGGCCTTGAGGACATAACCTTGAGGTGCACTAGTGTTGAGGGTCAGGGTGGAGAAAATGTTGTGACCAACTCCACCTCACTAACATCAGTGAAGACTGAGCCTCATTCAGGATGGATGAAGTGGTCTTCACCATGTTCCAGTCCACTGACACGGCAGTCTTGAAGTAGACCCTCAGCCTCCACAGGCCTGGTTTAAGGTGAAGGGGGAAAGATTTAATAAGAATCTGATGGGTAACTTTTTGGATCTAACTGTAAGGAACAAGCTGCCAGAGGAGGTAGTCGAGGCAGTGACTATAGCAATGTTTAAGATGCAATTAGACAGGTCCATGGACAGGACAGGTTTAGAGGGATATGGGCCAAACACAGGCAGGTTGGACTAATGCAGATGGGACATGGTGGTTGGTGTGGGCAAGTTGGGCTGAAGGGCCTGTTTCCACGCTGTATGACTCTATAGCAGCCACGAGCAGCACCAACAGCTGATCAGTCTGGCTGCAGTGAGGGCGAGGGATGGTGGTGTAACAGTGATCTAGAGTGTTCACACCCTGTATGGGATGGGACACATGCTGATGGTATTTGGGGTGTTAGCTCCTGAAGTTTGCTTGTTTGAATTGGCCGGCAATGATGAAAAGAGTATGACAGATTTGCTGTCTCAAGGGAGTTGACAACAGAATATAATTCTTCCATTTTACCAACTTGGCATCGGCTTAGGAATTACTCCAGCATTTTGTGTTTAAAAAAAAAATTAAACTACATAATCCTGGCACCAGCTACTTAATATCTATCATGCTACAGAAGGTTACAAATCAATTTTAATCAAGAGTGAATTAAATGAAACATCCCATTCGGATACAACTATTGTAGATCCAGTCTAGACAAGATGCAGGGGAGGGTTCAGGGCAGTCAATTAAACTTCAGATACTACTTACTTGGTGCCAAGTCACCCAGCAGTTTCAAATTAAATAATTCAGCTCAAGCTTTTGGAAGGGAGAGTGTGGCTAGACAGCTTCAGAGAAAATAGGTAAACAAAACAGACACACATTGCATATGGTATTACAAACATAAATTATGTAATTATAACCCAACAAAAGAGAAATTGATTCTGTCAAACTTAAAAAAGGAAAATATTTTGATGTCAATCTTTCAGCCAATATGTTAAACCATCTTTTCTTTTTCCCATCCACGAACCTGTCCAAATGTTTCCTAATTGTGCCTGCTGCCATAGCACTGGGAGATTGTTTCAGCATGCCACCCTTCATTTGAAAAAGTTGTCCCTCAGTTCCCTTTTGAATATTTCCGCTGTCACCTTAAATCCATGCTCTCTAGTTCTAGACTCCCGTTCTCTGGGAAAGAGACCGTGACCATCCATCCTATTGACTTCCCGAGCCATTTTATATACCTCTCTAAGGTTAACCCTCAGCCTCCTCGGCCTATCCAACCTCTTTTTATATCTCAAACCCTCTAGTAGATTCTTGTGAATCTTTTCTGCACCCTTTCCAACTTAATAACATCCTTTCTATAGCTGGGCAACCAGTGTGCTGCACAGTACGCCAGTCTCACCAATTACTTGTACAGTTGTAATGTGGTATTTCAACTCCTGCAACCAATGGCCTGACCGATGAAGCCAAGTCAACCAAATTTGTTTTTCTCCACCCTGCCTACCTGAGTTGCCACTTGGCAGGGAATTATGTGCCTGTACCCCTAGGTCCCTCTTCTCCACGGTACTTTCATTTACTGTGCAAGTCCTGCCCTGGCTTCACTTACCAAAAGGCAACACCTTGCATTTTCCTAAGTTCCATCTACCATTCCTTGGCCAATTCCCCAGTAGATCTAGATCCTGTTGTAACCTTCGTTCATCTTCTTCACTGTCCACCACACCATCCATTTTGGTGCCATCTAAAAATGTAACTGTGTCAACAACATTGTCATCCACATCGTTAATACAGATGACAAACAACAGTGGAGTCAGCACTGATCCCAGCCACACACCGTTGGTTACAGGCCTCAAATGTAAACAACAATCCTCCACTATCAGCCTCTGTCTCCAACCTTGGATCCCATGTGATCTATCCTTATAGACTAGCCTACCATGCAGGTCCTTGTCAAATACCTTGCAAAAGTACATGTAAACAACGTTGACCACCCTGTCCCTTGAATTCTCTTGGTAAACACAAAAAAACACAATCAAGTTTTTGGGACACAATTTCCCACACACAAAGCCATGCCAACTAACCCTTATCAGTTCCCGCCTTTCCAAATGCTGGTAGACCCTTTCCCTCAGAATCTCCTCGGGTAATTTTCACACTATTGACGTTAGGTTCACCGACCAGCCCGTGGTTCCCTGGCTTGCACTTGCAGACCTTCCTAAATAAAGGCATGACATTAGCCACCCTCCAGTCTTCCAGGACCCTATCCATTGCTAAAGATGGTGTAAATATATCTGCCAAGACCCCTGATATACATTTCAAAATGGAAAAATAAATTAGCCCATGAAGGAAAGGTGTAAAATTAATTGACTATCTCTAACAGAGTCAGCATAGACATGCTAGTTCTGCGCCGTATGATTCTAAAATACTGTTGAACAGCCAATTATTTTCAAATTATGGCCACAACATTTTTAATTTCAAAGCTTCATCCAGATGCAAGCTAAAAAAGACAGCAACTAGACAGAGTCTGAAAAAGGGTCTCGACCCGAGACGTCATCCTTCTCTCCCGAGATGCTGCCTGTCCCACTGAGTTACTCCAGCCTTTTGTGTCTATTTTCGGATTTAAACCAGCATTTGCAGTTCCTTCCTACATAATAAAACCTGACGCAATGCAGTATCGTGGAAAACCCCCCCACAAATGTCTGAAGATATCTCCAGACAGGTTGAATTACATAACCTCCTGGCAATAAAACAACTGCAAAACATTGGTCCGCAAGAGACGGAACTGAAGGCAGTTCTGTAGGTGTCACAACATTACTGGCTTGAGTGTCCAAACTCGTGCAGTGCCATCAGGCTCAACACTAGGGCTAGAGTTTGTCGTGTCTGTGCAGAGGGGCCTGCCACACTTTGCATCTCACCCTTCAATTTTACACCACCCATGGTTGTTGTATTTAATGCAACCCTATTCAACTGAATGGGTATGTCAATGTAAATTGAATCCATGTTCAGCTCAGTGGATTGGTTTTAGTTTTTATTTTACATTTACTTATATTGGGTAAATGTGATTTTAAGTCAAATTATTATTTTTTTAAATAACTGCATATATTTTCAAAAAGTTTTAAACCTGTTTCAACACTGTTAAATGTCTCCAATTGTGAAAAGGTGACTTGGGGTGGGCCCTCAAGATTCATCACCTGAGGTTTAGTTGCCATACACAGAACAAACTCTTCTTCATGGACCGCTGTACCACCAGAGACTGAAGCTCAGCTTGACCTGCTGGTGAAGAATATTAGCGCAGCTTTGGTGCCAAGGTGGGTGGAGGAGGGAATGAGTGGGGTGGGGGGGGGGGGGGGGGATGAGGGGGCAGAGAATACACACTAGGCATAAACCGCACCATTTATCCAGCCAACTCTCACACACAATGGCACACTCCGCATTTCCAGCTAACAAACCATTGCACAATAAATCCACACATTTCAGCACATTATTTAATTCCAGGCAATAGCAGAGAATAATTCCTGCATGTTTGTCATCTGCAACAACGACACAAAAAGACAGTGTCATCAGTTATTCAACTGCCAGTGCATAAATGTACTCTTTGCACCAGTGACAAAATATTGAAAGCAAATTTTACCCTTAAATTTTAAAAAAACACAATCACTTTTCTTTGCATGCTGGAGTAACTCAGCGGGACAGGCAGCATCTCTGGAGAGAAGGAATGGATGATGTCGGAAGTCTGAAGAAGGGTCTCGACCCGAAACATCACCCATTCCTTCTCTCCAGAGATGCTGCCTGTCCCGCTGAGTTACTCCAGCATTTTGTGTCTATCTTCGGTTTAAACCAGCATCCACCCAACACATTTTTCTTTGAAGTTCCTTTAATTTATGCAACTTATGCCACGATGAGGGGATATGCAACAAACAAAAGGGCTTGTCCAAAGTACTGGAAACATTTTCATCTACAGTGGGAATCAACCTTTGACAAAAATATACAATATCTATTCATGGAAGTGAAAGACAAAAATCTGGTTAACATTACGGACGTTGTGCATCCAAATTCATTATATCTTTTAGGTTCTGCTGTAAATTACATATTTAACAGAGATTACCAGCAACATTAAGGATTTCCTGCCCCTTATTATCCCTTCCCGGGCGCCTTTCCTGTCGTGTGAAGGTATTCAAAGACGTCTGCTGCTTGTCGCCTTATGCATGTTGCTCACTGAGCATGTTCCTGTCTGGTAGCTCAATCCCTCAACTTGCTTCCTATTTTACACGTCTGACAAATATTTTGCCAGTTGCCAAGTGACTCCCTGGTCAGTGATTAATGACTGTGCACAAATCCACCCAAAATCCTTTGGTCGATTCCCCCAAGAATAGCTATACCGCTTTAACATGGGGCAAGATAGACAGGAGGATGAGTTGTGGTGGGCTGCACCTTCTAACCCTTCCGGTTCATTTTTCTTTTAACCTCAGACAAATCAGTAGGAACAAAAGGCCCTCTTTCCTGCTTTGTTTTGTGTAAAACAAGTACAGTTCTAGGTACCGGTCGGTTGAATGCAGATACTTGTAGCAAGCTCTCTGCTGAGAGGAATAAGAGTAATAAAGTTGTCTCTGAGGGGCAGAATCAAACCTTTGTGTAAAATTCTACCTGCTTGCGACTTCACAGCAAAGTAGATACCACCATTTAACGTGAAAGGCAATGGCCAACTGGCAAACCCATTAACTGGGTCTTAACATTGTTAAGACCCGCTGGTCTACACATTGTGGAGGACAGAAAGACAGTGGCGCAGTGGTACAGTTGCTGCTTTATAGAGCCAGAGACCTGTGTTCGATCTTGACTGCGGGTGCTGTCTGTATGGAGTTTGTACGTTCTCCCTGTGACCGTGTGTTTTCTCCGGGTGCTCCAGCTTCCTCCCACATTCCAAAGACGTGCAGGTTTGTAGGTTAATTGGCTTCTGTAAATTGCCCCCAGTGTATAGGATGCAAAACTGGGATAACATTGAACTTGTGTACAGGTAATCATAGGTTGGCGCGTACTCAGTGGGCAGAAGGGCCTGTTTCCCGAAACTAAACTAAACAATATTACTAATTCCATAGGATGAGGCAAGAATGAATGTTTAGCAAAGGTGAACTCCTCATTGAGTTCAAGAAAGCTGTGAAGATCTCAAGGTCCACAGAAGATTAAAACATTCTGTGAAATGATTTAAACTTAAGGAGTGAGGTTTTCTTAAGCCATTCTGACCCAGTAGAGTCATGGAGTCATACAACATGGAAACAGGCCTTTCTGCCCAACTCGACCATGAGAATATGGACATTTGACCAAAGGTCAGAAAATCAATCTTGTGCTCCCAATAACCACTGGTAACCAACAATTGTGAGCAAAAATGCCTACTGGTCTACCAAGAGTTAGGGATGATCAACTGGTCTCTGGATCTTCAGGTCAAGAATGCAAGAATCAATCTGGAATGAGATACGTGATCATCAGGGATGAATCTCAATGAAAATAAGTAAATCTATGGGTGTTCGGATATATTTAAAGCTTATGTGCTCCATGGACCTCTATTACATGACTTCACTATAGCCTTACCTTTAAATCCTGTCCTCACATTCTTAATGTCAGACTGCCTAAATTGGCTCCCAAACAGAATTGGCCATTTAGGGCGCAATGGTGACGCAGCGGTAGAGTTTCTGCCTTTACGCCGATTGCAGCGCCAGAGACCCGGGTTCGATCCTGACTATGGGTGCTGTCTGTACGGAGTTTGTACCTTCTCCCCGTGTCTACGTGGGAGTTTCTCTGAGATCTTCGGTTTCCTCTCACACTCCAAAGACGTACAGCTTTGTAGGTTAATTGGTTTGGGGTAAATGGTTTTTAAAAATTGTCCCTAGTGCGTGTAGGATAATGCTAATGTGCAGGGATCGCAGGCCGGCGCAGACTTAGTGGGCCGAAGGGACTGTTTCCACGCTGTATCTCTAAAAAACTAAAAAATAATTTTTAAAAATGCAGATACATAGGGGGATAATGAACATTGAGGGAACTGCATCTCTACAACGTAATGAAAGGACAAAATGAAAGAAATAAGAGTGAAATCTGAAGGTTTTTCTTTCAATTATTAAGTGTGCAACTTAACAATTGAAAAAAAATTGACTGGCTGTGATATTGCCAGCCAGTCATACAAAGCTCCATTTTGCAACATATAAATATTGCACAATGGTTTCACTTATAATTGTGTTGCCAGTACCTAGCTGTAAATCACAGAGCAGCAAGTGAACTGAACCTAATCTATTCTGATAGCACTTCTTCGCAAAATCACTTCCCATCTCAAACACTTAATTTCAATTAGATTATCCAACGGGCAAGTGGGAAGAAAAACTACTGCCCACAGGACAAGTTATGGCAGAGGTCTACACTTGAGTCACTTTCATGTCTCGTCAGATTGCGATGATACAAGAGAGCCTGAAATAGTGAGACATTCAAATTATTGGGGATAGGGAGTTGATGGAAAAGCAGAATCCGCTTCAAACCCTATAGCATAGAAATTGAACTTGAAACCCAATTCTATCTGATACACTTACTGGTTGACGTCAAGGGTTAGCAAAAACCATATGCAGTCCTCAATCAAATGAAAGCAACGAAGCCAAACGGCAGAGGCAATGGATCTTAGCAAAACAGTAACATTGCCAAACCTTCCACTGCCATAGGATGCTCAGTACGCCTACACAGCCGTACTTGGACGTAAACAATTTTATGAATTGTTCATTTCTGCCAAATGGAAATACACACATTTTCTTTTGGAAAATGTTATCCATTGACATGGGCATACGGGGGTGGGGGTGGGGAGCAGGTTAACGGGGCTCGAGCAGCTGAGTTTCATCTATGGAACCAATTAGCAATTGATTACAATTGCGAGTCCACAGACTGCAGAAACAGATGATGAAAGTGGGCTCCAGGGAGGGGAAAAAGCATATCAGTCATTTTTATTTATTTTTATTCCAATGATAAATATTTCAAAAACAAAGGAACACATTGTGGCCCCATCTTGTGGTCAAGCCACTTGTCTCTCGAACCTTCGATGGTCGGGCTCGAACTCTCACGTGGATCAGGCGTGATCTGGGCCGACCCCCAATTACGCGGTCAGGGGGGCGGGCCGTTGGGCGGTTGAAATTTGAAGGATTGGCAGTTGGAGTTGGAGTGGAACTCGGATGTGCTCACGAGCGACGGCACAGTAGTAATAGTAGTTAAAATATTAACTTGACGGGGCTGTATCGGTTAATTATTAAATAGAGTGTTTACACAACGCGTGGGCCTCTACAACATGTTTATTAATAATCATTGCATCTTTTTAATTTTGATTTGGGGATGTTGTTTTGAAACACAACTGTGATAATTCGCCGAACAGCAATATATTCCTGAAATGTAGTTTTCGGGACCAATGCACAAATTATACAGAACTTATCTAAAATGGAAGTTTCACTGTAACTCTGCGACATTTTTGGCAATTGGTGACTGCAGTTGGTGGGGTTGAGAATACAGTCGGCAAAATACACCAGAAAGTAAGGAATGAATATGGTCAACAGCAAAGCCCTGAAGATTAGGGTTCGACAGAGTTAGACAGGTACATGGACAGGATAGATTTGGAGGGATATGGACCAAATGCAGGCAGGTGGGACTTGTGTAGCTGGGACATGTTGGCCAGCGTGGGCAAGTTGGGCAGAAGGGCCTGTTTCCACGCTGTATCAACACTATGATTCCAAGATTAGTCCCGATCAGTAAACTTGATAGCAGTTTTGCACTGAAATACAACATTTAACAATACCTGGGTACTACAATCACTACAATTCATTTAACTGATTGATGCCTGGTGCTGCAGTTATCAATAGCCAATCCATTCCAAAACTGCCATTCAAATCTGCATTGTGTTTGCAACCTCAACCATGACCTGGTTAACACCTTGTAAATTAATACTGCAATGAACCTCTATAGAGCTCACTCAAAAAGATCTTCCGACGGTAAATGGCCTTCTAGATTCAGTTAGCATTCTTAATAGTCAATGCCGTGGTAAAAGCTAGCTTCTTTCAGCTTCGGACGATAGCTAAAATAAAACAATTCCTCCAGTTTGATGACCTCGAAAAGATCATCCACACATTCATCTCCTCCCGTCTGGATTACTGCAACTCCCTTTACACTGGCATCAGCCAATCTTCCCTGTCCCGCCTGCAACTGGTCCAAAACGACGCAGCGAGACTCCTGACGGGCACCCGAAAAAGGGACCACATCACCCCGATCCTGGCCTCTCTCCACTGGCTCACTGTGCGGTTCCGTATAAACTTCAAGATCCTCCTCCATGTCTACAAAGCCCTCAATAGGCTTGCCCCCACCTACATAAAAAGTCTTCTCACCCACCACTCCACCTCCAGGCCCCTCAGATCGGCCGACTTGGGGTTGCTGAATATCCCACGGTCTAGGCATAAGCTCAGGGGCGGTTGCAGCCCAGACTGTGGAACAGCATCCCCTTTCCCATCAGAACTGCCCCCTCCATCGACTCTTTTAAGTCAAGACTAAAGACTTATCTATACTCCCAAGCCTTTCCTGATGTCCTCTGAGTGAGGGCTACATATATATATGTATGTAGTTTGTTTTGTTTGTGCTATTCTTATAACAAATGTAAAGCACTTTGGCCAATGAGAGTTGTTTTTTAAATGTGCTATATAAATAAATGTGACTTGACTTGACTTGACTAATAGGTTCAGTAACTCAGTCGGCCAGGCAACATCTCTGGAAAACATGGATAGGTGACGTTTCAGGTCGGGAACCTTCTTCAGACCACAGGGTCCCAACCCGAAACATCACCTCTCCATGTTCTCCAGAGATGCTGGCTGACCTGCTGAGTTACTCCAGCACTCTGTGGGGTTTTCTTGAACAAATGTATCTGTAGTTCTTAATCGGTTACTGAATCTAATGATGGTAACAAGAAGAAAGTAGCAAAAAGAAAGATTCGGATGTTTCTGGCAGGGAACCCTGGACTGTGAGGAACCTTGGCTTATTGTTGCTTTCTCTGCTGATATCTGAACCTTGGTCAGATCGAGTTAACTGATCTAATAAGGGACAATGGAATTATTTGTAATGTTCAGTTCATGACTAGTTCATCTAACCTTACTTCTCAACATGCTTTGATATAGCACATGTACACGTGCATAGAGAGGAAAGGTTTAGTGGAATATGGAGCAAATGCACGCAGGTGGGACTAGTGTAGATGGGGAATCTTGGTTGGGTTGGGCAAGTTGGGCCAAAGGGCTTGTTCTCTATCCATTCTCTGTCAATAGGTTCATACATCGTTTCATCATTCATGCTATCTACATCCAAACATAGTCACTGTGGTGGCCGATAGCAGATACAGGCAAATGTCTTGAGGTTTCTTGATTATAACTTCATTAGCTTGTACTGACAAATTGCTATTACGCAATTGTTCCAAACCAGGGTACAAATGGAATTATATTTGCAAAATGTAATTTACTTGGCAATATTTGCATTAAAATTGTTCATAAAATATTGAAAACCTTGTCACATTTTCTTGCTCCAAAACTGAGTAATTTGCTTGAGCAATTTGTGTTTCAAATAATCCAAGCATCCTGCCACATGTTCCAAACTCCTTCCATTTACCTTGCAAAAGTAATTTCCAAGGTGTAAATTCTGCCTAGAACAATGTAATATTGGTTTTGATGTTAATGGTCCAAAAACAGTACATTGCTGAAGGAACAATTCAAGCTTCTATCCAAGGTTGGATAGAACCATAGATGGCAAGATTGCAATACTACAGTCCTAAATACCAACACTATACAGATAGTAAATCCATAACATTGTCTGGTGTGTTTTCTATGTGTTTTAAACCTCTCCTGTGATATGATAGCGAGTTACACAAATTTGCTCTCAAACTTGGAAAGCTCATGGGCTTTAAAGGAAAGTGAACTACAGCTTCTTGCACTTCAATCTCTGTCATGACTGAAGCGTCCTATTATTTTGATAGTTCAGTCTTGAAGGTGTCTTGCAATATAATTTCTGAATGACTGCTCTGCAGCATCAACCAGAGGGTTTAACACATTTTGTGCAGGGGAAGAATTTGGATTAACCAACATATGAAATAGCAATCAAATCTAAAGAAAATTCACTAGATAGCTCCTGATGGTAACTTGTTTATGTTCAAGGAAGAGACTGATGGATTTTTGGACTTTAAGAAAATCAGGAGATATGGAGAGCAGGAGGAAAGTACAGCAGAGGTAGCAGATCAGTCACGATCTTCTTAAATGGTAAAAGATGGTAAATGGTCAAGGGGCTACAGGATCTACTCCTGCAACTATGTTCATTGATTTACATTCATGTCCAATACACAGCACCTTAACCTTGATAGCACAGTAAGAAGGGTCTCGACCCGAAACGTCACCCAATCTTCTCTCCAGATATGCTGCCTGTCCCGCTGAGTAACTCCAGCTTTTTGTGTCTATCTTCACCTCAACCTTGAAAGTACATAATTAAAACTAAACAAGCTTTTTTAATCCAAATATTTGCCTTTTCTTTTTGTGGTGTTTTTATTATCACCACAATCATTTGTGAATGTAGGGAAGGTTTTGTATACGCAGCAGTGATATCAAAAAGGGTCTGAAGAAGGGCCTCGAGCCGAAACATTACCTATTCCTTTTCGCCAGAGATGCTGCCTGACCCGCTGAGTTACTCCAGCTTTTTGTGTCTAACTTTGGCCGTATCAAGAGCTCAGTTAAGGTGAAGCACCAGCCAAAGTTTCAATATTGGAAGAGTTCCAACATCGACAATAAACTTCAGCTCCAAACACAGTAACGCAACACACATTGCACATGGAGAAACACTAGATCAGATGTAGCGCAGGAGCTGATTTGGTTCATCGTGCTTTTGCCAGCTTTTTCAAAGAGGTATCCAATCAATCACACTCAGATGTTCGTTCCTCAAAGTTCTCACATCAGGAATAGTCCAAAACAACCATATGAAAGTCATTCCTGAATCTAATCCACCACTATCTGAGGCAGAGCATTCAATCACAGTTCAGCACATAAACATTATTCCTTTGTCAAAACTGGTTCTGCTCTCAATACCATTACATTTATGCTCTTTAATCCCTTCTCCACCAAAAACTATTTATTTGGTTCCCAAGACATTATTATTCAGGCCACCTCTTTCAATTGGGCTCTTTACCAATGGACAGTTTCTTTAATAGAGAACACAGGTTTTTCCCCCTTTTCCAGGACTGTCAAACACTTTCATAGTTCCTATTTTCCCCGATTACAAGTAGGAAGTGAAAAGTATTTATGTACTTAACAGTGGAAGTGAAAATAGGTCTGTCAGTGATCCAACCGTGATTCTTCTGTAAAATTATCAACTGGAGAAGTTCCTTTGTTCCATTCTTCCAGCTGTTTGCTTTTATTGAACAATTCACCTTAAACGCAATATTTTGTTATCTATCTTAAGGATTCAGCAGGCGTCTGCAAACTGACCTGGTGACTCTGAATATTACCACACAGACTTTGGTCTACGCCCACTAACTATTCATAAAACATGCTCTCAAACGAGTCAAGGATGCACTGAAGATAGACACAAAAAGCTGGAGTAACTCAGCGGGACAGGCAGCATCTCTGGAGAGAAGGAATGGATGACGTTTCGGGTCGAGACCCTTCTTCAGGTTGCACTGATCCTGGCTTTCCTACACAAAGAGGAAGTGAAATGTTGTTGGCAAGTTAAGTGGCATCTCTGGGAGATGGGCTAAGGAGAATGATAAAAGCTATGATGGATTTCACATACCTGATCACAACACAACACAGAATGTGCTGAAATATGGATTCTCAAAACAAGACATCACTTCAGTTTTAATTCCTCGGTCTTCCTCTCCTGAACACATGTAGCTGTACTCTAATGACACAGCACTGGAGTAACTCAGCGGGTCAGGCGGCATCTCTGGAGAACATGGATAGGTGACCTTTCATGTAAAGACCCTTCTTCAGATTGGGAAGTCGGGGTCTGAAGAAGGGTCAACGACCCGAAACGTCACCGATCCATGTTCGCCAGAATGCTTCCTGACCAGCTGAGTTACTCCCCCACTGTGTGTGTCCGTTTGTGCATGAACCAGCATATGCACTTCCTTGTTCCTACTAGCTGCAATCTAATAATCAACTGTAATATGTGACCTTTCAGAATGCATGGTATTAACCGGGAGCATATCACAATTTGTTCATTCTTGAATTCACATAAACCCATTATCCAATTTCAATGAATGGCAATCAGGAACAGAAATCTGAGTTAAACTTTCATCCTTCTCTAACTAAGATAGGCTCAGCTAATATTGATTAACAACTGAAATGAGAAGGTTGATGGAGAGGGTTTCGTCCCGAAACGTTACCTATTTCCTTCGCTCCATAGATGCTGCTGCACCCGCTGAGTTTCTCCAGCATTTTTGTGTACCTGAGAAGGTTGATGGTCTGTGTGGACCAGTGAAGTAATGTCTGCTATATTAAAGCACGGGCACTCTGAGGAGATGCATAATTCTTTAAATTATAATTTTATGCTATTTTCCTCTGAAGCTGCAGATGGAAAACTGATTAAAGACTTGAATGTAGTTTAGTTTTAATTCGCCAATTAAAATTAAGGCCCAATAGTGTGGTCTGAATGATGATATCTTGACTAACAAAATAAGCTGTTTTCAGTTAGAAGGAATAAAGAGCACAAATATAAAGGAATTGGGAACAGAACAAGTGTTGACAAAGGAGAAAATGTTTACCTGGCGAGTTATGATTGAACGCTCTGCTGGGACTGTGGTGGAAACAGGTTTAGTTATAACTTTTCCAGGAGGCCAATATGCTGAAATGTACATTTTCTGAAAGTAATTACAATAAAACAACTCTTTCTTCTGAAGCAATCCCTCAGGATTGAGAATGACTTGCTTCCACTCCAATTCTGTCAGCTGGTTGACAAGGCCAGTGTGGGACCTGCTGAATCTATCATGTTGTAGAAGGAGCAGGAGGTGCCAGATGGAGAGGGGAGGGTGGCTAGTTTGGGACATGGTGCCAAACTTCTGCTTTTTACACTTGATTGCAACGTGCTCCTAACATATGGCCTTCTATACGTTCACCACATATGAACTCAAGGTTCTCAGGTTGTGCCCAAAGCTCTCCCTCCATTTTGAGTGGGGCACGGGGCAGGGTTTCCCACGCGTCTGAGGAGAAGTTACACGTTTTCAGGAGGGTTTGAGAAATTCTTTCAGTTGTTTCTTCCATCCACCTGGTAAACCATGATAGAGTTCAGAATAAAGTGAAAGTAACTAAAAGAAACTGCAGATGTTGGAAATCTAGGTAAAGCGAAAAATGCAGAAAACACTCAGCAGGGTATCTATTTTAGGAGGTTGATTTTAGATTCTTAATTAAAGACAAGGCCTGCCCATCCGAGCTGACCAAAGGTGGCGCAACGGTAGTAGAGTTGCTGCCCTACAGCACCAGAGACCCATGTTCGTTCCTGACAATGGGTGCTATCTGTACGGAGTTTGTACGTTCTCCCTGTGACCATGTGGGTTTTCCCTAAACTGTCCCCAGTGTATCGGATGCGAAAGTGGGATAACATGGATAAATGTGCGGGTGATCAATGGGCGGCATGGATTCGGTGGGCTGAAAGGCCCGTTTCCATGCTGTATCTTTCAATCAATCAATACTGTCTGTATTGAGATTTTTCATATCGGAAAATCCTATTTCCCATTGAATCCCATGTTATAAAGGGAGATGTATTCCCATAAGATGCTTTCCCTCAACCGGTAATAATAAGTACCACAGCTGCTGGTCCAAGGTAGGTAGACACAAAATGCTGGAGTAACTCAGCGGGACAGGCAGCATCTCTGGAGTAAGGAATGGGTAACTTTTTACGGGTTGAGACCCTTCTTCAGACTGATGTCAGGAGAGTGGGCGGTACAGAGATAAAATGTAGTCGGAGACAGTAAGACTGGTGGGAGAACTGGGAAGGGGGAGGGGATGGAGAGAGAGGGAAAGCAAGGGCTACTTGAAGTTAGAGAAGTCAATGTTCACACCGCTGGGTTTTTGTCCCGGTCCAAGGTGGGGATGGGTTTGAGGGACTGCCTTGTCAGTTTCCAGAGCAAACCTCTTCAGCTGCACTTGGAGACTGAAATGACTTGCAGATACTGTCACAATCCTCACAGCTTGTGCTATTGCACAACGTTTTTCTCCAGCAACAAACCTTAGCGAAATATCAAGATTTACAGCACGGTTGGGCAGCACGGTGGCATAGCAGTAGAGTTGCTGCCTTACACCGCCAGAGACCTGGGTTCGATCCTGACTATGGGTGCTTGTCTGTACGGAATTTGTACGTTCTTCCCATGACCTACGTGGGATTTCTCCGGTTTCCTCGCACACTACAAAGACGTACAGGTTTATAGGTTAATTGGCTTCAGTAAAGATTGTAAATTGTCCTTGGCGTGTAGGATAGTGCTAGTGTATGGGGATCGCTGGTCAGCGCGGACTTGGTGGGCCGAAGGGCCTGTTTCTGCGCAGTATCTCTAACCTAAACTAAAAGTGGCATGAGGACCTCACAGGCTGAAAGGGGCTCTCACATTGATACAGCTATTCTGCCAATATCATTGAAGGGTTTTGTGGAGACTGCATCAGTGGTACATAGAAACATAGAAAATAGGTGCAGGAGTAGGCCATTCGAGCCTGCACCGCCATTCAATATGATCATGGCTGATCATCCAACTCAGTATCCTGTACCTGCCTGTACATTCCCATACCTTTCATGTACATATCTTTCCAAATGCAGAGGTGCCTGGTGTAAGTAGGCAATGCCTCAGAAAGACAGGAGGGGATTACTGCTACCAACAGACTGTGAGCTACTGGATCGATTTGAAGTCTTGATCTTCAAACACAATTTTCCTTGGACAGCCGAAAGCCAAAAATTACATTCAAAATGCAACTTTGGAGAAGGAATAACGATTTCAGACCTTCAAACCTGCTCTGCTATTTTAAAAAATGATAGCTGATCCGATTCTCACCTCAACACCACATTCCTCTTTGCGCAAGGCGATCTTTCACCCCATGGTTTATCAAGTACCTAAATATTTTTTATGTCAATCTACTAGTTTCATGTTTGCTGTTCGTGACGCTAACTCTTTCATTCCAGATTTAGTTAATTAACTGATTTCCAGCCGTCAATGGTAGGATTTGAATTTATCTTTGGATCATAACTCCAGCCCTCTGGATTAGCATTGCAGTAATACTGTCATTCTGTCACTGTGGTAGACACAAAATTCTGGAGTAACTCAGCGGGCGGGACAGCAGCATCTCTGGGGAGAAGGGATGGGTGATGTTTCGGGTCGAGACCCTTCTTCAGACAGGATTTCTGCCTGTACTTAAGGGCTCTGCTTCCACTGCCCTTTGAAGAGAGTTCTAAAGAGTCACAATCCTCTAAGGAAAAAAAAGTCATCTCTTCTGTCTTAAATGGGCGATGCATCAATTTTAAACAGTGACCCCCCCCCTTATCTACAGTGCAGAAATATTCCTCTCCACATTCTCCCTGCGAAGATCCCTCAGGATATCATGGGTTTCAATTAAGACCCCTCTCACTCTCCGCAGCTCCAAAAGATACAAGCCTGGACTGTCTGATCTGTCCTTGTAAGCAAACTCACCCTGCCGAAGGAAACCGAATCAAGGGATATGATGAAAAAGCAGGAACGGGGCACTGATTTTGGATGATCAGCCATGATCATTTTGAATGGTGGTGCTGGCTCGAAGGACCAAATGGCCTACTCCTGCACCTATTTTCTATGTTTCTACGTTTCACCCATTCCAGGTATTAGTCCAGCACACTGAAGATGATGGTGAATTTCATCATTGATGTCTGCTTCCACTGAGATGTGGCTCCTGTGATATGAGAGGTTACCCATGTTATGCACGGTCTCTTCATGTATGTTTATTGTAGCAGCACAGTTTTGTACAGCAGGGCTGGCTGTTAAAGATCTTTGTTTTGCAGTTGTTTAGTGAAGAGCCCATTTGCTCGTATGCTTCAGACAACAAGCCAGCGACGTCTTGGTACTAAGCTTCTGAACTTGCGCGTACACAAGTGTCATCTGTGCACTCCAGCTTGATGACTGAAGTTGGGACGAGCTTGGTTCTGGAGTGGAGGTGATGTAGGTTGGACTGTTTCCCATTTGTCCACTTCAGTGAAATACTTGTCAGAGGAGAGGTGCAACAAGAAAGATTGATAAAATGACACTTGATGGTAGTCATTCGAATCATAGAGCACCTAAAGAGGTCACCTACTGACCCAACTACCCATGCCAGCCACAATGCCCATCTACGCTATTCCCATTTGACCGTGTCGTTCTTTCCTATCAAGTTATCCAAATGTCTTTTAAGCACCAGGTACTTGGACAAAATGTGAGGCAAAGTGCGACAAAGCTCAGAGCAACTGTGGAAGGAACTGCAGATGCTGGTTTACACCGAAGCTGGACACAAAATGCTGGAGGAACTCGAGACGAAAAACATCACCCACTCCTTCTTTGCGCAGATGCTGCCAGTTCAGCTGAGTTACTCCCGCGTTTTGTGTCTAACTTTTGTGGAAGCGGGTAGGTGGAGAGAGCACTTTCTAAACCATGGTCAAGATATTCATCTCTAACATGTCAAAAACTGCTAAAGATTTCTGATGTGCATGTACTCCTCCCCACAGCCTTCCCCACCCGTGCAAGCACATCCAAATCTCTGCAATTTTAAATGCCTGCACATGTTCCTGCCGGGACCCAAGAGCCCATTTACTCCTCTTGATGGTTACGAAGCTGGACACTGCTGATCATCGTTTACTGGAAACACCCACTCTCAGACAGCCCGAATAGCATTTGCAGAAATGCCAGCCACGAATCCAGATGGTTGCTAGTTTTGTTCTTAATTCCCAGAGAGTTTCGCAGGAATTCATCTGCCACGGGGTTACAGCAAAATAATGAAAACCCAATCAGTGATAAAAGGAACCATTTAAATCTACACTCCCAATTGTGTGTTGGGACTTTCCAATTTATGGAGAATTTAGTTGCTCCCCACTCATCGGGGCAAAGGTTTTCTTTGATTAGCATAGCTGAAAGATAAACACAGAAGAAACTTGAGGGGAAAAAATACCGAGTGCGTTTAATGGGAATGCTGTCAGATGAAGAGAGATTAATGGGGAAACAGTTCTCAGGACTGTTAACAGTGCACAGTGGGAAACAAGCATGACCTACAACAGTGCAGGGGAGGATTCAGTCCATGAATATCAATCTGTTCTATTTGCTCCAGAAGATCTTTAGCACAGAGGTTGCAGCAGCAAAATATTTTAACGTTATATGTATTGGATCAAACAACTGCAGCGACATTTACAAATTCAGATCATTATCCTTTTACATAGTAATTACCAAACATTATAAAACACTTGAGGTGAGAGGACCAAGAGCTCAACATAGAACACGATCACCAGAATGACGTGAGCAATGCAGGATGTTCTGATATGTTTCTACGATGAAATCAGTCAAATGTAACACTGCAGTGGACAATACAAACATTTTATGACAAGAAATGTATTTGCTCTTGAACCTGTCACTGTCTCAAATCCAGATGATGGTTGATAAAGTATAGTGTCAGGTCAGGGGGAGTTCCCCCCCCCCCCCCCCCGCCAGGGGTACCATGTAATCCCGTGCTACCTGCTCCATGGTCAGATAGTCGCGACTAAACCATCTTCCCCCACCTGCTTTGCCAGGTGAGGAGGGGGCTGTGGACCCCCAGCAGGACCAAAAACAAGACCTGTCAAAGGGCGGATGAGCTTCTAGCGAGCCAACGGCCATCCACACTTCAGTAGAAGTTGCGATCACTGTCGTACATAGCATTGTAAGGAACGATGATAAAGCACACACACACACCAAAATCCTGTACTTCCAGCGGCGGATGTCGCAGTGGTGCTGGTTTCCAACAGGAACTGGAGGACAGAGATGTGTGGTGCGTCCGTCACCGTTCCTGTTGGAAACCGGCACCACTGCGTCGCTAATGTTTTCAACGATGATGAATGAATGAACACCATATTTATATAATAGTATTTTAAATATAGACCTACCATCGACAGAGGTACTTAGAGAAGAGTGGGAACGGGAATTAATGATAAAAATTACAAAGGTTACATGGGAAAAGTATTTGATATATATACACAAATGTTCGATTAATGCAAGACATAATTTAATTCAATTTAAAATTTTACATAGATTATATTATTCAAAAACTAGATTGAATAAATTTTATCCAAATATATCCCCCATTTGTGATAAATGTCTATCCCAAAACGCAACTATAACACACTCTTTCGTTTCCTGCATAAAACTTTATAAATTTTGGAGTGATATTTTTGAAATATTTACAAAATTATTCAAGATAAAAATGGAACCTAATACTGAAATGATTATATTTGGAGTAATGGAAGATGGGAATAAATTGAACTCATCTCAAAATTTATTTTTTAATTATGGTTTAATAATGGCAAAAAAACTAATACTTAAATTCTGGAAAAATATACCAATACCAACGCTTAAAATGTGGATTTCAAGCATGTTGGACACTGCACATCTTGAGGAAATGCGATTCCTCCTAATAGATAAATCAGACCAATTCTTAACGAGTTGGTCTCCATTTGTCGTCTTTTTGGAAGCATATGGTGCAACACAATTGTAGAAGCTAACTGTTCCAGGACTGGGTGAGGGATGGTCAAGATTATAAATAATGATCTCCTTATTTTTCTTTTTTCTTTTCTACTCTCTTTCTTTCTATCTTCTTTTCTTCACTTTTCTTCTTTCACTCTTTTTTTTCTTTTTCACACACTATATATCTCACGTTTTTCTATCTTTTATTATCTATTCTCTTTTTCTTCTTCATTATAATAAAAAAATAAGAAGCTGTACATAAAATGTATTATGTCAATATATATTAAGCACTTTGGTGCCAGATGATTGTACTTACTTCTAATTTTAAAAAAATATATAAAAAAATAAATGAATGAACACTGCTAGAAAGTGCACGCATGCAACAGATTAACTGCAGTGATGCTGTTAGTTGTTATCACAGGTTACAGTTATGAAAATGCTTTTGGTTATTGCGATGGGTTATATGCATTTTCAAAGTTCCCCCTGTTCTTCAGGAAACAAATCCAGCATTGAACAGAGTTCAGTCAAAGTTAGGAACTTGTACCACCTCGTTAAGGCACTAAAGTGACCCTGATTGGAACCATTCCAAAAGGTTAAATATAGAAAGGCAACAAGTACTGTATAGTACAGTTGGGAGACTTCCCAGTAAACACTCTACTGACAGTCAACAAACTCTCATCCAACCTCCAGGGAGATTTGCTCTAAAAAAAATGTTTTATAGAATGTAGACACAAAAAACTGGAGTAACTCAGCGGGACAGGCAGCATCTCTGGAGAGAAGGAATGGGTGATGTTTTGGGTCGAGACCCCTCTTCAGACTATAGAACTTATAGAATGTGTTTGGTGGGTGGGGAGGGGTGGTAGAGGGAGATGTAAAGGCAAGAAAGATTTCAATGCACGTTTGTAAACAAAAATGCCAAATATATCCATTTAATCGCATTTTATTAAAAATGGTAAAAGCAGAATTCTTCATCACCAAAACATTTCCGTTCATTTACTTGACGGTTAAAGAGGAAGATATAGGTTTATCGGTTTACGGTGAGATATGAACCTGTGGGGCAACTTTTTAACCTAGAGCAGCCAGAGGAAGTAATCGAGGCAGCTACATTAACAACATGTAAAAGGCACAATGTGCTAGAATAGCCCAGCAGGTCCAAGAGCATCTATGGAGAACATGGATAGGTGACGTTTCGGGTCAGGACCCATATTCAGATTCTTTATCTTTGTTTCTCCTATAACATTTAAAAGACATTAGGAGGTATCTTTGGAGGTACGTGGATGGGAACAGTTTAAAGGGATATGGGCCAAATAGGATTATTTAGATGTGGCATCTTGGTCGGCATGGGGTGAAGGGTCTGTTTCCGTGTTGTACAACTCTACGATTTTATTTTAGATTTTCAATATTTTCACCCACTTCTTTGGAAGCAAATCAACAGGTAAGAAGATAAGTGAACTATTCTCCAGTTGATGAAACGTCAAACCTTATTTGGTGGCCAGGAATTTCCAAAGATAGGATATCTTGTCTATTGACAGCCGCTCTTTCCCTGTAAGAAATACTAGACTACAACTTTGAATGACTATGCTGCAGAGCAGTAGAAAATAAAGTGCTTGGACACAGTTTCTGTTTCAAGAGGTAACTGTGAAAATGTATTCCTTGGCCCCAAAAGGATATTGCTCTTATTTTATGTTTTAACTCACTTACATTTAATTTAAGTATTGGAAGCAGTTAACTCACAACGAGCAATTGTACCTGACCAAAGTCTTTTGATTGTTAAATAGCTCAATCTCATTGCCCTGTCATCAATGTATTCACAAAACAGCTCCAATGTTTCAAATCTCTTTTCATTCAAAACCATATCTCACTAGGGTGTTTTCCTGACTTTCGTTTTAACAACAGATTGATTAAACTTTAAACCACTGCTTTCTGCAAAAAGCTATAAATTCATGGTATCTTCACATTTGAAAGGCATAAACGGATTAGGGAAAGTAGCACTTAATGATAAGAAAGCTTTAGTGCATTAAAGTATGAGATTGGAAGTGGGTGGAGATTGAAGAGGTCATGGAAGTCCTCAGTTCGGAGGCAATTTAAAGGAAAAAGAAAACTAATGAGAAAAGAAAACAACATCACAAAGTTACGAAGAGGGAGAAATCTGGCCTGAAAACTGAAAACAGTCTGAAGAAGGGTCTCGACCAAAACATCACCTATTCCTTTTCTCCAGAGATGCTGTCTGGCCAGCTTTTTGTGTCTATTTAAGGTTTATTATTATATTAACACGCTCCAGTTAAATAAATCTTCCTGAACACCATGCAACCTAAAAACAATAGATTGCAGCTAAGTGAAATGGCCAGTTAAAGTGGGACACTCTAGAATGTAGAATTTCTCTCAAATAGACAAATTAGGGCAGACATAAAAAGCATGAGTAACTCAGCGGGACAGGCAGCATCTCTGGAGAGAAGGAATGGGTGACGTTTCGAGTCGAGACCCTTCTGAAGACCAGAAACGTCACTCATTCCTTCTCTCCAGAGATGCTGCCTGCCCCGCCGAGTTACTCCAGCATTTTGTGTCTATCTTCGGTTTAAACCAGCATCTGCAGTTCCTTCCTACACACCTGGACAAACTTGGTACAGCTTTGACTAAGGAATGCAAGACCACTGATTTTCTACAATTTGTTAACATGGAACTGTAAAGTTTTGCAGCTACTGGCTTGAGTTTAAACCAAAATCAGTATGCAAAATAGGATTGTGGTTAAAGCTACTTCTTCAGAAGTTTAGACCACAGCTTTTTTGCACTTCCTCTTTCCTAACCACTAACTGGTGTCCATCCAGTTTTGCTGTTTGCAAATCCTTTCTTCAATTATCCTGTTTAGTTGACGGCCAAAATGCTTCCATTTACCTACAAATGTCCAGGTGAAAAACATGCAATGGTAAATGTTCACTCAGTCCCAAAGACAACTGATTTCCTCAGCCAGGTACATGGCATTGTACACTGGGATCCCATTTCAGATTACCTTCGGATATCCGAAAACAATTATGAACAAGAAAGGGCACTCAGTCCACATACCTTCATCCAATCCAATAAATTATCCAACGCCATCTAAATATGTCTTAAACGTATTCAGCATTTTTACCTCTGCTACTCCATCTGGAAGCCTATTTTGTTTGTCGATCATGCCTTGTTAAGAAAAAATAAATCACTAAAAATAAATATTCACTGTACCTTGGCGCACAAGATAATAAAGGAACCATTGAATCATCGTCAGAAGAACTTCCTAATAATGTTTTATTAGTTTGAACCTGCATCTTGTTTCATACCTAAAGAGCGGCACTGTGGCGCAGCGCTAGAGACCCGGGTTCGCTCCTGGCGTTTGTTCGCACGGAGTTTGTACGTTCTCCACATGACGTGTGTGGGTTTCCTCCCACTCTCCAAAGACGTACAGGTTAGTAGGTTAATTGGCTTGGTATAAATGTAAAAATTGTTCCCGGTGTAGGATAGTATTAATGTGTGGGGATCGCTGGTCAGTGCGGATTCGGGTGGGCCAAAGGGCCTGCTTCTGCGACGTGTCTCCAAGCGAAACTAAACTAATTCCGCATGTCCATTTGGTGTTTCATTAAATTTCCTGCTCATTAATTTAAGGGGACAGAGCATCCCACAGGTTGCATCATTGTGTGTTTAACCCCACACCTCAGTTTCTGATTCTCACTGAAGATGTCCGAGAATCCGAGAAACACACAACCCTAATGTTCCCTCTCAAGTATGTCATTTATCATAATGCTTAAGGAAACCAATGTTTGGTTTACGTCTGTGTGGTCCTTTCCAGTCCATAGATAAGTACCTGTAGTTGTACAATTATCCCAAACCAGCTCTGGAGGGATTAACCTACTTTTCTTTCCCATAAACACATCTGTAACCGCAAATGTGATTCTTCTCTGATTTTGCAATAAGCTTAAAACGATTTCTCTTTTTACCTTGAATAGAACGAATTTCTACTTGCTTGCTGAGGCCATTGTATTTAAAAATAATGTAAACCGATCATTCTCGGAACCCAAAAATATCTTTGGGTGTGGAAATACATTATTAAATCCATACAAATATTGCACCAATTTAAACATTGCATGCCTAAAAGACCAAAATACGTATTGTATGGATTCAATCAGCTAAATCAATGCTACAATCTAAACAGTGCGCTGGCAAATGCCATTTTTAACTTTATTGAAAAAATGCCAACTGTGCCAAGAATACTCTGCTCACCCAATTTCTTCAACCATACATGAAATAAAACAAACAAAACCTCTGGGCCAGATTCCAGATTCAGAGAACTGGAAGGTTCCCTCATTATTCCTGCCCAAACATAAATTAAACATTGAAAAAACACGTTATTTGATAGCACTATCAGTTATATGGCACTTGGAACGATCATTAGATGTCTAAAAGAACACGTGTGAATTCATCATTTATGCCGAGCCAGATTCTCAC
Organism: Malacoraja senta; assembly: GCA_038087875.1. Taxonomy (NCBI): domain Eukaryota; kingdom Metazoa; phylum Chordata; class Chondrichthyes; order Rajiformes; family Rajidae; genus Malacoraja; species Malacoraja senta. Next base: position 11,108,371 of record CM075986.1, read on the forward strand.
CATATATATCAAAATGGCATTCCTTAACACTGAATTATTCACACCTGCGAGTGAGAAGGGAGTGTTGCATTTGTGTAGTGCCTTTTACCATCTCACAATATCCCACAGCACTTAACAGCCAAAACTATAACAACCATGGCACAGTGGCGCAGTGGTAGAGTTGCTGCCTTACAGCGCCGGAGACCCAGGTTCGATCCTGATCCCGAATACAGGTGCTGTCTGTAAGGAGTTTGTACGTTCTCCCCATAACCACATGGGTTTTCCCCGAGATCTTCGGTGTCCTCCCACACTCCAAAGACATACAGTTTGCAGCTTAATTGGCTTGGTGCATGTGTAAATTGTCCCTAGTGTGTGTAGGATGGCTGGTCCGTGCGGACTCAGTGGGCTGAAGGGCCTGGTATCTCTAAACTAAACTGAATTAAACTAAACCAAGGTTACGGACGGCTTGATTGTAAGTCTTTCCGCTGACTGTATAGCACGCCACAGAAAGCTGAATTAAACTTTGAAATGACGCCACTGCATGGTGACTCTTGCGTGGGGTCTCAGTGGGCTGTTTCTGTACTTAATTTGGGATTGTAGTTGTTTGCCTATCATTTTACTGATCTGTATACAAATTTCACTGCACAATGGTACGTGATAAAGAACCATTGAACCATTGATACATGTTTTGAAGTAGTCATTCTTTATAAGACTATCACAAAATTAAACTATGCAATATTTTACTGTACGATACATATAAGACAAAGTGTTGAACACTTTAGCTTCAAGTACTTGTCTAAATAAAATCGGAACTAATTTTTAATACCAATGGCTGTCCTCTTCTCTCTTACCAAAGTCCACCAGCACTCCCTGCATAGTAACACCAAGACTAGACTGTCACAAAGGCTTCACTTCAGATGGCTAAATTTGTTATTCCGTCACTGTAACGTGAAACCACTGTAATAGACATGCAGAAATGTTGTTAATGTGAAATGCTCTCTAATGTGTACATTACAATGATACATGTGCTTTTAATTTTGAAAGCAGTCAGCTCTCAAACACTTCACATATTTTGTTGACACAGGCTGTCTTGTCAATCACTGCGATGTGTACCGAGTTATACCTTTCAATGCACAAAGGTCACTGAATACCTTTCCAACTGCAAAAAGAAACAGATGCGGTCAAGGTTAGCAATGACACAAAGCAGGTCCATCGGACGGCAGAATCACTTTTACACTGGCGTTAAATCACTCTTTCCATTTAAGCTCACACTTGTGTTGCTAGCTTCCGAAATGCCAGACTCATGACATAGAAGATACCCTCGAATAAACTAACTGCGGAAGGAACTTAACGGCCAGGCAGCATCTGTGGAGGGAAATAGTCAGTCAACGATTTCAGACTGAAGAAGGGTCCCGACCCGAAACGTCCCTCCACAGATGCTGCCTGACCCGCCAAGTTCCGTCAACTGTTCCGCTCAAGATTCCAACATCTACATCCTCATGACAAGAAAGGTCTTAAAGAGAAACTTAAACAGGCTTGTCCTAAAGTCTGAACTTTAAACTAATGGAATGCATTCGTGCTTAGTGGGAATGTTGTCGAACAATACAAGTCTGCCAAGCTTACATCAACATTTCTCTTTAAATTCCTGCCGTAATACAGTTATAAGTGTCGTGAAGCTTTGTTAGTATCCTCTGGGCAACCAAGAACTCTAACATTTTACAATATCTTCACTTCAACTAGATTATTTATTGCCTAGACAGAAAGACCCACAACAAATAAGATGAATATTCCCAACAAAGTGATAACTAAGCCACAGGCAGTTGAAACTATTTACAGTGAAAGAGCGAAAAAAGCTACAAACTCTAATTCTGTTTTTCATATGCAGCCTGGTGCAGAATATTTTGACCTTCGTCCCCATCCAGCAGCAGGTTAAACTGACTAGGTAGAAGGCTGGATTTAAAGCCTGCACAATGAGACCATTGGACAACACATTGAGGAAATTCCAGTGTTCAACATGAATCAGACAATATCCATTTGGGTTAAGTTAAAACTATTATGCTGGAGCAGAGAATCCCCAAAACACACCATGCTCCAAGTGCAGACATTTGCCCCCCGCTTCAATTAAAAATAGTTCACCCCTTCCTTTGAGACTACCATCCCTAGTTGCAGACCAGACTCCTCATTAAGAGTGAACATCTTCCTTGTTAACACTCCCTCTGTAGCCAATATTAAGTTTGGAGGCAACAATTGGATATAATATTCCACATGTTGTGTCAACATGGTGCTTATACAATTATAGCAAGTCATCTTTACTCTTGTACTCAAATTCTCCCCATGACCTGCAAGGGTTTTCTCCGGTTTCCTCCCACGCTCCAAAGATGTACAGGTTACATAGATACATAGATACATAGAAAATAGGTGCAGGAGTAGGCCATTCGGCCCTTCACCGCCATTCAATATGATCATGGCTGATCATCCAACTCAGTATCCCGTACCTGCCTTCTCTCCATACCCCCTGATCCCTTTAGCCACAAGGGCCACATCTAACTCCCTCTTAAATATAGCCAATGAACTGGCCTCAACTACCCTCTGTGGCAGAGAGTTCCAGAGATTCACCACTCTCTGTGTGAAAAAGTTTTTTCTCATCTCGGTCTTAAAGGATTTCCCCCTTATCCTTAAGCTGTGACCCCTTGTCCTGGACTTCCCCAACATCGGGAACAATCTTCCTGCATCTAGCCTGTCCAACCCCATAAGAATTTTGTAAGTTTCTATAAGATCCCCTCTCAATCTCCTAAATTCTAGCGAGTATAAGCCGAGTCTATCCAGTCTTTCTTCATATGAAAGTCCTGACATCCCAGGAATCAGTCTGGTGAACCTTCTCTGCACTCCCTCTATGGCAAGAATGTCTTTCCTCAGATTTGGAGACCAAAACTGTACGCAATACTCCAGGTGTGGTCTCACCAAGACCCTGTACAACTGCAGTAGAACCTCCCTGCTCCTATACTCAAATCATTTTGCTATGAAAGCTACCATACCATTCGCTTTCTTCACTGCCTGCTGCACCTGCATGCCTACTTTCAATGACTGGTGTACCATGACACCCAGGTCTCGCTGCATCTCTCCTTTTCCTAATCGGCCACCATTTAGATAATAGTCTGCTTTCCTGTTTTTGCCACCAAAGTGGATAACCTCACATTTATCCACATTATACTGCATCTGCCAAACATTTGCCCACTCACCCAGCCTATCCAAGTCACCTTGCAGTCTCCTAGCATCCTCCTCACAGCTAACACTGCCCCCCAGCTTAGTGTCATCCGCAAACCTGGAGATGTTGCCTTCAATTCCCTCATCCAGGTCATTAATATAAATTGTAAATAGCTGGGGCCCCAGCACTGAGCCTTGCGGTACCCCACTAGTCACTGCCTGCCATTGTGAAAAGGACCCGTTTACTCCTACTCTTTGCTTCCTGTTTGCCAGCCAGTTCTCTATCCACATCACTACTGAACCCCCAATACCGTGTGCTTTAAGTTTGTATATTAATCTCTTATGTGCGACCTTGTCGAAAGCCTTCTGAAAGTCCAGATACAACACATCCACTGGTTCTCCCCTATCCACTCTACTAGTTACATCCTCGAAAAATTCTATAAGATTCGTCAGACATGATTTACCTTTCGTAAATCCATGCTGACTTTGTCCAATGATTTCACCACTTTCCAAATGTGCTGCTATCCCATCTTTAATAACTGACTCTAGCAGTTTCCCCACTACCGATGTTAGACTAACTGGTCTGTAATTCCCCATTTTCTCTCTCCCTCCCTTCTTAAAAAGTGGGGTTACGTTTGCTACCCTCCAATCCTCAGGAACTACTCCAGAATCTAAAGAGTTTTGAAAAATTATCACCAATGCATCCACTATTTCTGGAGCTACTTCCTTAAGTACTCTGGGATGCAGCCTATCTAGCCCTGCTGATTTATCGGCCTTTAATCCATTCAATTTACCCAACACCACTTCCCGACTAACCTGGATTTCACTCAGTTCCTCCATCTCCTTTGACCCGCGGTCCCCTGCTATTTCCGGCAGATTATTTATGTCTTCCTTAGTGAAGACGGAACCAAAGTAGTTATTCAATTGGTCCGCCATATCCTTGTTCCCCATGATCAATTCACCTGTTTCTGACTGCAAGGGACCTACATTTGTTTTAACTAATCTCTTTCTCTTCACATATCTATAAAAACTTTTGCAGTCAGTTTTTATGTTCCCTGCCAGTTTTCTTTCATAATCTATTTTCCCTTTCCTAATTAAGCCCTTTGTCCTCCTCTGCTGGTCTCTGAATTTCTCCCAGTCCTCTGGTATGCTGCTTTTTCTGGCTAATTTGTACGCATCATCTTTTGCTTTGATACTATCCCTGATTTCCCTTGTTATCCACGGATGCACTACCTTCCCTGATTTATTCTTTTGCCAAACTGGGATGAACAATTTTTGTAGTTCATCCATGTAGTCTTTAAATGCCTTCCATTGCATATCCACCGTCAACCCTTTAAGAATTAATCGCCAGTCAATCTTGTCCAATTCACGTCTCATACCCTCAAAGTTACCTTTCTTTAAGTTCAGAACCGTTGTTTCTGAATTAACAATGTCACTCTCCATCCTAATGAAGAACTCAACCATATTATGGTCACTCTTGCCCAAGGGGGCACGCACAACAAGACTGCTAACTAACCCTTCCTCATTACTCAATACCCAGTCTAATTTGTCGGCTAATTAGTATGGTACAATTGTAAATTGTCTCTAGTGTGTGTGGGATAGTGTTAGTGTGCGGGGATTGCTGGTCGGCGCGGATTCAGTGGACCGAAGGGCCTTTTCCGCGCTGTGTCTATAAACTAAACTGTAGTGATTATTGAATAACTTTGTAATATCTCCACACCACCGCACGCACCAGTGCCATGTTCATCCGAATGCCACCGGCACTGAAAATAATCGGCAGTACAATCGTTTCACTCGGACACTGCACAAAAGCCTGCATTTCATGCTGCATTGAGATAACACCTTTTTGCCAGATGATTTATCTGGATAGGGTGATTTATTTTCCTATGGAGGTTGAAACCTTCAGAAAGATCATCTCCAGGATGTCGCTCTTGCAAGTTGCACCACTTGGCTATTGCCTTAATTTATTTGGAAATCTATAACAATAGTGGAGTAACCCAAAATGCAGGACATGGAATTATTTCAAACTTTATTTCCAGCAAATGCAAACACAATTCAGAATGATTATCTTTTACCTTCTGAACCTTCTGAATTTTGTAGTCGGCAGGGCAGTACTCTGCATAACGCCAACTTGGACAATTTTAATTTTTTTTTAATCTAGCCAATTAATCAACCCAATTAACCTAGAAACCTGTACGTCTTTGGAGTGTGGGAGGAAACCGAAGATCTCGGAGAAAACCCACGCAGATCACGGGGAGAACGTACAAACTCCAGACAGACAGCACCCTTAGTCGGGATCGAACCCACGTCTCTGGCGCTGCATTTTGCTGTATGGCAGCAACTCTACCGCTGTGCTACCTATTTCAAAGATGGTAAAAATGGTGATAGTCCAAACAAATTTCACCCCATTCATTCATCATATTCAAAATTAAAAACCATAAAAAGCAAATAGTCATTATAAGGCAGAAAAATGTCTAATAAAAGTATTATTTTCCCTAATAAAGCTTTAGTTTGTGACATTGTAGGATAACCTCCCAGCATTGAGTTCCAGCACCAATTTCTTAAGTGGAAGGAACGAAAGAGCTAACTTTTTTTTCCCCATTTATTATATTGTTTACAGTGTACTATCTTTACATATTCTACTGTGCTGCTGCAAGTAAGAATTTCATTGTTCTATCTGGGACATATGACAATAAAACACTCTTGACAAAGCCTTTCCTGGTCTTGGAACCTCCCATACTCCACCCGCATGGCTTTACGGCAAAGGGAATACTTTCTGTGGTACTGTGTGGTACTGTCTAAAGTAGGAAATATGACCTGACCAGTATGCAGCAAATGTCTGCATTCAACCAAGCCAATAAAATCCCCGTTCCCCATCCAAATCAACATACCTCATTGCAGTGCCAAGGTCATCTCCCATAAAAAATATCTATCAAATCTGGCATACTGAATGAGTCTGAAACAAATTCTTTACGGTTTAGTTAATGTTGCCTGTTGCAAAGTACATTTAGACATTTTAGAGGTACAGAACAGAGATAACTTCTCATTACAAGAGATCTCTGGGTAGGTTTTCCAGAAAGGGGCAAATAAGAGGAAGTTATGGTTGATTTTCTTTCTCCTGTTCAGACCAGAGGGATCCAAGACAAAACTGCAACATCCCAAATCACTGCCTCAGATGATGTCATCTAATTCAGTGCACATTGGAGATCAAGCCTGGGACCTCTTGATCTCTCTGACTCAATATTACACTGGAGGAATGTATCTGATCATTAAATCAGTAAAGCAGCTGAAAAAATGAAGATTTAGACATTGGAGATTGTAAAATCGTCAATTTTCATTCATGTATGTGTTTTCCACATGGAAACAATTAAAATGTTGCTTGGTCAAATTACCACCATGAGAAGGTGATAACTATCTCAAATTCTAACATCGTTCGCACCCACTCGTCGTGTTCACGCTGCAGAAGGGCAAGTCGGACATTCGCACGAGCAATCAACTTGGCTTGCTATTCAGGACATTTTTGCAAAAATCTGTGCTTTGATGATCAGGAGAGCAAACAAACATTTGGTTTGTGGCTTCTGACATCGGCTTTGAGAACGACGTATGATCAAAACCATGTTGGCTTGCAGAAGTAAATAGTGAACACGGGCAGGGGCATTTATCACAGTTATTCAAGTGCTTCCTGTGTTTAAGGTGGATGGATCTCATGAATGAAATTACCTTATTGAATGCTGCAACCAAGGGAAGCCAACACAGCCGTCTCTGAACCAGTACAAGGATATGTTCTGACACAGAGGCAAGTAACGGATTAATGATGTGTTGATGTTTTTTTATCACCCATCCATTTCTCATATCAACACGATGAATATGTCACCATGTATATGGGGAAAATGATTGTACAATTGATTGACCCTCCATTTTACAGGTTGTCGTGACAAGTGGAGATCAGAGTTCGAGACACTGGTTTCCGTTCTCACTTAAAGGCAATGATGCAACATGTTGTGAAAATAACACGTGCCCCAACAGATAACAAATTGTATTCTTCATTTTCCACAATTCCTAATCCCAAGCATGGCAGCTGGACAAGGTATGACCTCAAAGCTGGGAGATCCAGTTGGATAAACCACCTTAAATTACTCAGGTCTACCCAGTAGAATGGAAAGGCATCAATAAAAGCATCTGTTCCACAACCCAATCTCACCCAGAGAATGAAGCAAGTACTTCATAATGAAAAAACATGGAAACACACCATCCAACATGTCCCAGCTACACTAGTCCCACTTGCCTGCATTTGCCCCATATCCCTCTAAACCTTCCCATCCATGTACCTGTCTAATTGCCTCTTAAACGTTACGGTAGTCCCTGCCTCAACTACCTCCTCCGGCAGCTCATTCCATACACCCACCGCCCTTTGTGTGAAACAGTTACCCATAAAAATGTTCCCCCTTCACTTTAAACCTATGCCCTCTGGTTCTTGATTCCCCTATTCTGGGCAAGAGATTCTGTGCGTCCACCCGATCTATTCCTCTCTTGATGTTATATATCTCTATAAGATCACCCCTCATCCTCCTGCACTCCAGGGAATAGAATCCCAGCCTGCTCAATCTCTCCCTTTTGCTCAGACCTCTGAGTCCTGGCAACATCCTTATAAATCTTCTCTGCACCTTTTCCAACTTAACAACATCTTTCCTATAATATGGTGCCCAGAACTGAACACAATACTCTACACTGCCTCACCAAAGTCTTATATAACTGCAACATGACCTCCCAACTTCTACATGCTGACTTCAGACTGATGAATGCCAATGTGCTAAAAGCCTTTGCCACAGGGAACCAAAGAGCAAAGGAAGTGGTGACTTTTCAGATCGAGCCCCTTCTTCAAACTCATGTACGTCGTGGGAGTAAGTTTAATGAAAATTAACTGGTGCGTTTCTGCATCACAATAACGACTATAGCTCAAAGGGAATTATAGAAACAGGGAACTGCCGATGTTGGTTTACATAGAAGAACATTAACTCAGCAGGTCAGGCAGCATATCTGGAGAACATAGATAGATGATGTTTAGGGTCGGGACGCTTGTTCAGACTGATTGTGTCCCTTTCTTCAAAAGGGATTCATTGGCTATAAAGAACTTGCAGACTTCCTGATGTTGTGAATTGTACCTAATACCAGTTTTATACCAAGATGTGTCATCTTAGAGTTTGGTGCGAGTACACAGTACTTAATCCCAGTCTGAACTAGGGTTTTGGCCCGAAACGTTGCATATTTCCTTCGCTCCATAGATGATGCCTCACCCGCTGAGTTTCTCCAGCATTTATCTACTTAATCCAAATAGTCTATTTGTTTTCATCTCACAAGATAAACCAGAGCATCTTAACCCCCCCCCACCCTCTTTCCCCCATTGCTTGTCCCCTTCCACCCATATCCCTCCCTCCAGCTTTACATTTCATCCCTCCTCACCTTTCCATATCTGACACCCGTTTGTCTCTTTTTCACCTCCAGCCCTTATCACTTACTCTATCCATCTGCCAGTTACCCTACCCTTCACCTTTACCCAACGATCACTTGCCAGGTTTTGCCCTACCCACACCACTCTTTTCCAACCTTCTCCCCGCAGACAGGAGGATCCTGACCCATAGCATCGTCCATCCATTCCCTCCACGGATGCTGCCTGACCAACTGAGTTCCTCCAGCAGTTTGTTTTTTGCTTGAACTTGAGCCTTATACAGGCATACTATGGCAATGTGTACCGATACAAGATCGCTGCTTCAGCCAAGCTCCATAAATCCAGCCAAGTTCAATCCTGTCTTCAGCAATACCTAGCGATGCACTGGAGTTGCTCCAGAACTAGTGTAAATGCAATACATAATTTCTATCAAAAGACATTTTTGGCAGTCCATAATGTCCCTTCTCCGATGTAACTGCTATAACATGAATATAAATTCCAATCCCAAATTGATCCCAGGGAGAAGTGGCAACAAGCCAGAAGTAGGCTTTGCACTTCATTTTTTCAACTTTGGGCTGTATTTTGCTTGACATTTCAAACAGAAAGTACACGCATCATCTGGAGATTCTTTTTTTAATTTACAAAGCTTTGATATTTGATGTGCACAAGATGATGAGAAAACTAGAGCACAAGCCTCCCCAAAAGATGTTAGAAAATATGCGCAACTTGAGATCAGGGCTTGTGTGTTCCCAACCAACATCAAAGATGTCTTGGTATTCATTAAAGATTTACAGTATTCAAATACATATAGCTCCTTGGTGCATAGATTTATATTGAGAAGTTAATTCTGCTGCTTATGTTGATGGTTATGGTGCAGAGGCTTTGTTCTGATGCATCAGATCATCTGACCCTACAGAATAGTCCAAACCTTAAATCTTCCCGTGCAATATAACAGTCGCGCCACTACTGAAGTAGTATTGGAGAGAGACACAAAATAATCAGACCCGAAATGTCATCCATTCCTTCTCTCCAGGGATGCTGCCTGTCTTGCTTAGCTACTCCAGCATTTTGTATCTATCTTTGGTATAAACCAGCATCTGCAGTTCCTTCTTACACACCTAGTATTGGAGACACATAGAACAACAAATGTTGCAATTTTAAGTGAAACACAACGTGCTGGAGTATCTCAGGGGGTCAGGCAGTATCTCTAGATGACATGGATATGTGACGTTTCAGACTCCTGTGTCTGAAGAAGAGTACTGTTGTTGCTGGTTATATTTGTTCATCATAAAACCCTGCAGGTAAGCAAGAACAATCCCACATTCTTTTTATTCTTTCTACAAACTTTATGCTTTGTTATTATTATTCCTCTCCAAAGCATCCATAATCACAGAAAATTCTACGACACAGAACAAGGCCATTACTTTCCATTACTAGATGTAGGAGCTTGCAGGTCTTGGTTGATCAAGTGGGCAGCTACATACTGCCTAAAATTGAGAATGTTTCCTGCCTCCATGATCCTTTCAGAGAACAAGTTCCCGATCCACTAGCAAAAGAAAAACATCTCACATCTAATCCTTTTACCAATTACTTCATATTTATTCCCTCTGGTATTTGACCTATCTGCTTAGGGATACTCCTATACAGTCCATCTAGTTAGCTTGTAAAACTCAATTATGTGTTCCCTCAGAATCATCTGTTCCACAGAAAATAACCCCAACTTATCCAATCTTTCCTCATGGTGAGAGAATGTTTGCAGTTCTGGGAACATCCTCATAAATCTACTCTGCGCCCTCTCGAGTACAATCACATATTTCCTGTAATGTGGTGATCAAATGTTTTCACAGCACTCAAGCTGTGACTGAGAATTTCATGCAGTTCTAGCATTATGCCCATGCCCTTGCGTTCTATGCTGTGACTAACAAAGGAAAGCATCCATATTTCTTTTCAGCCACCCATTGATCCACCTGCTCCCTTTATAGATCCAAGGATGGACATTATTATTGCCGTGTCTTTTGTGTTTATCTTCCTTTTAAACCAGCATCTGCAGTTCTTCCCTACATATTATTATTGCCGTATAACTCAACTGAACTAATACACAGCATTGCACAATATCTATTCAAACACATTTGCACATTAAAATTAATTTTCAACAGCAAGATTTAATCTTATGTGGCACCAAAGCAATTTTACTACTTCTACATCCCTGTGAGTATATTAAGTTACAACGTTGGTACCTCAACTAATTGTCCACATATTAATATACCAAGACTAAAACAATAAAGCAATAGCAAATCAATGTGTTGAGACTATTAGGTAAATAATAGCCCTAATATGTCCCAGAGGCAAGTTTATTTTACTTATTCGATATAATGGTTAGAAAGCTTTTCCAAGGATCCCTCTGTTCAGCCCAGAATGTGCCTATTTCCTGGATTAAGATGTTGAAAGATAAGTCCTTGTGAATTCTCCAAGAGAAAACCCGAGGGCAGCATTATTAAAATATTTGGTCTGCTTCCATTTTTTTTTGCATTTTGTTTGAAAGTAGAGTTGGCTTAGCTTTGCCCACTTTAGTTCAAACAAAAAGATAGACACAAAATGCAGGAATAACTCAGCGGGGCAGGCAGCATCTCCGGGGGGGAAGGAATAGGTGATGTTTCACGTTGAGACGCTTCTTCAAACTGACCCGAAAAGTCACCTATTCCTTTTCTCAAGACGCTACCCGACCCCCGATGAGGTACTCCAGCATCTTGTGTCGATCTTCGGTGTAAACCAGCATCTGCAGTTCCTTCCTAAACATTTAGTTCAAACAAAAGCAGGGTCTGGACTTAGTCTTATCTGCAGCTTTTGACAAAGTCAAATACACCAATATGCTGCAACCCTTTTCCTTCACTGTCCAACTCAATGTGATTTGCACTCAATTACCCAGACATTCCTTCTTTCGAGCCACGATCACAGGATGAGCCTGTAATTTACTTAATTTTAAACAGAATTTCCTAAACTATTTCACCTCCATCAGAAAGAGCAGCCACGAGACAATGTCCATTTGCACCTGAATCTCTTTGACATTTGAAGACCAAACCATTCTTTTCCAGCAGATAGGAAAGGGGGAATAATGTCCCATGATCATTGACTTTGAGTTTGCCTATTTCTCTGCAAGGATTCAAACTTGATTGTTGAGATCAAGGTGTATGATTGCACGGGGCAACTTAAACATTTTCAATCATCTATTTAATGAAGACAAGGTATTTAAAGTATTGGATCATTTATCTTCTAAAATGTGGTTGTACTCTAGTGTTATTCATTCTTCACTCATTATAAATTGCAGCCCATCCAAAGCACGCCTTGGGTTGTCTCAGGATACTGCGGTACATAGATCAACTGGTCATTTGGCGGCAGCAGGTGGAATTTAATCCAGACAAGTGTAAAGTAATACATTTTGTGAAGTCGACTTCTGGTAGGACATTTACAGTAAATGGCAGTGACCTTTGTAGCAATGATGTAGAGGGACCTTGGGGATGCCTGTCCATAGCTCGCTGGAAGTAGCGAGTCACGTAGATAGTGTAATGTGTTTGCCTTCACGGGTCAAGGCATTGAGTAGAACAGTTGGGACGTCATGTTGCAGTTGTACTAAAACATTAGCTGGACTATGCACAGTTCCGGTAGCTACAATACATACGATACGATAAAACTTTATTCATCCCTGGAGGGAAATTGTTGTCTGCCTTCATGAAGGATCTGGTAGCATTGGCAAGAGTGCAGTAAAGATTCACCAGGATGCTGCCTGGGGTGAAGGGCTGTAGTCTTAAAGAGAAATAGGATAGGCTGGGTTTATTCTCACTGGAATGTATTCTCACTGAGCAGGAGAATCTCAAACTAGGGGACACAGGTTTAAGGTGAAAGAGGAAATATTTAAAGGCGATCTGAGGGATGACACTTTCTGCACAGTGTTATGGTTATCTGGAACAAGCTGCCAGAGGAGGTGGCGGAGACAGATATTATTACAACGTTTAAGAGAAATTTGGACCGGTCTTTAGATAGGAAAGGAGTGGAGGGATATGCAGGTGAATGGCCTTAGCAGATAGGCATAACAGTCAGCATGGATGAGGTGGGCCCATTTCTGTGCAGTTAGTTTCGACGATTCTAAGCATATTGGGCAGAAATTGAACTTGGAATGCCATTTATTTTAATGTTTACTTTTTTGATACCAATTAAATCTGTAAAATCTACTTTAACATATTCCCACAAGGCAGATCTTCTGGCTGCTATGAACATACACAATACCCACTACCACTTAGACTGATGCTTAGCATATACTAAGGAGCAATTGACAAAGCTATAACTACTACTGTTAAAATAAAGTAGTCTAATGGCATGCAATGTATTATTCCTTAATTTCAAACATCCAAAAGTTTCATCCTTCGGTAAATAATCAGGTAGCAATTCAGTGAATCAGTCCTGCTTAAACTATTTTCAACTGACACACCATCGTCTGAAGAAGGGTCTCGACCCGAAACGTCTACCATTCCTTCTATCCAGAGATGCTGCCTGTCCCTTTGAGTTACTCCAGCATTTTGTGTCTATCTTCACCATAGCTTTTTTATATTTACATATATATACACACACACACTATATATATATGTGTATATATATACATATATACACACACACATGTATATATATACACACACACACGTATATATATATGTGTGTGTGTGTGTTTATATATGTGTGTATGCATGTATGTGTGTGTAAATATATATGTACATATATGTGTATATATATATGCACACACATATACACACACACACGCATATATATACACATATGCATATATAAACGCGTACATACACAAACATACACTCTATTCCTATGCCACACAGAAAGTAAACCAATTGCCGCAGGCAGCACATCGAGGGGCAAGCTGAAATAATTTTTTGGCTCTTAGCACAAATTTTAAGATCAATTAGTGCTATAGCTCGTTTTCACATGCACTTGGCAAACCTGTGTGAGTGAAAAATATCCACCTTGGGAAAATGCAAAAACAATCCATGCCACACTGGTTGAATCATTTAAAAGATATATATTCTTAGAACTTCATTCTTTTCCCTAACTTGGATGTGAAAAGAAAAAAAAAGACTTCCAGGCATACCTTTCTTTTGAGAGAGGTGGGAGGAGGGGGTAATCAGTAATAGTTTACTAAGTATTTGCACACCCACAATAAAATCTTCCACAATGTCCTTGGTCCCTTTCCCCAAAGCAAGAGAAGCATCTCTAAAAGTCGCTCCCAGGAAACCCTATTGTGTGTTCACCACTCACCAGGCTGAGTGCAAGGCAATATGAGGAGGAGATTAGGTAGGTCGACAAATAGAATTTCTACATGTGTATGTTAGAGAGCATATTAACTGTTTACATCAGGCCCTGGTTCAGCAACTCAAACCCAATGAACGACGGAGATTGCAAAGGGTGGTGCACACTGCCAAGTCCATCATTACAGGCACTGACCCAAGAGACACAAAATGCTGGTGTAACTCAGCAGGTCAGGCAGCATCTCTGGAGAGAAGGAATAGGTGACGTTTCGGGTCGAGACCCTTCTTCCGACGGAGAGTCAGGGGAGAGGGAAACTAGAGGTACTGACCTCCCCATCATTGAAGGGATCTATTGGAGGCACAGCCTCAAAAAGGCAGCCAGCATCATCAGGGACCCACACCACCCTGGCCACGCCTGCCATCAGGAAGCAGTTATTGGAGTCTGAAAACTGTTACTTCCCGGGTTCAGAAACATTTCATAGAGTCTTAGAGTCATACAGCGTGGAAACAGGCCCTTCAGCCCAACTTGTTCACACCAATCAACATGTCCCATCTTCACTAGTCCCAGCTGCCTGTATTTAGCCCATATCCTTCCAAACCTATCCTATCAATGTTTTTTAAATGTTGTGAAAGTACCTACAGATAGTATCTTCCCTACAGCCATCAGGCTATTGAACACAACAACGAATAAGCTCTGAGCTCTGAACTGCAAAAGACTATATTATTATTGCATTATATTTGTTATTTATTGAACTTTTTCTTTTTTTTCTCTTCGTTATATACAATGTGTACATATTCACATATTCTGTTGTGCTGCAGCAAGTAAGAATTTAATTGTCCCATCCGGGACATATGACAATAAAACACTCTCGACTCTTGCCTCAACTTCCTCCTCTTGCAGCTCATTCCATATACTTACCTCCCATTGTGTAAAAAAAGTTGTCCCTCAGGCTCCTATTAAATTATTCCTCCCCCCTCGCCTTAAACCTATGATCTGTTTCTTGATTCCCCTACTCTGGGTAAAAGACCCTATCTATTCTCATTATCTTATATACCCCTATAAGATCACCCACCATCCTCTTCCTCCTCCTCCTGAGCTCCAGGGAATAAAGTCCTAGCCTGCTCAATCTCTCCCTGTAGCTCAGGTTCTCGTTCTAGCAACATCCTTGTAAATCTTCTCTGCACCCTTTCCAGCTTAATAACATCTTTCCTATAACTGGGAGACGAAAACTGAACACAATACTCTAAAATATGGCCTCACCAATGTCTTGTCCAACTAAGTCCCAACTTCTATATTCCAGACTGATGAAGGTCAATGTGCCAAAAGCCTTCTTGACCACCCTATTTATCTGATGCCACTTTCAATGTACTTTCATTCCTAATCCTTCTGCTCTACAACACTCCCCAGAGCCCTGCCATGCACCGTGTTGGTCCTGCCCTGGTTAGCTTCTTCCCAACTTCCACAAACACCAACTAAACTATGTCTTAGTTGCATTTCGGCCTGTCATTGCTGTAACATTATTATTTTTTTAATTTAGTGATGTTTTGTCCCCTCTATTATTTTATCGATGAGTACTAATGTTTACAGACTGGTTACGGTGTTGTAACAATAAATGTAATTGTTCCATTTTTCGGTACGTATGACAATGAAGCATTCCTCATTCTTGAATGTCAGACTCACGCCTCCACCTCTTCTGTGGTCTATCTGAGTCAGCTCCAATCCTCTACTAGAGCACCAACAATGGCACGGAGAACTGTGGTGCTGCAGGTAGCAAGGCAATTTCACAGCCAACCATTCCATCATTCATCATAACAACATATTGATCTCAGAATCAGAATGGTTCCAGCCTAGGAGGCTCCAGTTTGGAGACACACACAAAATGCTGGAGTAACTCAGCAGGGCAGGCAGCATCTCTGGAGAGAACGAATGGGTGACATTTCGGGTCGAGACCCTTCTTCAGTCTGAAGAAACGGCACCCATTCCTTCTCTCCAGAGATGCTGCCTGTCCCGCTGAGTTACTCCAGCGTTTTTTGTCTATCTTCGGTTTAAACCAACATCTGCAGTTCCCTCCTACACAGGCTGAAATTTGGACTATCTAATCCATACCAAATCCAACTAAGCCTACTCCCTTGCCCTCTCCCCATAGCCCTGCAAATTCTTTCCTTTCTGACACATGTCCAAGATTATTTTTCAACACAACAACTGAATCTGCCTCCACCACTTCCCAGATGACGTATTCCGTACTCTAACGGCACAATGGGTAAAATGTTTTTTTCTCATGTTACTTGCGATTCTTTCCCCATTCACCCTCATTCAACGACCTCTCCCGCTGAACAATAAAACTAAAATATACAACAAACAAAAAAGGCCGAGTAGCAGAAAATGTACAAGATTTAGGCTTTACAAGCACACTTTGGCATTAAAGGGTTAACAACTTCCACTAAATTCTGCCCTGTTTGAATGGGAAAACATGCACTGTATTGTCTGAGGCACGAATAAAGTTCGATGTGAATTTATAAATGTACCACAGCAGTGATAAATTCACTCTGGCTTGAATCTCCGAGTACAGTTCAAAGCCATTAAAAACAGTAAATACTTTTCTCTCTTAACATTATTCAAACCTGCCAGTCCAAAGAATCGGTCAAATCCAATTCATCACAGAGCATGTGGTAATCCTTTTGGAATACAGAAAATTACTTCCAGATGTGGACCCCAGTAATATTTTTTTTAAGTTTGCCCCTTCTTCTAAAATAAATCATAAATTACCCAAACATATCAAAGTTGAGCTTTCCTTTTAAAAAAAAAATCTAAAAAAAAATCACTCATAACCAACTACAAAGTTGTCTGCTGAACTCGAGTGAACTGATGTTTATTCTTTTTAAAAAGCTGGCACTCAGTAATCCGAGTTTAATAGAATATTCTGTCAACATTCTGCTTAAAGCATAGGATTCATGCTCCAGCACATTTTTCAGGAAACAAGGAAGCAGCCTTATCAGACATTGAGAGAGACAGAGAGAAGTAGAAATACTAAACTTGGAACTCTGACAAGACTTGTTGGCCATGGAACATTTCAAACAAAGGCCTCACATCCCATTTTTGCAGGGAGTGCACAAATTAGGCCCTGGGATTTACACAAGGTGGATGGCTAGTTTGTAGTTTTCTTGGACTTCAACATACATCCTAACTCAAATAATGGCTCAAAAGGTAAGGCTGAACTGTATTTTGATATTAGAACATTACTAAAATGCTATGAAACACAATTCCAAAAATACAAGAACTGATTAAGAACAGAAACTAGAATAAATACCACAATAAGTAACTTTAAATTTCAGTTTTTGCAGATGGCCAACTGTAGCAGGGCTACAAATTACTCTGGGTTAATGGTTCCGTGGTCCCGGATATGTGATGTACCAGGACTGACGTTAGTACGTTCCCCAATTCATAACTGACTTGGATCATGAAGGTTAATTTACCTCAAACAAAAGAGAGAGCAAGAGTTCTTTGGAGATGCTGCCTGACCCACTGAGTTACTCCAGCACTTTGCTTTTTTTCCCCATAAACCAACATCTGCAGTTTCTTGTTCTACAAATGAAGAGATTGGAAGATGGGCAATGTAAGGCCCTGCAATCAGGGGGTAATTTATCAACAAACACATTTCAATTACAGCCCAATTTGTAGCCATCCGCAGAGTTAAGAATTGTAAGCAGCATTTCCTTGGGTTGTTTTGAAGGTTGCATAACCAGTGTTCAGAGATTGGGATTATACGATCGACACCAAATGCTGGAGTAACTCAGCGGGTCAGGCAGCATCTCTGGACAAAAAGAATAGGTGACATTTCGGGTCAGAACCCTTCTCTTGGGATTAGATAATCCTCGGTAACAAGAATTTTAGCAACTCCACCACAAAAAACATGCACTATTGATAATTAGCGCATGGGTGGGACGATCGCAATTCATCTGGATGTATTCAAGAGAGTTAGATATAGCTTCGGGCTGACGGAATCAAGGGATATGGAGAGAAAGCAGGAACAGAGTACTGATTCTGGATGATCAGCCATGATCATATTAAATGGTGGTGCTAGCTCGATGGGCCGAATGGCCTACTCCTGCACCTATTTTCCATGTTTCTATCTGACTCAGTGCACACTAAACTAGCAGGTCCTGGCCCTATCAGGTTGAGCGGTCCTAGGTGAATAAGCTGCTTTGCAATGAAATGCACATTTGTGTGTGTTTAAATTCTGTCAGTGTCCTTTTGCACTTGGAGATTCCTCAGACAGCTTGTTCAATCATGTGTCCACGTTCTCATGGCTTAAATGAGTGGAGTTGACATGTACATAACCAAAATGTGTATTCTTTTAATAACTTATTTTTGTTTAAAAATTGAATATTGGTAAGATTCAAGATTCAAGAGATTCAAGAGAGTTTATTGTCATGTGTCCCAGATAGGACAATGAAATTCTTGCTTTGCTGCAGCACAACAGAATATAGAAGGCATGAATACAGAACAGATCGGTGTGTCCATACACTCTAGAGATGACATATAAACACCAACATAAAAAAGGAATTATGAAATAAATGTAATTTAAACTATTTTCTCCATTAATAACATTGAGAAAATATGTGCAGAGTTTGGCCAATTTTTGTCCTCGCCACCATTTATTCACTTGCATTTTCCCCACTGTTTTATTTCTCACCGACTTTACCTCTTTGTTCCTGAAATTTGTTGTGTTTTTCAGGTGACATTCCCTCTGAGATACCTGACCAGTGGACTACCCTTGATTTGCAAGCCCATTGAATGAACTAATCACCGGACTGTTTGTTCACAAAGAAACTCTCAGGCCCGGCCCTGGCCTTGCCCATAGTCGAGGGAGTTTGATCGAGCTAAATCATCTAACAAGCTTTCTTTCTTTTGGATGAGTTCTATCACTCCACGATGTAAAGAACAATGAGATCATAAAAGCTGTAGGAGTGCACCAGTTTGGACAGATTTGTGTAATATAACCAATGCGACAGAATCGCTATAGAATGGTCAAACATAGAAAGATGGTTTGCACAATACCTTATTCCATACACGAAAAGGCGAAAAAGGGAGACTTGCTACTTTATAGCACATATCAGAAACTTAAGGTATATCAAAGTTGTTGTCAACCAGACAGCTTCTGAAGTGTTGCCACTGTTGTCATGCAGGAAGTGTGAGAGCTGAGTTGCACACTGCAAGCTCCCACAAATAGCCAGTGATAATGACCAGATAAGTGTTCTTTGTCATATTGACCCAAGGATAAATATTGCTCTGGACAATGGAATATCATCCTTCCTCTTCTTCAAAATGGTGTTATTTAATGCTCATTTTGGACCATATATATAGGGCTTCACTTTAATACCTTCACAACTGTAGTTCTGCCTCTGCATTGGAGAAAGACCAGATTTGCGCTTGAGCGTCTAGTGCAGGGGTTCCCAACCTTTTTCGTCCCGTTTACCCCAGGCAACTTTAATAGCGCACAACAATGTTATTTCACTTATTTATGAACAACTAATGATGAACAGATACCAGTATACTAGAACCAAACACAGTCAGTCAATGAGAAAAAATATGTACAAATCCAGAATCAACAAAGTTACCCCCTGGGTAGGTGAAATTGACCCCCTGGGGGTAAATTTACCCCAGGTTGAGAACCCTTGCTCTGGTGAGACTCCACAATCTTCTGAGTTGCAAAATCAACCCTAGCTGACACAGTCGACCCACGACAGAGTCTCTAACCGTTAGTTCAATGGCTTCCAGATAAATATGTCTTGCAGAGCAAAAACATGAACATCCAACAGACATCCCTTTACTTTTCCTCATATAACGTTGTGAGTAACAATCTTGGGACAGGCCTGTGAATCAAGTCCTTGCAGAGACAAAACATATATTCTGAACATCATCAAAACACAACCTACATTGCGTTTGTACTGGAATTAAATTATTGCTGTTTTCTTCCAGAATTATATGTACGCAACCAGTTTCACACCAAGCAGCAAGTCTTTCAACTGCATATCAGCTTGCCATGTTTACCGAGACTGATTACAAGAAAACTGTTCTCTTCTATCTTTTCCCTGCATGGAGTCTTAACAAAGCCTAGGTTCTAATTTACACTTTTTTTTAAACATACCATTACATCTACATATACTAGGACTGGGGCCAAATATGTGGGACAAGGGCTTCATTAACCAGTAGTGTAGTGACCCTCAAATATCACATTTAAAGCAGCATTTAAAAGGGATCCATTAGTGAACCATCTCGGGCAAAACAATCTAACGAGACTTCTATCATGCATACCTCAATTCAATCAAATAAGACACATTAAACTTCTCTGCCCCACTTTTCCCACCACCCGGATACCCAATACACATTCATTTTAATTTGCACGCCCAACACACATGTTGGATATTTGGGAATTAAAACAATCAGAAGCAAGCGATGAGATCCTCGTTAGCTCCACGGCGTTACATAACTCTCTCCTCTTACTCCCTCCCTCCCCAACCTTTACATTTGTATTTGGCACAGCAGCTGGAAAAATATCAGCAAAACTCTTCGTCTTCTGACAGACCGGGGCCAAGAAGCAGCCTTCAGACACTGCTCCGATTCCCAGACTGATCGAAAACAGAACAGTCTCGGCACTCCGAGACTTGAAACGCGGCCAGTCAGTAAACATGCAGCCTGGAAACACACGTTATCTACATCTCCTTTCTCGGCAGCGTCACCGACCCCCTCCCAATACTCTCACCCTGGTCTCCACTCCAACACCCCCCCCCCCTCCCCCTCAATCCTCGACCACCCCCTGCAACACACACACACCTTTCTTTAGGTGGTCAGAACATTCTCAAGAAGGAAACCATAATTCGCGGTGGTAAAGTTTGCACCGACCTTGTGTTTGGGATCCTAGCGCTCACTGGCTGGTATCAAATCCATTGGACAGAGAGCGGAGTGTTGTGGAGGGGCAGGCAGGTTACCGTGTAAACTTTGGGAACAGGAAAAACAAAATTGTAACACGAGAACTCTGTCGATGTCATCAGCCCGTCCGGGAGGGAGGGAGGGAGGGAGGCTGTGACTGCTGCCTCCCAACTCAACACACACACAGTCGCTTCACCCACCTGTCGAGCGGTGCTAGGGATTTGCCAGCTTCTGTGATTTCCTGCCTGCCCGGCCGGCGTTACAGTGTGCGTGTGTGTGTGTGTGTGTTAGCAGAGGGATTACAGTGAGCCAGCAACGTTGTGGAACGCCACAGATACTACTCGGCGCTTCGGGGAGGAGGGGGGAGTGGAGTGGATTCGTTCAGCTCTCCTGATCGCTTTGGGGATTTAACCTGTCGTTGCCCGGGCCGCACAGAACCAGTGATTCCAGGTTTGGTCCTGGCTCCTGGACAGAGAGAGAGAGAGAGAGAGACAGAGAGAGAGAGAGACCGAGAGAGAGAGAGAGAGAAAGAGAGAGCAGAGAGAGAGAGACAGGGAGACAGACAGAGACAGAGTGAGACACAGAGAGAGGCTCTCTGCAAAAAATCTGTGCTTTTTCAGTTAGACAGAAGAGGGATCGTTGTGCTTTGAACAGGAGGTGTTGGACGTGAGTGCGGGGGGGACGTGTGTTGTTTGGGAGGAAGGAGAGTAGGAGGGAGGGGGTAAGGGGGCTGTGAGGGGTGGGGAGTGGTTGGTTGGGAGGGAGGGGGGAGGATGTAGAGTGGGAGTGTGAGAGGGATGGTTGGATGAATGGGGAGGGGGGGGGGTGAATATGACATTGTGTTGCACCCATAGCAGAACAGCCCCTCTGACACGTAGTGAGACCACGGCTCACGGAGAAGGATGACTGCATCGCCACACGGAGCCCATATGTTCCCAACAAACAAAAGTCGCAAAGGAAAACAAATGCCAGGCGAATCAGCTTAAAAACCCCTGGCTTGCTCGAGACTCTTGTAATTTCAGACTAAAGCACGGCACTGTGGCTGAGGGGAGAGGAGAACAGAGGGGGTGGGCTTTTTACCCACAGCAGACATCAGCCAGGCAGTGAGAAAACCACCTCAAGCGCCAGTTGTAAATGATCCACGCTGTCAGCAAAGCTGCCCTGCCCTGAAGATCAGCCTTTTTTATTTCACCATCCAGAGAAAATCACACTTTGAGCAAATCTATTTTCTCACAGCGTCTACCTTGGCAGAAGAGTCAATTTTGTAATTCCTTTTCTTTCTCCAACAAGGGCCAAGACACCATTAATTCTCTCTTTGAGGCTAAAGGTGAACTTTACCTGGAGTGTTTTGGCTTCCAGGTTCTGTGGGTAGTTCTGCAGGCAAACAATGCTCCTGGTTTTCAGAATTTAAAAAAAAAAACGCAGCCTCCCGATTCAAAGCAAGCTGCCAGAGTGATTCTTGAAGGGAAGATCATCCTGATCAATCAGTCTGAGGAAGAATCTCGTCCCGAAACGTCACCCATTCCTTTCCCCCAGAGATGCTGCCTGTTTCGCTGAGGTACTCCAGCAGCTTGTATTTCTCCTCATCCATTATCATTTGACTTCACAGGCAACTGAACCATCCTACCAAGAACGAGAGAGCAGTCCTGAGCTACGATCTACTTCATTTGAGACCCTCAGATTATCTTTGATCGGACGTTACTGGACTTTATCTTGCACTAAACGTTATCCATGTTATTCCCTTTATCATGTATCTGTACACTGTGGATGGCTCGAATGTAGTCATGCATTGTCTTTCCGCTGACTGGTTAGCACGCAACAAAAGCTTTTCACAATACCTTGGTACACGTGACAATAAACTCCTCGAACCCAACTTTCCCCTCCCCTCCTGAAGTCATTGTAACTCCGTAATACAAAGTATTACTGATTATTAATTTATTGTATTATCAGTTGTTGTATATTTATGTGTTATTGTGTTTAGTTTAGAGATACAGTGCGGAAACAGGCCCTTCTGCCCACCGGGTCCGTGTCGACCAGCGATCCCCACATATTAGTACTATCCTACGTACACTAGGGACAATTTTTACATTTACCAAGTCAATTTACCTACATACCTGTATGTCTTTGGAGTGCGGGAGGAAACCGAAGATCGGAGAAAACCCACGCCTAATGTTAATGGGCCTATTGAGCTGCAGCTGGTTAAGTGTTCCATTGCTAGTACATATGACAGTTAAACACTCTTGACACTATTAATTAATTTAGAAAGTATAGAATTATACAGCACAGGAGGCAGGCATTTGAGCCACTGCCTCTGTTGGCTGGTTGGTAGTGGGGTCCACTGGATAATTCTTTGCCCACAGCACCTAGTAAATTTCTCCTTTTTTCAAGTTTACATGTATTTCCCCTTTACACATCGTTATTGCTTTCAGTGCCACTTTTAAGAAGTGGATTCCTGGTTGTAACAACTATTTGTCATTGCATAATGAGTATTTTGTCATTTCCCGACCAGAGTTTTGCCAATTTGCGGGAATCTAGATTCCTCATTGACCGATCCTTGTCAAAACAGATTCTCCCTGCTGATTTCATCCAAAGCTCTGACGACGATATGATTGCACTGGAGAAAGTGCAGAGGAGACTCACCTGGAATGGAGGACTTTAGTTGTGGGGAGAAATTGGATTGACTGGATGTGTGGATAGGAACTGCAGGTGCTGGTTTATACCGAAGATAGACACAAAAGGCTGGAGTAACTCAGCAGGACAGGCAGCATCTCTGGATGGAAGGAATGGGTGACGTTTCGGGTCGAGACCCTTCTTAGGGTCTCGATCCGAAACGTCAACCATTCCTTCTATCCAGAGATACTGCCTGTCCCGTTGAGTTACTCCAGCATTTTGTGTCCATCTTGGATAGACTGGACTTGTTTTCCTTAGATGTAAGAGGCTGAGGGAGGGACCGGATAGAGGTACATGAGACTATGGAGGCATAGATGGGGGTAGCAGGTAGGTAATCAAAATCCTTTTCCAATGTTAGAAATATTACAAAAAATAGGGGGCAGAGACTTAATGTGACAAGAAGGAGTTTTTAAATGGGGATGTCATCATGTCAGGGGTACTTTTGTTTTGCACAGAAAGTGCTTGATTTCTGCCACCAGAGCTGGTGGAATCAAATGTAATTACTATGTTTGAAGGCATTTAAACAGACACTTAAATACGCATGTTATGGAAGTACAGATGGAATTAGAGTAAATGTGCAAAACGGGTGGCATGGACATGGTGGGCTGAATGGCCTGCTTCTACACTGTACAACTCTATGAAATCAGAATGATATCCAACATTTAGTGTTACTCAGTCCTATCTTACCTTAGAATAAATGCAAATGGAGAGGCATAATGATCCGATTCTAAGCTTACCATTTCATTTGTCCAGAGTCCATCATCCAAATCCTTTCTGACACAAATGAACTGCAGTACGCACAAACTAGTGAAAATTTTAAATCTGCAGTTTCTGCGGCTTATAAAAGTGCCTTCATTTCATTACCTAATGCATAAAAAATTTAACAATGTGAAATTTTTGAAATATTTTATTACTGATTGCAAAGATAAATACTTCAGAGGATTTTAACATCACACTATATTTAGAGTGGAATAACAAAGTCTAATCCTGCTTGAAGTCTTATTGAAGGGTGCTCATGTGGTCCTGACTGATCCAAGTATGCAGTGCTTGGCAGCTGTAACATGGCATTACACTTCAGCATGACCTGTCCATGGATCTGATCCTGAAAACTGAAAACAGCTGCCATCACCTGTGCACCATTAATTATTCCAGCACATGTTATGCCCTGAAAGATCGACCACAATCAGCTCGGCTTCCATTGCAAGGCACTTTACACTGCTAGTGTAGTACCCCAGCACTAACAATGCAACGTGAGATGGGGCAGCTAAGAATGCTGTTTCAGTTGGCATCCGGAAGACCAAATATTCCTCAGCCCAACAGCACAGGGTTTGTTACAAATTCCTGCCCCATTCCCCATCAAGATACGATGGCACACTGGCTTTTCTGGAGCCCAATCCCAGGGGCACCTGCATATCCCATTTCAATTTACTCTAATGCATTGCAGTGAAATGATCCAAGCATGAAATTTCAACCTATTTTTGGCATTCCACAGAGTGCGCGGGGCTAACTCGCAAAAGTAAATGTGCAGAATCGTTACTTTATTCAAGAGGTTCTCGAGAGAATCTGAGCTAAAAGTTTTTGAAGATAACCATGTGGTTATCTTCTAGAATTCATAATGGCACAGTATGAGGTGGTGTCAATTTAGGTTTTTATAAAAGAGTTGAATGAGCTACAAGGGAAGAAAGCATGGATTTCTCTACACGTAGGAAACACTGATTATTTGAATCTAGACACAAAATGCTGGAGTAACTGTGGGACAGGCAGCATCTCTGGAGAGAAGTAATGGGTGACGTTTCGGGTCGAGACCCTTCTTCAAACTCCAGCATTTTGTGTCTACCTTTGATTTAAACCAGCTTCTGCAGTTCTTTCCTACACAGGCTATTTGAGTGGCCTGTTACATGTGCATGGAACAGTGCAGCTCAGGAAACGGCCCTCCGGCCCACAATATATGAGCCGCACATGATGCTGAATTAAACTAATCTCTAACGCCTGCAACTGCTCCATTTCCTGCACATTCATGTATCTATCTAAAAATCTCTTGAGAGTCATTATCACAACTGCTTCCACCACCACCCCTGGCAGCGTATCCCAGACACCTAACACTCTGTGTAAAAAGGAACTTGCCCCACACATCTCCTTTAAACTTTCACCCTTTGACTTACCTGTACCCTCCAGTATTTAACATATCCACCATGAGAAATAGGTTCTGACTATCCAAGTATGTCCAACCTCTTCTTATTGCTAATGCCCTCTAATCCAGGCAGCATCCTGGTAAATCTGTTCTGCACCCTCTCCAAAACCTTCACATCCTTCCTGTAATGAAGCTACCAGTCTGAAGAAGGGTCTTGACCCAAAACATCACCCATTCCTTCTCTCCAGAGATGCTGCCTGTCCCGCTGAGTTACCCCAGCATTTTGTGTCAATCTATGAAGCTACCAGAATTGCATACAATACTTCAAATGCAGCCTAACCAAAGCTCCACGGCCCAAAACAAAGGACATTAACTTTTTTGCTCTTGCATGAGATAGTTTTAATCCACTTTTACATTGAAAAGTGCCTTAAATAGATATTTAGTTGTACATGCCAATCACTATCTAGTGCCTACACCTTTCATGGAAAATGCCCATGCATGCAATCCAGATTAGATTCCACAGAAATGCTTTCTACCGTAGAACTGCCAACTAAGAGTGTATGGTTTCACAACTAGAGAATAGCTTCCAGGCCTCCCTGGGACAACACCACAGCAAGAGGCAGAATATTAAGAGAAGAACAACAATTACTCCCTCTCTTGCCTGACAACCACATAAGCCCACTGCACTGCACACCAGAGACCCAGAACGAACAACCATTTTGTAATACAAACAGAAAGTGGGATTCAGATCACATTTCCCTGCGATCTCTGTGGGCAGGGCCAATCAGTTTAAGGGTGCGTGGTAACTCTACTTCAGAAATTTTCTGATCCACATTCAGCAACAATTTTCATTTTGGTTTTGATATGATTAATCCTAACTTTGGCAAACTATCAAGTGGGGCATATACAACCTTTAAAAATAAAAATAAGCAAGACACTTATGCACTGTTTTCTTCCGATATGTGTTTCTTTGCTTGCAGAGGAAACAGTAAAATCTGACCCCAAATGGAAATTTCCCAAAATACTCTTTCACTTTGATCTCATACATATATACATTCGGCAATATTCTAATCTTTGACTTAACATTGTTCCTTTTGGCAAGCCCATGACTTCAAACACAGCTTCCAAAGGCCTCTGTTGTTTTTTAAATATGGAGGTAAAATAGCTAATCTGAACCAGTTGGAGCTGAACACAAGGCGGACGTGGCAATTCATCCACTCGCTGTTCCAAGGAGAGATGTGACAGTAGCCATTCAATTTTTATTTAAGTCAAAGGAATAATTTCCATTTAATTGCAGTGCCACAGCTTAAAATTAGCGTCAGGAACTGGAATCTGAAAGCTGGTGTTGATAGGGAGAGTTGCCAGGAATCGCAGAATCGGATGAGCAAAGCATCAGATGACGGGAGTGCACTTTGTTCCATCTGTGTTATGAAGTTCAATCCCATTGTTGATTTTACATTTTAGCACATGAACTTGAGCGGGATTTGTTCTGCTGACCTACCAGTCGACAAAACAGACAACCAATGCTACCTGCCTAGAACTAAACAGATCATTGCTCACCTGGTGATAATTCTCTAACGCTCTGCTAGAGGTCATCCCATCATTATTCAAGGTTTCTATACATTTTACATACAGCACTTTGTAAACTCTTCAAGCTGTGCTGAAACACTATGCTTTCAAAGCTATCAGCCCAGAAGGAAGCCATTTGCCCCATCATACCTGTACGTTGCTCTGAAAGAATTATGCAGTGTCTTTGCTATTCTGTGTCTTTTTACTGATTTTTGTTTTCACAGTCGTATACCTCTTGAAAGCTATTTAACCGTAAGTTTAGTTTAGTTGAGTTTAGAGATACAGCGCGGAAACAGTCCCTTCTGCCCACTGAGTCCGCGCTGACCAGCGATCCCCGCACATTAACACCATCCTACACAAACACACGGGACAATTTACACTTATTCCAAGCCAATTAACCTACAAACCTGGTCGTCTTTGGAGTGTGGAAGGAAACCTACGTGGTCATGGGGAGAACGTACAAATTTCATACAGACAGTACCCATAGTCGGGATCGAACCAGGGTCTCCGGCACGGCAAGTGCTTTAAGGCAGCAACTCGACCGCTGTGCCATCCTGCCGTCCTAATGTATGATGTTCATTCAAACTGCTACACAAAATATTCTAATGCAATGGATTCATAATCCAAAACGGACAGTTTCTTCCCTGCGGTTATCAGGCAACTACCACAACCAGAGAGCTGTCCTGAACTACTATCTACCTCAGAGGAGACCCTTGGACTATCTTCGATCAGACCTTTCTAGCTTTATCTTGCACTAAACGTTATTCACGTTATTCCTTCATCATGTATCTGTACACTGTGAACGGCTCGATTGTAATCGTGTATGGTCTTTCTGCTGACTGGTTAGCATGTAACAAAAGCTTTTCACTGTTCCTCAGTACACGTGACAATAAACTAAACTCAAACTTTTCTCTCTCCTTCTGGTGATCAATTTAAAAGATACATTCCTATTACTGCTGGCTATTTAAATTAAGTTCCCTTTTAAGCAAAATTCCTCTATTTCTCACATTTTTGCCTGATTATTAAGAAGAATATTAAAATTCTGAAGAAAATTAAACTCTTCTCAGTTAAAGCTTCTCATTCCCTTGTATCACTTTAGCAAATCTCTTCTATGTTTCCTATCTTTGCTGAAGTAGGACAACCTGCGGCATTATAGGCTGATGTTTATCCTTAATACCACCCCTCCTACTGATCCCGCTTTTTTATCTTGCGTTGTATCATTCATGATACCATCTGTGTGTTAACATTATCAGCTTCAACCTTCCCATGTGCAGTTCTGACGGGTGGAAATAAGTTCCCTTTATAAAAAACAATTAATGATTTGGGTGAACACATTTCAGTCTTTGGCAACCTTCTGCTGATGATGATAACTAATGCACAACAGAGTTGATGGAAAACAAAACAGTCCCATTCAGGGAAATTGGTTTGACATCAATACAATACAATCACACTTTATTAGCCAAGTATGTTTTGCAACATACGAGGAATTTGATTTGCCATACAGTCATACCAATAAAAAGCACCAGGACACACAGAATATATTTTAACATAAACATCCACCACAGTGACTCTTCCGCATTCCTCACTGTGATGAAAGGCGAAAAAAAGTTCAATCTCTTCCCTTTTTTGTTCTCCCGCGGTCGGTGGCCTCGAGCCTCCTGTTGACGGGACGATCTTGGTTCCCGTAGCCGGCGGTCGGGGCCCTCCGCATTGGGGCGATCAAGCTCCTGCATCGGGGGAATCTCAGCTCCCCCGCGCGGAGCGATTGGACCCCGGGTCTCTTAGGGGCTTGTCCCTCCATCCACTCCTTAACTATTTCCTTCACACATCTCAATCTATTGATGGTTTATGTAGACTATTTTAAAATGCCTTACAATCAAACTTAGTGAATTATGCCAAGCTATTTGACGAACTGATGCTAATACTTCACGTCAGACTTAATCATTAGGGCAGTGGTGGGCTCCTTCTGCAGGACGTGGGAAGTCATGGAGTGTCCCTCAGGACTAAACCTCTGGGCGGTGCATCCAGCTAGATTTCCTGACTGACCATGTGAGGGAACGGGACAACCTTAGGATCATCTGGGAGTCATAGTTAAGAGTTATAGTGAGGCAGGCAGAAGGTAGATGGGTCTGTGTTGTAGGACTCAATAACATGTTTTCAAGCTTCTCTTCTATTTTAGCTTCCCTTGGGTATGAATGAAGATTTACCTGTCTGAAGAAGGGTCTCAACCCAAACCGCCATCCATTCCTTCTCTCCAGAGATGCTGCCTGTCCCGCTGAGTTACCCCAGCTTTTTGTGTCTATCTACCTTAAATACCTCGTCCACATGCCAGAGAATTCCACATTCCCCCTATTTAACTTACTGGGGCCTTGCAATGTTGGATCTTTACCCTAGGTTTCTGATTTGCAGTTTATTCTCAGCAGATTTGGGAAATTGAGAATGAAGTCAGTGAAAAGGAAATGCTGGACAATTGCATGTCTGGCAGTCAACCTGCTCCCTCCAACCCTCGGCCTCTGGTGAATGTAAAAATTGCTCGCAAAATGTTCAGCCCACAACATCCACCCACCGCAGGAAGGGCTGACAACAAAGAAGAACAAACTGAAGGAAGATGTGCACTGGGAGCTTTGATTAAGGAAAGACAATATTTTCAGTTTCTCTCAGCAAAAGATATGATTGCAGTTCCATCCCCACCCGAAAATTCAGTTCCACATTTTGTGATTTGTTTCATAAAGGTATGAAGAAAAGACAAACTTACCATGTAGCTGAGAGATTTATTGCATTTTCCAAGAGTTCCGACGTTAAAGCAAACAGGAGTCCTACAAACATGAAATGTCAGTTAGTGTCCATTTCTTTAAGAAAACATTTCTTTATAAACAAGTATATGATTATCAATGTATTGGTATGCATTGTGCTGCACTGAATCATATTATTATTATTATTATACCTCCACCGTCTTGCAATGGGATTGATCGGTTGTATGTGTAGGAAGGAACTGCACATGCTGGTTTAAACCGAAGATAGACACAAAATGCCTCAGCGGGACAGGCAGTATCTCTGGAGGGAAGGAATGGGTGACATTTCGGGTCGAGACCCTTCTTTAGACTGAAGAAGTGTCTCGACCCAAAACGTCACCCATTCCTTCTCTCCAGAGATGTTGCCTGTCCCGTGAGTTACTCCAGCAATTTGTGTCTATCTCTGATCAGTTGTATGTATATATGTATGCGAGCTAACTGATCCATGTAGCTTTTTGAGTATATTTATTGAGTACTGGCTGAAACAATCAGAAGAACTTGGGTTTAAAACTTAGTAAGTGTTTATTTTGGGAAATGTAGCCAAATAAAACCACCAGACTGCTATTTTTGCCTTTAACACCTTTAGTTTAGGGAGATGAAACTTAGCTGGGATGAACATTCTCGTTGCAGTTTATCTGCATCTGTTCGAAGAGCACATCTATTGTTTTTCAGTCGTAAGATTAGCCTTGGTCGAGATGGCTTGCAACAATGAATGGCTTCCTGATATCAGGAAGCATCTTGCATGGCTGTTTTGGTGAAGGTTTGGGGAGACATGAATACTATGCATCTAACCATAAGGAGTTCATATCTTCGAGAGGTGAGACAAGGAAATCGGAAAGATAAAAAACCCGCCATGATCCTTTTCTCAGTGATTTAAGGCGACCTAGATCCAAGTAAGGTTCCAAAAATAAAATGAGAAGATCCCGAAAAGGTGCATGACAGTCTTTAGAAACAGGCCCTTCGGCCCACCGTGTCTGCACTGACCAGCGATCACACTGTACACGAGCACTATCCTACACACTGGGGACTATTGGCTTTTAACCAATGTTCCTCACAGTGAACACCGTCGCAACTCTCACTGTCTTGGGTTGATGTATGGGGGATACCCAATAAGAAAATAGCACATACGTGAATGTATCAAAAATAAACATACAATTTTTTACTCGTCCAGGCACAATCTCAAGATGATCCTTCATTTTTTTTGTTCTCTTCCTACTCACTGCATAAATAGGCAAACTTGGGAAGCTGGAATGTAGGCCTTCAGAGCCTTGAAGAGATTGCTTAAGTATTTCCCCCCCTGCTCACACCCCATCTCCAACAGAACCATGCAGGAAACCTGCCGTTACAATCTGGCATTCATGAGGGCACAGGAGATATTCATGGAGTAGAAAGGAACTGCAGATGCCGGTTTAAACTGAAGATGGGCACAAAGAAGGGTGAAGAATCCTGAAGAAGGGTCTCGACCCGGAAAGTCACCTATTCCTTCTCTCCAGAGATGCTGTCTGACCCGCTGAGTTACTCCAGCTTTTTGTGCCTATCATCAGATATTCATGGTCTTTACCACAAATTCCATTCAAAAATGTAGTAAAAATGCACAGCAAAATGGCAAGCAAGTTTATCTCAATGCTGAATGTCAGTAAAAGACTTCACATGCTCACTAATCCCATGACCTCATGGTATTTTCAGTGCCGTCTATCAGCTGCTCAGATATGCATCATTTGATTAACATATAAGAGCAAACACAAGCACACATCGAAAGTCGTTGCAATATCTCAAAGAGTAGGTGTTTTGTAACATTCACTGCGAAACGTGGGCATAAAACAACATTATTTTACTCCAAGGCATGGAACGCTGGAACCTGTTACTGCCATCCCTTTCATTTTGTTTATCTTTTGGTCATCTGGATCATTGGCTGGCAGAGAGATTGCTTCCTGCTTCCAAGTCCCTGCCAAAAGTGCTCTTGAGTCAGTGGTTAAGAAATGCAGACATCGGAAGGGGATGGATGACTCATTCTCCCGCTGACCTTTGCACCTTGTGGCAAAGTACTTGCCTTACATTTGGCAGTCAACAGTCAATTAGGGGTAGGCCATTTCGGACTGAGATGAGGAAAAACCTTTTCACCCAGAGAGTTGTGAATCTGTGGAATTCTCTGCCACAGAAGGCAGTGGAAGCCAATTCACTGGATGTATTCAAGAGAGAGTTAGATGTAGCTCTTAGGGCTAACGGAATCAAGAGATATGGGGAAAAGGCAGGAACAGGGTACTGATTGTGGATGATCAGCCATGATCATGTTCGAAGGCCGAATGGCCTACTCCTGCACCTACTTTCTATGTTTCTATGTATCTCACGGTAGGAACTACCTACATTAAAAGTCTTCTCACCCACCACTCCACCTCCAGGTCCCTCAGATCGGCCGCCGGGGTTGCTGAATATCCCGGGGTCTAGGCATAAGCTCAGGGGCGACTGCGCCTTTGCGGTTGCAGCTCCTAGACTGTGGAACAGCATCCCCCTTCCCATCAGAACTGCCCCCTCCTTCGACTCCTTTAAGTCAAGACTAAAAACGTATCTATACTCCCAAGCCTTTCTTGACGTCCTCTGAGCAAGGGCTATATGTATATATGTATGTAGTTTGTTTGTTTATACTATTCTTATAACAAATGTAAAGCACTTTGGCCAATGAGAGTTGTTTTTTAAATGTGCTATATAAATAAATGTGACTTGACTTGACTTGACTTGAGGAACTGTAGACACAAGGAACTCCAGATGCTGGTTTACAAAAAAAAGACACAAAGTGCTGGAATAATTCAGCGGGTCAGGCAGCATCTCTGGAGAACATGGACAGGTGATGTTTTAATCCCATTCACCTGTATCCACCTATCACTCACCAGGTTTTGCCCTACCCCATATCTCTTCCAGCTTTCTGCCTCCCCCTCCCCACCACGATCAGTCTGATGAAGGGTCCCGACCCAAAACATCACCTATCAACGTTCTCCAGAGATGCTGCCTGACTCGCTGAGTTCCTCCAGCACTGCGTTGTTTTTCAATGTAGAAATTACTAGATCGAGTCCAATTCAGTGCAACACTAAACAACTAAACAATGGTCACGTCATGTGATATGAGCAGAATTAGGCCATTCGGCCCATCAAGTCTACTCCGCCATTCAATCATGTCTGATCTATCTCTCCCTACTAACCCCATTCTCCTGCCTTCTCCTCATAACCTGACACCTGATATCTCTTGATCTATCAGGGGTAAGATCAAGAATCTATCTATCTCTACCTTAAAAATACGTTTCAATGAGGTCCCCCCTTATTCTTCTAAAATCCAGTGAGTACAGGCCCCGTGCCGTCAAACGCTCATCACATGTTAACCCACGCATTCCTAGGATCATTCTTGTAAACCTCCTCTGGACCCGAGGCAGCACATCCTTGGGAATTGTTCCCAGTATTCTAGGAAATATCCCTCTTCGATTAACATTCTTAAAATGTCTATCTGATTCGTACATCCAGTGTGCAAACTGTTATGTTTCCAATGGTATTTTACCAAGTACAGTGGCTTGCAAAAGTATTCATACCCCTTGAACTTTTCCACATTTTGTCACGTTACAACCACAAACGTAAATGTATTTTATTGGGATTTTATGTGATAGACCAACACAAAGTGGCGCATAATTGTGAAGTGGAAGGAAAATGATACATGGTTTTCAAATTTTTTTACAAATAAAAAACTGAAAAGTGTCGCGTGCAAAAGTATTCAGCCCCCTTTACTCTGATACCCCTAAATAAAATCCAGTGCAACCAATTGCCTTCAGAAGTCACCTAATTAGTAAATAGAGTCCACTTGTGTGTAATCTAATCTCAGTATAAATACAGCTGTTCTGTGAAGGCCTCAGAGGTTTGTTAGAGAACATTAGTGAACAAACAGCATCATGAAGCCCAAGGAACACACCAGACAGGTCAGGGATAAAGTTGTGGAGAAGTTTAAAGCAGGGTTAGGTTATAAAAAAATATCCCAAGCTTTGAACATCTCACGGAGCACTGTTCAATCCATCATCCAAAAATGGAAAGAGTATGGCACAACTGCAAACCTACCAAGACATGGCCATCCACCTAAACTGACAGGCCGGGC
The DNA here is from genome assembly GCA_038087875.1 of Malacoraja senta. Lineage (NCBI taxonomy): Eukaryota > Metazoa > Chordata > Chondrichthyes > Rajiformes > Rajidae > Malacoraja > Malacoraja senta. The sequence goes on from CM075986.1 coordinate 11,142,527, forward strand.
AAGGAGAGCATTGATCAGAGAAGCAGAGAATCTGGTAACTCTGGAGGAGCTGCAGAGATCCACAGCTCAGGTGGGAGAATCTGTCCACAGGACAACTATTAGTCGTGCACTCCACAAATCGGGCCTTTATGGAAGAGTGGCAAGAAGAAAGCCATTGTTGAAAAAAAGCCATAAGAAGTCCCGTTTGCAGTTTGCCACAAGCCATGTGGGGGACACAGCAAACATGTGGAGGAAGGTGCACTGGTCAGATGAGACCAAAATTGAAGTTTTTGGCCTAAATGCAAAACGCTATGTGTGGCGAAAACCTAACACTGCACATCACCCTGAACACACCATCCCCACTGTGAAACATGGTGGTGGCAGCATCATGCTGTGGGGATGCTTTTCTTCAGCAGGGACAGGGAAGCTGGTCATAGTTGATGAGAAGATGGATGGAGCCAATTACAGGGCAATCTTGGAAGAAAACCTGTTAGAGTCTGCAAAAGACTTGAGACTGGGGCGGAGGTTCAACTTCCAGCAGGACAACGACCCTAAACATACAGCCTGAGCTACAATGGAATGGTTTAGATCAAAGCATATTCATGTGTTAGAATGGCCCAGTCAAAGTCCAGACCTAAATCCAATTGAGAATCTCTGGCAAGACTTGAAAATTGCTGTTCACAGACGCTCTCCATCCAATCTGACTGAGCTTGAGCTATTTTGCAAAGAAGAATGGGCAAAAATTTCAGTCTCTAGATGTGCAAAGCTGGTAGAGACATACCCCAAAAGACTTGCAGCTGTAATTGCAGCGAAAGGTGGTTCTACAAAGTATTGACTCAGGGGGGCTGAATACTTTTGCACGCAACACTTTTCAGTTTTTTATTTGTAAAATAATTTGAAAACCATGTATCATTTTCCTTCCACTTCACAATTATGCACCACTTTGTGTTGGTCTATCACATAAAATCCCAATAAAATACATTTACGTTTGTGGTTGTAACATGACAAAATGTGGAAAAGTTCAAGGGGTTTGAAAACTTTTGCAAGCCACTGTACATTTCATTAGCTGCAAAATACTTTGAGGAGTTCTAAAAGAGGCAGGAAAGATGCCATATTAATACAACTTTTTTGTTTCTTGATCAGTGAAGTGTTGGTCTGCATGACTATTCATTTTCAACCTAGAATTATTTCATGCACATGTCCTCAAATGATTTTTAATTCACTTCACCAAAATTGTAGGCGAGCCCATTAGCTCTCAACTATTTTCTTAGGTGCGCTTGAATTGATATTTAATTAAATCCAGTTAGCTGCCCTTCATATTTGAAATGCAGTAAAATACCATTAAATTATTTTCTCTTTACTTACACTTATTTTTATAATGATCTGCATTCCGACTTTATTAAATAAAACCAGAAAGTCCTAGAAACATTCAGTGGGTCAGGATGCATCCATGGAGAGAGAATAGAGTTAACCCTTCAGTTCAATGGCTCTTCACTCCTTTTGATGAAAGGTCATTGACCTGAAATGTTAACTCTGTTTCCCTCTCCCCAGATCTGGACACAGTGACAGAAAGTGTGGGAAAGAACTGCAGATGCTGGTTTAAATCGAAGGTAGACACAAAATGCTGGAATAACTCAGCGGGACAGGCAGCATCTCTGGAGAGACTGAAAAAGGGTCTCGACCGAAACGTTATCCATCCCTTCTCTCCAGAGATGCTGCCTGTCCCGCTGAGTTACTCTAGCATTTTGTGTCTACCACAGTGACAGAATGACAGTATTACTGCAATGCTAATCCAGAGGGCTGGAGTAATGATCCGAAGGTAAGTTCAAATCCTACCATTGACAGCTGGAGAGTTGGAAATCAGTTAATTAACTAAATCTGGAATGAAAAAGTTAGCGTCAGGAACAGCAAACATGAAACTATTAGATTGACATAAAAACCATCTGGCTCACTCATGTCTGTCAGAGAAGGAAATTCACTGCCCTTACTGTCGACCAACAACAATGTGATTGATTCTTAATTGCCTCATGAAATGGCCTTGGAAGCCACTCAGTTCAACCAATTAGGGATGGATAATAAATGCCAGCCCGCATTCTGGGAAAGAATATTAAACAGAAATGCCGCCTAAGCTGCTCAACATTTCCTCCGTTTCAGGCCTTACTTTCAGATTTTCAGTATCTGCAGTACTTTTTTTCATTTTTTATTCATTTACCTACGATTCCTTCCTCCGAATAATACCGTCCGAGTGGCGCTCTCTGTTTCCTATCTCTGGCCAATGTTTAAAAACAAATCTTGCTTGATATTTTCCCATCAAAAGTCATGCCTTTGACCAGTTCCTTCATCATCTCACTAATTCTCAGCTTGAAAGATGAAAGAATAGCTCACAATGTTCACTTATCCACTCCCTTTTCTTCACGTCAGGAAACTATTGGCCTCTGGCTGATGTCAGCCATTGTCGGCCTAGCCATGATCAGAAACAGCATGGAGAATGCAGGTCCTGAACTCTGACAAATCCCATTTATGGCCGTGTAGCCCTGAGGTCTGAGCCAACAATGATGGCAAATTAAACTAACCCCATCTGTCGGTACATAGCCCATATCTCTCCATTCCCTGCATGTTCATGTACCTGTCTTTAAACATCACTATCATATCTGCTTCCATCCTTAGCAGCACATTCCAGGCACACATCACTCACTGTGTCAAAAAGACTTGCCCTGCACATCTCCTTTCAACTTTTCCCTTCTCATCCTAACGCTAGTTAAGTATTCTCTCTATGACATTTGACATTTTACCCTGCAGAAAAAGTCACGTCTTTGCAATGCTGTCTGATCCAGGTAACATTCTGATAAACCTCTTCTGCACCCTCTCCAAAGCATTCACATTCTTCCTGTAATGGGGCAACCAGAATTGAATACGCCAAATGCAGCCGAACGTAAAGTTTTCAACAACTACAACATGACTTCCTGACTCTTATACTCAATGCCCTGACCAATGAAGGCACGCACATAGCTTCATAGTTAGACCAATTTATGTAAGAAAAGGATGCCTGCAAAGAACTGGTTGGGCCTATAGGACTTGATATTACAATCCCTACTATAATTGGCACCTTCTTACTATCTTGAGTGGGGGTAGGGGTAAAAACTTCATTGGGGTTATCAGGTGGGCACCCTTTCATTGGTGTTTCGTTGATAGGCCCACAACATCTCCAGAGGGCTCAACAGCAACACCTGGCATCCCAGGTGGGTTCCCCTCCGTTTTATCCCTCTTGATGGTCATTTTGCAGGGCAGATGGGTATTAAATCAAAACAAATTCAATGAAAGCAGTGTAAACTGACAACAATTATCCACTTGGAATGAACAGACCAATGTGAATAGTTACATCATAGATTGCATACAGAACCATCATCTCTCCACATCCTCTTGTGTTAATCTTATAAGGTGTGACCCTAGAAGTTGCCTTCTCTTATGAGTGTGGCTGAGCTCCAAGGATGTGTTAACCACCAGTGTGAGTTTCTACCAATTACACTTGCTTCCAGGCATTCAGAACGCTCTTAAAATGCAAGCTGCCTCTTTGTAAAAGAAGGCAGGAATTGACATGTTTTAAAAGCTTTTGTATGTATATTTATCGTCTTTATTGAAAGTCATTATATCAGTTAAAACTGGGTTTCTAACAGGTGCTGGAATGACACGGAGATTAATAAACTTAAATCAAAGTCAAATTAACTAGAAATTATCAAGGAGTTTTAAAAAAATTAAGAAGTAATTATTCATGCTGAAATAGTTTGCATTGTGCTGGCACATGCACGGCAGATTGTGACGTTTACACATGAAACCACACAGCTCAAGTTGCGTGCAATTTTGGACACAACTTGGGGTCACTAATTGTGCCTCGAGCTGCAACTCTACCGTGACATCTTCATCAGTTCGCAAAATACAATAGAGGACACTGGCGGAATAGAAAGAAGAGCTCTGCACCACCACAATCCTAAACGTCACACAATACCACATTGTATTAAGGTACGGTCTACACGAGGGATTAATGCCTGGTTACAAATTAATCATGTGGCCAGATTGTCGTTATCTTTAAAGCTCTCCGCATCAGAACTCATTGAAGGGAATCCGATGACTTGGACTGAATACGTTGCTGCCTTTCACAAAATCTGCTCCGTTCCAGCATAGCAGCATCAGCCAGAACATTACAGTGAACATCAGTAACAAAAAGTACATTTTCACATGACAAGCAGCCACCACAAAAGCTCTTTCTTCAGCCCTGGCTTGGTATGAAACTACTGATAGGGCACTTGCAACAAACTCGTATATAGACACGTGAAAGCCACCATCAACGTCCTTCCGAACAGCTTTCTCATTTCACTCTTTAATACTAATATAATGTTCAAACTCTGATCCATTTCATGGCTTTGAAGTTAATTTCAGTTCAACAGTAATACATGCAGGTCAGTGGATGTTGCAGCTGATAAACGTTACAGCCCTGCAAATATCTGCTTTTACTTTGATAAAATACAGCTGATTTTAATAGAATTCAGCCACAGCAAAAACATGCCAAAAACTTCATGTTTACTGTTAATTATTGCCAAATGTGAGGCTCCTTTTGTACTCTAAACTAACATCCACTAAACCTGTCTTGGAGCACTCTGATACTCCATTTATATTACAGACTTGCCTTTGAAGGTAGTTCTACATTATAAACAATGTGCCCTAAGTAGCTCTGGAGGCTCGGAGCGTTATTGTGCAAAACGGTTTATTCTCTTCCTCCAAAGACAACGTGGGTGCAGCAAATTTCGGGCAAGTTTAAGTCAGGCTGGCAGTGGGCTGAGTATCTGTGCATGCACGAGTCTGTGAAAATGGACAAAGACAGAATGGATTGGAGCCAGGTGTGAAGCTCTGCACTTTCAATCTGCTCGCTGACACTCGCTCGGTGAAGAGCGGTCATCTAATCGCCCACAGACTGCTTGCAGTGAATGCTGATTTGCTGAACTTCTTCCAGCCAGCATCAGGCTGAAGCCGAGATCAGTGCAGGTCAAACGGTTCGGTAGCACAGCAGTTGTTACAGGGACGACCAGACAGATTTGTGGACCAATGATCCAGACACGAGTTCGAATTTCATCAAGGAAGCCAAGGAGTTTAACTCAAGTCATTAAAGCTAGTTTCGTTCATGGAACCTGGAAACGACTGGATTGTTGAAAAGCTTCATTTGGTTCACTCATGTGATTTAAGGAAGGAAATCTGGTGTCTTTGGACTTTAAAGATACAGCGCGGAAACAGGCCCTTTGGTGGTCGACCAGCAATCCCCCCGTACACTGACACTATCCTACACACTAGGAATAATGTACCAATGTTTACCGCAGCCACTTAACCTCCAAACCTGTTCGCCTTTCGTGTATTGGAGGAAACTGGAGCACCCGGAGAAAAATCATGCAGTCACGGGAAGAACGTGCAAACTCCGTACAGACAGCACCCGTAGGCAGGATCGAACCCGGGTCCCTGGTGCTGTAAGGCAGCAACTCTATCGCTGCACCACTGTGCTGCCCTTGCGCCTGTCCATGCCCATTTAACTGAAGTCCAACTCCTGTCTCAGCAATCTGCTTGACTCTAAACTGCAATACAGCAAAAAATAAGGATGCACAACAAATCGTTGCACTGTCAGTGGTATCCACATCCATCAATGAATAAATTAATTAATAAATTGATCAGGGCCAGTCTTTTATAACTTTTCCAGCTTTTTATAAATCTAGTTTGCTCCCTCACCAGGTTCAAGAGAGGTGAATTAATAGGCATTGCGATTGTGAGGACAGATTGGATGGATCTGGATTCCCTTCCAGTCCATCATTATACATTGATACCAAAAGGGGTTGTGGATACTTGATACTTGATATTATGACCTAAACTGGGATCAGCGCTTCCAAAAGAAAATAATGAAGAAAACTGCAGAGAAAATAGGACATAAAATGTGCTTAGCAGTCAAATGCCTTAATGATCTGGGGCCGATCAGCTCTAACTTGCCGTTTCAGAAAAAGAAAATCTTGCATTTATGTAGCTCCTTTATGACATCAGGTGGTCCAGAGTACTTGATCATAAATTAAATATTTTTGATATGCAGCACTGTAGGAAACCCTGCGGCCAGCTCACGGTAAGCTGGTACATGACACTGACCAGAAAATTGATATTTTTATGTATATACAAATGCACATGAATATACATATGTATATGTATATATCTGAAGACGGGTATCGACCTGAAATGTCACCCATTCCTTCTCTCCAGAGATGCTGCCTGTCCCGCTGAGTTACTCCAGCACTTTGTGTCTATCTTTGGTTTAAACCAGCATCTGCAGTTCCTTCCTACACAATGTATATAGTCACGTGGATTTGAAGGTTAAAATTTAGTAAGTACATCTAGGTCAACTCCCTGGCTTTTCTTCAAAGTGACTGAAGCGGGTCTCAGTTTAAATGTCTATTTGATAGGCTGGCTGGCATCTCCGACAGTACAGTAATCTCAAGTCCTGCGCTGGAGTGTCAGTTAGAGGCTTTCGTGCCACTGTCATGTGAGTGGAACTGACTCAGAGATGAGGATGCTGTGATCAAAAACCACTGCTGATACCGCACTTTAGCAGGAAATTAATCACTCAAATATCACAACTTCTTTGCGGAAACCCCATGCAGTTGAACCTTCAGGATAACAATTGCATGTCGTGCAAGTGAGGTAACAAAGTCAATTGGCAACACATTATCTGGCAGCAACCCATTCAACATCTCCCACCATGCCAAACAATGAAATCTATCGCTTCTGTACACAGTACATCACTTCACAGATAACACCAGTGGGAAATTTTACATTCAAGGCCTAATTCAAACAATTTGAAATTGCGTTGTGTAAGGGAAGGTAAAATGGTGTCGAGTTATTGCCTGAACCGGGCAATTTCAACCAGCTGTTTGGCTGAAATTAAAGCTTGCAGTTGCTGATCGGGCCACTGGAACAGATGCACGGCATTCAATATCTCAAGTATACTCAGCGGCATTAGTTTAATCTCAGTCAAATCCACAGCTTCAGGTCAACATTTGCCTCATTCGATGTTTCAATGACAAATCTTTTCTTCTTTTCAGACATCAAGGAATGCAGCTTCATCTTTACTTCTCCATCTCATTCTCACTCTGTCCTCTTCAGGCTCCTGTACTATTCCAGCGAAGCTGAGCAAGTTCAAGGAACAGCATCGTATCTGCCACTGGGCACACGAGAGTCCAGATTCAACCCTGAGTTCAACTATTCAAAATAATCAGCATTACTAGGATCCACTCAATGTCTTCTTTTTGTAATTTAAGACAATGATTCTGCTCTTCCATTTATATCTTCATAGACCCATACTTTCCACTCCTAGAGATGGCGATAAAGCCTGGTGACACAGTGGTGGATTTGCAATCATTCATTACAATCGCTCCACACTTGTAAACCTCTACGCCAACAGATCAGGGATCATCCAGCACCAAATGTTGTATTCTTTACCCTTTATCTGTACACTGTGAATGACCTGATTGTAATCATATATAGTCTTTCCGCTGACTGGAAGCACGCAACAAAAAAGCTCATGTACTTTCCTGTACATTTATTGACTAATCTTCTCTTCTGTTCTTTTCCCACTTTCCCTGATCTTTTAATTTTTCCAAATTCGAATGGAAGGATTTTGGCTTCAAACGTTAATCGCTTCCTTCCCCACTAATGAGTTTTTCCACAGATCTAGTTTTGTTTTCCATTTTGGGCATCAATAATATTTTGCCTTTGTTTTAATCTATCCACCCACCTTGGTGTCTGAACATTTCTTACCCTTCATGAGCCACAAGATAGTAAAACCCAGGAGGTTAAAATGCAAAGTACTGGAGGAAGTCAAGGGGTCACATTTGCTGGCAAGTTGCCTGGCCACCGTCTCACATAATAGCATTGCAGAATTGCTGGGAATCATCTGATCAAGAAGATTGCTTTTTTTCCCCCATGGTTAAGAGCACCAAAACAACTTTGTTCAATTCTAGACACAAGACCCCCACAAATCTAACATGAGCAAAATCATTCCAATCCTAGGATAGACACAAAATGTTGGCATAACTCAGCGGGTCAGGCAGCATCTCTGGAGAAAAGGAACAGGTGACATTTCGGGTCGACACCTTTCTTCAGTCTTCCTGAATCCTCACCTTTTCCTTCTCTCCAGAGATGCTGCCTGACCCGCTAAGTTACTCCAGCATATTGTGTCTATCTTCCAGTATAAACCAGCATCTGCAGTTCCTTCTTACTAATTCCAATCCTCACTGGAGCACTCTCGAGTCAAAATGGAAAGCTGGGGAGAAAGGCTTCAACACAAAACCCTTCCTCCACAATCAATCTCGAAGCAGCCAGAAATTGGGCCCTGGTGCAAACAGCAAGGCAGAATATACCTCCCTGGGATGTGTAAACAGCACTGGACTATTGTGTGTTTGTCAATGACACACCATCAGTAATAAAAACGCCCAGAAGCATTCCCACCAAGACTTTAATCTATCAATGTGAAATCCAATGAACCACCTGCTGAGTTTAGAAAGTGCAGTAACTGTAAATCCCCCGCTGTTTCTGAGCTGAGGAGAATAATCCTAATGCGAACAGTAATAGCAGAAGATGGCATTCTGCACGGCCAGCTGATCCAATAACACAGCTGCAAAATTTAATGAATACACAACCAACACTATTTCTCTTCTACCTGTGATTTTAATTGGTTGCGAGGAGGAAAAAGAGGATCAAATATTCATGAAAACTTTGAAGGAATCAATGAGCTTGAACATTCATGCTAGCTGCACCAACTGTTATACGAAAAATGAATTCATGACATATAATTAACGTTGAATTATTCTCTGGGGTGTGATGACTAATGGAGCTTTGTAAACATCACTGTGACAAGCAAGGGTATACATTCACATGTTAGATTCTGTATATTCAGTCCAATAAACATTCTTCTGCAATCAAACGCTGCAAAATACACAAAGCCAAGAATAAAACTAGAATAGTAGGGTTTAGAGATATAGTATGGAAACAGGCCCTTCTGCCCAACAAGCCAAGCCGATCATCAGTATGCTATCCCATCTTACACACGAGGGGCAATTTACAGAAGATAATTTACTGACAAACCTGCACATCTTTGGAATGTGGGAGGAAACTGAAGCACCTGGCAAAAACCCACATGATCATGGGGAGAACGTATTAACTCCACACAGACAGCACCTGGAGTCAGGATTAAACCCGGGTCTCTGGCGCTGTAACGCAGCAACTGTACCGCTGCACCACTGTGCCACCCGGATCAACTGGAGTAAACCCACGCAGTCACAGGTAGAACGTATAAACTCCCGACAGACAGCACTCGAGGTCAGGATCGAACCTGGGTCTCTACCGCTGTACCGCCCTGCTGTCCATTGTTTGAAGGAGTTGTACAAATAAAGAGATGGGAAAAAAAGTAATATTTAGTCAATAGCTATGGCCTCTGAAGCAGCATGGCAATAATTTAATCATGCTCCATGCATGCACAGTATAAAAGTGGCAGATTCCACACTATAGCTTTCATATTAAGCCACACTCAAAACTTAGTAAAGATACTTGGCTCATTGCTGAAGGATCCATAACTACTTGCTCTATTTAAGAACAAATTCTACACATATAGATACATCAGGAATTTATACAGAATGGTTCTCTGCGTGATTAGGTAACTGGATAAGCAGCTCGGAAATCATAGCAATTGAATTCAATAATATCTAGTCTGATGGTCCTTATTTACAAATTAAGTTCTTCAGACCAATAAAGCGTGGGAAGTCGGGTGCACTTCAGCCCTATTGTTTCCCTCAAGCCTTATATTTTTCTCCTTTTGCCGTATTTGGCTTCAGTTTCTCCCACTCACCCATAGTGTATTACATGCTTAACCTGTTCAGCTGCCACTGCCGGGTATACTTGGGTCATGGCCAATAGTGGGAAAAAAAAACTTGGCGGTGAACACGTTAAACCTTTCAAAATATCCCAGAATTATAGGAGTATATCCCAAGTTATAGGAGTAGAATTCGGCCATTCGGCCCATCGAGTCTACACCGCCATTCAATCATGGCTAATCCCATTTTCTAATCCCATTTTCCTGCCTTCTCCCCATAACTCTTGACACCCATTCTAATCAAGAATTTGTATCTCTCTGCCTTAAAAATATCCACTGACTTGGCCTCCACAGCCCTCTGTGTCAATGAGTTCCACAGATTAACTACCCTCTGACTAAAGAAGTGTTAAAAGCCAAACTACTCGAAGTGAGGAAAGTATTAAACACAGGAGCAGGATTGACTGCCAAACCCTAGAGCATGCCTGTCTTTCAACTATACCTGAACTCTAGTCATCTTTGTTCCATCCCTCAACACGCTTCGTGAACAACAATCCCAGTAGCAGTCTCAGAAAATCACAATTCACTTCCAGCATCCACTGTCTTCGGACAAAGTTCCAGACTTCCCTTCACAGTTCAGCCAAGCATTTTTACCTCAGAGAAAATATATGCCCCAATCACCGTTCCCTCTCAAACAGGAAACAATTCTTAAAAAATGAAACATGGTAAAAGAAAATGACTGACTATCCGATATCCTGCTTAGGCTCGGAGACACGTAAAGGCAATGAAATCAGAAATAGACAGACAACTGCCATGATAGAATGAGGTTGTTAAATTAAAACAAACTTACGAATTTATGCTTCCAGATGTGACGGCAGAGTGTTTGAGGATTTTGAGGGACGTAATCAGCACATCCTGCTGAACAATCCCTCAACAAAAATAAATCAACAGAAAAATCACATGAGGAGGATTTATCCGTGCAGCTGAATTTCCAATATAGACTTCTATCACTTAAAGCGGCTGCACAAATATAAAGTTTCTCATCTTATCTATATGATTATTAAAAGGTGCCACCCATGTATTTTTAAACTGCATGTAATGCAAATTCCTCATTATCACTCTCAATAACCTGCTCAGCAAAATCAACATGCATCTTCCTTGTCTGTGAATCTAAACTGTTATCGATCTAATTTCTTCATCTTTTCCAGTAATTGAACGCTGTAGCCCGGCACAAATGTTGAACAGCTTGAAAATGGGCCAAGATCAGAAAAGGCTATGGAACAACTAACATGGCAGCATTTTGCCCAGGCATATAGGTCTTTGCACCTTTATTTACAGAGGCAAGGATTCTTAAATTGAGGACCCCATTGTATGACCATAAATGCTGGCATTACCGCCAATGGTTACATCCCATAAATATTTTTTTAAAATCATGCTTCATGCTTTAGGGCAGCACAGTGACGCAATGGTAGAGTTGCTGCATTACAGCGCCAGAGACCCGGCTTCAATCATGGGTGACCATGGGTGCTTCCTGTACAGAAATTTACGCTCTCCCTGCGACCACGTGGGTTTCCTCTGGGGGCTCCGGTTTCCTACCGCACTCCAAAGACGTACAGGTTTGTAGGTTAATTGACTTTGGTAAATTTGTTAATTGTCCCTAGTGTGTAGGATAGTACTGGTGTACGGGATGATCGCTGGTCGGCGCGGGCTCGGTGGGCCGAAGGGCTTGTTTCCGAGCTGTATCTCGAAAGCTCACTGATCCGCAGAAGACCCAGCATGTGTGTGATACTCAGTCCTCTCAAAAGACACAAATGCTTCCCTACCCTGCAGCATGGACATCCCACTAAGGTCTGTTTTCAATGGACTACACAATTGGAGACATGGATACTCCATCTGCAGGGGCTTGTTCATTTATTTTATAAAACTGCCCTCTTATTCTCACTCTTGCCCCATCATATACCTGTTGCTTATCTATAAAACAGCCCACAGTTCCCACTGCACTAGATGCAAGTTCTGTCAATTCTGAGGGACGGCCTTAGTAGAAAATACCGTCCTACCAAACTAAAGAGCAAACCTGCGCAAAGGTCAAGCCTCCAGCATCAATTTAAACTTCGGACAAGTATATTTGTTTCATTAAACGACACCTAGTGGTATTTCATGCCCCAACCTGGTTGCAGTCACAGTTTGCAAGAGTAATTACGATCATGTTCGAGAGTTACAAATTAAACCAGGTGTAGGTTCCATTTACTTACATTGCTAACCTGTCATTTTAATTCCAGTAGATGCAAGTCCTAATAAATTAAATTAGAAACCTATTCGTTTTAAGAAAAAACAAAAAACAGCTGCTGAAGACAGATGGCTGGCTGCTTAATTAAGGCTGAGTGAAATGTTTGAAGAAGGCATGTCTCTTTGTGAACCATCACAGAGATGCAACTTATCGGAAATTATTTTCCTCAAGTTGTACCAGTATCTATGAAGCATCACAGTAACTGAAATGCCACCCTTCTATAGCATTATGCCACAATGCAGGCTTTGAACCATGTTATCGATTTGCCCGACATTTAAAATGGAACATTCATGCGCCTCATCAAGATCTTAAATGAAAAATGGGAAGGGAAAAGGTAGACACAAAGTGCTGGAGTAACTCAGCGGGTCAGGCAGCATCTCTGGAGAAAAAGGATGGGTGACGCTTCGGCTCGATACCCTTCTTCAGAGTCTGAGGAAGAGTCCAGACCTGAAAGGTCACCCATCCTTTTTCTCCAGAGATACTACCTGTCCCGCTGAGTTACTCCAGCACTTTGTGTCTGTATTTGGTATAAACCGGCATCTGCAGTTCCTTTCTATGCATAATGATGCTCTTAATACATTTAATGTAATACAGTAATTTACAATATCTTTTTTTTTTAAAGCATTTATACTCAACAGTCATAGAGCAGGGACACAGGCCCTAAACCATCAAATCCAAGACAAACATCAAACACCCATTTAAAGTAATTTACACTAACGGGATTTCGCTCTCTCACCATTGTAACCTTTACACTAAGGGTAATTAACAGTGACCAATTAACCTACTGATACAAACTTGTTGGGGTGTGGGAGGAAACTGGAATACCCGGAGGAAACCCACAAGTCATTGAAAGAGTCTGCAAACCTTTACACAAGCAGCACCAGAGGTCAAAATTGAACCTGGGTTGCTGGAGCAGTGTTGCAGCAGCTTTATTTGCTGTGACACTATGCCACCCTGAAGCACCTTTCCAGATTTCAGCTCACCCCAAAGTTTTATGCCAAGAACATGCACCATGTGTGAAGACACGTTTTCAATAAACCTGCAGAAACAAAGACCTTCAGATGCTGGTTTATATCAAAGATAGACACAAGTGCTGGAGTAACTCAACGGGCCCGTCAACATCTCTGGAGAAAAAAGATGGGTGACGTTTCGGGTCGGGAGTCTCAAGAAGGCTTTCTCCAGAGATGCTGCCTGACCCGCTGAGTTACGCAGCACTTAGTGTTGATCTTTTTCATAACCCTGCCTTGGCATTGAATGTCGATAGGATATTTAGTCACAGAATCTTGTGACAAGAACATCCAGTTAAGCGAGATACTTAACAACAAACTTGTCTTGACATGACAATTACCAAACAATATGTATTAATGAAAAGATAAAGCTGCAGATGCTGGAAATCTGAAACACAAACAGAAAATGTTGGAAACACTCTGCAAGTCAGGCAGCATCTGTGGAAAGAGAACCAGGTAACATTTCAGGTTTGGGACCCTTTGTCAGAAAACCTTAACAATGTTGGCTGAAGGTTAAATATTGACCAGGGCAACATTTCACTGTTGTTCTAAGAAATAGTGCAAAGAAAGTCAACATCTTGAATCAACAGCACATCTGAAAGATGGTATCGCTGACAGTGCCTCATTTCCTCACAGGGGATCTGGCAAGTCAGCTTATTTTTATTCTTCAAGATTAATTCAGTTTAGAGACACAGCATGGAAACAGGCCAATCGGTCCACCGAGTCCGCGCCAACCAACAAACACCCCGTACACCAGTTCTATCCTTCGCTCCAAGGCAATTTACAGAAGCCAATTAACCTACAAACCTGCACATCTTTGGAATGTGGGAGGAACCCGGAGAAAACCCACGCGGTCACGGGGAGAATGTGCAAACTCCGTACCGACAGCACCCGTAGTCAGGATGGAACCTGGGTATCTGGTGCTGTGAGGCAGCAGCACTACCGCTGCGCCACCGTGCCGCCCACACGTCTCGGGAGTGAATCTTGAACCTGTGACCGACCCCCTGAGTTAGAGGTAAGATTACTGTCAACTGACACAGCTGGCAAACAGGAAGTAAATCTACACAACCGCTCAAATGTTATATTGAATCAATTTGCTGAGGTCAGCTGAAAGAAGAATACACTGGAATAATTATTTTAATTTTCATTTAAAAAAATGCAAGGATGTCTTTAATATTTATCTGAACAAACCATGTCATCCAAGACACGGTATTTACAGATAATGGAGCACTCCTAAAAGTAAGATTAAGACATGTTAAGATCGTGAAAAGTTCTACAGTGAGACAGACACCAGCGCACAACCCTCTGATACAGTCATGTGTTGCAACTAAACTGTTAAAGACAAAGTAAAATTAACAAGAGATGGGAGAAAGAGAAAAATCATTTAAAAAGCCAAATTTCAAAATAAACAACTAAAAATGGTTTAGTTTAGTTTTGTTTATTGTCATGTGTACCGAGGTACAGTGAAAAGCTTTTGTTGTTGCGTGCTATCTAGTCAGCAGAATGACTATACAGATTACAATCAAGCCATCCACAGTGTATAGATACAGGATAAAGGCAATAATAGACAATAGGTGCAGGAGTAGGCATTCGGCCCTTCGAGCCAGCACCGCCATTCATTGTGATCATGGCTGATCATCCACAATTAGTACTCTGTTCCTGCCTTCTCCACATATCTCTTGACTCCGCTATCTTTAAGAGCTCTATCTAACTCTCTCTTGAAAGCATTCAGAGAATCGGCCTCCACTGCCTTCTGAGGCAGGGAATTCCACAGGTTCACAACTTTCTGGGTGAGCCCAGAAAAGTTTTGTGAGATTCCTTTACAGATTCACCAGGATGATGCCTGGACTGGAGTGGGACAGATCTGGATTGGTTTCTCGACATTTTCAGAGGCTGAAATAATGAAATAAAAGGTTATAAAATTATGAAAGGCATTGATGGTTTAGATCCCGAACAGAATCCGCACCCTCCATGCAAGAACAGCCCATCATCTGCATAAGTGGGGGATGACAGACAGCCCTGCAGACGACTGCGGACATCCAGACCATCCCACACATGTTGTGTAACGTTAGTGCCTCCACCAATGTAAAGCACTTTGGCCAACGAGAGTTGTTTTTTAAATGTGCTATATAAATAAAAGTGACTTGACATCGTGAATGACTGCTCACTGAGGCTTTTCCCTGTTGGCATCAAAGCCACCCACCCAGTACCTGATGCTGTCCTGGCCTGCATGTCTACCCTTGATCTACAACTTTAGGCTGTGCACGCCATACGCAAGAAGAAGAAGGTTTAGATAGGCAGTTACTTTTTTCATAGGTGGAAATGTCAATGCTGGAGGTTTAAATTGAGAGGAGGAAAGTCTAAAGGAGATGAGCGAGGATTTGCTATTTTACACAGAGTGTAAATGGCACTACCGGGGAGGTGGTAGCAGTTAAGCTAGCAACATTTAGGAGGCATTTAGACAAATACTGAATAAATCAATGCAGACCTTGCTCAGGCAGATAGGTTTAGTTAGGTACACAAAAATGCTGGAGAAACTCAGCGGGTGCAGCAGCATCTATGGAGCGAGGGAAATAGGCAACGTTTCGGGCCGAAACCCTTCTTCAAACTGATGGGGGGTGGGGAGAAGAAAGGAAAAAGGCGGAGGAGGAGCCCGAGGGCTGAGGGATGGGAGGAGACAGCCCGAGGGCTGAGGAAGGGGAGGAGACAGCAAGGGCTAGCAAAATTGGGAGAATTCAACATAGATTGTCAGCATGGTTGGTGCAGACATAGTGAATTGAAGGGCCTTTGTCTGTGCTGTACTGTTCTATATTCTGTAATATTGGCAGATTTGAACATGTTAGTTGTATTACAGCATTGATATTAAGTTTTGTGTGAGAGGAAAACCTCTGAAAAGCCAGAGGAATATTTAGATTTCATTATCTGGCATCTAAGAGGTTAAAGTTTAGTAAAGTGGTTGAGAGTTAAATCGTAGGTTACTGATGGAAACATGTTTTGTACTAGCTAATCACACATTAAGAAACCCTGAACTAATTTTTATTCTCTCTTCCAGCTTTGCCAATCCACAGCTAAAGCTGAATGCTCATTCTTGGCATACATTTCTTGAGATACTCAGTGTTTGCATTCCAATCTGTGGTGTTTTTTTTCCTTTCTCAGCCTTCTGGCAACTGACATTTGTTTAAGGAAAGATTTTAATTTTAAAACCAGGCAGCTTGGTTTTAAAAGTCCATGTGTAGCTCAGACTGAAACAGTTTATTATCTGCCTATATTGTCCCATATTTTGGACCCAAGTACTCCAGTGTTGGACGGATTACATGGACAATCAGACTCTACAATCTATGCGTAGAGAGGATCTGCATGCAGTTGCCGGTTTAAACCGAAGGTAGGCACAAAAAGCTGGAGTAACTCAGCGGGACAGGCAGCATCTCTGGAGAGAAGGAATGGGTGACGTTTCGGGTCGAGACCATTCTTCAGACTTCAGAAGTCTGAAGAAGGGTCTCGACCCGAAACATCACCCATTCTGCATCAACCCGAAATGTCACCCATTCTTTCTCTCCAGAGATGTTGCCTGTCCTACTGCAAGACTCTACAATCTATATCAGTGTCACTCTGTGACTGAAGTAAAATTAATTATGACCTGATGCTTGCATGAAAGTGGCGTCACAGGTAGATAGGGTGCTCAGAGGCTTTAGGCTCTTTGGCCTTCATCAGTCAGAGTATTAAGTATAGAAGTTGGGGGGCTATGTTGCAGTTATACAAGAGGTTGGTGAGGCCACATTTAGAGTATTGTGTTTAGTTTTGGGCACCATCTTATAGGAAAGATGTTGTCAAGCTGGAAAGGGTACAGAGAAGATTCACGAGGACGTTGCCAGCACTCAAGGGCCTGAACTATAGGGAGCGGTTGAGCAGGCTCAGGACTCTATTCCTTGGAACGCAGGAGGATGAGGGGTGATCTTATAGAAGTGTCCAAAATTGTGAGAGGAATTAATCGGGTAAACACATAAAGAGTCCCTTGCCCAGAGTAGGGGAATTGAGAACCGGAGGACATAGCTTTTAGGTGAGGGGGGAAAGATTTAATAAGAACCTGAGGGGTAACTTTTTTTTACACAGAGGGAGGTGGGTGTATGGAACGAGCTGCCGGAGGAGGTAATTGAAGCAGGTACTATTGCATTGTTTAAGAAATATTTAGACAGATATATTGATAGAGCAGAGTTAGAGGGATATAGGCCCAACGCAGGCAGGTGAGACCAGTGTAGATGAGATATGTTGGTTGGTGGGGGCAAGTTAGGTCGATGGGACTGTTTCCATGCTGTACGACAACTATCTAAAACTCATTTTGTTTCGCACTGCTTTCAGGCTGATGAATCTAACTGGAGAGCTCGAAAAAATATCAGTGTCTTATGATTCAAACTTTGATCGCTGAACCAGTGTGTTAGACCATCAAGCAACCACAAATATTTTGTTTTCTGACCTGTATATTGTGCAAGTCCATCAAATGGTTGAAAACTAGTCACACCCATGTAACAGGAAGCTAAACTGACCACAGCAAAATGTGCAGATCAATTCCTTCAGGGGTTTGCACATGGCACTGCCTAGCCTCTCTCCACTTCCTGCCTACTTGCACACAACAGTAAAGAGGAACTTAATACTTAAGTGGTTATGTAAAGCTGTTGAAAAGATCACACTTAATTATATTAAACAATATCTCTCGATTCAATAAACTGCAAAACGACTCGCATTACAATCCGCAGCCAGCGATAATGTGTAGGAAGGAACTGCAGATGCTGGTTTAAACCGAAGATAGACACAAAAAGCTAGACTAAAACCCCTGTCCCACGGTACGAGTTCATTCCAAGAGTTCTCCCGAGTTTGCCCTGATTCAAACTCGGAGATTTACGGTAATGGCCACTCGTCGGTACTCGGGGCTCTCGTGAACATTTTTCCCGAGCTCCGACGTACCCGCTACGTTCATTCTCTGTGCTTACCACGAGTTTGATCTTTTTTAAACTCGGGAGAGCTCTTGGAATGAACTCGCACCGTGGGAAAGGGCTATAATTCAGTGGGTCAGACTAGCAGCCCTGGAGAACAGGAATAGGTGACGTTTCGGGTCGAGACCCTTCTTCAGACTGAAGGATCTCGACCCGAAGCGTCACCTATTCCTTTTCGCCAGTGATAATGTGACCTACCCAACTTAATTGGCACTGGAGAAAATGTACAGCTCGTGCTGCAGTAACTCTCTCTGTCCCCTCCCACAGCAGTGCCCAAATCCACAAACCTTACTCACAAGGTAGACAAACGCTAACGCTAAACTTAGAAGGGAACACCGTCGCCTGTTTCTTCCACTTCACGTCACAGGCCATCCCAATTTGAAAATATAATTGCTGCTCCTTCATAGTTTCTGAATCTAACTCCTGGCACTCCCTACACAACAGCACTGCGAAGTAACCCTCACAAGACAGACTGCAGCGCTTCAAAGCACTACCTCACTCTGCTCACTCCAGGGCATTTGGGGATATGGTAATGAATATTGGCTTCAGCAGCAATGTCCCTATCACAATGCACGGATGAATTTTAAAAAAACGATTCTTGCTATTTATTAGCTGAATCCCATGGGTAGGAATAAAATTACTGTTGAATTATTTTCATTCAATCTAATCCATACTAATCGGCACAATGTTTGACATCATTTGTATTCACAATTTGGGAGCTCAAGATAATGATGGACAGAGGTTTGATTTTCAACTTGCTGCCTGCTGCATTGTCGGGGAAACTACTTTTTTGCTGAGATGTTAAGGTGAAGATAGCTCTTAAAGATAGCAGAGTCAGGGGATATGGGGAGAAGGCAGGAACAGGATACTGATTGGGGATGATCAGCCATGATCACATTGAATGGCGGTGCTGGCTCGAAGGGCCGAATGGCCTACTACACCTATTGTCTAAGTCTACTCTGCTCTTGCTGCTGAGTGCAAATGATCCCTGTGCACTTTGAAGCAGGAAAGTTATCCTTTGTGTCTTCATCAGCAGTTAACTCACACTCAACATTACTAACAATACAGATGACCTGACCATTTTCACATTACTATACGTGGGAACTTCTTGTGGAAACATTTTTAAGTTATAAGGAAATAAGATCATAAGTGATAGGAGCAGCATTATGCCATTCGGCCTATCAAGTCTACTCTGCCATTCAATCATGGCTGATCTATCTCTCCCTCCTAACCCCATTCTCCTGCCTTCTCCCCATAACCTCTGACACCTGTACTAATCATCTATCTCTGCCTTAAAAATATCCACTGACTTGGCCTCCACAGCCTTCTGTGGCAGAATTCCACAGATTCACCACCCTCTGACTAAATAAATTTTTCCTCATCTCCTTCCTAAAGGAACGTCCCTTAATTCTGAGGGTATGGCTTCTAGTCCTAGACTCTCCCATTAGTGGAAACATCCTCTCCACATCCACTCTATCCAAGCCCTTTGCTATTCTGTATGTTTCAATTCTTCTAAACTCCTGCGGGTACAGGCCCAGTGGCGACAAACGCTCATCATAGGTTAACCTACTCATTCCCGGATCACAACAATGGCTACACTTCAAAAACTCCTGCATTGTGCATTCAATGCTTTAGGATGTCCTAAAAGGGATGCTGAAGGTATCTTATAAATTGAGGTCCTCCTTTTACCAATTGAATAAAACTATTGATATTACAGAGACAACAATGCAACGTAGCCTTCGACGGTGCTGCAGAAACTTGTGTGTCAATCCCGACCATATTTATTCCTACAACTATGAGAGCTACGGAAGCAAAATTCCATCATGTTTGCCTCTGCTGGTCATAGCTCAGTAAGCAATGAGGTTAAACTCTACGACAAGACTTAACCAAGGCCATCTCCTGTTATACCGGTCCGATATAAAGCAGATCATTTCAGTCGAGAAAACAGAGCACCTGATCAAGATGAACTGCAGTTCCCAGTACCAGTGCACTAATCCACCATGACTCCACTTATTATTTATGCCAAATGCTTGGGAAAGATATTACTCCATTAATACACGCAGACGGCAACTCGCGCACTTCATGAATTAACAAGCAGCAAGTAGCATTAGCACCAGTAAAACCTAACGTCAGTCTTTGAGACAGTTCCGTTTATTGCTCAGGGAAATGATCTTTACAAGTCTTGCCTGGAACCTCTGACCTTTGCGTTCACATCAAAAAGAGGCGCTTCACTTTGAGCAGACGGTAAAGTTATATTGGCTAAAGAGAGCTGGCACATCCTGTTTGCTTCCATAAAATGGATTCAATATCATCACAAAATGAGGGTCCTGTTGCCGAGCCCCCCTTTGAAGCTTACAGGAAGAGTGAATTACCAGCAACAACACAGAAAGGATCTTTTTACTAAATTTCCTTGATGCCTGAATTATTTTGCCCGCACAATGTTTGCTGCCTGAGGCACCCGCAGTAGTCGGTCAGCTCAGCAATGAAAAATACCTGAATACCTAGAAGACCTCTGCCTTGAAGCGTGTATAATAACGTCAAGATAGTAGTATTCCTGCACTGCCAGGTTCGTCAGGCATCTGCTACAAGGATTGTAATAAAAGCCAAATGGAATTATGAAGTCACCAACATGTTGAATTACGATAGGAGAAATTACAAGCAAACAGGAACAGAGTTGGCCATGTTTGTTTTACTGCCGTAGCTACCAGGAAATATAATACTTGAATCATCAATTTTCTCTTCTGAAAGTGCTGATTCCAGCCAAGGTTCATTTCACAGGCAGACAGTTTCTTTGAGTACCTGTCCTAAGGAATCATTCTTCAAGTAACTGCCCAGACAGCATCCTCATCATGGTTTCGAACCAAAGCTCAGATTCAGTAATGGAACTCTTAACTGACGGAGAAAGTTCACCAGACATATCCACATTGAACAGGCTGGCATTATTCTGGTCCAGGCATCAGAGTCCTTCAAAAGAAATCTTAATCCGAGAACCCCTCATCTTTCAAATAGATGTAAATAAAATCCCCTGGCAGTATTTTAAAAGAGAATTCTCCCAGTGTCTCAACCAATATTCAGAATTCAACCAACGTTCCAAAAAACATTGATTCTCCACAAGTATTGCATTGCTGTTTGTAATACAGGATCTTGTATACAAATTCCCTGCTGTGCCTTCTACATGGCAACAATGACTTCAAAGTTTGCTTTAAAGCTCTTTGGGACAGCTTGAAATTGTGAAAGGCACGACATGAATGTACTTTTTCAATTCCTTTGTTCTTGGCAGCATATCACAGGTGAACCCAATCTGTCCTGATCTGATGTTTATTC
Organism: Malacoraja senta; assembly: GCA_038087875.1. NCBI lineage: Eukaryota > Metazoa > Chordata > Chondrichthyes > Rajiformes > Rajidae > Malacoraja > Malacoraja senta. Next base: position 11,163,995 of record CM075986.1, read on the forward strand.
TTCAGCAGGAAATACCATGGGGCATTCGACAGCAGGGAACCTGGGGTGGTTTCTCCCCTTCCCACACTGCAGATATAAAGCTAAGCGCAGCAATCGAAGATTGCCTCCACAGAGGACAGCCGACTCAGCATCACAATCAGAAACCAAAGCTCTCCTCATCTGATCTCTACAATTCAAAGAAAAAAGTAAAAAAATCAACAAAAGTAAAAAGCCTAGCGAATCATGATCAACTGCTTTTTGTTAATACTAGCGGCAGCACAGTGGCACAGCTGGAAGAGCTGCAGTCTCACAGCGCCAGAGACCCGCGTTTGATCCCGACCTCGGATGCTTTCTGTGTGGAGTTTGCACGTTCTCCCTCTGATCACGTGGATTTGCACCTGGTGCTCCGGTTTCCTCCCACATCCCACAGTCGGGAGGGTTTGTGGGTTAATTGGCCTCTGTAAATTGCGCCGAATGTGGAGGGGGGGACTGGATGAGAACATGGGATAACATAGAACTAGTGTGTGAACAGGTGATTGATGGGCCAAACGTCCGGTTTCCATACTGTATCCCTGAACTAAACTGTACAAATCAGATAAGCCACGAGATGGAAATGTAACAGCGTAGCAGGGTACTTTGAAAATAAAATGTAAATAAATTTATGCTGCAGAGAAAGCATGGGAGTGAAAGGTCGAGAAGAAAACCGGGAGGTCACAGAGGGAAGAGTCACTATGCAATGCTGAGAAAGAAGGCAAAGACCTCTCTAGAAGTGGCATCATGTTCTGGTCTCCACCAATACCCATTCCTGTGGTATTTCCAAGTGACACTTGCCCTTTCACCCCCTTCCTTCCCAATCCAAGAATCCAAACTGAAATCACGAGGAATACTCATTAGACCAGTTAGCATTCCTGAAGAGAGAAACAGAATTAACATTTGAGATCGATGACCTTTCATCAGAACTGGGAAAAGATGACAATGGAAAGTATTAAGTTGTGGAGAAAGGGGCAAATGTGAAGCAGCAATTTATTCGGACTTGTTCTAATTTAGCACAATGTATTTAGAGATCGTGATGTGGCCTCTTTAATTCCGTTTACATGATTGACCTCAGGTTTCCTGTTGTCATTCACTTTGACACTTCACTCTACGTCCAAACTGACTTCTGCCTTAGGCCTCCTCCACTGTTCCAATGAAACCCAATTTAAGCTGAAGGAATGTGTAGGAAGGAACTGCAGATGCTGGTCTAAACCAAAGATAGACACAAAATGCCTGAGTAACTCAGCGGGGTCAGGCAGCATCTCTGAAGAGAAGGTAGAGTCAGAGAGCAGGAGGAGGAGCAGTGAGAGAGGGTGATGCCGAACTCTCGTCGGAGACAAGGGGAGAATTCTTCACAGTAGAGTCTGAAGAAGGGTCTCGACTCAAAAAGTCACCCATTCCTTCTCTCCAGAGATGCTTCCTTCTCTCCGGAGATGAGTTACTCCAGCATTTTGTGTCTCTCTTAAGCTGAAGGAAGGCCATCTCATCTTCCAACTTAATATATTACAGTCTTCAGAGTTCGATGTCCAACTCAACTATTTCAGATGATTAACCTGTTGAATCTTGTATCCCAGATTCCCAGCATTTGTTTGTTTTTCTCCTTCTCTCTCGTCTAGTATTTCAGATTTAATTTGCCCTTTCCCAGTATCACCAAATAAACATTACTTTATCACTTTACTTTAGACTTTAGAGATACAGCATGGAAACAGGCCCCTTCGGCCCACCTAGTCCATGCCGACCGCCGAGCATCCCGTACACTAACACTATCCCACATACTAAGGACAATTTACAATTTTACTAAGCCAATTAATCTACAAACCTGTACATCTTTGGAGTGTGGGAGGAAACTGGAGCACCCGGATAAAACCCACAAAGTCACAGGGAGAACGTAGAAACTCTGTACAGACAGCGCCAGTAGACAGGATCAAACCCGGGCCTTTAGCGCTGTGAGGCATCAGCTCTACCGCTGTGCCACCTCTTTCAGATGGCTGCACCACTAGTTGTGTCATTCAATACTTCCTGATCGCTATACTTTCATTGAATAAATCTTAAATATTCACTCTGCTTCTCTTTTCATAGATGCTGCATGGGCTCCTGTCTATTCCTGGCATCTTATTATTATTATATTCTAGATTTCCATCATCTGTAATATTTCGTATTTGGGTTACTTTGGGAGCTGAATTGCTAAAATGGATAGAAATACTAACATTGGCAATCAGGCGGGCTGCCCGTATAAAACAGTGACTATTCAGACCATGTCTGGAATGTGTTGTTTATGAATAACTGCTTGGGGAAAGTACTTCAGTGTGAGACCAGTTTCTTTTCTGATTAAATCTACTTCCCAGAGGTGGATTATAGCAGGTTCCCCTCCCCCCTCCACCCACAGCCCAGACTAACAGCGTCACTGAAAATGATTTTGTATTTCAATGCACCCTGTGACCCCATTATGAGGCGGCTTTTTTTCCCAGCAGATTTCAGAAATTCTCAACTTTAGAAACAATTTTTGTCACTCATTCCAATTGATCCTCATATTTTCTGTTGTTTTCTCATAAAAACTGAAAGCTGAAAATGTTCTCGGTGCTTGTATAGATGACAGGACTTTGGCAAACTAATTGACCTGTCTTTAGAATAAGTATATGTGGAATGGCTGGCAGTAAACTGGTCAATTTAGCATTTGGACTTTTTCCACCCATTTTCACTGCTCTTCTTCTCACGTCTTGCTAGTTATGGTTCCACCGAATTCAGTTCAGTTTGTCACGTGTACCGAGGTACAGTGAAAAGCTTTTTGTTGCGTGCTAACCAGTTAGCAGAAACACAATACATGATTACAATCGATCCATTTACTGTACAGATACATGATATGGGAATAATGTTCAGTGCAAAGTAAAGCCAGCAAAGTCCGATCAAGGATAGTCCGAGGGTCATCAAAGAAGTAGATAATAATTCAGCACTGTTCTCTGGTTGTGGTAAGATGATTCAGTTGCCTGATAACAGCTGGGAAGAAACTGTCCCCGAATCTGGTGGTGTGCGTTTTCACACTTCTATACCTTTTGCATGATTTCAGTATCTCAACACGTGTAAGCCAAGAAGATAAATGTTTGGCAGTGACACACTCATTAAAATCCAGATTTGTATCTATAGAAACAAGGACGTTGGTTTACACAAACGGATACTAAGTGCTGGAGTAGCTCAGGGGGCAAGTCCAGAGAACGTGGATAGGTGACATTTCAGGTTGGGACCCTTTTTGAGACTTCTTCATGTTCTCCAGAGATGCTGCCTGACCTGCTGAGGCACTCCAGCACTTTGTATCCTTTCATGTAGAGAGAGTCAAGGACACATATTCCATTCATGCACCTTTGGTCATCTCATCCATGTCATCCTAGTTACCCATCTACACTCGTCCCATTTGTTTGTGTTTAACCCATATCCCTCTCACCTTTCATATCCATGTACACATAGAAGTTAGACACAAAATGCTGGAGTAACTCAGCGGGACAGGCAGCATCTCTGGAGAGAAGGAATGGGTGACGTTTCGGGTCGAGACCCTTCCGGGTCACCCATTCCTTCTCTCCAGAGATGCTGCCTGTCCCGCTGAGTTACTCCAGCATTTTGTGTCTAACTGCTATGTGTACATGGCAGCATCTCTGCAGAGAAGGAATGGGTGACCCGGAAGGGTCTCGTGCCAAAACGTCACCCATTCCTTCTCTCCAGAGATGCTGCCTGTCCCGCTGAGTTACTCCAGCATTTTGCATCCATCTTCGGTTTAAACCAGCATCTGCAGTTCCTTCCTGTACACATAGAAGTTATTGGACAGACATTAATCACCAAGTTGTACACCTCTCCTGGTTGTCCACCTCTTACGTTTTCCACCTCTCCTGGACCAGGTGCATTGAGCCAATGTGGAAAAGCACTCTAAAGAAGGGTCCCGATCTGAAATGTCACCTATCCATGTTCTCCAGAGATGCTGAGTTACTCTAGTACTTTGTGTAATTTTTTGCAAACCAGCATCTGCAATTCCTTGTCTGCATGGATAAGCACTAAACTGTGCAAGGGTATTTACTTGCAAACCAACAGTATGCTGGAATGACGACTCTTTATTAGACTTAGTTTTTAAACAACTGAAATGCATGATAATTCAGTGATGCACAATCAAGGAGCAGTTATTCTACTTCACTAACATTTAAATAGACAGATGAAAAGCTCAATTTACAAAATCAACAGTTAAACTGGCGCCAAACTAAAATATATGACAATCATCACATCGTATGAAATTCAATATGCAAGAGCCAGCTGTATATGTAGCCAAAGCTCAGGAATTGAGTGCCTCTCCCCACTAACTGGTAAAAAAAAGTAAGTTCAATGAGTTTGTCCTTTATGCCTTTCTCCCCAAAACAGTAACACAACATTTGGAATAATTCAAGACAGAAAAATGGCATTCAACACTCAGTGAACTTAGCCTCAACAGTGAATATCAGGAAGCTATTTTTTACTTGCTGGTCATAACAAGTGACTACAGAGGCTTAATCCCCTTGGCCTGAAACTGATTGTGCAGCATCCGTAAGCTTTTAGCGTGCTGCTTGCAAAGGCAAATAACAGCGTTTTAACCATCAACAGAATACCCTTTATTGAAGCCAGCAACTCTCTACCAATATCTGACAGACAATGTATGAAATGTCATATCCCACAGATCATATACACTGCTTCCCAGTAAACTGATCCTAGCCATCAACTATTTACATAGCTTTTTATCAATGTGTTGCTAATTCAACAAATTATGAATTCACGATTTCTTAGTCTCATTTTTCATTGAATTACTGGCACTTAGTACAAGACTTGGAAGGTTTTGTTACAGTTGCACAAAAAGATGGTTAGACTACTTTCAGATTATTGTGTGCAGTTCTGGTTACTAGGCAGTAGGAGGGATGTGATTAAGCTAGAGGGTACAGAAAAGATTCACAAGGATGGTGCCTGAATGGAGAGATTGCTTGAGTTAAGAGACTAGATTAGCTGTGTCTGTTTTCTCTGGTGAAGGAGGTTTGGATAGATACATGGATAGGAAAGGTTTAGAGGGATATGGGTCAAACGCAGGCAAATGGGATTAGTGTCTTGATTAGTATGCACAAGTTAGCGTGAAAGGTCCATTTCTGTGCTCCATTTTAATAACTGTCAATCTAAAATGATAAAAACTAAAAATTCGGGTTGAAATAGTCCAATTATTTTTGGAGGCTAAGATGGAGCTTAAGTAAAAAAAGGTTTGTTCTTTATCAAAAACAATTCAAAAGCAATGAAACATCCTATTTTTGTGAAAATGTTTATAAAGATAAAGCACATCTCATCATGTCTACTTGATGCACTTGATTGTGAAACTGCTATTGTGTCACTGTAGTTATTGTTGGCTGTTCAAGCTGAGCAATGTTAAATTAATCCAAACACATAAAACTGCAATTACATGGTGTCTTTCACATATTCAGACATTCCATTGAGTTGCAGAGCAAATTACCCATTTCTGAAATGTGTCTTGTGCTGTTCTGTGGACAAACACAATGGGGGAAAAAGAGAGCAAAAGTACTTCAATCCGCAGTGTTCATGACCTCTAGATGTCCCAGAATGCGGAGGCAAGTTTCAATCCATGGTCGCTGTTGGAATGTAGAAAACTGCAGCCAAATTGAACCAAGCAAGTTCCCACAAATAGCAATGAAATAAATGACACGCTCAGCTGCTTCATGTTGAGTGAGGGATAAATCTACATCGGAACAACAGGCTAATGCCCCACCTCTTTCTCAAATTCATTTGGTTCCTAGTTTAATATCTAATCTGAAAAAAAAATCCCCGAAGTGCACCACTCACCCAATATTACACTGTCAGCATTGGTGAAGCACCTAGATATGGGGCATCAAGCCTTTACCAAACAAAATGGTTGGCATTAGCTAGTGCTCCATGAAAGAGTGCAGAAAAGGGCCCTTTGATCCAATGTGTTCCTGCTGACCAGAAAACGTTGATGCTATTCCCATTGTCCAGTGCTAAGTTTGCCAATTTAATGTGCTTATCTAAATACTTCTTAAATGTTGTGAGTTCACTGTGAATTCCGACTCCAAACATCCTCTGGGTGAAAAAAATCTTCAAATCTCATCTAAATCTTCTATTACTTACCGTAAACCAATGCTTCTTCTTTATGGACACCTATGGGGAAAGGTTTCTGACTCTTTATGCCCTTCAGTATTGTTCCTCAATAAACTCCCTCTTCAGTCTTCCCCACTCCAAGGAAAACAAAATACAGCAAATCTAGTCTATCCTTCAAGCTAAAATATCTATCCCAGGCAAAGTCCTGGTGATTCTCCTTAGCACTCCTTTCCAATATATTCATGTTCTTCCAGTAGCGTGGTGCACAGTTCTACGGCCTAAGTGTTGTTTCATACAGTTTTACCATTACCTACTAGCTCTCATAGTCTATTCCCCAGCTTATGAAGACACATATCCCATTGTGCCTTCCTAAAGGGGCTGTCCCACTTGGGCGACCTAATTGGCGAGTTTAGAAGAGTTTGAAAAAATGACATGTTGAAGACCTCCTTTGACTATGTAGAAGACCTCCTTTGACCTCTTTCGACTATGTTGAAGACTAGCTACGACTAACTTCAGGAAAATTGGACACCGAATAGTGGAGAGTGAAGACGACCTCCTTCGATCTCCTTTGACCTCCCTTCGACTATGATGAAGACTATCTACGACTACCTTCGATTACTTACGACTAACATGCCAACCTACTACGACCTACTACGACTAAAAAAAAGTATTGATTTTTTCCATGGCGACTTTTTTTTACTCGCGGGCATTTTTTAACATATTGAAAAAACGCCACGACCTAGCTGAGGCCTCAAGTACACGGAGACCACTCTCGAGCATGAAGGAGACTTACAAAGACTTCCTACGACCTCGTGTCGACCATGCTGCGAGTATGAGTTGAGGGCAAACTCGCCAGAACTCGCGGATTAGGTCGCTCAAGTGGGACAGGCCCTTAACTATCTTTTCCATCTCTGCTGCTGCCTTTGAGATTCATTGAAGATTTACACCAAGGTCCCTCTGTTTGTCAGTACTTTCCAAGGCTTTACCATTGTGGTTCATAGTTGGTACTTGCTGGGCCAAATGGCCTGTTTCTAAACTGTATCTATTTACTGTGATTTCTATGCCCAGTTGTATAATTTCTGTCATGATCTGTCCCCAATTAATTTAATACTGAGTGAAGTAAATAGCCACAGATAAGCCTTACAAGTGGATAAAATCTTAAACACTTTTCACTCCTCTCAGATTTAACCAGATAGAAAATCTAGGTCATTGTTTTTAATCATTCAGCCGTGCGTGCATTCTGTATTTAACATTTCTACCATCCCAGCAAGATTGAAATCAGTGACAGGGAGCATTTGATCAACTCTGGATACTTTCATGCTGTTGCCAAGGTTCCAGAAATAAGCCATTCAAAATTAAATCTTGCAAATTTTCAATGCATTCCTCCACTTCAAACTTCCCAAGTGCCTCCAGAACACCATCGCGATAACAGAAAGAGTAAAGATTTGGCAGCAGAAACGGTTTTGCCCAAAATACAATATTCAGTTGCGTTAAACAAGAAGTCAAAAGGCACTGCTTGCCTGCTCCAACAATATTTTTATCAAGGAAATGTGCCTTGCCTATTAAATTTCCCCTTATAATATTAAATTACATTATTTTTAAAGCAATTGCTCAACACAACTTTAATTGCCCTAGATGGAAGTCTCTTCCAAATTCTTACAAGAGGATAATCTTGGCATGTTTGAGGTTTATTTATTTTGTTCCTTTGCCTTCCAACACATTTCAAATTCAGAGGTCAACATATCCAACAGTTTAAAATTTTGGATGCTGTCCCAAATTAAATCAATTTTCAATGAAAAGCACTTATTTCGTAGGTTGTATATAACACCTCTCCGAACGATAAAGCTTTGATATGTCCCGAAGTGCAACGTTCAATTAATTACTTATGGAATAAGCTGAAACAGTTTGTGCCAAATCCCCTGAACCTATTGTTTAATTCAATACACCTCTTTGGCTCTTTCAACTCGAACCTGATGAGACATATTCTTGGGTTCTATTCAAACCCATGCCCCACCCATAACTAAAATTTCCATTTCTAACTTTTTCATCCATTTTGACTTTTGACATTTCTGGATTGATTCCTGAAAATTCCAAATGCGCATGTGTTCAAATGTTTTTCCTCCCTAATTTAGTTCATGTCTGTGAAACTGCCAGTTTGTTGCAAAAAGTCGACCTTGTTCATTGTAGAAACAAGGAACTGCAGATACTTGTTTACAACAACAAAAAAGACCCAGAATGCTGGAGTAACTCAGGAGATCAGACAGCAGATCTGGAGAATATTAATAGGTGACGTTTCAGGTCGGGACACTTCTTCAGATGAAGGGTCCCGATCCGAAACCTCATCTATCCATCTTCTCCAGAGATGCTGCCTGACCCACTGAGTTACTCCAGCACTTTGTGTTTTTTCTTTACCTAGTTCATTAATGTTTTTCAGGAAAGAAATGTTGTCATTCTTATCTGACCTAAAATGTAGATCCAGACACAACTAGATTCAACGTGTCTCTTATCTGCCCTCGGAAATGGTCTAACGAGTTAATTAGGGGCTAATTATGAATAGGTAACAAATGCTGACCTGCAAATATCCACAACCCGAGAATGAACAAAGGGTGAAATATTGCTAATGCTGTTTATTCCTTTCAGCCAAAATATTATTCATTTATTTAAGCTCACTGAATCCCAGGTTATCACTCTCCTGCTAAGAATTATGAATAAATCACCGAGCCGAGGCATTTAAGCTATATGTTATTTGAGTAGCCTTGGGAGAGTCCTGGCCAGATTCCCTCTCACTGAAACCAATTGTTTCACATCTGCCACATGAGATCAGTTAACTGAAGAGAATGAAGTGACATCCCTCACCTTTTGTACATACATGCCCTTTTCCTGGAGCTGTGTTTTAGCTTTGAAATAATGCTGCAGATTAATATTCACTCTCTATTCTCCTTGTTATCTCGTCTTGCTATCGTATTATTTAAGAAAGGCAGCATAAATTCCATATTTCAGGCGCACAAGCTAATCAGTTCTCTACATTCTCTCGAATAGACGGGCTTTTGCATTCCAGTCACTATGGTGTGGTCACTGGACCAGCTCCAAACCTGATGGCATGAGACCTGATGACTCCAAGCTAAGAACTGGAGTTATGCCAAGTACTAAAATACACAGGACTTCTCTCCTTGTAAACACAATACTACATTAGAGATATGCACAAAAAAATGTGTTTACATGGGAAGTTGGTGACAAATGGAGGCATTCCTGACTCAATATTTCTTAATGACTTCATACACTTCCTCTGCTATTTATTTACATTGTGAATAAAATATTTCCCATTTCCTGGACATGTGAACTTTCCTTTGGTCTCCAATGTAAATATGAAAATAAACCAGTCGCCATCATCGACAGAGATAGGTCATTGACCTTTCCTTCATTCCATCTTCATGAAAATTTGATTTCTTTGCAAAAGGAGTTCTTTTTCAGTTATTTTCTTCGTGAGGGGCAGGTGTGAATATGGATTGAGATCAATGAAAAGTTAAATCCGAACTTGTAGTCTAAGGCATGGTTATTGAAATCACTGCCATCGTGAAGTAACTGTCTCGAACACAAAGTGCTGGAGTAACTCAGCGGGTCAGGCAGCATCCCTGGAGATCATGGAAAAGTGACATTTCGGATCGGGACCCTTCTTCAGACCAGTTCAATGCCAATACAGCTAATATTTGTTTAAAGTAATGTGAACGCACTGATCAGTAACAATTAAGGTAGACAAAAATGCTGGAGAAACTCAGCGGGTGAGGCAGCATCTATGAAGCGAAGGAATAGGTGACACTTCGGGTCGAGACCCTTCTTCAGACTGACAATTAAGTTACTGCAGACAATTAAGATGAATTACAGAAGCACGTAATTATGTAAAGATTACGAGAAAGATTTTGTGTTGGCATATCCCAGCTTTATGTACATGGAAGGTTAGCTTTTATTACAACGGGATCAGATAATAAGAGAACAAAAACGTCCAACTATAACAAAATACATCCTTGGTGAAGCCACATGCTAAATACTACATGCAGGTCTCGTATATATATTTGTGTGAGAATGAGGGCCGATAAATTGATTTCTAAAATGAGTGAATGAATAAAATCAGCCATGATCATATTGAATGGCGGTGCAGGCTCAAAGGGCCGAATGGCCCACTCCTGCACCTATTTTCTATGTTTCTATGAGTGGTTTGTCCTTTAAGGTTAGGTTAACTATGATGTAAAATGTAAAAGAATGATATGTGCTCATTGAAACATGTGACATTAAATGCTTTGGGGACATTTCCAATAGCTTGACAGACTACAACAAAGGTCAGAGTCAAAGTAGGGATCTGTCATTTGAGATTATGTCCATTTTTCCTCATGGGAATCATATAAAATTCTCATGGGATTGGACAGGCTAGATGCAGGAAAAAATGTTCCCGACGTTGGGGGAGTCCAGAACCAGGGGTTACAGTTTAAGAATAAGGGGTAGACCATTTAGGACTGAGATGAAGAAAAACCTTTTCAACCAGAGAGTTGTGAATCTGTGGAATTCTCTGCCACAGAAGTCAGTGGCGGCCAATTCACTGGATGTATTAAAGAGAGAGTTAGATATAGCTCTTAGGGCTAAGGGAATCAAGGGATATGGGGAGAAAGCAGGAACGGGGTACTGATTTTGGATGATCAGCCATGATCATATTGAATGGCAGCGCTGGCTCGAAGGGCCGAATGGCCTACTCCTGCACCTATTTTCTATGTTTCTAAGTAAAATTTGTAGTTTATATACCGGATATGCACACAAAAGAGATTAATAGAGATTAGGAAGGCTGTATAAAAGGAGAAATAAATCATAATCATAATCATATTTTATGAGACAAGTATGTTTGGCAACATACGAGGAATTTGATTTGCCATACAGCCATCATATCAATAAAAAAGCAACAAGACACACAAAATACGTTTTAACATAAACATCCACCACAGTGACTCCTCCACATTCCTCACTGTGATGGAAGGTGAAAACATGTAATTAATCAAGCAAAATTGGCCCTTTCTATTCACATCTACTGCGGGGGTTTCAGCATATATCCCAGGTTAATGCTGCAGAGCACATTTGAGGGAGAGTTACACTATCAGAGTTCCTGATTATCGATACATCAGGGGCAATCTTCTCTCTCGTACCCAACGTTGTTAACCTTGTTGAAGAGAAAATCACCAATTCCTGTAGCAGCGAATATTTCATTGGTGAAAAGAAACTCTGGAATACCCTGGTGCAGAATACAATGCTATGTAAATATTAATCTTTTCCTTTAAATTCTTTAAAATCCATTGATTTCCTCCATAATCTCCGAGAATAACATTTTAGCGTATCATTTTTTTAGTTTAAACAAAAATGATTCAATCATAATGCTTTTTAAAAATAAATCTAATGTTATAAATAAGTCTTTAAGAAGGAACTGCAGATGCTGGAAAATCCCAGGTACACAAAAATGCTGGATAAACTCAGCGGGTGCAGCAGCATCTATGGAGCAAAGGAAATAGGCAACGTTTCGGTCCGAAACGTTGCCTATTTCCTTCGCTCTATAGATGCTGCTGCACCCGCTGAGTTTATCCAGCATTTTTGTGTACCTGTTATAAATAAGTCCACAGGTAAAGCTATAGTGAATAAACAGGAAAACATCAAACCTACATAAGAACTGGACCACAATGAATTCCACTAGTTCTGTTATGGTAACTAAGGCGTATTTAACAACTTAACTTCCAGTAATGCACATAAGTCTGTTTCACATTAACTGAATGACATGGAAATCCAACTCCACGTCTTCATGTAACACAATAAGCCATCTTACATTGCTTTAATACATCAATCCTCAAATTAACTGATTTAACAAAGGTGATTGAAATTTTAGAGAAATGTGATCTATATTTGGATTTCTAAACATTTGATAAAGAAGAACCTTTGCACGAGATTTTCAGGGATTTAACTTGTTAGTCAGTTCTGCGGAAACCAATGTGTGACGCTGATGAGGGTAGATTCACCAGCTCCACTGAGCTGCAAGTATTCATGCTAAAATACAGGGCTAAAGCAAGGAAGCCATGATCATCTAATCAACTTGAGGAGCACAGGGTGAGTACTCATGTTCTATTAAACACTACTCGGCAGAGTGAGCTGGAGAAATATTAAAAGATGGCCTGCATTGATAGAACAAACTAAAGTCCTACAACTTGTACTTCACCCAAGTGGGAAATACTGGCCTTGATCACTACAGAACCCCTTCTGATTTTTCCCTTCATATAAAAGACTCTTTTTGTTGAACCTCTGTAGCTAAACTGACTGATGCCAGAACAGGGATCAAACTGTGTTAATTCTAGCCTGCATGAGTCCCCCTGAATGGATAAAGTATTGAGCTACTGGGACAGTCCTGGTGGGGTTCTGTCATGGAATGATCTATCAAAATGTTACTTTAACCAAACCGCAGATTTGGCAGCACACAAAGAACACCCAGTGAGATGGTGATATCATTGGGTTCACTGAGTACCAGATTATTAGAGATTGGTTAAACCAATTGATTAATGGCTTTCAGTTCTCGAAACAGGCTGCTAGAAGTAAATTCAATCATGGGACCCATAGATAGAGTAGTCAGTCAGAACCCTATCCCAGGGCTAAGACCAGTGGGAGTAGGTAAGTTGAGCAAAGTTTAAAGGAGATGTACGGGCCACATTTTTTGATAGAGAGTGATAGGTGCCTGGAACGTGCTGCCATGATAGTGGAGACAGATACGATAGTGGCATTCAAGAGGCTTTATGATCATGGCATTTAAGAGGCTTTATGATAGGCATGTGAACATGAGGGAATGCAGGATGGAGACTACATGGAGGATATGGATCACATACAGGCAGAGGAAATGAGTTTAACTTGGCACCATGCTTGACAGGGACGCCGTGTGCCTGGTCCTGTTCCATGTTGTATGGCATCATCCTAACAAAACAGTTGAATCACAAAACAAGCTCGTCTATTTTGGCAATTGGAGTCATAGAGTCTGACAGCGTGGAAACAGGCCCTTCGGCCCAACTTGCCCACACTGACCAACACGTCCCATCTACAATAGTCCCACCTGCCTGCGTTCGGCCCATTTCCCTCTAAACCTGTCCTATCCTTGTACCTGTCGAAATGTTTCTGAAAATGCTACAATAGTACTTGCCTCAACCACCTCCTCCAGCAGCTCATTCCATACACCCACCACCCTTTGTGTGAAAACGTTACCCCACAGGTACCTATTAAATCATCCCCCAACCCCCTCACCTTAAACCTATGTCCAGTAATTCAGTAAGAACTCAGTAGCCTTCCCTGTTTTTTCCTTAAAAACGCACAGACACTTAAAGAAATGACAAGACACAAAAAGCTGGATTAACTCAGCGGGACAGGCAGCATCTCTGGAGACAAGGAATGGGTGATGTTTTGGGTCGAAACTGAAGAAGGGTCTCGACCCAAAACGTCACCCATTCCTTCTCTCCAGAGATGCTGCCTGTCCCGCTGAGTTACTCCAGCTTTTTGTGTCTTCCTTCGGTTTAAACCAGCATCTGCAGTTCCTTCCTACACAGACTAAAGAAATGACAAAACAGCTACTGGTGAAATCATATGGCACCAGCTGCACCTTCATTAAATGTTGTGGAGTGAGAATTTGCTGGGTGTAAACACCAGATTGAAAAGAGCTGAAAGATTTACACAGTACTTACGCTCTTGTTACACTCTTTCAAGTTGTAAAATGACAGTTTTGTTGTGCAGAATCGTCATTTTTAGCAGTAAATCACCGTGACTTTTGTACCCGGATTGTATGAACTCATAAAAGTACTACGAGCATGAATCTTGTTGCCAGAGACACGTCTACCACTGAGCCCATTACAATCTTTTTCATAACTGTCGTCAAGCAGCCGATCAATGGCTTTTTCAGCTGTTGGGTCAGTCACTAAGACTGCCTGCAATGTCAGTGTTCCCATATGAGAAACGTTGTAAAGGAAAACATATAAGGTTTCTTTATGTTACAGTGTAGTGCTGCAAAGCAAACAAGTTATCTCAGGCACCACCAATGAATTTCTGACCTGGGACATTTCTCTGTCAATCATCTTTGCATTTTAAGAGCAACCGCCTCTCAACTTGTTTATACTAAATTTGAGTATAAAATTGTGCAGACTGGAACAAATGAGCATTTCAGCTCATAGAACTACCTTCGTAAACTGAATCGACAATTCTCAAGCATTGCCTACTCATGCCTTGGGAAACTTGCAGCAACAGTTCTTGGTGTTCACATACTCCTCATCCACTTCTGTCAGAGCATAGCCCTTGACTGGAGAAACTCGTTTCACATTGTATCTGTTGAGCCGAACAAGATCACTGAAAGTTTATAGCATGGAAGGAAGTTATTCAGCCCATCAAGTCTGTACCAACTCTATTTGAATAATTAGATTCAAGAATAATTCAGCTGGTCACACCTCTTCCCACAGCTCTGAAGATTCCTTTCTTTCAGATACTTGTTCAGCTCCCTTTTTCAATCAGTTCCAACTACAACCTCTGACAATGTATTCCAGACCCAAACCAATTGCTGTGCAAAATAACTGAGCGTCTTGTCTTTTTTTTTGGTTGTTTTCCCCATCACCCTGATTCTAAATCCCCTGGATCTTGATCCTTGTAGAAATGAAAACAGGCTCTCTCCGTCTACTGCGTCTGTGGCCTTCTTGAGAACATAAAAGTAGAAGCAGAAGTAGGACAATCAGCATTTTGAGTCTGCATGGCTATTCAATGAGATGATGGCGACCACCTCCATTTCAGTACCATTGATATAGACTGAGACACTGTGTGTTGCAAGGGGACACGGCGGCACGGCGTTAGAATTGCTGCCTTACAGCACCAGAGAGCCGGGTTCCATCCTTGACTGGAGTTTGTACGTTCTCCCCATGACCTGATTCTCTGGGAGCTCCGGTTTCCTACCACACACCAAAGACGTACAGGTTTGTAGGCTAAATGGCTTGGTATTATTGTAAATTGTCCCTAGTGTATGTAGGATAGTGTTAGTGTGTGGGGATTGCTGGTCGGCATGGACTTTGTGGGCTGAAGGGCCCGTTTCCGTGTTGTATCTCTAAACTAAACTACTACACCCTGCTTCCTGAAGTCAATGATCAGTTCCTTCATTTTGCTGACATTGAGGTTGTCAGGTGCTGAGGTTATAAACACCAGAAACATGTGGCAGAAAGTATGTTGTTTGCAGTGGTACTGAAGATGGTAGCTTCAACTTTATCAATCTCAAGGTGGAGGAAATTGCAACTAATGCAATGCTTGATTTCAGGAAATCAGCTTGATAACAAAGCCAGTGCAGACGAGGGGGTAATGGAACTGGAAGCTAACATCCTATCGATTTCAATAATTTATTTTTAAAAGTAAAGGTTTTTCCATTTAACATTAAAATGATGCGAGTTTTGTTTAGTTTAGAGATGGTGTCATTTAGTTCAGAGATATAACATCAAACCAAGCCCTTTGGCCCACTCCAACCACTCATCACCCATGGGCTTTATCTTGTATACTAAACGTTATTCACCTTATTCCCTTTATCAAGTATTTGTACACATCAAGTGCCTCGATTGTAATCATGTATTGTCTTTCCGCTGACTGGTTAGCACACAACAAAAGCTTTTCACTGTACCTCAGTACACGTGGCAATAAACAATAAACATTCTTCAGTCTGAAGAAGGGTCCTGACCCGAAACGTCACTTATCTATGTTCTCCAGAGATGCTGCCTGAACTGCTGAATTACTCCAGCACTTTGTCTTTCTTTAGGTTCCATTTTTTACTAGTTTTGGTACTTCTCGACAAATAATACCACAATGCTTTCCTTGTGTTTCTTTTAGGAATCAAACCAAGCAGGTACAAGATCACCCTCAGTTCCCCTATGCAATTATTCCCCAGAATACAACATGTTTCTACTTGCTTAATTCTTTTTAGAAATAGTGATAATTTGACTCATATGTATGTTGAATGTAACAGCTGATTTTGAAAGAGGAAGTGATCGGTGTTAAAAACATAAAGGACATCACTGCTTTGACATCAAGCACCCTGTTCCTGGAATCTGCACTTTCACCAGTTATTCAGTTCCTTAATGTGCAGTTCACACGTTCATGTCATTTTTAGTCTCGTGGGCAAAGGAGAATTGAAATAATATTTTAATATTTTTAATTATGAATCATGCAAGCTACTGCATGGCTCTTTCCATTTCACTTGTGGGCAAGACAATTTTCACGACGAGCAAAGATGAAATCAGAGGAAAAAAGTCACGAATTGCAGTTATGCGACTTCAGTTCATCAAATGGGCATTTTGCAACCACTCTCAATAGACAATAGACAACAGGTGCAGAAGTAGGCCATTTGGACCTTCGAGCCAGCACTGACATTCACTGTGATCATGGCTGATCATCCACACTCAGTATCCCATTCCTGCCTTCTCACCACATCCCCTGACTCCGCTATCTTTAAGAGCTCCATCTAACTCTCTCTTGAAAGCATCCAGGGAATTGGCCTCCACTGCCTTCTGAGGCAGAGTATTCCACAGATTCACAGCTCTCTGGGTGAAAACGTTTTTCCTCATCTCCGTTCTAAATGGTCTACCCCTTATTCTTAAACTGTGGCCCCTGGTTCTGGACTCCCCCAACATCGAGAAAATGTTTCCTGCCTCGAGCGTGTCCAATCCCTTAATAATCTTATATGTTTCAATAAGATACCCTCTCATCCTTCTAAATCCCAGAGTATACAAGCTCAGCCACTCCATTCTATCAACATATGACAGTCCCGCCACCCCTGGAATTAACCTTGTAAACCTACGCTGCACTCCCTCAATAGCAAGAGTGTCCTTTCTAAAATTTGGAGACCAAAACTGCACACAATACTCCAGGTGTGGTCTCACTAGGGCCCTGTACAACTGCAGAAGGACCTCTTTGCTCCTATACTCAACTCCTCTTGTTATGAAGGCCAACATGCCATTAGCTTTCTTCACTGCTTGCTGTACCTGCATGCTTATTTTCAGTGAGTGATGAACAAGGACCCCCAAATCTCTTTGTACTTCCCCTTTTCCCAACCTGACACCATTCAGATAATAATCTGCCTTCATGCTTTTGCCACCTAAGTGGATAACCTCACATTTATCCACATTTAACTGCATCTGTCATGCAAACGCCCACTCACCCAACCTGTCCAAGTCACCCTGCATTCTCATAGCATCCTCCTCACAGTTCACACTGCCACCCAGCTTTGTGTCATCTGCAATTTAAATCTTACTTTGAATCCCTTCATCGAAATCATTGATGTATATTGTAAATAGCTGCGGTCCCAGCACCGAGCCTTGCGGTACCCCGTTAGTCACTGTCTGCCATTCTGAAAGGGACCCGTTAATCCCTACTCTTTATTTCCTGTCTGCCAACCAATTTTCTATCCATGTCAGTACCCTACCCCCATTACCATGTGCTCTAGTTTTTCCCACTAATCTCCTATGTGGGACCTTATCAAATGCTTCTGAAAGTCCAGGTACACAACATCCATTATCTCTCCCTTGTCCATTTTCCTAGTTACATCCTCAAAAAATTCCAGAAGATTAGTCAAACATGATTTCCCCTTCGTAAATCAATGCTGACTCGGACCAATCCTGTTACTACTATCCAACTCAGGATTAAAGGATTTTGAAAATGAAAGATAGATACAAAGTGCTGGAGTAACTTAGTGGATCAGGCAGCATCTCTGGAGAAAAGGAATAGGTGACTTTTTGGGTCGAGACCCTTCTTCAGACTGAGAGTCGGAGGAGAGGGAAACTAGAGGTATGAAACGGTACAGAATAAATTGATATCACCGATGACCAAGGAAATGTGGAGCCCACAATGGTTCATTGTTGGCCAAGGAAGAGGTGATATGAACAGTGAAACTTGCAGGACGACATGGGTAGGGGAGGGCCGGAGAGAGAGGGAATCCAAAAGTTACTTGAATTTAAAGAAATCAATATTCCTACCGCAGACACAAAATGCTGGAGTAACTCAGCAGAACAGGCAGCATCTCTGGAGAGAAGGAATGGGTGATGTTTCGGGTCGAGAGACCCTTCTTCCTACCGCTGGGTTTACTCTCGGTTTGAATGTTTAAACTATTAAACCAAACCTTTAGATGAATTAAGCAATTAGGCTGTATTTCAATCAAATACGCCAATCTAATACGACACCCACAAGGCACGGTGTGCAATGTGTGTGGTCCCTGGAATGTGGAATGTCACAGTGTGATCTCAATCAGCAGCATTAGCACTGGTCATGGCATTGTATTCCCACAGGTGCACCTTCAAAGTGTTCCCCTCACATCTACAGTGACACTGTGCTCTGCTGCGGTTCTCATCATTTCAACTTGTTGACATTTCTTCTGTGTGCCCCAAAAAAATGAATAATCTAAATTTCGAGCACTCTTAAAGCAGTTCACAATGCATCAAACAATTGATTTATTTCTGGCAACTTCACCTCAAGGCGACGGATTAGGGGTAAATTTAGACATATGATTTATTAATCCAGTCTAAGGTATGTAAAAATAACAAACGGCATTGATGTGCTGTTTCCTTAACAAAGCGCATCCAAGTCAATAAAAAATATAGTAACCATTTATGTTACTAGAATGAGGAGAAAGCCCAGACTTAGCAGAGGTTATTTAGGTTTGGACTTGTTCACGTAAAAAATAAATTTCAACCGCTATGAGATTTGGATTGGAGTCCATGCCATCTCCATACCACCTGTTCACATAGCCAACATTACACTTCCTTAAAACTAACTTCTGCACCTGCCTACTTTTTTGTCTCCAACTCTTTTGGTCCCTTCCAAGCCCATTTTAGCTCTCTTGGTACTCCTCAATTCTTCTGTTAAGAATCTCAACCAGTTGCTAAATGCCTTGGCTCTTCAAGTAGTTGTCTTGCTGCTACCTATCCCATCTTGTAAATCACAACAAACTGCTGGAGTAACTCAGTAGGTCAGGCAGCATCTCTGGGGTACACGGATAGGTGAGGTTTTGCTTCGCGATCCTTTGGACCCAAAGCATAGCCTATCCATGTTCTCCAGAGATGCTGCCTAACCCACTGAGTTACTCCAGCACTTTGTGTCTTGTTTTGTAAACCGACATCTGCGGTTCCATATTTCTCTCTCTCCCTTGTAAGTCTCAAGTCTGGGTTTTGACAATACATTGCAAATGTAAATGAAACTATTCAAAAGATTTCACAGCAAATGTCAAAAAGTGCACAAGAGAATCAACGAAGCAATTTAATGACAAAATTGCGTGTGTGTGTGTGTGTGTGTGTGTGTGTGTGTGTGTGTGTGTGTGTGTGTGTGTGTGTGTGTGTGTGTGTGTGTGTGTGTGTGTGTGTGTGTGTGTGTGTGTGTGTGTGTGTGTGTGTGTGTGTGTGTGTGTGTGTGTGTGTGTGTGTGTGTGTGTGTGTGTGTGTGTGTGTGTGTGTGTGTGTGTGTGTGTGTGTGTGTGTGTGTGTGTGTGTGTGTGTGTGTGTGTGTGTGTGTGTGTGTGTGTGTGTGTGTGTGTGTGTGTGTGTGTGTGTGTGTGTGTGTGTGTGTGTGTGTGTGTGTGTGTGTGTGTGTGTGTGTGTGTGTGTGTGTGTGTGTGTGTGTGTGTGTGTGTGTGTGTGTGTGTGTGTGTGTGTGTGTGTGTGTGTGTGTGTGTGTGTGTGTGTGTGTGTGTGTGTGTGTGTGTGTGTGTGTGTGTGTGTGTGTGTGTGTGTGTGTGTGTGTGTGTGTGTGTGTGTGTGTGTGTGTGTGTGTGTGTGTGTGTGTGTGTGTGTGTGTGTGTGTGTGTGTGTGTGTGTGTGTGTGTGTGTGTGTGTGTGTGTGTGTGTGTGTGTGTGTGTGTGTGTGTGTGTGTGTGTGTGTGTGTGTGTGTGTGTGTGTGTGTGTGTGTGTGTGTGTGTGTGTGTGTGTGTGTGTGTGTGTGTGTGTGTGTGTGTGTGTGTGTGTGTGTGTGTGTGTGTGTGTGTGTGTGTGTGTGTGTGTGTGTGTGTGTGTGTGTGTGTGTGTGTGTGTGTGTGTGTGTGTGTGTGTGTGTGTGTGTGTGTGTGTGTGTGTGTGTGTGTGTGTGTGTGTGTGTGTGTGTGTGTGTGTGTGTGTGTGTGTGTGTGTGTGTGTGTGTGTGTGTGTGTGTGTGTGTGTGTGTGTGTGTGTGTGTGTGTGTGTGTGTGTGTGTGTGTGTGTGTGTGTGTGTGTGTGTGTGTGTGTGTGTGTGTGTGTGTGTGTGTGTGTGTGTGTGTGTGTGTGTGTGTGTGTGTGTGTGTGTGTGTGTGTGTGTGTGTGTGTGTGTGTGTGTGTGTGTGTGTGTGTGTGTGTGTGTGTGTGTGTGTGTGTGTGTGTGTGTGTGTGTGTGTGTGTGTGTGTGTGTGTGTGTGTGTGTGTGTGTGTGTGTGTGTGTGTGTGTGTGTGTGTGTGTGTGTGTGTGTGTGTGTGTGTGTGTGTGTGTGTGTGTGTGTGTGTGTGTGTGTGTGTGTGTGTGTGTGTGTGTGTGTGTGTGTGTGTGTGTGTGTGTGTGTGTGTGTGTGTGTGTGTGTGTGTGTGTGTGTGTGTGTGTGTGTGTGTGTGTGTGTGTGTGTGTGTGTGTGTGTGTGTGTGTGTGTGTGTGTGTGTGTGTGTGTGTGTGTGTGTGTGTGTGTGTGTGTGTGTGTGTGTGTGTGTGTGTGTGTGTGTGTGTGTGTGTGTGTGTGTGTGTGTGTGTGTGTGTGTGTGTGTGTGTGTGTGTGTGTGTGTGTGTGTGTGTGTGTGTGTGTGTGTGTGTGTGTGTGTGTGTGTGTGTGTGTGTGTGTGTGTGTGTGTGTGTGTGTGTGTGTGTGTGTGTGTGTGTGTGTGTGTGTGTGTGTGTGTGTGTGTGTGTGTGTGTGTGTGTGTGTGTGTGTGTGTGTGTGTGTGTGTGTGTGTGTGTGTGTGTGTGTGTGTGTGTGTGTGTGTGTGTGTGTGTGTGTGTGTGTGTGTGTGTGTGTGTGTGTGTGTGTGTGTGTGTGTGTGTGTGTGTGTGTGTGTGTGTGTGTGTGTGTGTGTGTGTGTGTGTGTGTGTGTGTGTGTGTGTGTGTGTGTGTGTGTGTGTGTGTGTGTGTGTGTGTGTGTGTGTGTGTGTGTGTGTGTGTGTGTGTGTGTGTGTGTGTGTGTGTGTGTGTGTGTGTGTGTGTGTGTGTGTGTGTGTGTGTGTGTGTGTGTGTGTGTGTGTGTGTGTGTGTGTGTGTGTGTGTGTGTGTGTGTGTGTGTGTGTGTGTGTGTGTGTGTGTGTGTGTGCGCGTGCGCGCGCGCAGACGGTCGATCCGGCTCGCGGTTTCAACGCTGACGGTCGATCTCCAGCTCGAGGTTTTTCAGGCGAGTGCCCTCGAGCTTGCAGGTCGAAGACAGTCGCTGAAAAGTCGCGTTAGTGGGACAGGCCCTTTACTCCAGCTTTTTGTGTCTATCTTCGGTTTAAACCAGCATCTGCAGTTCCTTCCTAAACAAAAACGAACTGCTTTCTTTCCCGATACTGTGGATGGAGGACCCTTGCAAAATTTGATTGACAAAAGGAATGAGGATGCTGTCAATGCCACCATTCACCCAGCTGCCGAGAAAAATTGCAGACAATAAAAGCCATTCGGCTACAGGCTCACATTTCTGTTACATGAGAAAGTTCTCTGTTCTGCTGTCAGAACCTATCACAGTCGGGTTTGCATTACACGTACGTTTATCAAGAGGCTTGTGATGTGAGAATGAGAAATAAAAAGAGGCACATTGTTTATTAATTTAAAAAAGCAAGACTGAGCCTGACATAGTTACTTTTCTCATTTCCTCTATTGCTTTTAACACGCATTTTACCAATTATGGATACATGGGGAAGACATGACGACAATGTTGGACTTTGAACAAGTAGTTGAATGTTAGAATGCTTTTTGTTTTTAAATATACCTGTAGCTTAATTGCTTTTTAAAGATACTTAACGCCATTTTCGGCTACGTTACACGCCCCCTATATCAATAGACAATGAGCAAGAACGTGGTGTCAACCTGTTCCAACATGAGCCATTGAAAGATTTGCAACGTTAACCAAAGATGATATCCCTCCTGGTTGAGAAATACCTAACCACTCACTGTTTCCCAAACAATGTAACTGAAATCAAGAATGCAATGTATTTTAATACTCTGCCTTCAGATGCCAAAGCCCTGAGCTCTAGAATTTCCTCCTTAAACCTCACTGATCTTTTTCCTCTCTGAGGAAAAAATGCTTCTCAAAACATACCGACGGTTCAATGGTACTTTGGTGTCACACGTACCGAGGTGCAGTGAAATTCATTTTTGCACACAGTTCACTACAAATATTACGATACATAAGCACATCTTAGATACAGTGCAAGTGTATCGAAATAGTACACGGAAAAACAGTATACATGAGTCGCCAGGTTTGGTGCCATTTTCAAGTCTAAGTTGTTGTAAGTGCAAAGTTTAATGTGACCATGAAAGCCCACTGTCCTGGGTTGCAGGGTCGGCGTGGCCAGGCAAAGCCGTTGCTGTCCTCCACCGCTGCTCCACCGCTCCGTGTTGCTGTCCGGTCGGTCCACGCGCTCGGCTTCTTGGAGGGGCGCATGTTCAGCCGTACCCCAGGCTGCTGCACTGCCTCTCGTGGCCATCAACCATTCCTCAGTCCACCTGCACAACTGATCAAGATCCTGCTGCAATTTTTGACACGTCATCAATTTTTCAGAAGCAAATATTTAGAAAAATATTTTGTTTAGCTTAGTTTAGAGATACAGCGAGGAAACAGGCCCTTCGGCCCACCCAGTCTGCACCGACTAGCGATCCATGCACATTAACACTATCCGACACACACTAGGGGCAACTTTTAAATTTCTACCAAGCCAATTAAGCTACAAACCTGTACTTTTTTGGAGTGTGGGAGGAAACCAAGAATTTGGAGAAATCCCACACAAGTCATGGGGAGAACGTAAAACTCCATACAGACAGCACCCGTAGTCGGGATCGAACCCGGATCTCTGGCGCTACAGTATAAGCGCGATAAGACAGCAACTCTACTGCTGCGCCACCGTGCCGCCCAAACTTTGAAAGTTTAAAAATATATATCTATGTATCTTACATAGATATATATTTATGTCTATGTAATTTTGCATTACATAGACACATGCAATTTTGCATTGCAAAATTCCTTTTTGTTGTAGTAATGCATCAAATATTTTTCAGAGTTAATATTGTTTTAAATGACAATGAAAAATCTCCTTCAGATCCAGTTCCTGAATTATCAGTAAGTTAGAATAAGTGTGAGATTTTGTTCAAAATATGCATCAGCGCTGTATTTGGCCAATTTCTAACAAATTTTAGCTTTACATTACTATTACATGGATAGGACAGGTTCAGAGGGAAATGGACCAAGCGCAGGCAGGTGGGACTAGTGTAGCTGGGACATGTTGGCCGGTGTGGGCACGTTGGGCCTAGGGGCCTGTTATCACACTGTATCACTCTTTGACTCTATTACTCTGCGGAAAGTTATGGGGAGAAGAATATAAGTACTGTGTCAGTGACCTTCCTAATACTGTGGTCCAAATAAGAGGCTGTATGAGAGAGCTAGCAGAGGCTGAGCTAGATTATTTGATGATAGGTTTTATACACTTGGTCAAACAAGACTTTCATCACCCTTAAAATTCTGCAGTTGTTTCAGAAATAATGAAGCCTGAAACTAAATATTCCAAAGATCTGATCCAATTGTATCTGCTTCATGGCTGCTTGCTCGTTAAACTGCCGAAGATATGAAATTTGACTGATTGCACTTTGGAATTAACTCCACGTCAAGCCTCAATATAAGATAATGTTGCTCTTGTGACATTCAGAAGAAACCTTCGTACACAGGATAATACCAGCAAACGAGCTTCTTAGTGTGAATATTACTTCTGCTATTAACCCGAGTACACTGCCTACTGTAAAGCACGCATGAAGTTTATACAAAGTGTTGTCACTCTCCCTTCACCTAAGTTGCTTTTATAGTAATTTGTGACAGATATGGGAAACAGGTGTTCACATGACAGGAATTCACAGACGCTATATTGAGTACCTACACCCTGGGAACACAATAACATGCACACTTATCTACTGCCTGAGGAAGAAATCTGCATTTTACATTGTGCTGGACATCTAGTCAAGTGAGAAAAACAGTCCATCAACAATCCCAAAGTGGACTCCCTGGATTGGTCATCAGATTAAAACAGATTCAAACATAGAATCACCGTTAGATCGCCCTCTGTGGTGTGATTTGAGTGGTAACAGGGATGCTAGTGGAGAGAGTTAACAGCGTCAAGTATCTGGGTGTGCATATCCCTGATGATCGGTCCAACACATTGATGCAATCTCATAGAAAGCTCATAAATGCCTCCGCTTCGGAGGAAGTTTGAAAAGAATTGGCATGTCATTGAATACTACATCGAACCTCTACAGGTATACAGCGGAGAGCATCCTGACTGGTTGCATCACAGCCTGGTTCAGTAAAGGGCCTGTCCCACTTTCACCTTAATTCAAAACCTCTGCCGAGTTTAAAGGACCTTTAAAGGATCTTAAAATCAAGATCGTGGTAATCTACAAACTCCTACGACCTTCCACGACTAATCACGAACTCCTACGAGTATGTCTACGAATTCCCACGACTATTTCGATGCCCTCCTTACGAGTAAAAAGTTGTAATTTCTTTCATCCCAACCATTTTTTTAACTCGTGGACATTTTTTATCGGGTTGGAAAAAACGTCCCAACTTACCTGATGCCACGAGTACGGCTGGCATAACGAGCCGCTACGATATATCTACGAACTCCTACGACCTCCTACGGACTCGTTATGAACATTCTGCGAGTTTGAATCAAGGGGAAAACTCGGGAGAATTTGTGAATTACCTTGTGAATTTGTGAATTACCTTGTGAATTTGTGAATTACCTTGTGAAAGTGGGACAGGCCCTTAACTTGAACACCCAAGTATGAAGGAGCCAGGTGGTGGACACTGTCTATCATGGACATCCCAACATCAAAGGAACCGCTGCGCCAAGATGCAAACTAATATTATCAAAGGCGCGCACTTCCCCAGCCACGCCCTCATCTTGCTGCTACCATTGGGAAGAAGGTACAGGTGCTTGAGAACCATTCCCTCCAAGTTCAAGAGGCTCCAAACATCAACTGTCAGGTTCTCGAACCACCCTGCAAAAACCTAAGCACAACTGTACTTCAGCACCAAACTACAATGGATTTTGTATAAGAGTACACGACTTAACAGTCAGGCGCGTTTAATTGCTACCTGTACAGAAAACGGAACAATGAAATTCTTACTTGCTGCAGATTAATAAGCCCGTAAACTCAAAAACTTGCGATTAATATCCGATTATTAACAAATGCAATAAATTATTAACTGCGATGCCAGGTAACCATAATAGTGCAAAAACCAACATCCACAGTGCAACCAGAGACACGGTCCATGGAAAGTCGTAGTTGCTGGTGTTTAGTGTTACGTAATGTTCAAGTGCCTGATGGTTGCTGGGAAGAAGCTATTCCTGAACTCGGTGATCACAGTTTTCAGGCACCTGTACTTCTTCCCGATGGTAGAAGCAAAATGAGAACATGGTCTGAGTGGTGTGGGCCTTTGGCAATGTTGGCTGTCTATTTGAGGCAACGTTTCCTGTAGATCTCTTCAATGGGGGGGTGTGATGAACTGGGCAGTGCCTATTAATCTCTATCATCCTCTCCTTCGTTCCTGGGCGTTCAAGTTGCCGAACCAGCCAATGGTGCAACCAAACAGCAGACTTTCTACAGTACACATGCAGAGATTTAATAGAGTATTCGGCAGCATTCAGAATCGCCTTCATCTTTAAAGGAAGTAAAAGAGCTTTCTTGGGATTGCATCAATTGAATTGGACAGATCCTTCAGCGATACTCATGCTCAGGAACTCAAAGCTGTTAACTCTCTCCACTACAGTCCTGCCAATGAAGACAGGTTTGTAGTTCCCCTCCTGAAGTCGACAATCAGCTCCATGGTCTTGCTGGCAAGAATGAATAACATTGTTGTTCTGGCACATATTCAATCTTCCTTCTATACCGACCCATCTTTACATGTTGTTTGACCAACAGTGGTGGTATCCTCAGTGAATTTAAAGATGGCGTTGGATTTGTGTCTGCCTGCAGAGTCATGGGTACAGAGAGGATAGCAGGGGACTGAATACACTGTCTTGAGATAGACAAAAGTGCTGGAGAAACTCAGCGAGTGCAGCAGCATCTATGGAGCGAAGGAAATAGGCAACGTTTCAGCAGCATCTCTGGAGAGAAGGAATGGGCGACGTTTTGGGTCGAGACCCTTCTTCAGACTGATGTGAGGGGAGGGGGCTGGACAAAGATAGAATGTAGGCGAAGACAGTAAGTGGTGGGCGAACTGGGAAGGGGAAGGAGATGGAGAGAGAAAGCAAGGGCCACCTAAAGTTAGAGAAGTCAATGTTCATACCGCTGGGGTGTAACTTAACTTAAGTGTAGGTTAACTTAACCTACCTGATCTCCCGGTTGCTCAGCACTTCAACTCCCCCTCCCATTCCCAATCTGACCTTTCTGTCTTGGGCCTCCTCCATTGTCAGAGTGTGGCCCAGCGCAAATTGGAGGAACAGCATCTCATATTTCGCTTGGGTAGTTTACACCCCAGCAGTATGAACATTGACTTCTCTACCTTCAGATAGACGTGCTTTCTCTCTCCATCCCCTCCCCTTTCCCAGTTCTCCCACCAGTCTGATGCCCCTGTCCCACTTAGGAAACCTGAACGGAAACCTCTGGAGACTTTGCGCCCCACCCAAGGTTTCCGTGCAGTTCCCGGAGGTTTTTGTCAGTCTCCCTAATGGTCGAAAGTGGTTTCCGCTTCTTCTATGTTCCGGCGATTATTTCAAAAAATTCAAAACCGGCCGCGACTAAAAATAGGTTGCCGTATTAAAAATCGGTAATTTTTTAATCGAAGCCGGTTGCGATGCTAGTTGAAGGTGGTTGCCAGAGGTTGCAGGTAATGGAAGGTAAGACCTCCCTGGTGGAATAAAACTGGGTGAAAAAAAGGTCTTACCTTCCACTACCTGCAACCTCCGGCAACCACCTTCAACTAGCATCGCTGGAACATAGAAGAAGCGGAAACCACTTTTTCGACCATTAGGGAGACTGACAAAAACCTCCGGGAACCACTGGGAACCGCACGGAGACCTTGGGTGGGGCGCAAAGTCTCCAGAGGTTTCCGTTCAGGTTTCCTAAGTGGGACAGGGGCATTACTATCTCCGCCTATATTCTATCTTTGTCCCCCCCCCCTGACATCAGTCTGAAGAAGGGTCTCGACCCGAAACGTCGCCCATTCCTTCTCTCCAGAGATGCTGCCTCACCCGCTGAGTTACTCCAGCATTTTGTGTCAACACAGATGTTGCTGGTGGGAACGTAAATCTGTTCACATTCTACTTCAGCTTGCACTATTATGGTCTGGTTACCTAGTCTAGCTGATAATTTACTTATTATTGTTTGTTATATATTTATTTCTTGTGCGTATGACAATTAAACACTCGTGACTCTTGCATCAATGATTTTGTATTGGTATGGGTTTGTTACCGTCACATCTACTGAGATACAGTAATAGGCACTATTGTGTACTCGCTTATGAAACAATATACTTGCTACAGAGGAAGTGCAACAAAGATTCGCCAAATTGATTTGACGGCAGTTTGTGGAAAGTTTAAGTACACTGGGCCTATTCTCCCAAGGAGTTTGGAAGAATTTGATCTCAATCAAATATATAAAATACTAAGGGCTTCAATGGGTAGTTCGAGAGTAATATTTCATTTTGTTACTTGACTCAAACTAAGGCATCAGTTTCAGCCATTCATGCTATAGACCTCCCCATCGTCGAAGGGATCTATCTATCGTAGTCGCTGCCTCAAAAATGCAGCCAAAATCATCAAGGACCCACACCATCCTGGCCACACACTCATCTCACCATCGACCCGAAACGTCACCTATTCCTTCGCTCCGTAGATGCTGCCTCACCCGCTGAGTTTCTCCAGCAATTTTGTCTACTGTCGATTTTTCCAGCATCTGCAGTTCTTTCTTCAACATTGCTATCAGGAAGAAGGTACAGGAGCCTGAAAACTGTAACGTCCAGGTTCAGGAACAGCTTCTTCCCTACAGCCATCAGGCTATTAAAAACACAAAGACGAATAAGCTCTGAGCTCTGAACTGCAAAAGACTATAATATTATTGCACTATATTTGTTATTTATTGAACTTATTCTTTCTTTTTTCTCTTCCCCCGGTGTATACTATGTACTATATATACAATGTATACTATGTTTACGAATATGAGAATATGTTTACATATTCTGTTGTGCTGCAGCAAGTAAGAATTTCGTTGTCCCATCCGGGACAAATGACAATAAAACACTCTTGACTCTTGAGATGAAATAAGAACCAAAGTTTGAATCATCTTTTGAATGCAATACTGAAGAGGGCCAGGAGGCGTGGGCACTCAGTACATTTAAGTTGGAAATAAATAGTTTTTTGGAGACAGATTTTTCAGGGATAAATCGAGGAATCTAGGGTTAGTCACCGAGTTAAAAGATCAGCCGTGATCCTGGAATAGAGTGACTGAGTGGCCCACTGATTTCAATTTCTCATTTCCTAAAAGTTAGTTAACTAATCAAATCTCTTGAAATCCAGCATAATATATCCTATCGTTTAAACGTAATTCTTACTAAAAAAATGTTACAGAATAGAAATCCTCTACTAAAGACAGAGTGCGATCAGATATTAGCAATGTATATCCCTGGATTCCACCAATTTGTTTTAAATCATCTGATCCAGTCATTTTGTGAGGTGACTTGATTTTTATGAAAAACATAGTTCTTTAGATGAGTGGGGGGGGAGGGTGGGGGGGGGGGGGGGAATTTCCCATCACGGCTATGCTATTGGAACAGGAAAAGGGTTACGTTTAAAATTACAATCATTTCCATTCAGTTTGACATTAGACAGTGATCAGAGAACAGACTGTGGTGAAAAAGCAGGTGTTGGTACACCCACTTGACCAAATGCCAAATGCTCGTAACATTCTCCTATCCCCATGTGAAAAATAATGGCAACTCCACAAAGTGGCTCATTTTCTAATTAAAGTGGATCTGTACTAAAACATTAAGATTTGTTTTAATGTGGTGAAAAAAAGTCTTCGTCATGCTGTTGATAAGCTGCAGATGTGTGCAATGATCGTGAGTGGATCTTCTTAAACTGACCAGTTGACATGTAACTGAAAGCTTTTTGGAGCTTCTGCTTTTCTTTACAGGATGCAAGTTATGATGACTGCAGGCTACCACGTTGCTGGGGGAAGAATTACTGTCAACAAATACAACCAGTAATGTACTTCCACAAAAAATGTAACTATGAAATCAAACAAGACACTTGTTATTTAGCAACAAGGAACTGCAGATGCTGGTTTAGAAAAAAAGAAACAAAGTGCTCCAGACTGAAGAAGGTTCCCAACCCGAAGCATCACCTATCCATATTCTCCAGAGATGCTCCCTGACTCGCTGAGTTACTCCAGCATTTTATTTGTTTACTTGTCATTTAGCGTTTGATTTTTCGCAAAGCTAGACGAGCAATGAGATGGGTGGCAGAACATTCAGAAGCTTTCCTAATTGTTAAAGAAGCCAAGGTTCTTACACCTGACTGACATTCAGTCCGCTCTTACTCCCCCCATTCGTAACAATACAGAGTCCCCCTTGTCCTCACCTTCCACCCCATCAGCCGGCGCATACAGCATATAATCATCCGACATTTTCTCCACCTCCAACGGGATCCCATTACTGGCCACATCTTCCCATCTCCACCCCTTTCTGCTTTCCGCAGAGACCGTTCCCTCCGTAACTCGCTGGTCAATCCGTCCCTTCCCACCCAAACCATCCCCTCCCCGGGTACTTTCCCCTGTAACCGCAGGAAATGCATCACCTGTCCCTTTACCTCCCCCATCGACTCCATCCAAGGACTCAATCAGTCTTTCCAGGTGAGGCATAGGTTGACTTGCACCTCCTCCAACCTCATCTACTGTATCCACTGTGTTCCAGGTGTCAACTTCTCTACATCGGCGGGACCAACGCAGGCTTGGCAATCGTTTCGCTGAACACCTCCGCTTAGTCCGTCATAACCTACCTGATCTCCCGGTTGCTCAGCACTTCAACTCTCCCAATCTTACCTTTCTGTCCTGGGCCTCCTACATTGTCAGAGTGAGGACCAGCCCAAATTGGAGGAACAGCACCTCATATTTTGCTTGGGTACTTTACACCACAGTGGTATGAATGTTGACTTCTTTAATTTCAGATAGCCCTTGCTTTCTCCCTCCTTTCCCTCCCTATTCCCAGTTCTCCAACTAGTCCTACTGTCTCCGCCTACTTTCTATCTTTGTCCCGCCTCCCCCCCCCCCCCACCGACATCGGTCTGAAGAAGGATCTCGAGCCGAAACGTCACCCATTCCTTCTCTCCTTAGATGCTGCCTCATCCGCTGAATTACTCCAGCATTTTGTGTCTACCTTTGACATTCAGTGAGTCCTGCTGCAAGTTCTCAACTCCAGACAACAAAGCGTGGTATAATGGATTTGAGTTTAATGGCCAACATGGTCAAGTGAAATGCAAAATTTCCCCATCTATTAGATACTGCGTGGAAACAAGCTCTGCGGCCCAACTACGTCGAACAACATCTCATCTACACTCGTCCCACCTGCCTGCATATCCCTTTAAACCTGTCCTATCAATGTACGTGTCTAAATACATCTTAAACATTGTGATAATACCTGCCTCAAGTACTTACTCCGGTAGCTAGTTCCTCAAACCTACCACCCATTTGTAAAAAAGTTGCCCCTCAGGTTCCTATTAAATCTTTCCCCCTCTCACCTTAAACCAATGTCCTCAGATTCACGATTCCCCATACTCTGGGTAAAAGATTCTGTGCATTCACCCTATCTTTTACACCTCCATAAGATCACCCCTCATCCTCCTGCGCTCCAAGAAATAAAGTCCTAGCCTGCTCAACCTCTCCCTATTACCCAGGCCCTTGAGTCCTGGCAAAATTATCGTAAATGTTTTCTGTTCCCTTTCCATCTTAACATTATCTTTCCCGTAACAGGATGACCAAAAACTAAACACGCGACTCTAAATGAAGCATTACCAATCTCTCGTACAACTGTTCTCTCATTTTAACATGAGTCATGTAGGTAGTCAGAAATCAGGGTCAATGCACCCCACAGAATAGTTTCATCGTGTTACTTTCAGGAAATGAGGACTATTGTAGTAAAAATGGAAGGAGACTAGCAAGAATAGGTCATTCATCCCTTCAAACCCGTCCACCACTTCAATAGTTGATATCTTAAATGCATTTGTCACATCCACTGATCCATAATCCTTGTTTCCATTACATAATAAAGATCAAGATGCATCAAATGATTCCAAGTACTTTGCATTCAGACATTTTAAAGTATTGACAGTGGAAGGCTGCAGTGCAGAGGAAAATTAAATGAATCAAAACAAAGGCTTCATCCTAACTATTTCGACAACAGGGTTGACCAAAGCAGCGGGTGTCATTTACATTGGGAAGTTTAAGTACAAGGTCCGCGCTCAGTTAAACAATCTCAGTCGGGATAATAGAATTGACTGCGGAAGTAACCTCAGGCCCACCGCAAGTTAGAGAGGGAATAATGAGCCAAGGTTTTGTGGAAAGAATACCGGTGAAAGTACTTTAATCGATGCACGTCAAAAATAAGCAGTTGGACAAGTTGGAGGGTTGCTCAGAATGTATTTGGTGCTCAAACACCAAAATGGTCAACATTTTCCAAAATACATACAGAAGAACGGAGATAATTGTAAAGGAAAATAATCAAACATTTCAACTTTCTGCCAACTTCTTGGCTTGAAAGCTCGAAATAAAATACACGCAACATTAAAAACCCAAGTCACATTTTACTCAACCACAGAAACATTCATAAAGCTACACTGTGCACTTGCCTGGATTCAATCACACTTGCGAGCAATTGAAAGACAGCTAGTGCTTCATAAAACTGAGGGATGTTTTTTAAATAATTAAATTCAGACAAACCATTTATTCTTTTGAATTTATGACCTCAAGACTGCCTGAACTGAGGAGTGAAAGAGAAAATCAGATCCATTGAAACAAAAGCAACATTTTTAGTTCAAAGGAAAATATATAGTACACAACTATTTAAAATCATTCAAATAAATCACTCTTTGGAAAGTGTACCATCGTCCCTTTGGGACCAGCCTACCTACTGCAAGAGTCCCTGGGGCCCCAATGTAACTTGGATGAGCCATCTCACTGAACAAGCCTAGTTAAACATTTTCAAAATGAAAATAAATCATCGCAGCTGTCATTGTTTGCAATCAGCCTCATAAGAAAGCTTTTCACTAATTCAAAACTACCTTAACTTACTTCAGGTTTAGGTTTATTATTGCCACATGTACCGAGGTACAATGAAATGCGTTGTTCGCAAGCTTTCCAAAGATGAGATATAATACATAGATACAATCACTTCAACCCCAAGTACAATACAGAGAGCAAAGGGGAAGATAGAGAGTGCAGAATATAGTTCTCAGCAATGTAGAGCACCAGCTCCTTAGACAAAGTCCAATGGGAACTTTTAGTTTAGTTTAGTTTAGAGATAAAGCGCAGCAACAGGCCCTTCGGCCCATCGGGTCCACTCCAGCCAGCCCGCACACTAACGCCATCCTACACACACTAGGGACAGTTTACAATTATCCCAAGCCAATTAACCTACAAACCTCTACGTCCTTGGAGCGTGGGAGGAAACCGGAGATCCCGGAGAAAACCCACACAGGAACATATACGAACTCTGTACAGACAAGCGCCCGTAGTCAGGATCGAACCCAAGTCTCTGGCGCCGTTAGGCAGCAACTCTACCGCTGCGCAACACCATGCCGCTCCTTTTGCAAGACAGAACTTGTGGCTCACATGGTGGAAATAATCCGAGAGGTTAATTTTGTTAAGAGAAGATTGCCAAATTTATATTATAATGAAGTTTGAAATAGTTTAAGAAAATTAATATTCTTGAAGCAAAGTTATAGTACATTTTAACATCAGTATAGCACTGATGTGTATGGTGTCAGAAAATAAGTGTCATTTTATTTACTTCATCTCACTTCAAAACTTGCAAACATCAATGTAAATTAAATACTCTTACATATCTAGAAGCGGTTTTAAAAGTATACAAGATCGTATTAACATAAAATATTTCAAAGAATGATAGAATTCAGTTTGAGGCTGTGAGTCATTGGAACAGAAATAGGTCAGTGAGCTCTGAAACTGTTTCACCACTGGATTAAGTGAAGTGCCCAAGACTGTCTTTTGATCCATTTCCCCTGACATGTTTGCATAACCCAGCTTTTACATTCTGAATTACCCAGGCATCCAAAGCCTTTTGCATGAGCATGTTCCAGGTTTCTATTCTCTGCTGTGTGCAAAAATGCCCTTGTTCTAGATTCCTCTCTCAGATTAAAAGGCTTCTCCTCAAACAGTTTTTGCATCTCAGAGAATGGTGGATGCCTGGAACGTGTTTCCAGGGATAGTGGATGAAGCAGATACGATGGTGACATTTAAGAGACTTTTAGATAGGTATGTGAACATGGGAGTCTGAAGGAGGCTCTCGACCCGAAATGTCACCTATTCCTTTTCTCCAGAGATGCTGCATGGCCCGCTGAGTTACTCCAGCTTTTTGTGTCTATCTTCGGGAATGGAAGGGAATGGATCACAGGGATTAGTTTAATTTGACATTGTGTTTGACACCGGCATCACAGGGCCAAAGGGCCTGTTCCTGTGCTGTTATGTTCAATGTGAAGGAAGGAACTGCACATGCTGGTTTATACCGAAGATAGACACAAAAAGCTGAAGTAACTCAGCAGGTCAGACAGCATCTATGGAGAAAAGGAATAGGTGACGTTTCGGGTCAAGGGTCTGAAGAAGGGTCTCGGCCTGTAACAACTATTCCTTTTCTCCAGAGATGCTGTTTGACCCGGTTGAGTTGCTCCAGCTTTGGTGTGTCTATCTGTAATGTTCAATGTTCTATCAGATCATTCTCGGCTTCATTCTAAACCAAAAGGGAACCAAGCAAGCTTTATAGAACTAAAAAATGCTCACCAGCTTCTTACTTAATCCTATCTTGTTTATCCTCCTAAAATCTCAACATGCACAAAACACTCTAATCTTGGGATTAGGAAGATCAGCCCCAACCGACCTTTTCAGCGGTTCAGAGGCTTTTCTCCCTTCGAGGGTAACATACGTCATCACCATCGTTGAAAACATCAACGGGCACGGTGCCTTACAATACCATGTACGACAGTGATCGCAACTTCTACTGAAGTGTGGATGGTCTTGTTTTTGGTCCTGCTGGGGGTCCACAGCCCCCTCCTCTCCTGGCAAACCAGGTGGGGGAGACGGTTTAATCGCCGGCTATCCGACCATGGAGCAGGTAGCACAGGATTACATGGTATCCATGGTGGTCGGAACTCCCCCCGACCTGAGAAAAACATACGTGAACTCAAGAAAGAGAATGCAAAGACAATACAAAATTCCCAATGAAAAACTAAATACTATCAATTCTCCAATGAAACATTAGCTGAAATTATTTGCTTGTAGCGGGTAAATTTTCTCCTTCATTTTTTCCAGTACTTTTCACAAACTCAGTCCTCCATTACTCACCCTCCATGTCTCCAGGATATGATTCAGTAACCATTTCTTAGTTATTATTTTCCACAACTGTGTTACCCTATTTTGAACTTTGGCACATTTCCAGATAATTACTAACAGCACCTATTTTCACCTGTACAATATCAGTTGACCTCTGCTCCCATGTCACAAACCCACACGAGATCAACCAACTCACTAAAGATTAGGAGATTTATTTTTTAACAGTATTTTATTGATGAAATCTCGTTTGAAAAGAAAACCAAACATTATTATAGGCAAAAGGAACTGCAGATGGCGGTTTACAAAAAAAAACACAATGTGCTGGAGCAACTCGACGAGTCAGGCAGCGTCTCTGTCGAACCGGGATAGCCGATGTTTCAGGTTTGGAAGAAGGGTCCCAACCCAAAACGTTGCCTATCCCTGTTTTCCAGAGATGCTGCCTGACGCCACTAAATTACCCTGGCACGTTATATCTTTTAAACATTACTGTGGTAGTTTCAGTGAAAAACGACATAATGGAAGTTAAGTGAATGCCAAATGTTTTTGCTACAGGAAGGGAAGAGAAAAAAAAGTTGTGAAGAAAGAGTTAGCTAAAGTCTTATACTCAATCCCTTTTGCACTAAGCTAAAATCTAGCAAGTGTGGAGAAGCACATTAACTGGACATTGATCTCTTCTATTTATGGAGCACTACTGTCTTCAAAATGGCCACCGGCTTTATCCACAAAATTACATTGATAAGTCACTCATTGATTTTGAAGAACCACTGGACATCCTAATGTACAAGCTAATGACAAAGCCTTTGTTTTCGCTTCTTCTGAGTCTGAAATACAGCAAAATGGAATCCCCAGGTTACTGGGAATGTTTTAGCCTTGATCATCCGTTTATCGAAAAGGATAACTGAGAGTGCTGCTGTAAAAAGTCATAGATAAGTATGTACTCTAGGCTGGTACTAAGTAACAATCTCATCGTGGGAATAGACTACAACAATGCAAGTTGAAACTGATCCATCACTAACCCCTCTCCAATTTAGAAATAATTCCCCCTTTAGGCTCCCCTAACATCATGCACCATTCGTCATCACAGGGGTCATTCAAATGACCTACCCCCCCCGACCTCTGCCAATCCCATGCTGGACATGACTGTTTGAAGCCCATGAAAAAATGACTCGAGGGATTCTACACTTTTTTATATTCCCAAATGACTCTACACAACAAATTCTCCCGAGTGAAATTAAACAGCTAAAAACATTTATCTTAATGGTCTGTCACAGATACATCAACACATTACAGAATTTAACACCACGTCCCATTTGTAACTTGGAATCTGAAGAACAAATAGATCCTTCTTTAGAGACATTATAAGTTTGCTTATGTGTGGGAAGGAACTGCAGATAGAAACATAGAAACATAGAAATTAGGTGCAGGAGTAGGCCATTCGGCCCTTCGAGCCTGCACCGCCATTCAATATGATCATGGCTGATCATCCAACTCAGTATCCCGTACCTGCCTTCTCTCTCTCTGCTGGTTTAAACCGAAGATAGACACAAAAAGCTGGAGTAACTCAGCGGGACAGGCAGCATCTCTGGAGAGAAGGGATGGGTGATGTTTCGGGTCGAGACTGGTGATAAATTTGCTTATAATGCCCATTGCCAATATTTTATAAATGTTCTGATCCAAATGGCCTCATAGTACAACTGTTATCGGCGTTTATTCTAGATGAAGCAGAGCTGTTAAAACAAGAAAGGGAATCGAGGTTGCACTTCAGACATTCAGGATGTGAGGTTCTCTCCCACAGGTACTGAGAGATCAACTACAGCAAAGAGTTAAAGTCCTAGCACCTCTGCTTTGGGCAGAATAAACTGCAGTAACACAACCACAGAGTGCTGAAAACTAGACAGAGGATTCCACTGTGTATTTTCACTCCTCATGATGGTTGTGCTGGAGTAAAAGGGAAAGCAATAAAACCGCCACGCTACGACCTTTGTACTTGTTGGGGAGTGGGGGTGGAGGAAGAAGGGGGTGGGAAGGACATGGTTTGGCCAATCAATTACAATGGTACTCGGTTAATCTTCCAGTAGGTTCAGTGTCTTGGGCAGAAATGTGTTCACGGCAAAGGAAAAGGACCAAGTGGTTTCAAATTGCAGCCTTTCAGACAATATGCAAGCAAGTTAGATGGTTAACAAGCAGAGGACAAAGTAGGAAAATGAACTGTAGTTTCTTTTATTCCTTAAGTTTCATCACAGAGGTATACCATCCGTTGTGCACAAGTTGAGTATTTCTAACAGACTGCCCCATTGGCAATTTCACAAATTGATTATTGCTATTGGTTTGTCACAGCAGATTTATAATGAATTGGAATCATTTAATCAACGCCTCCCTGCAAAGGTGACGACATCTGCAAGCAAAACTACAGATGGGTTCTCTATTGCTGTCAACAGTATATTCCAAAAGACAATTCTACAGACAAAAGATTTGTGCGTTGCATTTGTCTCGGCATGCTTTTGAAGAACTGTCTGGAGCGATTTGGGGAAGAGTCGATTTGATTCGAAAATAGCAAGAGTGACCCCTTCATTCAAAAATGGGCGATCAAATGGACTATTCCTGCACCTAGTTTGTACGTATGTCCATATTAAGAGGTGATTTATAGAAAATTGCATTGTCAGCAAAACTTATTTGTCCAATAAAATGTAATTGGCAAGAATTTAATCTAAAAAATATATTTCTACATCTATTGGTCAACATGTTATAGAAAAGATGTTGTCAAGCTGGAAAGGGGGCAGAGAAGATTTACGAGGATGTTGTCTGGACTCGAGTGCATGAGTTAGAGGCTAGGACTCTATGCCTTGGAGCGCAGGAGGATGAGGGGCGATCTTGTAGAGGTGTACAAAATAATGGGTGGAATAGATCGGGTAGACACACAGAGTCTCTTGCCCAGAGTAAGGGAAGCAAGAACCAGAGGACATAGGTTTAAGGTGCGGCAGGGGGGGGGTGGGTAGATTAAATAGGAACCTGAGG
Organism: Malacoraja senta; assembly: GCA_038087875.1. NCBI lineage: Eukaryota > Metazoa > Chordata > Chondrichthyes > Rajiformes > Rajidae > Malacoraja > Malacoraja senta. Next base: position 11,201,950 of record CM075986.1, read on the forward strand.
GTAACTTTTTCACATAAAGAGTGGTGGGTAGATGGAACGAACTGCCAGAGGAAATAATTGAGGCAGGTAGAATCACAACGCTTAAGAAACATTTAGACAGATACATGGATAGGACAGGTTTAGAGGGATATGGGCCAAACGTAGGCAGGTGGGACTAGTGTAGATGGGACGTGTTGGTCAGTGTGGGCAAGTTGGGCCCTTGAAGGGCCTGTTCCATGCTCTATGACTCTCGATTCCTAATGATCATGACTCTGTTGAAAACACTTTGGCGCGGTTCTTAATATACCAAGACGTTTCCAGTACCTCACTCAAGCATTCATTCTTGCTGAAAAGGAAAGATACTTAGGATATACATCCATGTGGAGCATGACAATTAAGCATAATTTATTCCAACTATTGTCACTGAGCAGCTATTTAGCGACATCAAACAATATTTTCCTCTCCCAAGTCCAAATGTAACAAACTGATTTACAATCTGCACTATTATCTCAATTGAGATTGTATTAATACACATTTTGGACTAAAAGTTTGAAACACTGTTGGCTTTGCTATTTCTCCTCTGCAGGAGATTTCCTTGCTGAATATCCAAGAAAGGTGGGACTGCAGTTAATTGACCCCAGTACTTCTCATCATGTTTCTAACAGTGCTTCAGATACATCCTCACTAAATTCACTGCAGCATAATTGCGATCCAATAGTTATATTTCATAGCTAGTAAGATACTCACGTTTAGAAAAGATTGCAGGTACTATCGCAACGTTTAGCAAGTACTATTGCAACGCTTAAGAAACATCTAGATAGGTACATGGATAGGACAGGTTCAGAGGGATATGAGCCAAATGCTGGCAGGTGGGACTAGTGAAGATGGGACATAGACACAAAAAGCTGGAATAACTCAGCGGGGCGGGCAGCATCTCCGGGCCGAAGGAATAGGTGACGTTTCGATCTTATTGACCCTTCTTCAGACTCTGAAGAAGGGTCTCGACCCGAAACGTCACCCATTCCTTCTCTCCAGAGATGCTGCCCGCCCCGCTGAGTTACTCCAGCTTTTTGTGTCTATGTTTGGTCTAAACCAGCTTCTGCAGTTCCTTCCTACACATATGGATGGGACATGTTGGGCAAGTTGGGCCGAGAGGCCTGTTTCCACCCTGAAAGACTCTATGATTGATAAGTCGTGCAACATATTCTAATCAGAAATCATTACTATTTCAATTGATAATGAACATGTTTCATTCGCAAAGGATTCGCCTCGCGGACGAACGTTTCAACATATAGTTTACCGTTCAATAAAACAGAATTTGATGCTTCCTCCACTCAAAGTCCAGAAAACAAAAACCATGACCTGGAACAATGAATTACTACAACAACACAGAAAACATCTTTAAAAGTGTATTTGAAAAATGAAATAGTCGATGCACTATTTCAATAAGATCGAGAGGTATTATCAGATGGAAAACTGTTAAAAAAAACATTGATCACCTTGAGCGCATTTTTTGCAACGTTCTATTAATTTGTAATCCAAATTTGTAAAATGCCCTCCGCAAGACAAGCGCTCCCAATTGTACGCCAGCTCAAATTAAAAGTCTGAAAATAGCATGACCGTTAAAGAATGTTAAAAGCCAATCAATATTTAATTATCAATTAACACAATTAGGATAAATTCTATTTCTTCTAACTTTCTAATTGTAAATTTTGTTTGCTTAAGTTGATTATGCTGCTGGTTCTTTTAAACTTTTCCAATTCTCCTGTTGAATTTGATCATCAAAAGCTTTTAACACTCATCCAGGTTTTCAGTAAATAATCTACATTGACAGCTCAGTGCAGTACTGGGGGAGATGCAGCTCCTACTCATGAAAAATTGAAGTCAGATGTCCTCTACCATTAGAACTCCAATGATACTAGCTGCGGAAGCAACAGATAATCCCAATGCTCAATATGCCTCTCTCAACACCATTATACAAAGATCACACGAATTGGTAAAACAATTCACTGCTGGTAATAGGATTTTTATGTGTTGAAATGCCATTTTAACTACCTAACTGCACTCCAAAGCAATTCATTTAATGTCAACTACTTGAGGTATTATTAAGATGGTTTCCTACCATTTTGTTTTAAACCAGAGGGCAGTTCACTCACATTTAACTATACACGTACATAATTTAAAATGGACAAGGCACCAAAGAGAATAAAAACTAACAGTATACAAGCAGAATGAGATAAATCGAACAGCCATTTAGAGGATATAAATAGTCCCTTAAGAGATTTTAGAGTATTCTTTCTATTTGTTGGCGGTTTCATGATCTGCATTCCTTTGTTAATTGTTCATTGCAGATTACATACAAGCTGCAGGTATAACTCAAAGGTGCCCAGTGAAGCAATCAATAGATGCTGATTATAGTGTCAGTGATTCCGCAGAGTGGAGAGCAGGAATGGTTTATGGTGCAGATGGGACAACTGCTCATTTACTTCATTCAAACACGAAGTGTGCGCCGTCACATTTTGAGAGAAATGGAAAGTCTTCCTCCTTTATTAAATGCAAGCGCCCATAACCACAAGGTAGATGGAATCCTTGACTTTACAACGACTTAATTAGAACATAATCCCACTTCCAGGAGATGACCCTTTCCCAGTGCATGCATTCCTCTCTTATTTTCCACCATTGTGCCTTACTTCAACAAACCAATTTCACACAACGTTGTTTAATAGCAAAAAAACAACCAGATGCTGGAAAAGACAGGAGATACCCCAACAATCAGATAGCATCTGCACAAAAAGAAACTAAGGAAAAGTATAAAAACTGCAGATGAAATGTCATTCACCCGAAATTTTAACTACACATTGTCTGACCAGCTGCGTATCCACAGCATTTTCTGTTTTCATATCATAATGTTTAACATTTTCTGACCAATATTTTGCTCTTTTCCACATTTGCTACCCTTGGTCAAAATGGTCGTGCTGGAACACTTGAGTTCTGATTCTTAGATTTAGGTTTAGGTTTATTATTGTAACGTGTACTGAGATACAGTGAAAAGCTTTTGTTTGCATGGTATTCAATCAAATCAGATCATACCATACATGGATACAATCATGCCGACACAAGTACAACAGGTAAAGCAAAGAAAAAATTACCAGTTACAGAATATAGTTTCTCCACTTTGTCCATGTGATGATTCTATGCTAGAGATACAGCGCCCTTCGGCTCGCTGATTCCGCGCCGAGCAGCAATGTACACAAGCCAATTAACCTACAAACCTGTACATCTTTGGAGTGTGGGAGGAAACCGGACCACCCGGAGAAATCCAATGCAGTCACAGGCAGAACGTACAAACTCAAGAGTCAAGAGTGTTTTATTGTCATGTGTCCCAGATAGGACAATGAAATTCTTACTTGCAGCAGCACAACAGAATATGTTAACATAGTACTTAACGAAAGAAAAAAAAGTAGTGTGAGTATACACATACTCAATAAATAACAAATATAGTGCAATAATAATAATAATAATCTGTTGCAGTTCAGAGCTTATTTGTTGTCGTATCTCATAGCCTGATGGCTGTAGGGAAGAAGCTGTTCCTGAACCTGGACGTTACAGTTTTCAGGTTCCTGTACCTTCTTCTCGATGGCAATGGTGAAATGAATGTGTGGCTACGATGGTGTTGATCTTTGATGATGTTGGCAGATTTTTGAGGCAGCGACTTCGATAGATCCCTTCGATGGTGGGGAGGTCAAAGCTGGTGATGGACTGGACAGTGTTCACAAATTTTTGCAGTCTTTTCCGCTCCTGGATGTTCAAGTTTTACGAACCAGGCCACGATGCAACCAGTCAGAATGCTCTCTACTGTGCACCTGTAGAAGTTCAGGAGAATCCTCTTTGACATGCCGAATCTCCATAATCTTCTCAGGAAGAAGAGTCGCTGATGTGCCTTCTTTATAAGTGCATCAGTGTGCTGGGTCCAGGAAAGATCTTCGGAAATATGCATGCCCAGGAATTTGAAGTTTTTGATCCTCTCCACCATCGTCCCATTGATGGAAACAGGATTGTGGGTCCTCATCCTCCCCCTACCAAAGTCCACAATCAGTTCCTTGGTTTTACTGATGTTGAGAGCCAGGTTGTTGTGCTGGCACCATTTGGTCAATCAGTCGATCTCACTTCTATACTCTGACTCTATACTCTAAGGGCCCTGTCCCACTATGGCGACCTAATTTGCGAGTTTAGAAGAGTTTGCGCTCGCCACAAACTCGCAGCATGGTCGACACGTGGTCCTAGGAGGTCACTGGAACTCTCCTTCATGCTCGAGGGAAGTTCCCGCATACTCGTGGCCTCAGTTTGGTCGAGGATATTTTTTTAGCATGCTGAAAATTTTTCCGCGAGTAAAGATTGGTCGGCATGGTTCTTTTGAACTCGTGGTGCAGTGGTAGTGGGGTTGTCATGTAGTTATAGGCAGTCGAGGGCAGCCATAGGCAATCTCCTTTGCTGATCAGGCATTTTAATTGGCTCATTGGAGTTTTCAGAACCAAGGAAAACTGACTGGCAATGTTAAATGCCCGCTAAACTTTATTAATAGTTGTCTGGCATCTTAAAAGTCTCCATTCCTTCTCTCCCCTTCTCTCCACCCCCCTCCCCCCCTCCGCTCTCTAAAGGACTTACCGTACACTGTGCCAGCCGTCTTTTACCTTTCCTGTTCATCGCGGGTGTGAATTTCAGACAGCGCTCCCCTGCTTTCCCTGGCCCCGCCTTTGTGATGTGTTTATGTGTGTGTGTGTGTGTATGTGCTGACGGTCGATCCAGCTCGCGGTTTCATCGCTGACGGTCGATCCAGCTCGAGGTTTTTCAGGCCAATGCCCTCGAGCTTGAAGGTCGAAGACAGTCGCTGAAAAGTCGTGTTAGTGGGACAGGCCTTTAACTCCGTACAGGCAGCACCTGTAGTCAGGATCGAACCTGGGTCTGTGGCGCTGCAAGGCAGCAACTCTACCACTGCGCCACCTGGCCGCCCCCAGACAACTGCAAGTGGAAGACAGTCTGACATCACACGCTCTCCATTTGGTTTTAGGATTAGTTATATTATTGACAAAAACAAATATCAGGAAGCCAGAAAATCAGGTAGTCTGACCACTGCAACCAATTGCCTGAAGTGACCTTCTGTTTAGCAAGACGCCAAGTCTGTGTTTTAATACAATATACTATAAATTGGAGAGTTTAACCATGTTTTAAGGGGGCTCCAATCCTAACTTTATTTCAGTCCTGTCAGAAATACCACAGACAAAAACTTAGATATAAATCAAAATGATTTTCTCTTTAAAAAAAAAGCTATCAAACAAGTTAACATATTGGAAAACAGATGTCATTATGTTGAAACAGTTAATTAAATTTACGAGAAAATCAGAAATAGGTTTGGATCTTATATTTTGGTTGCCAGCCTACAACTCCTGCGACAGTCAAATGTAGCTGGCAACAACCACGATTATCTTGCCAGATTTTGAAGTCGTGCAGCCAAGAAAATCAGGTTTTTAGTGGCCTCCTGATTATAGTGGGATCTGCCTGGACTCAGTAAACATGCAGTTCCATTAGCAGCATGTTGTGGTGGTTATGTTATACAACAGTGAAAAAATAATCACACATGCACAAAGATGTCCTCTGTAGTTCTTACTTAGCATACTGCATGCAGACATGCCAAAACATTACCGTACATGCAGAACAGGGGTCACTGCAATATATTGGATTTCAAGGAAAACAGCCTGCGCCACTACAAGGGCAGGAAGCGAGCACGTGTAATTAACCCCCACAACATGCGAGCTGAAGTGTCAGAGTCGTCAAATTGCAAAATGTTCCCCTCGTGGAAGGAGGCCATTTGATCCATTATTTTAGTTTAGTTTTGAGATACAGCGCAGAAACAGGCCCTTCAGCCCACCGAGTCTGCGCCGACCAGCGATCCCCGCACACTAACACTATCCTACTACACACACTAGGGACAATTTACAATTATACCAAGCTAATTAGCCTACAAACATGTGTGTGTCGTTGGATTGTGGGAGGAAACCATAGACCCCAGAGAAAATCCACACGGTCACGGGGGAAACGTACAAACTCCGTACAGACAAGCATCCATAGTCTGGATCGAACCCGGGTCTCTGGCGTTGTAAGGCAGCGACTCTACCGGTGCACCACCATGCCACCCCTATGGAGGTTGATAAAGAGCTACCCAACCCAATGCAATCTTCCAGCCTGAGGTCCATCTCATGTGCAGGTCACAACTCTCCAAATACAGTCTTTTCTTACATATACACTCCCACTTCTGGCAACATCTTCACCAATCTCCCCTTCATCCTATCCAGTACAATCCTATCCTTTTGGTAATAAAGTGACCAGAACTGTGCTGGCTACCCAAGGCATGTTTAACTAATATAGCATAATCTATTATAGCATTATACAGATAGCGCAACTTTCCTGCTTTCAATCTGCAAGCCTTGGCTAATAAAGAAAAGCACTGCATTTATGTTTTTACCAACCTTTTCAACCCACCCTTAGATAACCCTTGTTAACTTCAAGTGTCTGTGGACATACACACCGTGGTCCTTTTATTCCTCTACCAGTACAAAACCTATCAGAGTCTTGATAATAACAGTCTTGCAGTCACCAAGTTATTCATCAATCAATACCCTTTGCTTCCTGTCATTGGTTCGATGTTTGAACCAATCTGCCATTTTTTCTTAAACTGCATTGGGTTTTAAAATTTTGACTAGCCTGCTACAAAACCTTGTTAAAAGCCTTGCTGATATCTAAATGGGCACCACCAAATACACACCCCTCATACACTCTTCTTGTGTTCTCCTAAACAAATTCAATCTTTATACAAATACGACCTTAATTTAACAAATCCGTGCTTACCGTGCCCAAATACTCTGCTTTTCTAAAGGAGGGTTACACTGCCTTTTAGAACCAATTCCAATACTTTGCCCTCCTGAGGGGGTCTTGACTGTCGACTGAGTGGGAGGTGGTCCTCTAAGGTGCAGGATTCAAGGCTTGAGATCACATGGACCCGTAACAGAGAGAAATACTCTTCCATCCAGCAAGAGGTGCATCACGTTGGGTGGCACGACCGACGTTGCAGCGACCTCTGCAGTCCGTCTGTCTTATTTTTTATTATTGTCCCGTTGAATGTATAGTTTGTTGTGGTTTTTATATTGTTTTTAGCTGTGTATATGTGGGGGGCGGGGTGGGGGAAACTTTTAAATCTCTTCCCTGTACGGGTGACCCGACCTTTTCGCGGTCGAGTCTCCGTTGTCGTTGGGGCCTAGCACCGTGGAGCGGCCTCCAACCGGAACGACCTGGGGGCTCCAGTCGCGGAGCCTGCGGACTTACCATCGTGGGGCTGGCCGGCCTCGGAGCGTAAGGAGCTGTGGTGGCGCGCGGCTGCAACCCGACTCCGGAGCTTCGGAGGCTCCAGCCGCAGGCCTGGTGGACGGTGACATCGGGAGCTCGCGGGTCCCTGGTGGGAGACCGCTTTTCAGAGCTCCCGCAACGGCAACTTCTCCCGCCCGAGTTACGGGGTTGAAAATGACCCGGAGCGGGACCTTACATCGCCCGGTGTGGCTTTAACGGCCGTGGGACTTGCCGTCGCCCGCCGGGGGCTTTAACATCGGTAGAAGAATGGAACACAGGGGAGAGACAAGACTTTGCCTTCCATCACAGTGAGGAGGAGATTCACTGTGATGGATGTTTGTGTAAATTGTGTTGGTTGTGTGTCTTGGTTCTTTTCTTGTTGTATGACTGCAGAAACCAAATTTCATTTGAACTTCATTTGAGGTTCAAATGACAATAAATAATTGTATAATTGTATAGATGGAATCCAGAATGTACTGCCTTTAAGAGGCCTTTAAGAGGCAAATATGATGGTGAAAATTTTAAGGTCATAGAGAACGACTTGGTGTGTTGCTCTGGTAGATAGTTGGCAGAGACATGATGAACCGAATGGTTTCCTCCTGCAATGAACCTACAATTCTATATATAGCTGCACATCGTGTATGAAGCCCTGCGCGAGTGTTGATGAAATGATTAACTTCAAGGGGAATCCCGACCTCGTCTGTACCCGTCCTCACAAATATCCATTCAAATGCACTCCAGAAGGAATTTATTAAGGATAATCATCATTTTTAAAGCACCTTCCACACACTTTGGCATCTCAAGTTATTTAACAGCCATGGGATTCCTTTCGGAGTGTATGCTTTTGTCTTGAATGCCACAAGCGGTAATCAGTTCGTACAGCAAAAGATTCTACAACAAAACCCAGTCCTTCTGGAAAACAATTGGACAATTTTCTCCTCTCTAATTTAGGGATACTTAAACCTTTTGTCACAACACCGTTGCTGCCTTAACTGACAACGGCCAACTTAGAAACCTGAAGGGTCTGAAGAAGGGTCTCAACCCAAAACGTCACCCATTCCTTAGCTCCAGAGATGCTGCCTGTCCCAGCATTTTGTGTCTATCTTCAGCAAATTCACCATAGACCAGTAAGAGATCCATAGAATTAATTCTGCTGCTTAATATTTCTCTAATTTACTTAGCAGAGCAAAGAATTGATAATCCGACAGTCCAGAGCAAATTACCATCCCTCAAGGTTGAGATATTATTTTACAAACTTAACAACACAAATCATTCACAGATACTACTGGACAGAAGTGCAGATTTGAAAAGTATTGCCTTATCTCCCAACTGATAAAAGACACAACGTGTTGAAGTCAGGCAGCATCTCTGGAGAAAAAGGATGGGTCGGAATCCTACTAATCTGTTTGAATTACATTTCCAATGGGTGTATGGTAAATTTATTTTGTGAACTGCTGATTGAAACACACAGTCATTCAATTTGCCATTAAAAATGTGGCATACTAATGATTCCTCCCAACGTGATGAATTGTAAGTCTGAATTAAAACATCTTGTCGTTTGACGTCCACAAACATACACGTGCCACAGAAATACAGCACAATGATTAGCTTATACATTTTCTTCAACCGCATTGTACAAATCCTAATCCATGACTAAAATTACGGCACACTATTCACAGAGTTCATGGACTTTGACAGACAATAAAGTATTTCTCAACAAAGTTGAACATTAATTTACAAAAACTTCACAAATTAAATGCAACCAAGAAACTAAGTGTCGTGACACACTCCCACAACACGAAGTATGATATGTATAACATCTGATTTTTTTTCTTCCACGCAAGAGAAAAATTCATTTTCATCGGCCAACTACAGCAACCACAGAAAACGTAGAAGTTAAAAGAGAACTGGAAGATAGCAGGGCCTACATTGTACAAGCTGAGTAATGTAGCTCCACACACATTTGCAACCCCTCGCCTCACCCTCCCCACAGAAAACACAACTACCCACATAGCTACATACCTTCACAGGCCTCAGAGACTTACTGAATAAATGTGTCCAAGCTGAAACATTCACACCTAAAATGACTATGTTTTAAAAAAGCCAAAGAAAAGTACAGCTGATAGACCAACACAGGCCGAGGAAGGAAATCTGCTTCACCAACTCTTCAGAATCTGCCATTAATCTGCACATCCTGTGTTATGCTCCACCTCTGCTTCCTAAGGACAGCAGAAGTCATGAGACCCAGACCTGCAGTGCGCATGGGTGCCAGCAGCAGCAGAGAGTCTTGTCTGTGTGCCAGTGGTTCTGCTGTGGCGTGCATTCAGCCGTAAATCACAATGTCAGCTTGAGTCACAGTCACCCTGCTTAAGCGGATTTGACATTTACAGCAGGGAGGGAGAGAGAGAGAGAGAGAGGCAGAGAGGGAGGGAGAGAGAGAGAGAGACAGGCAGAGAGGGAGGGAGAGAGAGAGAGAGGGAGGGAGAGAGAGAGAGAGGGAGGGAGAGAGCAAAAGAGAGAGAGTCAGAGAGATAGAGTGTGAGAGAGAGACATAGAGAGAGCCCGAGAGAATGTTCTGAATACGACTGCTAATAGAAGTGATTACTACGTTTGCTTTTCAGACTTTTTCTCCTTCATTGACATAAATCGGTCACTGCCTGACATCTGTTCCTGGTATTTGTATCAACTTGCTCTGCTCTATTTCTGACCAAGCTATAACAAGGTGGTTATAATGAATATTATAAATTGCTGAACAGCACTGCTGATTAAACCACAAGGTGCAGATGAAGTACTTGATTCGTCTCTCAAGGAGCCTACTCCAGCACAGCCTGGACACAACATTTATTACGATCATTAGTAGATGTGGGGGAGGAGGAGGATGGTTCATGGGGTGAAGTGAAGGGGGTAGGGAGCAAACAAAAGTCAAAAGAGATCATTTAACAACTCGCACACAGCCCCACCTCTGACCTCCACACTTGTTCCAGGTGTGCTATTTGTCCTAAACGGCTACATCTTTACAGTGATCAGACTTTCCATTCTGCTTCTGAAGATCAGCTTGCATGAGCTGTTGTTTCCTGTTCCTTTTAAATATCTGTGGTTGAAATTCGCCACGGTGGGCAGGACCTTTGAAAAGGCGAGCGTTCGGAATAAGTTGCTCAAGTTTTACGTTTATAGCATTCGTAGTTTTAGCCCAGCAGCGTTTTGATATCACACATTTTTGTCGATCTATTCGGAATATTATAAGTTTCATAACACAAAGGAATGCAGCCAATACAGACAGAGCACATGCTACCACGTTTGATCTGCACAAATCTCGAGGCAGTCGATTCTTCCTACTTCTGTTGACACCTAGAGCAATCAAGAAACTCCTTTGAACAGTCATGGGTGAGTGAGGTGGGGTATGAGGCAAGGAACAAGGGTGGCTTTTGTCATCACAGTTAACTCAATTGTGTGCCCAATTTTCTCGAAGCGATCAGCACTCTATGTGGTATTAAAATATCAAAATGTCAAATTGAAAGAAATCTGGGGATATTACTCCTTACAAGACTCAACATATCCAATCACAGTAAAGGGGCAATGATGAAACAAATACTAACGTTTGACAACCGTGATGGAAGATGCAGCAAATCAGCAAACGTGTATCCACATGATCTTGTTTTGCATGCTTTCTTTAAGCCATTTCAAATTTCTTAAAGAAACAGTATGATGGGGAATTGCTACACACCCACCCATCCCCCCCCCCCCCCCCCCCCCCCCACAACTGTTCAAAAGAGTTTCACTGCTATCATTTGGTCTTGGCAAGATTTGTTTAATGTGACGTGCCTTACTTTGATCTTGCATGTGGGCGCTCTGTACTATTGCTGCTGAAGCGATTGCAAGAATTCTCCATGTGCTGCGTAGAAGACTATATCACCAAGAACACCTACCAGAACTCCTTTGATGGGAAGAGTGGTTGCGTCAGCATTATCCATTGGACAAGACGCCAACATAATTACCCCAAAATTCCCAAGTGCAAAGGAAATGTTCTCTGTTTCGGATGCTAGTTACAGTTATCCGTGTCACCGTCATTCAGGAACTTTTCCATTGTTGGGAGCCCAGAGACTGTGGAAAAGGAATGGTACGATGCATGTACAGTCAGAGAAGAGCTGTCCATACCTGGGGGGAAGGGGAGGGACGGGGCATGTCTCCCCCATGTTTTGATAGCGATTTCCGCCCATGTCCATACCTAATCAACGTACTAAAAAGATAAGACACAAAATGCTGGAGTAACTCAGCGGGTCAGGCAGCATCTCTGGAGAAAAAACAATAGGAGACGTTTCGGGTCGAGACCCTTCTTCAGACTGAGAGCATCTGGGCCCGAAGGTGAATTGTCACCTGTTCCTTTTCTCCAGAGATGCTGCCTGACCCGCTGAGTTACTCCAGCATTTTGTGCTTATCTTTAGTGTAAACCAGCATCTGCAGTTCCTTCCTTTGTACTAACAAGGAAGTTGCTTAAAAAAGAATTGTGAACACTTGTCCACAGTGCCCAGATCACAACCATAGCCTGGCCCACCAATTTTAAGTCAGTTCAAGTTTATTGTCATATATTGTTCAATGAAGTACAGGTGCCATGAAAAGTCTTGCTTACGGTAAGACACATAGACTCAGACAAACGCACAAAAACTAATTATATGTAAAATTCCACATACCATTTTGAGAAGACGACTTCAAAACCTTAGCCATTTGTGCAAAACACAATTAGAAAAAAAAATATGTCCATGGTAGTGCAAGGGGTGGGCCATAGTGTTCTGTGGTCAAGGTTGCTTTTTATATATATGACAGACTTGGCAAGTGAAATTCCTCATATGTTGCAAAACATACTTGGTTAATAAAGTATTATTGTGATTGTGATTGTCGGATTAGGATTGTGGGAGTCGGTTCAAGAACCTGATAACTGTTGGGAAATAGCTGTTCCTGAACTAGGTGCTGTGGGACTTCAGGCTGCTGGACTACCTCCTGTCCAATGGTAGCAGTGAGCACGGCTGGATGGCAGGATCATTGATGATTCAATGCCACCTTGTTGTGGCAGCACCTCATGCAGTTGCTGTCAATGGGAGGGGAGGCCTGTGACCCAGATAAACCAGGCTGAGTTCAGCACTCTCTGCAGCCTCTTGCGTTCCTGTGTGCTGAAAATGCTGTACCAGGCCATGATGCAACCAGTCAGGTTGCAACCTTCCACAGTACACCTGCAGATGGTTGAGTGAGTATTCGGAGACATGCTGAATCTCTTTACAATTCCAAGAACGTGGAGGAGTTGACGGGACCTTCTTTGTGATTCTATCTATGTGTCGGCCCGGGACAGGTTTTCCGTAAAGTGAAACTCCCAGAAATTTGAAGCTGCTAACAACAAAAACTGGCATGTGGTCTCTTGACTTCCCCTTTCTAAAGTCACGATCAGTTCCTTGGTCTTGTTAAACGAGAAGGTGTTGCGGCACCACTCCACCAGGTGTTCTCTCTCTCTCTCTCTCTCCCTCTCTCTTGGCTCATCACCACCCATGATAAGGCCAACCACATTGGCGTCATCAGCAAATTTATAGTTGGCATTGGAGCTGTGCTGAGCTTTCCAGTCATGGGTGTAAAACAAGCAGGGGAAGGGGGGTGGGGGGAGTATGTACACAGCCTTGCGATGCATCGGTGTTCATGGATTAACTATACTTTCACTCTTGATTACATCGTTCACTCTGTCCAATTAAGAAATCTACCAAAGATAGACACAAAAAGCTGGAGTAACTCAGCGGGTCTGACAGCTTCTCTGGAGAAATGGAAAAGGTCGAGACCCTCCCAAAAAAGGGAGCAACAGTTCTCTCTTGCGGCAACAATTTTGTCTGGGTTAGGAAGAGATTCTGCTCAAGTTGCAGCAGTACACTGTACACTAAAGTACAAGAAAAAAACAAATATCCGGGAGCTTTGGATCTGTCAACAGTTAATCATCTCGTCTTAGCCAAACTGATGCTGTTTTAATTTAATCTCATAAAAGCAGTTAAATCAGCGATCATCTATACAGTGTATGTAGCGAATGGCATCCTTAAGAACATGCTGTGTCATGTGATATGATTTTGATCTATTGTTATGATAGTCTTGCTGTTTAGTTAAGAGAGTGTGTTGCCTTCAACAGGGGTGTTGTTTCAATAGGGTTACCACTGTCATTTGCCTCCACATGCATCAGCAGAAGGTGTCTACAGAAACGAATAGACGAATAAATGTACGCAGTGAAGGGAAAAGAGGATACAGTGCATTCAGAAAGTATTCAGACCCTTCAGTTTTTCCACATTTTGTTACGTTACAGCCTTATTTTAAAATTGATTAAATACATTTTTTTATCATCAATCTACACACAATACCCCAGAATGAAGAAGCGAAAACAGGCGTTTAAACATTTTTGCAAAGTAATTGGAAAGAAATAACTGAAATATCACATTTACATAAGTATTCAGACCTTTTGCTATGACACTCAAAATTGAGCTTAGGTTCATCCAGTTTCCATTGATTATCCATGAGATGTTTCTACAACTTGATTGGAGTGCACCAGTGGTAAAATAAATTGATTGTACATGATTTGGAAAGGCACACATCTGTCTATATAAGGTCCCACAGTTGACAGTGCATGTCAGAGCAAAAACCAAGCCATGAAGACGAAGGAATTGTTCTTAGACCTCCAAGACAGGATTGTGACGAGACACAGATCTGGGGAAGGGTATAAAACAATTTCTGCAGCATTGCAGGTCCCGAAGAGCACAGTGGCCTCCGTCATTCCTAAATGGAAGAACGTTGGAACCACCAGGACTCTTCATAGAGCTGGCCTCCGGGCCAAACTGAGCAATCGGGGGAGAAGGGCCTTGGTCAGAGAGGTGACCAAGAACCCGATGGTCACTCTGACAGAGCTCCAGAGTTCCTTTGTGGAGTTGGGAGAACCTTCCAGAAGGACAACTATATCTGCAGCACTCCACCAATCAGGCCTTTCTAGTAGAGTGGCCCGACGGAAGCCACTCCTCAGTAAAAGGCACATGACAGCCGGCTTGGAGTTTGCCAAAAGGCACCTAAAGGAATCTTGGACCATGTGAAACAAGATTCTCTGGTCTGATGAAACCAAGACTTGAACCTGATTGAACATATCTGGAGGGACCTGAAAATAGCTGTGCATTGACACTTCCCATCCAACCTGACAGAGCTTGAAAGGATCTGCAGAGAAGAATGGGAGAAATTACCCAAATACAGGTGTGCCAAGCTTGTAGCATCATACCCAAGATGACATGAGACTGTAATCGCTGCCAAAGGTGCCTCAACAAAGTACTGAGTAAAGGGTCTGAATACTTATGTAAATGTGATATTTCAGTTATTTCTTTTCAATTACTTTGCAAAAATTTCTGAACACCTGTTTTCGCTTTTTTGTTATGGGGTATTGTGTATAGATTGATGATTAAAAATAAATGAATTTAATCCATTTTAGAATAAGGCTGTAACGTAACAAAAGGTGGAAAAACTAAAGGGGTCTGAATTCTCTCTGAATGCACTGTATAGCCATTTTTATTAAATGAGTCGATCAGCTGTAGAGCACAATTGCCACTCTTTTGTTTCTTCATTGTCTGATACAATAAAGAGGATCTCCGGACTTAACAGCTTTCCAAAGACTAATGGATGGACCAGCACCATCAGAATAGATAACATCCAATCTGATGTGCTTCAGGCACAGCATTGTATGGTTGCTGACAATGGGACTGCACTGCTACCAAAGAGCCATTGTCTGGTGAAGCAATTCTGAACAGCATAATGAACATCATTATTTAGTTTTCTGCAGGATAATTGTTTTGAATAAGACCGGAGAATAGAGACATAATTAACGAGGCAGGCATAGGTCACCATAAGGAGCAGGAAATACGGCTAGAAGCACAGAGATGGAGGCAGATTCAAAATTATCTAGACCCAGTAGGGTGAGGTGAGAGAAAGTAAAAAGCTGATCGTTGCAGAAAACATGAATTCTATATCAGTGAGACATTAAATAACATTTCACTGAAAATGACTACATATCACAAATTCAAGATAAGAAATATTTCCACTTACTAATTTGAGAAAGTCGATAGAAATGATTGGGCCTACACACCCACTTTACAGATAAATTGGTAAGTTATAGCCGTTATTTAAAGTGCATTTATTATCTGCATCTTTCTCAAATTAGGCCACCCACAGAAACCGGTCTCTACTTTAGTACAAATCTATCACCGTCCTAATATATTCAATGGTTTGGCCTCCACAATCCTCTGAGGTAGACCATTCCACAGAGGCATTCTGAATGAAGATATTTCTTAAGACACAAGGGGCTGTATTTGCTTGAATCTTGAACTGAACACAGTGCTGTAAGGGCCTGTCCCACTTGGCCGTCATTCGCGCGCCATTTACGTGACCTGCTAGCGTGTGGGTAGCGTGTGGAGTGGCGTGGAGGAGTGTGGAGTGGCATGGAGGAGTGTGGGCTTCGTCCTGCACGAAATCTTCGCTCGCCACCGGCCTGTCGTGTAACTGACGGCCAAAGTGGGACAGGCCCAAGACCCTGGCGCGGCTCCAACAGCAGCAGAGGCAGGCAAACGATCGCCGAGCTCGGCCTGGGGCTCACGGCCGTTGCGGATCCGGATCCGCCCCCACTCCTACTCCCAGAGCGGGGCCAAGACGATTGGAGATAGACACAAAATGCAGGAGTAACTCAGCGGGACCGGCAGCATCTCTGGAGAGAAGCACTGAAGAAGGGTCTCGACCCGAAACATCATCCATTCCTTCTCTCCAGAGATGCTGCCAGTCCCGCTGAGTTACTCCTATATTTTGTGTCTATCTTCAAATTACGTCACGCGCTCCAGACGGCTGTGCGGATGCATGATGACCGTCGCGCATCAGTCACTACCGGCCTGTTGCGTAAATGACGGCCAAGTGGGACAGTCCCTGTAGGAACTCAACAGGTCAGGTAGCATCTGTGGAGGGAAATGGGCAGATGAGTTTTTAGCAAAGATAGACACAAAAAGCTGGAGTAACTCAGTGGGTCAGGCAGCATTTCCGGAGTAAAGGAATAGGTGACGTTTCATGACCTTGCACACTCTAGTCCACTCAGATTTAGTGGACATCAAAAGGCTGTGGACGCTGAGTCACCAAATGTATTTATGAAAGAGCTAGACTTCAACACACAAAAGGTGTTAGCTCTCTCTTTTCCCAATTCTGATACCAGACAAAATCTGCTTCTCCCACATGTCCTTGAACCACACATTCATCTCCTTGTTTCCATTCATCCTCAATTTTATTGCGACTCAGGTAATAATTCAGAGAATACAAACTTCTTCGTGGATTGTCACCTTGTCGTGAAGGAGAAGCTTGTGTGGTCCTGAGATCCTGAGAGCAATTTCGTCTGGAGCTATGCTACTGGTAGGGCCACCGATAGCGGTAAGGTCTCTGACAAAGAGCAATCCAACCAAGACCTTAACGGTGGAACAGGCCGAGGACAATGGCTGACCTTAGTGGAGCGTCACAACGGCTGGGAAGGCAGATGAAGGCTGCAGCAGAAAAGGGTCTCCGGTCGTCTTGGACTCCATGCCATTGGATCCTGACCCAGATCTGTCAAGGACCGTGGGGTGGCTGCCTGTTCACCAGTCTCCCAACGTTAAACAAAGTCACGCACAGGCGTCCTCCATATAGAGAATAGCACCTTGGAGACACCCATGGTCAGCCATGACCAAAGGGGGCCTAAGGACAAACTAATCGGATTGGGCGCAAAGGAGATTCACCAGGATGTTACCTGGGTTTGCGGGTTTCAGTTATAGGGATAGGTTGGATAGGCTGGAACTTTTTTTCTTTGGAGCATCGGAGGTTGAGGATCTTATTGAGGTGCACAAGATGGTGGTGGACATGGATGAAGTGGACACGCACAGTCTCTTTCCCAGGGTAGAGGATTAAAAAATCCAAGTATAATTAGTAGCGCTACTGCCTTACAGCGCCAGAGACCCGGGTTCGATCCTGACTACGGGCGCTTATCTGTATTGAGTTTGAACGTTCTCCCCGTGACCTGCGGGCGTTTTCTCTGAGTTCTTCAGTTTCCTCCTACACTCCAAAGACTTACAGGTTTGTAGGTGAATTGGCTTGGTATAAATGTAAATTATCGTTAGTGTGTGTAGGATAGCGTTAGTGTACGGGGATCGCTGGTCGGTGCAGACAGTGGCCGAGGGACCAGCTTCCACGAAACTAGAACCAAACCAAAGTATCCGACACTGGCCTTCTCAAGAAGACCAACATAGCCAATTTCAGCAACGACACTACAGAGTCAGTTCTAATGGGTAGGCAGAGACTCCCAAGTTCCTCATCAGCCATTCCAGACTCCCAGAACTTGAGAGGAAATAAGTGATTCTCAAGCCCAAGAGACTGCCCAAGAAGAAGATGATGACCAGTTACAAATCAATTCATTTCTAAAATATGAAAATAAACCATGATATCTTCTCTATTTTAAGGAGCAAGCCTTATATTGCAAGCTGATCGCTGTGTCTTTTTCCTGCCCAAAGCTTTATACTTCAATATATTTGGAAAACGCAAGACCTTTGCACCCGAGTCAAACCTTGTGATGTCAGCTCCGGTTACATTAAACAAAGTTATATATTTTCCTTCTCCCACTTGGTTTATCTTGTAATCTTCTTGGCACCGTATTCTCTGAATTGACACATGTTGCTTCTTGAGCTGTTTTGATTTTGTGCAGTTGTTTATCCTCTGCATTCAGATCACTATCTCATCCTCCCCTTCTTAGCTCTCCCTCCTCCCTCGGGCTCCTCCTCCTCCTTTTTCCTTTCTTCTCCCCGCCCCCCCCACCCCCATCAGTCTGAAGAAGGGTTTCGGCCCGAAACGTTGCCTATTTCCTTCGCTCCATAGATGCTGCTGCACCCGCTGAGTTTCTCCAGCACTTTTGTCTATCTCAATCTCTCTCCCTTCTCCACCTTTTCCCTGCCCAGGTGCGCTTTGTATCTCATGATGGCTGCACTGAACAATTCAGTGTAAAAGATATGATTACAATTCCCATTGTGCACAAACCATTTTCTGCATCCTTTGAATCTAATTCTACCAATGCTATGAATTATTCCATCTTAATCCCCAGGCATATTATACCTACTAATCCAAAACCAGAATGTCAACTCCCCTGCAATCAACAGGACAACAAGAACTCCAGTTTTTTTACAGATTATTGATAATGTTACCAATTGTTTTAGGTTCTCAAGAGATTAAACATAAGAGATTAGGATACAAACTTAAATCACACGGTATTGGGGGTTCAGTAGTGATGTGGATAGAGAACTGGCTGGCAAACAGGAAGCAAAGAGTAGGAGTAAACGGGTCCTTTTCACAATGGCAGGCAGTGACTAGTGGGGTACCGCAAGGCTCAGTGCTGGGACCCCAGCTATTTACAATTTATATTAATGATCTGGACGAGGGAATTGAAAGCAACATCTCCAAGTTTGCGGATGACACTAAGCTGGGGGGCAGTGTTAGCTGTGAGGAGGATGCTAGGAGACTGCACGGTGACTTGGATAGGCTGGGTGAGTGGGCAAATGTTTGGCAGATGCAGTATAATGTGGATAAATGTGAGGTTATCCACTTTGGTGGCAAAAACGGGAAGGCAGACTATTATCTAAATGGTGGCCGATTAGGAAATGGGGAGATGCAGCGAGACCTGGGTGTCATGGTACACCAGTCATTGAAAGTAGGCATGCAGGTGCAGCAGGCAGTGAAGAAAGCGAATGGTATGTTGGCCTTCATAGCAAGAGGATTTGAGTATAGGAGCAGGGAGGTTCTACTGCAGTTGTACAGGGTCTTGGTGAGACCACACCTGGAGTATTGCGTACAGTTTTGGTCTCCAAATCTGAGGAAGGACATTATAGCCATAGAGGGAGTGCAGAGAAGGTTCACCAGACTGATTCCTGGGATGTCAGGACTTTCATATGAAGAGAGACTGGATAGACTTGGCTTATACTCGCTAGAATTTAGGAGATTGAGAGGGGATCTTATAGAAACGTACAAAATTCTTATGGGGTTGGACAGGCTAGATGCAGGAAGATTGTTCCCGATGTTGGGGAAGTCCAGGACAAGGGGTCACAGCTTAAGGATAAGGGGGAAATCCTTTAATACCGAGATGAGGAAAAACTTTTTCACACAGAGAGTGGTGAATCTCTGGAACTCTCTGCCACAGAGGGTAGTTGAGGCGAGTTCATTGGCTATATTTAAGAGGGAGTTAGATGTGGCCCTTGTGGCTAAGGGGATCAGGGGGTATGGAGAGAAGGCAGGTACGGGATACTGAGTTGGATGATCAGCCATGATCATATTGAATGGCGGTGCAGGCTCGAAGGGCCGAATGGCCTACTCCTGCACCTATTTTCTATGTATCTATGTATGTAAGAGTTTTAATAAAACGGGACAAATCAAAACACAATTTGGACATCATCGCATCAGACTGGAGTCAAAGAACTAACGAAGTGTTCCAAAGCTGTCCAGGCAGTCTTTGAAATGGAGACGGCACACCTTACCCAAGTACTTTAGTTTAGTTTAGTGATACAGGCCCTCCGAGTCCATGGTGACCACGATCACCCTATCATTAGCACTATCCTACACACACCGGGGACAATTTACAATCTTCACCGAAGCCAACTGACCTACAAACCTGTACTTTGGAGTGTGGGAGGAAACTGGAGCATCCGGAGAAAACCAACGCAGGTCACAGGGTGAACGTTCAAACTCCGTACAGACTGCACCCCTAGTCAGAACCCGGGTCTCTGGCACTGTAAGGCAGCAACTTTATCGCTTTGCCATTCCTGGGGTCGCAATATTACAAGGATTAATTATCTCAGTCCCAGAATATTGTTACAAGAATTTCTCAGGACACTGATCCAGGTCCAATCACCTCAGCTGCTTCATCAAGGACCTTCCCTGCATCATCATTTCAGAATAAGAAGAATATATGATAAAGATATAGTCTTCAGTACCATTTGCCATTCCTTAAGTCCACAAATTCACAGCCATGTGTAGAAAGACAAAGACAATATTCAGCCTTGGACAGATTATTAGCAAATAACATACAACCCACAGGAGTGGGAGAATCTGGGACCAGAAGTCATAGCCTCAGAATAAAAGGATGTACCATTAGAAAGGAGATGAGGAGGAATTTCTTTAGTCAGAAGGTGGTGAATCTGTGGAATTCATTGCCTCAGATGGGTGTGGAAGCCAAGTCAATGGATATCTTTAAGGCAGATATGGACAGATCCTTGATTAGTACGGGTGTCAGGGGTTATGGGGAAAAGGCAGGAGAATGGGATTGAGAGGGAAAGAAGAAGCAAATGACCACATGCAACACTGGCACAAGCTTAGCGGCTCCCAAATTCTTGGGTCCAAGCACAGCAGCAATATTAAAAAATCCATTGCTAGCCTCCTTAAAGAGGCTGAATGCGGCTCATGGCATGCACTTTGCAAAATATTGCGTTGAGTTTTGGTCATCCTGCTAAAGGAAAAATGCCATAAAGCTGGAAAAAGTGCAGAAATGATTCATGAGGATGTTGCCAGGACTTGAGTTATAACACAAGGTTGGACAGGCTCGGACTTTATTCCTTGGAGCGTGGGAGTCAGGAGTATATGGAAATGTATTAAATAATGAGGAACACAGAGACAGCGAATACATAGTATTTTTCCCTTGAGTTGGAAAATCAAGAACACAAGGGCATAGGTTTAAGGTGAGAGGGGAAAGATTTAGTAGGAACTTGCTGGGGAATTTTTTCACACAGAGAATGGTGCGCATATGAAACAAACTACAATACGAAGTTAGTGAGAAGGGTGTACTAACAATATTTGGAAGACATTTGGACAGATACAAGAATAGGAAAGGAATAGAGAGATAATGGTCAAAGGCAGGCAGATGGGACTGGCTACAAGGGTACTTGATTCCTTCTGCAGTTGTACAGAGCCCTAGTGAGACCACACCTGGAGTATTGTGTGCAGTTTTGGTCCCCTAATTTGAGGAAGGACATTCTTGCTATTGAGGGAGTCCAGCGCAGGTTTACAAGGTTAATTCCTGGGATGGCGGGACTGTCATATGCTGAGAGAATGGAGTAGCTGGGCTTGTACACTCTGGAGTTTAGAAGGATGAGAGGGAATCCCATTGAAACATATAAGATTGTTAAGGGTTTGGACAAGTTAGAGGCAGGAAACATGTTCCCGATGTTGGGGGAGTCCAGAACTAGGGGCCAGTTTAAGAATAAGGAGTAAGCCATTTAGAACGGAGACGAGGAAACACTTTTTCTCACAGAGAGTGGTGAGTCTGTGGAATTCTCTGCCTCAAAGGGTTAGGGTTAGGGTTAGGCCGGTTCTCTGGATACTTTCAAGAGAAAGCTAGATAGGGCTTTTAAAAATAGCGGAGTCAGGGGATATGGGGAGAAGGCAGGAACGGGGTACTGATCAGCCATGAACACATTGAATGGCGGTGCTGGCTCGAAGGGCCGAATGGCCTACTCCTGCACCTATTGTCTATTGTCTATCGATTGGCATGGACGACTTGGGCCGATGAGCCTGTTTCCATACTGTATGACTCTAAGACTCAATGAGAGACTTAATATTGGTGCCACAGCTGATCGTTGCTGATGTTTATCCCCATTAGAATACAAAGGTTGCATGTGTTTGTTGAAAGCTTCACCCTGTGGAGCATCCTGCTCCCTCTGTTGACACTGTCATCACTGTTTTCACTTGGCATTGTTATTTCTGACAGTAGGCAGCTCCATAAAGGAAGAACAAGCTTGAATAGTTGATGCTGCATTCAAAAAGAAATGTGCTTTCTTGCAGTTTAAATTTAATTACAGATGTTAAGCATCACAGAAACATACGTGTGCTGTCATAACATTGACGAAAGGATATAAAAAAAGAATAGTCAAGCAAGAACTTAAGAAAGACCTTTCCTGATATTACAGGAGCCTGAAATCTGTTACATCCAGGTTCAGGAACAGCTACTTCCCCACAGCCATTAGGCTATTAAACTCGCCAACAAACAGACTCTGAACTGTAACAGACTATTGCACATATCTGTTTATTTATGTGTATATTGAACTGAACTGTTCTGTATTTATGCTTACAATATTCTGTTGTGCTGCAGCAAGCAAGAATTTCATTGTCCTATCTGGAACACATGACAATAAATTCTCTTGACTTGACTTGACAAATCAAGTCAAGAGTTACAAATCAGTTACAGCACAGGAGAAAGTCCGGTCACATTTCGGGTCGGGACCCTTCTTCAGACTGATAAGGATAGTCGGGGGAAAGGTGAAAAAGAGAGTCTGTGTGGAACAAAGTGGCAAATGATAGGTGGATATCGGAGAAGAAAGTTTTTGATTTGCAGATGGGTAGCGTACGTGACAAGATTAGAGGTGAAAAGGAGACAAGAGGGTGTTAGATAAAGAGAGAAGAGTAGGAATGAAATGCAAAACTGGAGGGACGGCTCTGGGGGAAAGGGAGATGATTGTAGAGGAATGGGGGTGGGTCGATGGTTGGGAGAAGTGGGCAATACAGCTCATCTCACTTTCCTGCCTTTCAACACATTTCTTCTACAATAGTACAAGATGCTAAATAATATCAGCAAGTTATCACACTTTTCACGTTTCCTCATTTTTCCTCTCCATTCCACCTGAAAGTTCTCCGCTTGCTAGTGCCATTCTCTCTATGAAGCTCACAACCCGACGACCAAGTTATCTTCCACCTCCACTTCTCCCACCACCATCCCCTTCCCCCCCCCCCCCCAAACTAGGTGTAACGGTCGCCAATTGGCCTAACCACCAGACTGCTCAAACAGGCTAAGAGCTGTCTGCGGCCAGCAACTCGCTGGATGTGGAGGTCAAACCTACATGGTCATGTGGAGAACATACAAAGTCCATACAGATATCACCAAGGTTAGAATCAAACCCAGTCTGCTGGAGTTGTGAGACAGCTGCATCTCCCGCACCCCTGGCTGGCAAAAACCTTTTCTCTCATTTATTATTTTTAATCTGCATTAGAGATGTCCTTGAAAGTGGGCCACCCCGCCTCCGACTCAATAACTCAAGCCTTGCCTGTAACCGCCACCACCCATAGAATTAGTCATTAAAATTAGACTGCCAGTGTGCACCAGCGCAGCTAAATGCAACAGTATGGAAACCATCTGAAGAAAGGTTTGAAGAAAGGTTCCGACCCGAAACGCCGCCTATTCCTTTCCTCCAGGGATGCTGGCTGACCCGCTGTGTTACTCCAGCATTTTGTGTGTATCTTTGGGTTAAACCAGCATCTGCAGTTCCTTCCTACACTGTGGAAACCTCCATTCAATGTTAAAATGAAAGACTAGTGTTGAATTCATTTGTCGTACTCTTTTATCGTGGATGAACATGGAGTGTCGTCATTCAGCAGCAGGCAGTCGAATCTGCCTTGCCATTCAACTGGAAGAAGTCCTTCAATACAAAAACAAATTATAATGGCAAGAAAAGCTATTTTTATGTAATAGCATGCCTTTCACATTGACTATGCAAAACAGTAAACTGTGAAGACAGCACAGGCAAGCTCACATTGTCCCAGATATTCAGCAGAGGAAATTCAACATGATCAGTGAATTACAGAATAACGCCCTCTGACTCTCAGATCTCTGCACTCCCCGGTTCAGCCAACTTGTCATCGCCTGACCAAGGCCTCAGCCCGGGAAAATAATCAATTTATTGTTACTTTGCCGAAAGTAATTTATTGTTACTTTGCCGAAAGTCACGTCACAGCTTTTAGGAATGCAAAGGCAATGTTAAGCAATGACCGCTGTACTGGATTGCACAAAAAAAAGCTTCTTGCCATCTTTCTCTAATTTATTCCTGTTTGGGGATGCAGGGGGAAACGGGAGCATCCGGACAAAACCCTGTGGTCCCAGGGAGAACGTACAAACTCCATACAGACAGCATCGAACCCGGTTCTCTGGTGCTGTGAGGAAGCAACTCTACCACTGCGCCACTGTACCGCCCAATCTGCGGTACTGGATTGACACAAATCCTTTTTCTTGCTCTCTTTATCTAGTTTAGTCCTGGATTTCTCTGCTTCCACAAGTTTGCTGAATAGAAGATATCACGGCTCTGCCATTCTGCCTATCTCTTTCTGGCAAAGAAACTGTGGGGGAGATTCCAGCAGATAATTGAAATATTTGTATGTCCAGTTTCTCAACAGTGTGGATAACTTAAACCAGTGGGGAAAAATTGAGACGGATCCAATTTCTCCCCGATCTGAAGGACTTACAGGATGGTCTTGAGCATTCTGTGCCCATGTATGAGGGACACACAGATGCCCTGCATAATCAGCAGGAGGAATGCATCACCTCACACACAACCCCCTAAGCTGCCCTCGCAGGCACTTCCTCTTTTACCTGTGAAAGAATCTGCAATATGCAGAATAGTTTAATTTAGTTTCGAGCTACAGTGCTGAAACAGGCCCTTTGGCCCACCGGGTCTGCACCGACCAGCGATCCCCGCACACTACTACTATCCTACATACACACTATGGACAATTTATAACGTCACCAAGCTAATTAGCCTACAAACCTGTATGTCTCTGGAGTGTGGGAGGAAACCAGAGCACCCGGAGAAAACCAACGCAGGTCACAAACAACTTACAGAGAGCACTAGAGAACCAGGGTCTCGAGTGCTGTAAGGCAGCAACTCTACCGCTGCGCCATCGTGCCGCCCCACATAATCACAATATTTCTCTCAGAACCCATAAAAACAGATCAGAAGCAAGTCAGCCTGAATCCCAAGGTATTTCCTCGGCAATACTAGTGAGTACACCACAATAAAAGCTCCTCTAACAGCCTTCGCCCAGCCTTGTGTAATGAGCTAGACAGATTAACACTATTACAAATGCAAACATTGCACATCTATGCATTAAAGACTCAGAAATGATTGAAGATATTTCATGCTGCCAAATATACCTGGCAGTGGGAAAAAAGAACAAATTTATTAGCAGGGGAATATTGCCAGCTTCCGCCTCTCCTGGAAGTCTGCAGTGTCAGACAGAATCCCCAAGTTCAGTACAGTTGGCGTGTTGAACACTTCTAAAATACAACATGGTATAAATACAACAAAATAACTTCCATAATAGTTTGCTTGTCTTAAAAGCCTCCTCTTCGACCCATCCTCTTGAAACCTAATCAACTTCTACTGCTCTATAGAGCGCCCAAGAAATATTTTTGCCTCTTATTACTTTACGATTCACAGCACAATTGGTCCTAACATAAGTCCACAACACAATCACAATAAAGGCTCAGACGCAATTTTTTTCTATTCATTCATAAAAACATTTAAATGTAGTTTACAAGATAAGATTGCCCCTTCATAAAGGGTTTTCAAATTTGAGCTTTTGCATTGAAGCAGGGCTCCATTAAGTTGAGTATGTGCTTTGAGAACAATGGAAGTTAAACTGAAAAATGGCTCAGGCAAAAGGTTTATTAAAAATTGATACCACAGCATTACCAATATCCTGATTTATAGCAGTACCATGTTAAACCTATAATATTCCTATCATTTTTTTTCTCTGCAGCGATAATCGTAAACTAAAGGAATTAAGTTCCTGTCCCTCGGGCTAGCACTGTAATATGGAATTGCTTTCAACTGACATGGGCCATTACAATGATGATGAAACTGCTATGCCACAACAAAGACAGCTGTACCCCAGTTACAGGGCCACTCGTATATTACTGGGTCAATTGATCAATGATATATGGGTTCAAATGTTGGCCTAGTGAATGACTACCTCACAAAAATATACCACTGATCGACTCCTGCTAAAAGTGGACTTGGAATTAGTTTGCAGCAGATGATTTCAGTGGGGCATTGCAGTGAAGTTTGAGTTTCCTGCATGAAGGATTTGAATAGGATCAATTCATAGACATCGAGTTATCCTTGCACGACTTATAAAGACCCACTCAAGTCTTTTAAATGAGAATTGCACAGCTGAATAGCCTGCCTACATATACAGTCACACTCACAGAGGAAAATTACTGACTGGAATAAAGTGGAGTTGTTTAGCGATTGTGGACTTACGTCCGACAGCCAAATATTTGTAATGGAGATTGAAATTTGGGGTGTGTGTGTGTGTCCTTGTGTGTGGTCCTTTTGTGTGTGTGTGTGTGTGTCCTTGTGTGTGGTCCTTTTGTGTGTGTGTGTGTGTGTGTGTGTGTGTGTGTGTGTGTGTGTGTGTGTGTGTGTGTGTGTGTGTGTGTGTGTGTGTGTGCATGCGCCTGTGTCCATGCGTGTCCAGGTGTATGTGTGTGCCCGTGCGTGTGTGTGCGCCTGTGTCGATGTGTCCATGCATGTCCATGTGTAAGTATCCGTGTGTATGTGTGTCCCTGTCCGTGTTTACACGTATGTGTGTCTGTGTGTGTCCCCCTACATGTGTGTGTGTATGTGTGTCCCCATGTGTTTGTGTCCATGTGCTTCTGTGTAGGGGGAGGGGTACTGGTGGACATCTAAGGTGTAAGTGAAAATGAAGTAAAATGCCCACAAATGTGACACAGTGTCTCATATCGGACACTGAAGTCCGAGTTTTGATGTTACTTTCATACTCATGTTTTTCATAAAGATCACCAGTGAGAAAACCGATAAGGGAGCATCTATTTTAATTCCCAGTCAGGTATGCCTTTTCCTGGACCAACCTGCAACACAAGGATATGTTTGCAGAACTACGATTAGCAAAGCAGCAAACCAGAAGAAAATGTTACAAATCATCAATTTTTCTCCTGCAATAATTTTGGACCTCTGCCACCAATCACTACGTATAAAGCAATGTTTCACCTGCCAACATTTTCATCTTGCACCTGCAGACCCACAAGCTGGGGAACAACTTATCAATCTAAACAAAGCTCATTTCAGTCCTGTCTTTTCTCCTTCTTAATCTACACCTCAGTGTAAAATTAGCCTGCCTCACCTCATTCAGCTTTGAAATTAACATCAATTATTAAACAGGTACATTAATGCAAACCATAAAAATTGATTACCTCTTAAAGATGTCAAGAGGCCTGCATTTAATTAACAAATGGCATGGGGAAGGTTGTGCTTAATGGAGGTCATGCATACTTAGATCATAAACAGTAAACGGCATGTTTAAATGAAGTGTAATTCCAAACGACAATTGGGGCTTTGCGTTAAACATCAATGTGCGACACAGTTAGAGCATTTCACTCGGGTTAGAGCATTTTCCAACTTAGTCAAAGGTACCCTTTCCCAATATGCTGTATCGGCAGTGGTACCACAATAATTAGTAGCAACATTTTCACAGCAAAATCTCAGTGTTAACTGATCAAAGTGCCAACATATCTCTAAGTAATGGATAGCAATGTTAGGATTTGCTCATGATTGTTTAGGTTCCTAAGTTAATGTCGGCTGTTTATGGCCGTTTATAAGATTACGATCTGACGTTGGACTCTGAGGAATTCAGCAATAAGAGCAAAATTGCAGCAATTTCCTACCACTTATGCAGGAATTAGCCCAAACTATCTCTACCAGGTTAGACCATGTAGCATGAATGAAAGCAGCTCCATCTATAATGGCTGAGGGTTAAACATAATGTTGAAGGAAGGAACTGCAGATGCTGGTTTACACCGAAGATACACACAAATTGCTGGAGTAACTCAGCAGGACAGGCAGCATCTCTGGAGAGAAGGAATGGGTGACGTTTCAGGTCGAGACCATTCTTCATAGTGAAAAATGATTCTGAAGGAGGGGGTCGACCCAAAAAGTCACCCATTCCTTCTATCCAGAGATGCTACCTGTCCTGCTGAGTTACTCCAGCAATTTTGTGTCTATCTAGGGTTAAACATAAGCTGTGGGCAACTTATCTTATAACACTTTTAGAATAGTTAAATATTTTGATTTGATTGTAGGTATATTTGATATTTTCAAATCACTTTTTTAGAATTAATTTTAATTTTTATAAAAAAACAATGTACATTCAAAAATTTGTTTCATAATGTTTTTTAATATCTCTGAACATCAGAGATGGGGGAACTCAAAGCTTTTGACAGTGACTGCGCCAGGTCATGGTTTAGCCAGCAACCATAAATTCATAAATTCTAGAAGCATAAATTAGGCCATTCGGCTCAACAAGGAACCCCTATTCTCCTGCCTTCTCCCCATAACTCCTGACACCCTTACTAATCAAGAATCTGTCAATCTCCGCCTTAAAAATATCCATTGACGGCCTCCACAGCCGTCTGTGGCAATGAATTCCACAGATTCAGCACCCTCTGAATATAGAAATACCTTCCCATCTCCTGTCTAAAGGTACGTCCTTTTATTCTGAGGCTATGCCCTCTGGTCCGAGACTCTCCCGCTAGTGGAAACATCCTCTCCACGTTCACTCTTTCAACCAAAGTTGTTGTCAGCAGCCCCTCCTGTCACCCCCGCCACAAGACAGTGTTCATCATGCCCCTGTTGTGGATCTATCTCCCCGTTGAGGATCAGGCTGGCTTGGAAACAGGTGATGCTGAAGCATCCACCAAAGACAAGTGCAGGACTTTAGTGTGCAGAAAGGAACTGCAGATGCCGGTTTAAACCGAAGATAGACACAAAAAGCTGGAGTAATACAGCGGATCAGGCTGCATCTGCATCTCTGGAGAGAAGGAATCAGTGACTTTTCGGGTTTATAGCCTTCTTCAGACTGAGAGTCAGGGGAAAGGGAAACGTTTCCCTTGCCCTGACTCCGAGTCCGAAGAAGGATGTCGACCTGAAGCGTCACCCATTCCTTCTCTCCAGAGATCCTGCCTGACCCGCTGTATTACTCCAGCTGTTTGTGTCGATCTGCACGACTTCAGTGTTGGGGTGAGAAGGAAGTGTTGGGTGGCTGGGTATAATGTCAGCGTCAATACCTACCCGACAGTTTACAATCACACAAATTCACTTTGTAGTCGAGACATTTATTCACTGTAGGTTTTATCCCAAATTACCACAAACACTGAACTAGAATTCTGTTGTGCTGCGCAAATAAAGCTTTGTATGAGATTTTGTACATATTCATTTATCTTCAGACCCTTCACTCTTCAAAGAGCCAAATCAAAGTAACTGGTAACCTTTATACCTAGACAGAAAATAAAACTGTCAATAAAACAAATGATTTTTTGATGAAAAAATTCTTTCAATCGGGCCGATGGATTAAATTAGGGACTTACCCTCACTTACTGTAAAACCAACATTGAAAATATTTCATGGGAATTAATATAGTCCAGGCAGATGATTTGGTTGAATGATGCAGTAATATGTCACTTTGTATTGGCCAGAAGTGATATTACTATTGCACTTTTATAGAGTATCCATTTTCAACATTCACGGGATAGGATTTATTTCACACAAATGGGCTGAACTGGTAATTCATTTATAAGTTATGGTCTACACCATAAGTAGAATAGAAATCGTCTATTACAGGCCTTCTGAACGTCTTCTGTTTTGTAGAATGCATAAAAGATTCATCCGCTGTGCCCAGCTCAGTAGGTTTGTACAGAGAATTGCAGAATAATAGACCTAATGGTTTCAAATCCCATCCTGTGCTGACCGATAAGTACCGGTGATAGGGGCATTATTATTTGTTTCAGTTCTCCTATCTTTTGACCACAGTTAGAAGTGCATGTGAATAGTTGGCAAGAGGAAGGCTTAGTTCCACGTGCTCAAGCATTCATTTTCTAACCAAATTAAGAAAGGCTAGAAAAGCACAAGACTGCATCTTGGTGTGCACAGGCTAAAGCACCTTATGGGCAACAGAGAATAAAGGAGAAAATAAAACGTAAAGCATCTCCTGGTTCCCCACCATTAATTACTTATCCCAGGAACACAAACTCATATCCCAAACTTTAGTTTGGATTTTCTGTTAAATATTTTAAAAGTTAAAAGTAAGAGCTTTTTAAATTTTAGTGGGGAGGGGGCACAGTGCCTTACAGCCCCAGACATTCTGGTTCGATCCTGACCACGGGTGTTGTCTGTACGGAGTTTGTATGTTCGCCCTGTGACCGTGTGGGTTTTCTCCGGGTGCTCCAGTTTCCCTTCCACACTCCAAAGACGAACAGGTTTGTAGGTTAATTGGCTTTGGTAAAAAAATTGTAAATTGTCCCTCGTGTTTAGGATCGTGCTAACGTATGGGGTGAATGCTGGTTGGCGTGGACTCGGTGGGCTGAAGGGCTCGTTCGCACACTGTATCTCTAAAAGATAAAGTAAAACTCATATTCTTGTATTTCTCCTATTTCATTATGAATAGGAGAGGCCAATATGCCCATGATGTCAATGCCACTGTCAGAATAACCCCAATAATCAAATGTCCCCTCACTTAAGAGTCATAGAATCATGTTGCACAGGAACAGGCCCTTTGGCCCAACTTGCTCATGCTGACCAAAATGCCTCATCTAAGTGAGTCCTGCTACCGGTGTTTGGCCCATATCCCTCTAAACCTTTCCTATCCATGCACCTGTCCAAATGTCGTTTAAATATTGTCAGAGTACTTATCTCCGGGTACTCTGTTCTCTCCTCCCCAATTCTCCTACCACCCACCTACAATTGACAGTAGCCCATCATCCACCACATATCTCCTGTGAGCATTCCTGCACCCAACGATTGGCCATAAAGCACCCTTCATTCTGTCTGCCAATGGCTCCCGGATTTCTGCACTGGCCAGCAATGTTTTACTATTTGCTAGGGCCTTTCCTACTCGCAAACTGACAACCCCACCAAAATGATTGATGGCCAAGCATGAAACAGAACTAAGTAATTTAATACAAAGGCTCCACGATAAGATTTAATCCAAACTCTCAAGTTTCCAGGAACTGCAGGTCTGACTGCGACCAAGCCACAACGCCAGCCAACCAGCCTTGTTTTATATTCCAGTGAAATGTTACAATTTCCTGTAACATTCGAAATGACTTGATTTCATCAAGTGTCAATGAAATATAAATGCAATCATAGAGCATTGTATAAGCTTAAATTATTTGTTATACTCGCTATTAATTAGCGAGTCTTGATAGATGTGGGAAGTGCACGAACAGTGGTTAGTTTATATCCTTCACGTGGTGTTAAATTTAAAGAACATAAAATAAAACAGATAAAAATACCTCACATTTGTTGCAAATTCCTGCAGTTCAAAATGGCCATTAAATAGAGTTTATCCACTCATGTAGGGCGGCATGGTGGTGCAGGGGTAGAGTTGCTGTCTTACAGCGCCAGAGATCCGGGTTTGATCCTGACTATGTGTGCTGTCTGTACGGAGTTTGTACGTTCTCCCTTGACCTGCGTGGGTTTTCTCCAAGATCTTCGGTTTCCTCCCACACTCCAAAGACATACAGGATTGTAGGTTAATTGGCTTGGTGTAAATGTAAAATTGTCCCTAGTGTGTAGGTTAGTGATAGTCGGCGCGGACTCGGTGGCCCAAAGGGCCTGTTTCCGCGCTGTATCTCTAAACTAAACTAAACTAAATATGCAAATGATGCAGTTTTAGGCAAAAATTAATATTTCAAAACTCTAATCATTTAAAAATAAGGAAACATAAATATTTGGTGCTGTTGCTTGACTAGATTGCATCGATCTTGAGATTAGCTTTACATGCCAATGATCTTCAGCTGTCAGCTGGATTCCAAAGTGAATCATGCAATTTTGCTGAATGGTGAAAAACATTTCTAATCCTATTCTCCACTTATCCAAAACCAAATCAATTCGTCATCCTAAAACTGACCCTCATCATTTGATTTGACCTAAAATTGTGAGTATATATGCCCATAATCAATTTTTCACCTCATCTATTTTTTGGAAGAGGCCACAATAATGAAACACACATATTTGGGCCAATGTAACTGAGAAACAGTTCTATTGGAAACACACCACTGAAGCAGACATTTTAAACAATGAGGGTACAGTTTTCCATAATAAAGATAGGAAAATATTACTTGGAATTTACTGACTGGGATAACTGGGCCTGCACTTGTGACCAAATGCAAATCCATATACATTAACTACTAGACCTTTGCACCATTATGATTTTGTAATATGACATTTTAATTTACAATGAAACAGAATACCCAATAATAAACAAAAGCTCTCCTCATTGAGGCCAATGAGACAATGTTAACAACAACTTTAATATACACAAATCAAAACAGAAAAATGTGTACATTTACAATGAGATCTAGCAAATCAATGCGTAATTCATGCATCTGTAATTGAACTAGAAAAATAGAATGAAAAAAAGAAAAAAAACGACCGGATAAATTGGTTAACAGAAAATGAACAGAGGAAAAGATACAGAAGAAAACACATTTTTCCACGAAAAGAAATGTGAAGATCTTACAAAACGTATTTTAATTCTATTATATAAGGAACAAAGAGGATGTTTCACAGAAGCAAAGATAATAAAATAATAATAATGTCTAGAATATGGAGGTTGGAATTTACAAGTAGTGACAAACAAATTAACTCTGCATAACAGTGTCAGAGTCCTGGGTTCGATGCTGACTACGGGTGCTGTCTGTATGGAGTTTGTTCGTTGTCACTGTGACCAGGTGGGTTTTATCCGGGTGCTCCAGTTTCCTCCCACACTCCAAAGACGTACAGGTAGGTAGGTTAATTGGCTTCACTGTACCAATTGGTGCATGTGACAATAAATCTCTTTTGAACTTTGGTAAGTTGTAAAATTGTCCCTGGTATGTCGGATAGTGTTAGTGTGTGGGGTGATCACTGGTCGCTGCGGACTTGGTGGGCCGAAAGGCCTGTTTCCACCCTTTATCACTAAAGTCTACATTAGACTTCCAACTGTTTGTTCGAGTCAAATAGGGAACTATTCAGCTAGGAAGAGGAGCCTTGGATGATGTTGGAACTTTAATAAGAATGAAGAAATGCGAGGCCAACTTTATTATTCATTAGAAACTGTGAGGAGTTTGTTGGGGGCAAGTGCAGGGGGTGGGGAAAAGATAGCAGGGAGACAAGCTAAAGGGCCTGTCCCACTTAGGAGACCTCCACCGCGACCTCTGGCGACCTTAAGCAACTTTTTTTTTTAAATCAAGGTTGCGGTGACCTACAACCTCCTACGACCTTCCACGACTATGTGTACAACCTCCTACGACTACGTTGAAGACCTCCCTCGACTATGAAGAAGACCTCCTTCGACTATGTTGAAGACTGGCTTCGACCATGTACGTTTTACTCGAGGATGGTCTCTGGCAAATTAGTCCGTGAATGAGCATGACCCCCTTCCACCTCAGAGGACCACACCAAAAACAAACAATGACCAGTGACGAGTGTCTACAGCTCAAATGATCACCTGATAAAACGATGTCACGTTTCTCCATTTTTTCTCACTAAAAAATGCCTGCCAGGTTTTTTTTTAAATCATTCTGAACCATGCAAGGAAGGAAGGAACTCGTTTGGAGGATGTTAGTAAAAATATTACTGCTGTTTGCAGTAGCCCTTTTGCTTCAGCAACCTTTTAAGGAAGGCAGAAGGGGAAGAGCAAGGGTGAAGAGGAAGCACAAGAAGAGGTCTCAATGGGTGAATGGAGATGATGTGATGGACTGTCCCAGTACACCAGATGACTGGGAGAGTGGCGCTGGGCTTTGACAAAAGATGGAACTTTAAGCACACATGTGGGGCAGTGGATGGCAAGCATGACATTCTTGTCCCTGTAACCCTCATTTTCCTTGTCGTACATTCTGCTGGAACCATTCCTCAAGGTCCCCCTCCTGCTGCCTGGTGAAGGTGTAGGGCATAACCTTCCTCCAGTGAATGGGGCATCTGCCTCTGATGCTGTGTCAGGCACAGGAGAAAGGGCTGCTTTGCTGACTTCAAATGAGGCAGTGAAGGATAGGCTGGTGGTGGGGACATATACTACCACCCTAGTCTCCTCCTCCAGGGGTCTCTCATGCAGGGATACCTCCTCCTGCACTATCACCTCCTGTGGCATCACCTCCTGCCACTCCTCCTCCTGGGTGGGCAACACCTGCATGGCAGGGTTTTTTTAGGGTTGTGCCCTCCCCCTGCGCTGCTGCCTTTGTGGTGCCATCTCTAAAACACAAGTCTCCTCTCCAAAAAACTCTCCAGCTATGAATGAACATGCCTTGGAGTGACAGAGGTGACGTTCTGCTGTTTAAATAACCTTTTTTTTCTACTGACCTTTTTTTCACCCCGGAGCTATTACCTTCGACTACCTTCGACTACCTACGACAAGCATCACGACCTACTACGACCGACTTCGACCAGACCTACGACTAAAAAAAAATATTGATTTTTCCCACGGCGACCTATTTTTAGTCGCGGTCAATTTTTAACTTTTTGAAAAATACGCCGTGACCTAGCTGAAGCCTCGACTACGCAGAGACCACTCTCGACCATGAAGGAGAGTGACGAACACCTCCTACGACCTTGTGGCAACCTTGCCGCGACTATGGGTCGTGGGCAAACTTGCCAGAGGTCGTGGTGGAGGTCGCTCAAGTGGGACAGGGGCTTTAGACTCTCCTAACATTGTAATTATTAAGCATAAGTCTGTATGTGTACATTGCATACTGCATGTGTACATTGCACCTACCAGGAGGTGGTCACATTTAAGTTCCTGTGCAATCCTCTTGTTAAATAAAATTTCCACTCAAATAGATGCACAATTAACAATAGTCTGTAATTTCCAGACACGCACATGCTAACAGCTGGGTCTTTCCAGTGAAGCACATATTCATAAAACTTCCCTCTTTAAGGGGAAAATAAAAATAAAAAGTAAAGCTCTCTGAGGCAGAGTCGGTGTGGGTGAGTGGGTGTTCAACTTGAGATAAGAGAACTGAACAAAGCCACACATGCGAACACATGAAAGATGAGAGAGGGAGACAAAGTGCTGATTAAGCTTTTAGGAAACAGGAAATGTTTTCTCAGAAAAAAGAAAGAGAAATAGAGAAGGTTAATCCTGGTAATCATTTCAGATCTACATATTTCAAAGAGGTGTGCCTTTGGTAAAATGCAGGTATAGCAAGTAATTAGAAAGGTAAATTGAACATTAACCGTTATGCAAAATAATTGGCATCTAGAAGAAGTGATGGTATACTGCGGCTGTACAAGGCATTGGTACTACACCTGGAGTAAGGCATATTGTTTTGGATATCATTTATGGAAGGATACATTTGAACTTGACTTTAGACTTTGGAGATACAGTGCGGAAACAGGCCCTTTCGCCCACGTCGACCAGCAATCACACCGTACACTAACACTATCTTACACACTAGGCTTTTTTTACTGAAGCCAATCAACCTACAAAACCTACAAACCTGTATATCTTTGGAGTGAAGGAGGAAACCGGAGCACCCGGAGAAAAACAAAGCGGTCACCGGGAGAATGTACAAGCTCTGTACAGGCAGCACCCGTAGTCAGAATCTAACCTGGGTCTCTGGTGCTGTGAGGCAGCAACTCTACCAATGCCGATTTGGAGGTCCAAGCCGCTGAGGTTGGCCTCCCGTTCCGACGTCGGAGTTCCAACATCCCGGCGAGCGGGCCTGAGCAGCGGGCCGCCCGTAGCGGCGACTGCGGAGGGCTCCGGAGGCCCCGACCACGGGTGAACATCAGGAACATTAGAGGAAGATGACTGACTTTGGTGCCTTCCCTCACAGTGGGAAACTTTGATTCTGCTGTGTGGGGATGTTTTATGTTGAACTCTATCGTGTGTTGTGTTCTTTATTTTATTGTATGGCTGTATGGTGATCACATTTCACTGTGCCAACTGGCACATGTGACAAATAAATGTATCTTGTATCTTGTATCCAGTATCTTGTATGCGGTCACAGGGATAGCGTACAGACTCTGTACAGACAGCACCCATAGTGAAGATCGAATCCGGATCTCTAGCGCTGTAAGGCAGCTCTTCTCCCTAGTGTGTAGGATAGTGCTAGTATACAGGGTGATCGCTGATCGGCACAGACTCAGTGGGCCGAAAGGC
Organism: Malacoraja senta; assembly: GCA_038087875.1. Classification (NCBI taxonomy): domain Eukaryota; kingdom Metazoa; phylum Chordata; class Chondrichthyes; order Rajiformes; family Rajidae; genus Malacoraja; species Malacoraja senta. The sequence goes on from CM075986.1 coordinate 11,238,337, forward strand.
CTGTTTCCACACTGTCTCTCTAAAGTCTAAAGAGTGGTGAGAGCCCAATCACTGAAAATGTCCAAAGCATGTGTAGACTGAATGCTGTCTACAGGGGAGTCAAGGATGGCATGGAGTGGCCACCAATACAAGATCAACCACAATCATTGATTGCCCTGCTCCTATCCCTTAAAATACTTTTTAGTAGGTTTAATTTTAAGTATTAAATGTTTTGACAAATATGAAAATGCCCAGAGATGGGTTTCTGCTTAGAAAATAATTCTCCAGGGCACAGAAGATCAGTTATTACCCACAAAATACTGTTGATGAATGAATAAGATCTGTTCATAACACCCTTCCATAAACAATTAACCCAATTTGGTAAGGTTCAATCAATGGTCTAAATCTTCCATCCAAAGAGAACGATTCTATTCCACAAACCACGGTTACTCAATGCATAAGCCACAGAAAAATGGAAGGACGCCTTTTGCAATCAAAGAATAATTCTTAGCTCTTAACAACCCAATCTTTGAGGAATAGCATTAAAAGAGAAGTACAACACGGCAAATATATTCACCATAACAGGTTCCATTCCTTGAACTGGTGGATTAATTTACAGTGCAGCCCAGCTTTTTAAGTCCTTAATAACACTATGCTTTTTAAGCTCCTATACTCCTTAATAGCAGTATGCCCGTTGAGATCTCATCTTACAAAAGTATGGAAGATTGATAATAACTTGGAAATTATTCACTCAAAAGATTACAGGCAATCAAGCTGCAGATCAGGAAATATGTGACAGATTTAGACAAGAACACTTAACACACATAAAAACAATGACTTTCAACCCATATAAGAAACAATCAGATATCACAATGGGAGACTGCATTCGAATGTTTAAGTTAAATGGATCAAATGCACCCAATCACCTCATACTTAACTACTGTCAATCTTGCGCATTGCAACATGGATTTTAATGGTGGTCAGGTTGACTTCATACGTTCCTAGAGTTGAATCATACCATTCAAGAACACGCATGTCCTAATCACTCCCCAGTCATCTCTCTTCTCCCTTCTCCTGTCGGGCAAAAGATATAAAAGGTCGTCGAGCAAGGATATATTCCTGATTTACCAATCTACCTCGTTATGCACCTTGCACTTTTTAGGCATCTGCACTTTCTTTGTGGCTGTAACACTTTTTTGCACTCACTGATATATTCATGTATGCTATGATTTGCTTAGATAATATGCAAAACAAAGTTTTTCACTGTATCTCGGTACGTGTAACATCAATAATATACCAACACCAAAATCAGCTCATGTCTTGCATGCATGACTAGGAAACGCATCAATGACCAAAGTGTGCCATTAAACTGGAATCTGAGTGATGATCAGGACTGGAAATCCAAGTTCACGACTCCCCTCCGTAATCCCAAGACAATAATAATTTGCCAGCTAATATTCTGACTGCGGTCACCCAACTCGGTGGAGTCAAAAATGAAAACACGGGACTTTCTGCCGTACACTTGAATACTGGGATGGGCATGGCGGAAAGCCCATACTTTCACTATATTTTAGTTTAGAGATACAGTGAGGAAACAGGCCCTTCGGCCCACCGGGTCCGCGCCGACCAGCGATCCCCGCACATTAAAGGGCCTCTCCCACTGAACGAGGTAATTCAAGAGTTCTCCCGAGTTTCCCCTGATTCGAACTCGGAGAATTACGGTAATACCCACTCGTAGGTACTCGGGGCTCTCGTGGACATTTTTCAACATGTTGAAAAATCTTCACGAGCTTACCGCGTTTCCCCAGTACCTGCCGTTAGCGTTTCGAGCCGCTAAGAGACGTCCCGAGCTCCGACGTACCCGCTACGTACATTCTACATACTTACCACGAGTTTGATTTTTTTTAAACTCGGGAGAGCTCTTGAATTACCTCGTACAGTGGGACAGGCCCTTAACACTATCCTACACCCACTAGGGACAATTTAAAAAAAAAACATTTTACCAAACCAATTAACCTACAAACCTGTACGTCTTTGGAATGTGGGAGGAAACCGAAGATCTCGGAGAAAACCCACGCAGATCACGGGGAGAACGTAAAACTCAGTACAGACAGCACCCGCAATCGGGGTCGAACCCGGGTCTCCGGCGCTGCATTCGCTGTAAGGCAGCAACTCTACCGTTGCGCCACCGTGACTGCCATTCTAACCATTAATTCCATCATCTTCTCTCTCCTTTTGCAAAGCTTGTATTTTGATTTCAGAGCCACATGCTTTGTTTCAGAGCTTTAAAAAAAAAGTGAAACTTTAAACATTTCAATACTCAGAGCCTTAGTGACTCCATCAATACTTACTAGCTAATGCCTAGGATACACTGTAATTTGAAAATTTGGACAGCTCTACAGCATCACAAAAATCAGTCTCCGATGTGTATTACAAGACCTGCAGCTTCATTCTGTGTTCGCCAGAACAAACAAGACCAACACAGTGAGCTTTTGTTGAGCGTCTGGCTGTGGGCACAATTACAAGCCTGTTTCAATGTAGGATTGTGCACCCAAAAATGCATCACACAATGACACAATTGGCATCATTCTGCTATACAATGCTTTATGTTCTGAAACACTTTCCCTGAAGCCATTTCAACTGGATTCAATTAAAGAAAACCTTTGGTAAAACCAAGACTAAAGTAAAATTGTTCTCCTATCTGCCACTCAGAAGGCAATACTAACAAGCTGCAGAGAGATGAGTGTGCAGCAGAACCAGCATTTTGAAGCCATTGCATTGTCATACATGCAAAGAATGTAACTTAAATTCTATCTATCAGAACTAAGTAACTGTTCATTACATATCACTTGTTTAAAACGTTTAAATAGTCATGGCACTTGAGGTTAAAAAATTCCTCTACTCATAAATTACCAAGTATGCTTCTTATATGAAACCAAATTAAAGTTAGTCAAATGAAAAGAGAATGGCAATGATTATTTGATTTCACCCAATGTGGGGTGACTGTATGAAAGTAGATTCTAAAAATAAGTAAATATTCCAAAGGAAAAGCATCTCTGATTGTTTTTAATTGATTAATGTTACTTAATTATTTATTGTATAAATGTTGTTGTTCAGGCAATGTGCCGTGAAATTTTTTGCTAAGTTAAAGATGTCCTATAAATGGAAATGTCATTGCATAAATTTAGTCTCTTTGGTTCCCTAGAATTTTTTGCAATCCAAATACTTCACATCAACTTATACCTAATAACTGTTCTCGGCCCTACAATAAGCGCAAACTGGATGAATTTGCTGTCAATATGGTCTCCTCTGCATCTCACCCTCCATCTGATGAAATTTCCAATGATGCTCCATAGATGCTGCCTCACCCATTGAGTTTCTCCAGCATTTTGTGTCTACCCTCATTTCAATAAATCTATGTTGCTGTGCATCTATGGTATGATGAAAGTTAATTATTTTTGTTTAATACATATTATAGTATATTCACAAAGATTCTTTTTCATGGCCCCTCACCAAATCATTCCTGTATTCATTAATCCCCCTCCACCTCACCTAGCGGCCAATCCCATTCCCCAATAAATGTATATTTTTATTTGGTCTCTGGTTTCTGGTCTTTCATGCTTGAGATTAATGGAGGATATGGATTTGCTTTCAATATTGAAAGTTCAAAACAGATGATAGCAATACGTTACACGGACATACTCCAAGAGATCTAAAACAAACGAATTTGAGGGAAAGTTAATCGTTCTTGTTTTTATAAACTTAATGAATTAAATCTTCTGTCTATAATCCCACATTTTGGTCCTTCAACTACTGGAGACAATGAGCACAACATGGTGACTCGGCAGTTAATTTTGCCACGTTACAGCTCCAGAAATCCCAGTTCAATCCTGACCTCGGGAGGAGAATTTGCATATTCTCTCCTTGACCACATGGGTTTCCTCTGGATGGTATGGTTTCATATTCATATCAATATTTCTGCATAAGAGGGATGGGTGGCACAGTCATACAGCGTGGAAACAGGCCCTTCGCCCAAACTTGTCCATGCCAATCAACATCTCCCATCTATACTTGTCCCACCTGCCTTCATTCGACTTATATATCCTTCTAAATCTATCCTATCCATGTACCTGTCTAAATATTTTTTAAACATTGTGATAGTACCTACCTCAACTACCTCCTCTGGCAGCTCATTCCATACACCTACCACCCTTTCTGTAAAAGTGTTGCCTGGGGATGAAACTGTTCCTAAGTCTGGAGGTGCGGGCATAGAAGGCCTTGTAACGTCTGCTGGAAGGTAGGAGTTCGAACAGTCCATCTACAGACCTCCCCAGAAACCTGCCATTCACTGTGTAGGTACTGACCTGGTTTGACGTCCCAAAATACACCTCTTACTTCTCTGTATTAAACTCCATTAACCATTCCTCAGCCCACCTGCCCAACCGATCAAGATCCTGCTGCAATTTTTCACAACCATCTTCACTATTTCCAATGCCACCCACTTTAGTGCCATCCGCAAACTTATTAGTGTCATGTGCAAACTTAAGTTGCAGATTGGCCACAGAGATAAGGCACAGTATCGCAGTTTCCTCCCACATCCTAGTGATGAACTGTAGGTTAATTGACGATTGTAAATTCATAAGTTCATAAGTGATAGGAGCAGAATTGGGCCATTTGGCCCGTCAAGTCTACTCGGCCATTCAATCATGGCGGATCTATCTCTCCCTCCTAACCCCATTCTCATGCCTTCTCCCCATGACCCCTGACACCCGTTAGGGTGGATGGATTATCATTAGGATGGATGGGAGGAAGGTGAAATGGGGTTGTGATGATGGGCATGTGAGAAAATAGTTCACAGGGAAATAAATGAGAATGCTCGGTTGGCTGGCAGAGACCCAAGGGGATGAATGGCCTCCTCCTCTGTTGTAACAAATTTGTGAAAGCACGTTTCAAGCTCAGTCAGCACAAGTAGTTCTGCTTTTACAGTTCTTTCTATAATACGAATTGGATACAATGCAATTGATGAATTGAGGGAACATTATTTGTATTACACCAACCACATTTGTGATAACACAATCTCAAAAGGTTCAAAGGTCTTTTATTGCCACGTGGACCAATTAAGGTACAGCAAAACGCGATAGAAGAATGGAGAATCACTAAAGAATGGAGAATCACTAAAATCACTTAGGCAACCTTATTTGCGAGTTCAGGATACTCTGCGTCCGCCACAAGGTCGCCACATGTTCGTAGGTGGTCTCTGGTGAGTCTCCTTCACGGTCGAGAGGAGTTCCCGCATGGTGGTAACTATTCGCGGCCTCAGTATGGTCGCGCAAAATTTTTCAACATTTTTTCGCGACAAAAAAATTGGTCGGCATGGAGAAAATCGATACTTTTGAAGTCGTAGTGCAGTGGTAGTGGGGTTGCCATGTCGTTGTAGGTAGTCGAGGTAGCTGTAGGAAATCTCCTTTGCTGACCGGGCATTTTAATTGGCTCATTGGGGAAAAAAAAACATAAGCAAGAGATTTCAGAGCCAAGGAAAACCGACCGGTATTGTTAAATGCCCGCTAAACGTCACAGCTGTGTATCCCTGGCTTCTTAAAATGTGTCTCCACTCCTCCCCTTCTCCCACCCCCCCCCCCCCCCCCGCTCTTTTAAATCACTTACCGTACAATGTGCTAGCCGTCTTTAACCTTGCTGTTCATCGCGGATATCACCTTGGCTTTGCACCGTGTGAATTTCATACAGCGCTCCCCCCGCTTTCCCTAGCCCCCACTCTGTGTGTGTGCGTGCGTGTGTGTGTTCCGCGCTGATGGTTGCGTATTTTCAGGCGAGTGCCCCCGAGCTTGAAGGTCGCAGACAGTCCGCTGAAAAGTCGCGTAAGTGGGACAGGCCCTTTACTTTGGAAATTGACAAGCTGAAAAGGGTGTCTTGGGGGGAAAAAATTATCAGAATTGGAAGAAAAAGCTTACAAGTAACTTCCCCACAGTAATCAGATACAATTCTCTCTTAAGAAGACAGTCTGTCAGTTTCACCACAGGAGGCCACTGAAATTGACACGTGTAATGATACTCTATTAAACAGTATAACATAGAGCCTTTATTATGTTTAGCTTGCAGTAACAAGACTACACCTATGGCTATAAAAAACCCCGTTATTTCTGAAAATCCTGCAGGAAAAATAACTTTGTTATTACATGTATCATACACTGTAGCCCCAAACCCCTCTTTTCGCCATTGACACTACTGCTTTCAATAACACAACTTTTTATAATGCAAAGGTTCCTTAGGAACCCAACTATCATATTATAGCATGTATTGCACGTTGATTCAAGTACTGCATGTACTTGAATCCTCCAAATGGATTTGCAGATTTGCAGTTAATCCTTTGTAAACACTTTCTAAAGCAAGGCACCCAAATGCTGCACATTCACGATTCAGCAATTATGTCTTTGCGAAGTTTAAAAACTCATCATTACCTCGTGGCATTATTTTATATATCTCTTGCGATAACACCAAGAAAGGCAGTGCTTTATATTTAAAGCAGCCCTATTTATGTAAGTGAGCTTTTCACTCTCCAGCTGAAGGTTACCTCTCAACAGTATGTGGTTGCAGCTCTTGAGGATGTTGCCCAAGTAAATCATGCGCAAAGTGGGCTTAAATCCTCATTATCTCATTTGGTAATGCCACTGCCATGTGGATAAATTAAAATGTCTTGGAACACTAATTTTGTTATTCCTGCTCCATCTTACTGCAGCTTTCCTCTTCAATTTCCTATTCTCAATGCTCCAGCATTGTGCATCAAGCCATTTATTAAAAAATAATGAATACCGAACATATTTGTTTTTACTCCTTCCGAATCACCATCAATTATTTAATTATTCCTGCAGCAAGCAAGCCTTCCTTTATTAATATTTCCACTTCTTCCACTCTCACATTTTCTTTGTCCTCCTAAATATAAAATGACAATAAAAGATATTATTATTATTATTATTATTATTATTATTATTATTATATTGGGCCCTGACGTGTTTACTTTCTATTCTTTTCTAGTTTGCTGTCAGATTTCTGTTAGTTCATTTCCCATTTTTATCGTGACGACATGGTCTAGATTTCCCTGTACAGTAATTGGATCCAGTTCCTCTACTTAATTTCCCCACACCCCATTCATTGCCATTATAACATTTTAAATGTTTTTGTTAATTTTCTGCGTTTCCTTTGCCATTTTTTGTTTAGGCTACATAACATCCTTCACTTTAATCTGCTCCTTGTTTTTAATGAGTCTATTTGATTGCATTCGTCTACTAAAATCTCTCTGGATCATGTGTTTCTCTCTGCAAGACTCGCGGATTTACGTTTTTTTCCCAGTTGCCCTTCATATTTTGGTATTTAATGAACAACTTGCAAGTTGGCATTCTTCTTCCTACAATTGAAACGTGTTATAGTGGGTGCAAAGTGCTTTGGGATGGTTTGAGGTCATGAATGGCACTATATAAACATAAATATTTCTTTCTTGTATTTCACACCTTCAGCTGTTTATTGATTTCCCCAGGCAGCTAGTCCTTCTGTATTACAGCACAGGGTAAGGGAAGTAAGAGCCAGTTTTACCGCTTATGAAATTCATTCCTTCCTTATTTTCTAATTCAAGCCTATCTTGCAGGATGGAGAGGACACAAGTAGTGGAGTTATTCAGTTGGTCAGGCAGCATCTCACGAGAACATGGATAGGATGGAGACCTGTAGATTGATGATGCATGTGAATCAATCACACTTAGCCAGCATCACTAACTCCAACCCATTATAACATTTATACTAACTCCCATTCCCAGCATCGTTAGTTGAAGCAGCTAGGATGAACTGACAACACCTCGTTTTGTAATGCTGCCAAGTTATTGTGTTGATTAAAGATGTGTGTAAATCTTATACAGTTTAATGTGATTTACATGGTGTCAGAAGTGGGATGGTGTGGGCGCTTAATGGCAGTGTTCAGGTCTTTGGGATTAATGCACAGGCGGATTTCATCCTTTCCCTTCTTGACTGTGGCAATCATGGTTGAGACCCAGTCGGTGGGGTCGCTGACTGCTTCAATTACGCCTTTGGAGACCATGTCCTTCAGCATAGAGTGAACCCTGTCAGTCATGGCAAATGACAATCGGTGCGGGGCTCGGATTACGGGTGTCACATCGGGGTCAGTAATAATCTTGTAGGACACAGGCAACTTGCCTAGGTTGTTGTCGAAGAGACCAGGGAATTCATTCAGTGGATCAAAAGAAACTTGCAGTTCTGCATGCGTGCACCGCATCCTCTAGCGATAACTCTGGCCGTCTCAGGAGCTCTGATCTGAGCTTTTGAACGGTGATACCATTCACTAAAATATCCCTCGTTAACTGATCAGTCAACTGATCCAATGGCATTTCCTGAAATCGACTACGTTGGGCTAGATACATCAAAGAAGAAATAAATGAGTCAACTCGTTCCCCGGGAAGTTGACGACGAGAGAAAAACCTTGCCCTGTCCAAAATGTGATTTGAGGGCAGGTCACAGATCTGGGACAGTTTACGCAGCAAAACATTAGGGTCAGTAGGAGACTCCGCCGGTGTAATTACCTGGTCATTGGCATCAAAGACAAGAGGCTCAGGCTTCCGACAAGTAGCCATCGTAAAGTAAAGCAAAACTCACAAAAGATAAAATAAAAACCGTTATACAAGAGGAGTGGATAAGACCACTTCTGACGCCATGTAAATCACATTAAACTGGCCATTCGGGATCAACTCTGCCAGTGAAGTCTTCCAAAGAACTATGGAGCAATTATTCGAGGATCTGCCTTGTGCCATTATTGTCGATGATATCCTTGTCTATGGTAAAGACGTAGCAGAACATGACCACAATCTCAGGCTCATCTTGGAGCGTGCTGTCAAGATCAACCTCAAGTTCAATCCTGACAAGTGCAAGTTCAGGGTTCCAGTGGTCTCCTACGTCGGCCACATCTTCACCCCTGATGGCCTCAAACCGGATCCGAAGAAAACTACTGCCATCACAGAAATGCCTGCACCCACTGACGTGAAAGGCCTGCAACGTTTCCTGGGCATGGTAAACTATCTCGGAAAGTTCATACCAAACCTCAGCGAACTAAGCTCCACACTGCGGCAGCTGACAAAAAAGGACACTGCATGGTCATGGTTCCAGCAACATCAGGATGCCTTTGATGTTCTAAAATCCAAACTGACCAGTGCACCGACCCTGACTTTTTTCGACCTGAAACGTCCGGTGGTGATCACCTGCGATGCCTCGAAATTCGGGCTCGGTGCAGCCTGCCTGCAACCGTCTGATGATGGCACCCTACTACCTGTCGTGTATGCCTCTCGCACCATGACCGACACGGAGCAACACTACACGCAAATCGAAAAGGAACTGCTGGCTGTCGTCTTTGCCTGCTCCAAATTCCACGACTTCGTCTATGGCAACATGTTCACGGTCGAGACGGACCATCAACCACTGGTGACAATCCTGAACAAGCCTATCCATGCCGCTCCAGCTTGCCTGCAGCGCATGATGATGCAGCTGCAGCGGTACGACTTCTCTATTACCTACACAAAGGGTAAGGACATGCATGTCGCTGACACACTCTCTCGTGCTCCTCGAGCGTCTTGCGAACAACACCCGCATGAACGGGAGAATTTCACGGTTCTCGGTGTCGGTCTAATCTCCAGCAAGCAACTGCGCACTCTGGCCGCGCACACTGCTAATGATGATACGCTTCAAGCCCTCTCATCCATCATCAAAACAGGCTGGCCAGACAAACAATCCAACACGCCCACAGAGGTGCAGCCGTACTACTTGGTCCGTGATGAACTGGTGGTTCAGGATGGTGTGGTCGTTAAGGGTCACAAGGTAGTGGTACCTTCATCGCTACAAGACGAATACTTCAAAGAGGTACACAGCGGTCACCCAGGAGCCGACTCCACACTGGCACGCGCCCGGGATCTGTTCTACTGGCCCGGAATGGCCACGTACATCCAGGACCGCGTAGCCTCCTGCCCCACTTGCAACAATCTTGCGCCTCATCAGCAGCGGCAACCCCTTCTGCAACAACCTCCACCAGCACTGTCTTGGTCGTCGCTGGCTGCGGACATTTTCGAATGGTGCGGTAAGCACTACCTCGTTCTGGTCGACACATTTTCCAACTGGTTTGAACTTGACCAACTGACCTCCCTCACGTCTGAGATGGTCATCAAGAAGCTGAAAAGACAATTCTCAGCCTATGGCATTCCTGTCCTTCTGAGAACCGACAATGGTCCACAGTTCACCAGCCACTTGTTCAAGCTTTTCGCAGACCGATGGAACTTCCAGCACGTCACAAGCAGTCCCGAGTATCCACAGAGTAATGGACTCGCTGAACGCGCTGTCAGAAGCGCCAAGCACTTGCTGGAGGGAGCGCGCATTTCAAAATCAGACGTTTATCTCGATCTCCTGAATCTCAGAAACATCGCAAGAGATGGAACCTTGGGGTCACCAGCACAGCGGCTGCTGTCGAGGGTGACGAGATCTCCGGTCCCCATCGCACAACAGCAGCTGGTTCCTCGGGTGTTGAAGCCCGCCACTATCCAGCAACGTCTCCAAGAGAAGCACGACATCCAGAAACGGTCATACGACAGTTCCAGCAGACCACTCCAGCCTCTACTGCCGGGCCAGGTCGTCCGTCTACGAACTCCAACTGGACATTCTCGTCTGGGGGTTGTTGTACGCCCGACTGATGAGCCGCGATCGTACCTTGTGGACTGTGAGGGAGCGGTATACCGGAGAAGTCGACAACACCTGCTTGCTGTGAAGGAGCCCAGACTACCGCCTGCTGATCCCTATGCTCCGCCGCTCCAGTTCCAGCCGCCTTCCGCAATGTCTCCCGCCCGTCCCCGCATGCCTGGCACCCCCCCACGTTCCTCTGTCTCCACTAACCACGGGGTTACACCCACCGCATGTTTCCCCCCTCGGTCACCACAATCCTCTCCCGTGCGATTTTCACCTTCAGCCTCTACGCCTAATCCTTCAGTTGAGGGAGGGGATGGTTGGGTCCGCACGCGCTCGGGCCATGTTAGTAGACCACCAGACAGGTATGGCGAGTATGTTTAATACACTTCCTTTCCACATTTAATCTTTAGGGGGAAGGATGTAGATTGATGATGCATGTGAATCAATCACACTTAGCCAGCATCACTAACTCCACCCCATTATAACATTTATACTAACGCCCATTCCCAGCACCGTTAGTTGAAGCAGCTAGGATGAACTGACAACACCTCGTTTTGTAATGCTGCCAAGTTACTGTGCTGATTAAAGATGTGTGTAAATCTTATACAGTTTAATGTGATTTACAGAAGCTTCCTCCAGATTTTACCACTGATGGAGACACTCAAGGTAATCTATGTTGGCCTCTTAACCTGCAAGCATTTGGGATGGGGGACGAAGTGAGTGCACCCAGGGACAAACCCAAGATGTAATGTGCAGCACATGCAATAATAATTCCCATGACAATTGAGAAAGGAATTGGATGTTCAGCTGAGGAAGGATCCCAACCCGAAACGTCACCCATCCTTTCTCCAGAGATGCTTCCTGACCTGCTGAGTATCTCCAGCACTTTGTGTCTATCTTAGGAATAGCTGGGCTCAAATGGTCGAGCAGCTTGCTCTAGTCATTGATTATTATTATTGCATGTGCTGCACATTACATCTTGGGTTTGTCCCTGGGTGCACTCACTTCGTCCCCCATCCCAAATGCTTGCAGGTTAAGAGGCCAACATAGATTACCTTGAGTGTCTCCATCAGTGGTAAAATCTGGAGGAAGCTTCTGGGGAAAAAGGGGAGAATAAAAAATGGTTCAGATGCTCAATAGTCTAAATGGTTACTTGATGGTTAATTCTGATCTGGTTGGCCAAAAGACGTTGCCACACTGCACGCCACTCTCTCTTTGTTTTTTTGTTTCTTCCTGTAAAATGTAACTGGTACCGTTCCAATGCCTAACTCTGATAGCAAGCTAAACAAAAATATACCATGCATTCAATTTATTTTTCTTTTAAGTAAAATGATACTGATCGAAAAGGTTACGTAAAAGCTTTATTAGTATTTTGGAAGTGCATACCTACAGGCAATGATTGGCATGATTGCCATTATCATAAGTTGAAGAGACCCATCTCACAGTCAAAGGAATTATAGTGAAAATACTTTTCGTGAAAATGTTTTTTTACTCCTTCAAATTTTACACCTGCTTCCTACCTGCACCTTAACAAAATGCATTATTGTAACATATCCTGTAAGTTTTTTTGCCTCAGGGATATTTACACCACAATTTCTCATACAGTACTGCATCACATTGTGGACCATGTATCCGTTAAAATCCCCACTCCTGCTGTTTAGGGTTCGTGAATTTTTAAACAGGAATAAGCTATTGTCAGGATAAATATTGATTTTGGTTTAGCTTAGTTTCGTTTATCGTCACGTGTACCGAGGTACAGTGAAAAGCTTTTGTTGCATGCCAACCAGTCAGCGGAAAGGCACTACATGATTACAAGCGACTTTGAGTCCTGAAAAGCGCTATATAAATAAAATGTATTATTATTATTATTATTATTCAAGCCATCCACAGAGTACAGATTCATGATAAAATAAATAATGTTTAGTGCAAGATAAAGTCCAGTAAAGTCCGATTAAAGATAGTCCGAGAGGCTCCAATGAGATAGATAGTAGCTCAGGACTGCTCTCTAGTTGTTGGTAGGATGGTTCAGTTGCCTGAATTATTAGAATTGTTTTTGTGAATGAAATAATGTTGCTGCTGCTTCAGGATGTTTCTGCAGTCAATGGATGTCTGTAGCTCACATTCTCCAGAACAATATGGAAGTTGAAGAGAGTCAACCCTAACCAATGGTGGCACAGTGGCGCCACTGGTAGAGCTGTAGCCATAGTGCCAAAGACCCGAGTTAGATGACCTCAGGTGGTGTCTGCGTGGAGTTTGCACGTTCTCCTATTACTGCGTGGGTTTCCTCCGGATGCCCAATTTCCTTGCCAAATCCCTAAAGCATGTGGATTTGCAGTTTAATTGGCTTCTGTAAAATTGGCTCTGATGTGCAGGGAGTGAATGAGAAAGTGGGATAACATAGAACTAGTGTGAACTAGTTCAATGGTCAGCGTGAACATGGTGGGTGCAATGGCTTGTTTTAATGCTGCATCTCTAAACTGAGGGGGTCAAGGAAAGAGCGTTCACGATCTCTAAACTAAACTCTTACCTGTAATTCAGACATTTAGTGTCACTAACATCCAAGAGGAAGAACCAATTAGTCCAAATTTCCCCAGATATTGGCCCAAGGCATGTTGAATTAAAAAAAGAAACATTAACAATAAATCAGAATTATTTTACTGTCACGCTATCATTCCTGACAACTCCTTTCTCAGTCTGCTGATCAACATATCGTATCATCCTCTCACTTGTAATGTTGCAATTAGAGTGTTTTGAATCTTTGGAATTCTTTAGCCCAGACAGCTGTGAAGGCCAACTCACTGAATATATTTGAGGTTAAGATTAGCAACTATTGGTCTGTGGAGAAGTCAAAGCTTTTGGGGAACAAGCTTGGAAGTTAAATAACCAATTCTTGAAAACATAAAAATTAAATGTTCTACAAGACACTCAAGAGAGTACAGAAATAAATTCTGAAGAAATCAATTCTGGTTCTCCCGTGATTCTTTGACAAGCTCTTTCAATGCTTTAACTCCGTCAAGTTATTTCTTACTCTACTATTAAGCATTTCCGTGCAATGCGTAACATTCACTTTGACCATAGCTGTGAGGTCCAGTAGAAATTTCAAACAGTGCCACAACACTTTGGCAAGTGTTGGGAAGAGAAAAAATACAGTTCATAAACCTCCAAACAATCTAGCTTCATGAGATCAGCTTGCCCATACATTGACACTGTATACTGAGATAGCTTGTCTGTACATTAACTCTGTACACTGAGATAGCTTGTCTGTACATTAACTCTGTACACTGAGATAGCTTGTCTGTACATTCACACTGTATACTGAGGTAGCTTGCATGTACATTAACTCTGTACACTGAGGCAGCTTGCATGTACATTGACACTGTATACTGAGATAGCTTGCATGGACATTGACACTGTACAGTGAGACAGTTTGCCTGCATATTGACACTGTACACCAAGATAGTTTGTCTGTACATTGCTTGCAGCCAAAGACAGCTGCCAACTCAGAGCACCTATGATGGTTCAGTGGTGTCAATGCAATGTCCATGGTACCACAGGTGTCCGCTATGAAATTTGTCATTGCCTTCAAGTTGTCTCCACATGCTTGGGTTGATTGAAGAATAGGATCTTTGAAGATCAAGATCTCCAATACCCCCACTAAATGCATGGTCCATTTTCCAGCAATGGACTCAAAATGAACCAGGCCTTAACTCAAATTAGTGGTTGGGGACAAGTGGCAATAGGGGGGGGTGGGGAGGGGAGGAGTCACATTTTGTAATGCTGTGGATTTTGTTTTGTACTAATCAGTGTAAATAAAATAAAGATCGAAGAATGAAGCAGCATCTGTGAAGGCAAAAGGTGCTCGTTAAAGTTTCAGGTCAGGACTGATGCGACGTCTCAACCCAACACACCAACGTACAAATTTTGCCTAAATTGATGCTGCCTTATCCACTGAGTTCCTCCTGTGGCTGTTCTTTGTTCCACAGTCCAGCATCTGCAGTTTATTTTGTTTTAATAACTTCACGGCTCACTGTTGTGCAAGGCTAACCAGAAAGAAAAAATGCCAAATCATTATCACGTTGACACAAGTCAGGTTGTCCGTGTTGTCAAAGATCAAGAGTCTATAACAATTGCAAACTATGCATCTGGACAAAAATAAGAACAATAAAAAATTGCAATACATCTCAAGGATTGCCAGTGCACTATTCATTCATTCATTCATTCATTCATTCATTCATTCAATCATTCAGGAGTGAGCTAAACATCCGTCTTTCAACCTGAGGACATGGGTTGAATATTGGTGTAAAATTCTTCAGATTTGCCAAATTGGTTTAAATCTAGTTTTTTAGGTGAACCATATTTCAGCTGAAGAGAGACATAACGTTCTGGAGCAACACAGTGGGTCAGGCACCTGTTCCTTTCCTCCAGAGATGCTGCCTGACCTGCTGAGTATAAACCAGCATCTGCAGTTCCTTCCGACACCTTTATTTCACCTTTTTGATTCACTTGATTCCTCTGTATTTTTTTAATTGCTGAGCCACTTTTCCACACCGATTATCTTTCCCTATGTCAATACTGGACAACTTCTTAGCACGTTTTGTATTGGTGCTTTTAATGCAGTTAAAGAATGCTCGTCAATTCGTAAAATTAAATTTCATAACATGTACTAAATGTGATGGAAATTAAACACAATAATAAGTACAGCTAACAATCATAAATAGATTGGGAACACCAAACCAGCAATCAAAAAAGTGTGAACAAAATTTGTGGTTGCAATCTCTCTACATACTGAACAATTAGTGCTAACAGTACCGTTTTGAGCCGGTCCCGTCATCTCATTTTCACCCTACAGCCTGTTTCCTTTATCATCGTTACTTTTTTGCATATCTTTTATTCATTTTTCTTTATCTCTTCACATCATCGTCTATATCTCTCATTTCCCTTATCCCTAACCAGTCTGAAGAAGGGTCTCGACCCGAAACATCACCCATTCCTTCTCTCCAGAGATGCTGCCTGTCCCGCTGAGCTACTCCAGCTTTTTTTGTCTATCTTCACAAAGTCCTGTTGGTTTTTGACTAAGTTCAGAAAGAAAGGTTATCTTTATTTGAGTAAATGCCACTGGACAGATAGGACAACAGGAAGAGAGGGAATGTACCCTTAGGGAAGGAAACATGAAGCAGCACAACAATATGTAGGTCAAAAATTGATTCAAAGTCAAAGCAGATTATTTTCCAAATAGTATTTACAAAAACATTTTTCAGAAAAACCAATGGCCTGGAATTTGCAACAAAAATAGCTCTGACAAGAAGAAAATGTCTGTAGTAAACACATGCAACATAACACACTGGAATCTAAGTCACCATTAAGACTTTTTCGGATCTTGAATGTGTTATTCTAGCCTTCACTGCACAATCAGTCCAGAATCAGTGAAATCATACATTTTTTTTCCTCCTGTTTTTATTTCTGAAGCATTCACCCTGCGAAAAGCACGAAAACTTACATCCACATGAATGTGATGTGCTTATTTTGTGGCGAGGGCACAGGTTTGGTTTTTGAGCAACCTTTCTGGATTTTCATAAACAAACATGCATGTTAACTGAATGACAAATGTCTGTGTATTTAAGAAAATTAAAGCTAATTTATGATATTTGTATTTTCCACTTAAATATGTGTATACCCTAAACTTTATTTTGCTTCCTGTTAAATATTTAACAAGTTAGAAGTTGGTGCGTTTACTTTTTAGGGGAGGCACAGTGGCGCAGCGGTAGAGTTGCTGCCTTACAGCGCCAGAGACCCGGATTCGATCCAGACTCCGGGTGCTGTGATCGCGTGGGTTTTCTCCAGGACCCACACCCCAAAGACGTGCAGGTTTGTAAGCTTATTGGCTTCTGTAAATTGCTCCTCAGTGTAGGATGCAAAAGTAGGATAACATCGAACTTAGTGAGTGGGTGATCGATGTTCGGCATGGACTCAGTGGGCCGAAGGGCCTGTTTCCATGTTGCATCTCAAAAACTCTGTGGTTTATGGTTTTAGAATTCTTCCATCTAATTGGTTTATTTAGTTTAGTTTGTTGTCACGTGTACTAAGGTACATAGAAAAGCTTTTGTTGCGTGCGGAAAGACTAAACATGATTACAATCAAGCCATCCAGAGAGTACAGACACATGATAAAGGGAATAAGGTTTAGTGTAAGGCTAGTTAGTCAGTTTAATGATATTGTCGTTGCTTGATGCCACAGGTCCTCCAAAGGTAGCTCCTGATTGCAACAGACATCCATAAAGGGGACATCCATCCCGGGATGTTTCTCTGTAGTCAGTGACAGGTGTTGTTGCTGGGCTAATACCTATTTGCTTTTTCACCGTAAAAATCTCAAATTTCAATCTTCTGTCATGAACACATGATAAAGAATAGATCAACAGTCTTCTTCTAAATCTGTACATCTGTACACACTGCAGATAATATCCCAGTTGCCCTTGAATGTTAAGAATTTCAGCGTTCACCTTTGCAAATGAGGTTGACAAATGGTCACCTATCATTTCTACCATAACGTGGATGAAGTGAAACAACTTATCTATGCATCCATGGGCAGCACAGTGGTGCAGCGGTAGAGTTGCTGCCTTACAGTGACAGAGACCCGGGGACGGTCTTGATTATGGATGCTGTCTGGCCGGAGTTTGTACGTTCTCCCTGGGACCACGTGGGTTTTCTCCGGATGCTCCCGTTTCCCCCTACATTCCAAAGATGTGCAGGTTTGTAGGTTCTATAAATTGTTCCTAGAGTGTAGGATAGAGCTAGTGTATGGGGTGATTGTCGATCAGCGCTGACTCAGTGGGCCAAAGGGCCTGTTTCCACACTGTATCTCCAAACTAATAGCGTTGATTGTCTCCTGGATGTTATTTGAAAATATTGTACACACATTTCAGATCAAATAATTTGAAGCAAATTATATTCTGGAGATAATAATAATAATAATAGATTTTATTTATATAGATGGATACACAAAAGACTGCAAATGCTGGAACATTAAGCAAAAAACTAAACTGCTGGAGAAACTCAGTGGGTCAGGCAGTATCCATGGATGGAAATGGATAGATGACATTTGGAATCAGAACCTTTCTTTAAGACTGGATCTTAAAGGGCAGGGGAGATGCACTGGAGATCCTTCCCTTCAGAAGAGAATTTAAGCTGAGACCTCTGTAGAAGGGTCTCGACCCAAAACAATACCCATTCCTTCTATCCAGAGATGCTGCCTGACCCGCTGAGTCACTCCAGCATTTTGTGTCTGTCGTCGGTGTGAACCAGCATCTGCAGTTCCTTCCCACACACCTCATCTGCCCTTTCAGGTTGTTAGAAAAGATGACTATTTGAAGACTAAAGATGACAGAAAAGAGTTTCAGGGAAGAACAAAGCAATTCTCTCCCTGTGTTCTGGCCAATGTTCATCACTCAATTGATTTTCTCTGAAGCAGATTGTCTCATTACTGTCATTAGAAGCGTGCCGTACACAAATGGGCTGCCATGTTGTAATATTACCACATTAACTACACGATTAAAGCTCATTGGCCCACTCTGAGAATACAATAGACAATAGGTGCAGGAGTAGGCCATTCGGCCCTTCGAGCCAGCACCGCCATTCAATATGATCATGGCAAAATATACCAT
This sequence comes from Malacoraja senta, assembly GCA_038087875.1. Classification (NCBI taxonomy): domain Eukaryota; kingdom Metazoa; phylum Chordata; class Chondrichthyes; order Rajiformes; family Rajidae; genus Malacoraja; species Malacoraja senta. The sequence continues at coordinate 11,256,714 of CM075986.1, forward strand.
TTAATGCAAAACACCTTTGTTTTCCTAATGCCTTGTTCATTTCCTTATGCTAATTCACAATGTGTTATCTTTATTGACACATTCTTGATATTGTCAAGAATGCCTGGTCCAAACAAGCTGCTGCACATCCCTCTGGAAACACTGAATAGACCTGAAAAACAAAACACTGCAATGCTGGCAGCTTGATTTTTTTTAAATATCCCACTTAAGAAGTTGTTTTCAATCCCACTTCTTAAGCCAGTGACCCATGGCAGCCAATTGACATTAAATTGTTCCCTCTGTCACTCCACTGGCCTTTTCATCAAAATATACTGGCCAGCAACCTGGATTCACACACTGGTAGAGTGGTAGAGTTGCTGCTCTACAGCGCCAGAGACCCGGATTCAATCTTGACTACGGGTGCCGTATGTGCGGAGTTTGCACATACTCCCCGTGACCTGTGTGGGGTTTCTCCAGGATCTCCAGTTTCCTCCCACACTCCAGACATGCAGCTTTGTAGGTTAATTGGCTTGGTATAATTGTAAATTGTCCCTCGTGTGTATAGGGTGGTATTAGGGTGCGGGGATTGTTTGTCGATGCTGATTTCCATGCTGTATCTCTCAACTAAAATAAACTAAACCTCTGGTCCAAGTGAAGAACCATAAACAGAAATCTAAATCTGTAGTTTTAACACAAACAAATTCCATTTTAAACAATAATAAGTACACAATCATGCCTTGTTAATTAGGGTAATTTCAGAGCACTAGGAGCCAACGCATGCTGGAGAATGACTAAAGCCACTTAGCTGTACAAATTGTGTTTTATAAATTAGACAGCCTTAAGCAATGTCCATTATATCCAATACTCTTGATGGTGGCAATGAATTACTATCTATCCAATAACAGTTAGTGTACAGGAAGGGCAGGTTACAATCTGATTTCAGCAAAGCATATCATAAAACCTTTGATGCCCTCATTTATGAATTCAAAGCACAACCTTTCTCAGTGGAAAAGATTTCCTTGGCTGTACACATGCATCGAAAGTGATTCAATTAAAGTAACCATTTGTACATTTTCATGTCATTTATGAAAGTTGCAATAAAGTCACTTTATCAAACAATGTAATTGCTTCTTTAGATGACAGTATTTCACCAAAGCGACAAAGATTAGCCTTCAGCAGATTCCAAGTCTTTTCTAAATGACCAGCTTGGAGCACCGAGGAGAAAATATGTCAGTGTCTGCAGCCTCTGACTAAGGCTGTGTAAATCTTCCACACCACATTGACCAGACAATGGGAGCAGTTCTGATTAATGGGCCATTACTCTTAATTTAAAAGCTGGGAATGAGATCTATCTATACAGTTACTGATAGGTCTCATAAAAAGGAGACTGTCAGATCCCGATCTCTGGCAATGCCTCACTAAAGATAACAGGGAAAAACAAAAAATACTGTGCCCTACAACTAGTCCATCCCAGCAACCTGTTCCACTAATTTCGAAGCAACATTCTCCCCGCCAAAAAAAGCTATACATCAACTGGCCTACTTGCACAATGTGAGCTGCAAGGCAAAGAGATGGTTTGAGAGCACAGATAATGGGATCAAACGAAACACAGTTTACAGCCACCATCAAATAAATCACAGTTGACAGGCTTTCTCATTAAGAGAATTAAGAAAAACAGTAATTTCACTGGACTTCATCCATCATCATGCCGTAATTTCAAGTGAAAGATAAGGTGCATACTTTCAGCTAAACTTCTCTCAGGGCATTTTCATTAGCAAATGTGAACAATTCCGTCAAACAGCATACATACATGGAAGAGGAAACAGAATGGAAAGGTGGGGGTGGGATGATAAAAGGATGATTACAAGTTACTTATGACTAGTACAAAGATCTTTGTACATAATATATCTGAGTCCAATGACCATTAGTGGATCAAAGGAATGCAATCAAAATAGTAAATAAAAAAACAAAAGAAATCTTGAGCATCAAAGGTACTTGGATTTAATTTAGCAAAGGGAAAATTCAGTCTATTGTCAGGGATTTCACCCCTACATAGTAAGTCACCAATAAATGCAATAAAGCTTATGAATACATTTATTGGCCAAGTATTCACATACAAGGAATTTGCCTTGGTGCTCCACCCACAAGTGACAACATGACATACTGTGACAGTTAGGAATAACACATAAAACATTAAACATTAATAATAAAATGTTTATTATTATAAAACTTGACAGACTAGCCACTATTACAAACTTGGAATTAAATAGTAAAATATGAAACATACTGTAAGGTTGTTGGAGGAGTGAGGGGAAATTGAATACTAAGTTTGGATCGATTAAAATGAGCTTCCTGATCAATCATTATTTTGTGCTGGCGAGAGTACTAGATTGGGCACAATCGAAGGTAGACCTGAAGAAGGGTCTCGACCCGAAACGTCATCCATTCCTTCTCTCCAAAGATGCTGCCTGTCCCGCTGAGTTACTCCAACATTTTGTGTCTACCTTCGATTTAAACCTGCATCTGCAGTTCCTTCCTACACAGGATGGGCACAATAGTTTGTAAAGGACTTTTCCCATCACAATGTACATCCAGGTGGTAAAATGCACTCTAATGAAGTTACTTTAAACATTATATATTCATATTCAAACAAATGTCTCGCTCTGTAAAGGGCAGGGGGGGGGGGGGGGATAATAATCAGATGAGTTGACAAGAAACTGTTGCAAAGAAGCAAACAGAGAAATCAACTAGAAATACAGGGAGCAGAAGAGCAAAGGGCAACAAGGACGACAGTCCCACTGGAAAATAGATAGACTGCAACATGCATGAGTTTTTGCTGCCTTCAGTTTCCTTCACCTATCTTTGTTGCCTACACTCTAATTCACCAAGTTCCATGCAGTCACCGCCCTTTTTACTCATCGATAGGCGCTGGTTCAAGTCTGATCAATGCGCCGATTGTTAGTTTTTTTCCTTACAATCATAAACATCGCCTCTCCCTTCCCATCACTGTAGGCTCTTCCAATCTTATGGCACTGTCCCACGGGCAGGCGGTTACTGGCGGTGAAGCGCGGCGTCGCTGGAAGCGGGGACCGTGCGGCTACCGCGTGAGCGCCGCGCGTATGCCGCGGGAGCGCCGCATGGGTGCCGCGCGGGGGATCTCCGTACGGCCGGTCCCACGAGCTTGCGGTAAGTTAAAAAAAATTAAACCTTACCGGAAGCTGTTGCCGCGCGTATGCCGGGTGGTCACTGTACGGCCTGTCCCACGGGCCGACTGGAATGGATATCGCGCGGCGTCGGGTGAAGACGTCATCGCGCAACGCAAAGCGCTACGTGATGACGTCAATTCGGCTCGCAGCACTGTGGCGGTGCTAGTGGTGCTCACGGCGCACTGGCGGCGGCTGTGGCGGTGCTCGTGCCGCACTGGCGGCGGCTGTGGCGGTGCTCGTGCCACACTGGCGGCGGCTGTGCGGTAGGACAACATTTTTGAACGTTGTTGACTTTTTGTGAGCACCGTGCGGTGTTGGGACCAACACAGCACGGTCCCGGCGGTGTGCGTGGGACCGACCCCGCGGGCCATGCGCGGTCTCTGGCGGTCCACGAGCGGTCCCGACTTCCTGCTTCACCGCCAGTAACCGCATACCCGTGAGACAGGCCTTTAACAACTTCCCAATTTTCTGTAAATCTCCATTTCTAGCCTCTTGCAGATACTTAATTACAATTGCGATGCCACCAACAGCTGTACTTTCAGCTGCTTGGTCCCCAAGCACTGCAATTTCCTCCCTTAACCTCGTCATCTCCTCTCATTTAGGAGGCTCATTAAATCCCTCTTCTTTGATCATCTGAACTAATATCTCCTCGTGTGGCTTTGTGTCAATTTTTTAAATTCTAAACACTCCTATGAATCACATAGAAATGTTTTAGTCATTTAAAGACACCCTATGTAATAAAATTCGTTAAGTTATGGAAATTAATATGACCACATGGTTCAAGCAGTCCTTCCAAGTTTCAGGAATCTGGAGAAAAATGGTTACTAAGAGATATATTTTTGCCCAGGGTGAATAAAAAATTCATTCAGTAAATAAAATACATCCAAATAAAAGAGATAAAGATACAGAAAGTGGAGGAAAGTAATTTGAGAAACTCAGCGGGTGCGGCAGCATCTATGGAGCGAAGGAAATAGGCAACGTTTCGGGCCGAAACCCTTCTTCAGACTGAAGAAGGGTTTCAGGTCTGAAGAAGGGTTTCGGCCCGAAACGTTGCCTATTTCCTTCGCTCCATAGATGCTGCCGCACCCGCTGAGTTTCTCCAGCACTTTTGTCTACCTTCGATTTTCCAGCATCTGCAGTTCCTTCTTGAGGAAAGTAATTTGTTGAATTGAACCTTTATCAGTCGAAAGTCTAATTGGCTACCTATATGGGACAATACCATGGCATGTTCAAAGTAAGGGGAAGAATTGAATCAAAAAGAACAAAATATTTTTTTTAAAGACTAAGTAAATCACAATGAAAACAATGTCTTTAAAAAGAAATATTGCACTTGTTAGGAAATGACATTGCTTGAAGCCAAATAAAGTAGTGTACAAGTCAAAGATCAACATAAAGTGCTGGAGTAACTCAGCAGGTCAGGCAGCATCTCTGGAGAAAATGGATGGGTGACGTTTTGGGTCCTGATCCATCCTTTTTGTCCAGAGATACTGCCTGACCTGCTGAGTTACTCCAGCACCTTGTGTGTATCTTTGTTATAAACCAGGGTCTACAGTTCTTTGTTTCTGTACAAGTCATTTTGGTAATGCCAATCATGCATTGACTTCCCTACAGAAGCCAGAAACTAACCCAAGCTAGATCCAATGAAGAAAAAGCAGCTTGCTAAAGGAAAACTGGCAATTGTTCACTGATAAAGTCAAACAAATTTATATTCTTAACTTTGAAATGCAAAAAGAACTGGATTTTATATCAGACGTTAATAACTACACAGCTTATCACAGCACAACCAGTTCATACATTTACAATAAAAATTAAATTCTTCTTAAGTTTTACTGCACCAGGAAGACAGAATTTAGTTTCACACTGGCGTGGTAACTTCACACAATAGCTGATACTTGTCGCTATTATATGAACTGGAAAATCACCCACCGGAATGCTTATAGTAACTGGAGAAGAATTATTTCTTATAACGCCAGGAAGGTTATGCAGTGTAACAGGATTATTCTGCTGCCTGGGTGGAACAATATTTAAGTAGTCTATTTCCAAGGAGAATAAAATCAAATTCATGCACAAAGGCAATGAATCCCGAGATGTGGCAATACAAGATCTTTGCCTATTTCTTTCAAACTGCTTTTTGTTCCATTTTTATATTCATTCACAGTATGTGGGCACCCCAAATTGCTCCTAAGCCACACAGCCATTGCACAGGGCAGTGAAGAGACACCTACTCGATGGGTCTGGAACGACACTTTGGACAGTCAGAGTAAGGATGGCTAATGCACCACATGGGCTTTGATGATAATCTAGTTGTTTTATGTTCACCACTACAATGCTAGCTTTATCATTCCAGAATCACTTAACTCCCAATGACACAAATCATCCAAAACCCCAGTTGTTGCAGTGCGGATTGGAGCGCATTTCAGTTTCTTCCCAGCTGTTATCAGGCAACTGAACCACCCTATCAACAACTAGGGAGCAGTCCTGAGCTTATTGGAGACTCTCGGACTATCTTTAATCGGACTTTATCTTGCACGAAACGTTATTCTCTTTATCATGTACACTGTGTATGGATGGCTTAATTGTAATCATGTGTTGTCTATTCACTGACTAGTTAGCACGCAACAACAGTTTTTCACTGTACCTCGGTACACGTGACAATAATCTAAACTATAACTAATTTCACTATCATTCGACGGCGCCCTAGACACTGACCTGGTAACATTACAACCATGCAAACATATAGTAATACAATCAATGCATAAAGTGTCATCTTCAATAATATCCTCAATAAGATACGATAACCACATGTCTGGAGAGAAAGAAATATTCTTTTCTCTAAGAGACAAGGCTGTGTGACAAAGAAACAAGTTCACAGAAATAGGGAATTGTTTAACTTAGACAAACTTTCAGAACTCCCAAACTTTTAAGTATCACCAGCACCCCAGAGGGAAATGATAATTTAATGACCAAACAAACCATAATTCTCAAAGTATGAAAACAAAAATCAGTGTACAATAGATCAAATATCCAAATCCTAATGGACATTACATTGAGGAGAAGTGTGGTCCTAAAAATGAAAGAGAAAGTTGGAAATGATTGAGTCATGATCACCATGGATTTGCCTGGATGGATAATTCTATTGTCAGATGTTGTCGAATGTAAGATGGTCACCTACAGCGAGTCCAGGAGAAACATCTTGACCCAGTAGGTGGTTAGAATGTGAAATTCACTGCTACAAGGCGAGGCCAAGCCAAATACCAAACATATACTGGAGGAAACCCAGAAAAGAAGATAAATGAGAAAGGAATAGAATATTAAACTGACAGAATTAGATAAAGATGGGTGGGAAGGAATTCAAGTGGAGCATAAACGATGGAATAAGCTAATTGAATTATATAGCCTGTGGGCACACATTTCTTACACCTTCCCAATCACGCTGTTCCTTTCCCCTCCTCATGCTTATCGCTGAGTATCTCATTTTCTTTCTCTCTCCCCCATCTTTCCTCTCCCTCCCATCCACTTCCCTCTCTCTGGCTTCACATTTCACCTCTTCTTTCCAAACTCCCTACCTTTTGTCCCCTTTTCAACATTGGCTTGTGTCACTATCTCAATGCATCTGCCAAACCTGTATCCATCTATCACATGCCAAGCTTTTTGAAAATTGAAGCAAGTGAATTAATCCAATGTAAACAATCTTTTCTTTTAAATTTTCCCTGTAAAACTAAACGTTCCTGCAATTATTGGCATCTCTCCTCTTTGCTCTCTCTCAGCCAACTTTTCCCTCTTGATAATATTTGAAAATTGTTTTCCTGTGAGAACTTACTGCGAACACATCTGAACGGTTTATGCCATATACATTTTATGTCATTTGAGAAATTTATGATCCGTGTTACTGTCTGAGGAAAAGCATGCATCACGTGATTGCAGAAAATCTATAAACTGAGAGATTCTACCGTGCATAAAACGGCACAACAATGGATTTATGGGCAAAAGTCTCTGTGTTATTTATCTTCATCTAGTAATTCAATTCCAAACAGATTTTTCAGAGATTAATGATGATATTCAGATAGCAGAAGGTCATTTTCTAATCCAGATGACCAAATAAATGAGTTTTCTTGTGCTTAAAATACTAAACACCTAATTTTTAACACCCAAAACTAAGGGAAAAAATGTTAATTAAAATTAATTTTCATGAGTGTTTTCATTACCTTTTATTCTTCCTGCTGTTTCGTTGGTATATTTTTCCTTATAATAAAATCTTCATGTGTTGTTCTTTAATACCCGTCTACCATGAACCTTTAAAAGAATATATGGATTAAAAAAAACTTTTGGCTCACAAGGTGTACAATACCAGTTACCAAATGTCCTCCTTTTCTATGGCCCATAAATTATTATGAATAGATGATAGGTAGACAAAAATGCTGGAGAAACAGACTGAAGAAGGGTCTCGACCCGAAACGTCGCCTATTTCCTTCGCTCCATAGATGCTGCCTCACCCGCTGAGTTTCTCCAGCATTTTTGTCTACCTTCGATTTTCCAGCATCTGCAGTTCCTTCTTAAACATGAATAGATGATATGTTGCTATAAAGTCGGGGGACACACAACAGGAAACAGGCTCTCCAGCCCATCTTGTCACGTTGACCATCCACCACCTATTTAGACTGAGCGTGCATTAATCTCATTAGTTGTTCTCCCCACACTGTCAGGAACTCTCCTCAGCCTCTACCATTCAAATGGGGCAATTTACCATGGCCAATTAACTGAACAACTTGCTCATCTTTGGTGTATGTGAGAAAACCAGAGCACCCAGAGGAAACCCACGCCACTGCAAGAAGGTAGAAACTCCACACAGACAGCACCAGGTCAGGACTGAACCCCTGTCTCTGGCACGGCAAGGCAATTGATCTATTGGCTGCACCATCAGTATTCTCTAAGGAATGAAGTCCAATGGCCTGGATTTTGGTGTTTTGTCCAGTACTTCCATAAGGAACTGCTAGCATTTATCCTCATAACGGTCGCCAAACCCATGATCATTCCTTCAAATGCAGAAGCCTCACTCTTCCTGCTGTAACATTGCCATGTAACATGCAATCTGAGCTCTACCACGTTGCTCCCCGCAAAGTCAAACAGTAGAGCACGAATCTGCTGGAATTCCCCAGCATTTACACAGGGAACCTGCTCTTGAATCCGGCAAAAGGTAATGCATGTCACAGGTTGCACAAGCCCATTCTTAACATTAAGGATTTTGTGGATGCAAGGAAGGAACGAAGGCATCAATTTATTTTGTTTAAATTATGTCTTTACTGTAATGCAGTTATTTAAAGAGCAAAACTGGAGGCAGGACTTTGTCGCCAAAGTTCTTCTGAAGAGCTACAGAAGTGGGCTTTACTCTTGCTTGTCCACGTGATCCAATTCTAGTGTTCGAGGCACTGGCCCACTCTGCTCCAAAACGATCTTGGCCAGCAAGGTCATCCTTCCAGATACGAACAAGATTAATGCATACGATACATTGATGCATCTCAGCTGTGTGGAGGCTGGGGCCCCACCAAGTCAATCCTGGGCTCTGCTGCAGGATTAAGATTGGATTGATTCTCCCAGGCCAATATTTAATTGTTATTAAATAAGGCAAAGTTCAGCTCAACCAAAGTATTCATTCTGCTTTGTTAGAACATTCCTTTACTGGAGTCTGTATTTTAATTCAAGACTGCATGTCAGGAGCAACTAGCATGTGAAACAATTCTGCATTTGACACAGAGTATGGCACCTTTAAATCTAGCATCCACACTTCTCTCACATTTGCATGAGCACTAGCAAGACAATGGTTCCTGTGCGGGCTCTGTAATTTTCAAATACTGCATTTGTGATCCGTTCCGTGTGTTCCTCAGCAGGGATTTGTAGTCATTTGGAAATCAGCAAACATCAGTATTAGTTAGAAAATTCCCAGTGCAACAATTTTACAGATGTATAAAATATGGCATATTGTTTGATTGTGCTTTACGATGTCCCTTATCAAAATATAAATGTCCTTGGTAACTAACATACTGGGTTCCTTTACTATGGAAGGTTGCCAATTTCTTGCGTTGTTCAAATAGGCAATCTTTATGTCTGTATCCAATAATGTAGCATTGGCAGGGATTCAGCAACACAAAACAGGCTCCTTATTCATGAAGACATCATTGCTGGAGTTTAATCAAACTAAGTTTGCATGAAATATTCACATGCATACACATTCCAGCAGATAACGATGGAAGTGGGCACCATTGTTATTTTTTTGCTGTTTTCATTTGGAGTTGCTAAATCCAATTATTTTATCTCTGTAGTAAACAGCTGAAAGATACCCAGGAACAAAACCGCAGTATGATTTGCCTGACCCTGCTCTGCACCAGGTTTAATGGTTAATGGTTATCTATCTGCCACCCGTGACTAAAGTTTCCTTGAACAAGAGTATTTCTGTAGCACTTAAATGGTTCCTTAATTCCATTACAAATGGACCAGTGCACTATGACCAGTTTAATTGTTCAGAAGAAGCCAGATTATATTACAAACAAGTGATTAAGTACCACAGGTAATGTATCATTGGAAAATGAACAAACAAATCCTCTTGGAAACAGATTACATTGACAATTGTGCATTTTTCAACAGCAACAAAGGCAAGCCCTTTACCTTATCCAGCTTCATTACTTCATCTATACCTCCAGATACTCTGACGCCTCCTCTCTGCTCGAGTCACTAAGAACACGGTGGCGCAGTAGCACAGCGGTAGAGTTGCTGCCTTATAGCGCCAGAGATGCCAGGTTCGATCCTGACTACAGGTGCTGTCTGTACGGAGTTTATATTTCTCTACCCGTGACCTGTGTGGGCTTTCTCCGGGATCTCCGGTTTACTCCCACACTCCCAAGGCGTACATGTTTGAAGGTTAATTGGCTTGATATAATTGTTAATTGTCCCAAGTATGTGTAGAATAGCGTTAGTGCCTGGGGATCGCACGGACTCGGTGAGCCGAAGGCCCTGTTTCCTCGCTGTATCACTAAACTAAACACAATAGAAAATGTTCTCAATGACACGGTGTGCTAACTGAAATACTTTTATTGTGATACTGACTTCCAAATTAAGTTATGCTTAGGTTTATTTGTTTTACAAAAGTCAGCCAAATAATTGTGATAAAATCTTCAGGGAATTGTATTTTCTTTAATATAAACATCCTGCCAGAGGCACTCAAATTTATGCTGATCTCACAAAAAATAGAAAGCACAGCTTGAATTTAACAATAACTGGTGAAGACAACCACTCCTTGCTCACAGCAAGTACTAACATGCTGCACTGTGAGGGAAAAGGACAGAGCACCTTGCCTGAGAGTTACCTGGCAAAATTGTCATCAAATTTAAGTGAAGTAACCGAGGAACATCCTCTCCCTTCTCAACTTCAGGCTCAACAGTTTCTGCACCTTCAATTCACAGTCTTCACTTCTTTCAAACTAGCTGAGAGTTATTGCAATTAGCATTTGCTGTTCTTGTGCATCTTTTCATCGTCTGAATCCCTAATCCCATCCGATTCTGAAAGCTCTCTCTGCATAAATGCTAGTTGCCTATCTCAACGGTTCATATGCTGAGAGAATGGAGCAGCTGGGCTTGTACACTCTGGAGTTTAGAAGGATGAGAGGGTATCTCATTGAAACATATAAGATTGTTAAGGGTTTGGACACGCTAGAGGCAGGAAACATGTTCCCGATGTTGGGGGAGTCCAGAACCAGGGGCCACAGTTTAAGAATAAGGAGTAAGCCAGTTAGAACGGAGACGAGGAAACACTTTTTCTCACAGAGAGTGGTGAGTCTGTGGAATTCTCTGCCTCAGAGGGCAGTGGAGGCAGGTTCTCTGGATGCTTTCAAGAGAGAGCTAGATAGGGCTCTTAAAAATAGCGGAGTCAGGGGATATGGGGAGAAGGCAGGAACAGGGTACTGATTGGGGATGATCAGCCATGATCACATTGGCTGATCATCCCCAATCAGTACCCTGTTCCTGGCTCGAAGGGCAGAATGGCCTACTCCTGCACCTATTGTCTATTGTCTATTGTTCCTGTGGTCCACTGCAGCATGGAGGCTTTTACAGCAGAAATGACCTAGGACACAGGGGAATGAGAGGAATAGATCAGGTAGACACACAGAGTCTCTTGTCCAGAGTAGGGGAATAGAGAACCCGAGAACATAGGTTTACGGTGAGAGGGGGGGGAGAAATTTAATAAGAACCTGAGGGGTGATTTTTACCCACAAATGGTGGTAGGTGTATGGAATGAGCTGCCAGAGAGGGCAGTTGAGGTAGTTTAAGAAAGAGTTCGACAGGTACATGGGTAGGACAGGTTTAGAGGGATATGGGCAGCAGGCAGGTGGGACTAGTGTAGATGGGACATGTTGGCCGGTGCGGGCAAGTTGGGCGGAAGGGCCTGTTTTCACACTGTATGACTCTATGACAAGTGAATTAAACATACATCTGATTGCCTTCCCCATTCACAAGTAACGCTGCTTAGGGTGGTGGAGTTCCTTCAACCGTAGACACTAAAGGGATAAAATGATATTTGAAGCAACAAAGACATTATGATTCAAAGTCCATGGGCAATAAGTCAGATAAAGTATTTTCTTATTTGCAATGCCCACAATAGTTAAATAATGTGTCAACATACTAAGAGTTATCCTCCGATTCAGATTTGTTTATTGTCATATACATCGTGGTGCAATGAAATTCTTTCTTCACATGAAGCTCACAGAGTAAACAATAAATAAGTACAACAATAAAGGCAATGTAAATGCAAAACAGCAGAATGGGGCTAAGATTGTACTGCAATCTGAAGTAGTACAAGGTGCAATAACTGAATACCTGAATGTGGGAGAGTTAAGCTTGAGAGTAATGGGCCAGTCGCACTGGCGATTTTTTGGGTGACTACAGGCGACTGCTGCAAAATTTTCAACATGTTGAAAATTTTTCGGCAACAGTGGCGACAATTTTGGCTGTCCTAAGTTGTCGTAGGTGCTGTCGTAGGTTGTCGCCAGGTGTCGTAGGTGAATTCCATTAAAACTAGTTCCTGGCAATCGCCTAAGTGGGACAGGCCCTTAAGCAGCAATACCTCCGGAAAGAGATTGCAAAAAACGGTGATCAGTTCAAGCGTGTGATAGCTGTGGGGAAGAGTTGTTCTTAAGTCCGGGCTTTCAAGCTCTTGTTTCTTCTCCCAGAAGGTAGAAGAGAGAAAAGGGAAGGGCCAGGGTAGCAAGAACCTTGGTGATACTTCCAGCTTTTTTTTGATACAATGCATTGTGAAGATTGACTGGATGAATGCCTGTGATAGACAAGCCTGTGATAGACTAGGCTGTGTTCACCACTCTCTGAAGGTTCAGGCGGTCAAGAGCAGAGCAGCTTCCATATCAGGCTGAGATGCATCCCATCAAAATACTTCATGTAATGCCTCGGTGAAAGTTTAAGAAAATCCTCGCGGGCATGCTGAATCTTCTCAGATGCTTAAGACCCTTTGGGTCTCAACCCGAAACACCACTCGTTCCTTCTCTCCCGAGATGCTGCCTGTCCCGCTGAGTTACTCCAGCTTTTTGTGTCTATCTTCGGTTTAAACCAGCATCTGCAGTTCCTTTGGTACAGATGGATCTGGATGTGCCTGGAGGAGCGGGGCGGATGGTTTGTGATGTGGTGCCCTTCTTCTGCTGCTTTCTCAGTGCGCATTCACTAACTGGTTTTCCCTACTATTCTCCATGCTCCTTTGCCACTTTGAGTGTCCATGGGCTAGATTCCCAGCAGCAAGAAGGGACAGTTCCAGGAATTATCGGTGGCTGCTACAGGAACCTAAAGGCCTTCCTCCTGCACCATCCTTTCAGCCATACATTCATCTGCCCAATCCTTCTATTTATATACTCACTCTCATGTGGCTCTGGATTACAATCAGTGATCATTGAAGGAGATGATGAATTTCAAGTATTTCATCATCGATGCCTGCTTCTATGTTTTCCAGAATCTCGATGTGAATCATCATTGTTGTCGGGCAGTAAGATGCAGCAAGGCAGCATGGTTGATGATATTTATCTCGTGAATGCGAAGTGTAAGGTCTATCTTCTTCTCGGCTTCAGTGAATAAGTTGATGCGGGCTTGGAGCTTGGCTTCAGGTTGTGGCACACGCAAGCATCCCCCACATACTGCATCCGACTGAGTGGTGGATGATCTTCGTTCTGAAGTGTGGTCAAACATACGCAGCAGTCCATTTGTGAAACGTCAAATCACATTGTCAACAGAACAAAAAACCTTGATCTAATTTTTAAACAAGCAGGAAATAGATATAAGAGAACTGGCAGACTGCAGGTTCAATAAATACGTCATATCTAGAAATAGATAAAAAACAATAACAATGCTTTACTTTGCACTCCTGTGGTTAAAAGGCTCCATTCTCAGTGGCAGCTGATGCTCCACGAGCTACTGTACTGCACATTGAGATTTGCTATTTCACACCTAGACTGTAAAAGTGAAAACGACCTGTGAGGGAAAACCGAACACTTACTCAATGGTCGGATGAAAAAAATGCTTCTGGCATAATTGAGTGCAAGTTACTGCTGTCCTATTCCAGGCAATTTTGGGCACATACTTCGAAACAATATACAGAAGGTTACCCTGAACATTAAGCAAATTTTACTGCTTTAAAATTGCACTAATTTTTCCAAACTTCATGAATAAGAAAAATATATTCAATGAAAGTTACTTATTATATTTAGTTATGATTAGTTTAGTTTAGTTTATTGTCACGTGTACCGAGGTACAGTGAAAAGCTTTTTTGTTGCTTGCTATCCAGTCAGCAGGAGGCCTATATATGATTACAGTCAAGCCGCCCGCAGTGTACAGATACAGGATAAAGTGAATAATCAGATAATAAGTGAATAAGTGATGTGAATAATAAGATAAAGTCCAGTAAAGTCCGATTAAAGATGGTCCGAGGGTCCCCAATGAGGTAGATGGTAGGTCAGGGCCACTCTCTAGTTGGTGATAAGATGGTTCAGTAAAGCAACTGCAGAATCAAACAAATGAAATAATACTTCACAACCTGCAAGGTGCCGCACCTCACCCTCGCCTGGAGGCCTGGCTTGCTCGTCGCAGAGCCACGAAGCCTGTTTTTGAGAAGGAAGCTGCTGAGCCCAGCCTCTGCTCATCTTGAGGACCAGAGAACCGGAGAGAAGGGTGGAGAGAAACAAGATGGTGGTGGCGGGTAAAGGGACGATGGAGGAACTGGGTTCTTGCCTCCCGCACACTCAAGGTTGACTGCGAGAGGCATCCTGGGGCACAAAGGCAGAACGGTGGGTGGCCGGATAGAGGGACGATGGTTCGCTGGCCGATCCGTACCAAGGCAATGGCTGGAGGCCCTGCACCAGCCTGGGGCTCAACTGGATCGGGCATCGCTCCAAGAGACCAAGTGCGCAGTCCAGACGCAGCCTGCAGCGGCACCAACGTGGAGGACACCTACAACTTTGCTTGTCCTGGCCAACCCTGCAACGCCGCCAGGACAATGTCCTTTATGGCCAGCTGCACTTAAAGCAATTTGGACGCCAAACCTTGTATATTGTCTTAGTGGACTATTTCTAAACGTGTTGTACTTAATCTAGGATTGTGCTTATGTATAGTAAAACTTTGCTGAACTGTATGCAAAAAAAATAATTTGACTGTACCTCGGTACATATGACAATAAAGAAACATTAAACCATTGATGAAGCGCTCACCTTCGAGAAACAGACAACGCGAAGAACAGATAAAGCCCAAAGTGCTGGAATAACTGAGCAGGTCAAGCAGCATCTTTGTAAAACATGGATTGGTGACGTTTTGGGTCGGGACCCTTCTTGAACCTGATGAAAGATCATCCACTAAATCCCACCCCATGGCTGCTGCCTGAACTGCTAAGTAGGTCCAGCATTGCACATTTTAATAATATAAAAAGGAATGTTGGTACTACAACCTAGCTCAAAGTTCAAATCTTCCAATTTCCATTCCTTGTTAACAAAATGCAAGGTGACAAATGAAACAAATATCTTGTTTTGAATCCAATTAATACTTCTTCTGTCCTGATGTGCGGGCAGGAACGGCCCTTGATGAAAAGCTACATTAAAAACCCAGCCATTTCAAGAAAGGCAAGCCACACTGCTAACTTGCCATTCCATGTGACATTATCACATGACAAACGTATCACATGCTGTGTGCAGCACAAAAAACATGCCATTTAACAAGAGCGTTATGTGAAAACTGCAGTGAGAAACAAGACAAAAACAAAAGCATAACTATTGCTAAATCACAGACTTCATGGGAAACAAGGCATAAACAATACGATAAACAAAACTGTTGCTAAACTGAAAATCTTCCGAAGCTCTTGAGGCTTAAACCATGAACCGAACTTGGCTAAACGTTCAAAACAATTAACTAATTTGAGTGCATTTTGTAAAAGGTTATGAGCTCTGCTCCACTGACTTTGACATTTCCATCCTCTGTTGGCCATTTATTGCAGATTTTTATTTTACAGATGCTTCATTTGAGAATATTGTTTAAAAAAACCCTGAAATTATAGACATGCCAAAACTGTTTTAGTTCCTCCAGGATTCATTGCGTTTTAAAATACATTTTATCCAATGAAAGGTTATACTTACGCAGTCTTATGATTCAATACTCTTCACAGAGTGCTTTGTTACCTGATAAAGGAAAATTTGCCAATTAAATCCATTAATACAGCAGATTATTCACTCGCTGAAAGGCATTATGTTGGAGTAGATACTAATTAAAAACCCACTAAATTATTATTATCCAGTTCCACAAATCTTTGTTTCTCTATCTTCAACATTCATTTGAGGGAATAATTAAGGATATATCTTCCTTGGTTACCACTGCAACTTGTACAGAGAGAAAAATATATCTGCCAGGACGATTTAGATTTTAATCCTGCAACCAGGAAGTTTACTATAGGAATCAGAATTTATCGATTTTGCCTTTCCATTCATATCAGCATCACCATCAACAACTGTCAAACAAGTACATGAAGAGGCTTCTCTCATAGATCCTCGCTCTGGGGAAAGCAAGCATCAGAAAACTGAGCGTTGAAAAATATATCTATAAAGAACATTAATAGAAAAGATGGCAATAGAATGATATTGTGGCCTGAGGATTCAGTGTGCCAGGGTGCCAATCTCTTTTGGAACACTGCTCAAGTTATGATTCTTTGCAAGAGCCTAGACAATTAATAATTCTACCTTCTACAGCTCTGAGAGTTATCACAATCAAATTCAATCTCCAACCTTAACCTCCATCAAGAATCACCAGAAGCCTCCCCTTTGCCACAAAGCATACCCCAAGGCAAATCCAGCTGGGATCAGCTAACTCCATAGAGGCGGCAGATACTAGCCAGGGCCTTTCTGTCATTGATAGCACAGTTCAACCATGGGAAACTTACTTATATTTGCAACTCAGATAGAGGTATGTGAGAACATTAGAGCAAAGGGGAGCTTTATCTCACAAATACAGCGGGATCTAATTTCTGGCACAGATCGATTTCCCTTCAGTATCAACTTCGGGAACTACAACCGTGCCAAAAAAAATAAATACTCTTGGTTACCATTGCAATGAAGGAAACTACTTTGCCCAATTTTGCAGGGAAATTATGTTAGACAGGATCAAAACAAAGGGTGTAACCAGTGTTTCAGGAACTCAACCGATTATAGTTAACCTACGAGGGGTTCTATTTGGCTGCAATTTACAGTCTGCAGCCACCGACCGAATCCAAAAATAATAAAACTTTATTACTGGTAAATAGCTGGAGATTAGTTTTAACTATTTCAGGACCGTAGCACATTCACTAAAATCATAAACATTGAAAATAATATTTCATAAAGGATTGTTTTGGACAAAATAATAAGAATGCATATTATATCTGTGCACAGTGGTGCAGCGGTAAGGGCGGCACGGTGGCGCAACAGGAGAGTTGCTGCCTTGCAGCGCGAGAGACTCGGGTTCGATCCTGACTACTCCTGCTGTCTGTACGTAGCTTGTATGCTCTCCCTGTGACCACGTGGGTTAGCACCGAGTGCTCCGGTTTCCTCCCACACTCTAAAGACGGACAGGTTTGTCGGTTAATTGGCTTCGGCAAGTTGTAAAATTGTCCCAGGCATGGGAAGGTTAGTATACGGGATGATCGCTGGTGGGCCGAAGAGCCTGTTTCCGCACTGTATTTCTGAAGTTCAGGCCTTAAAGTCCGGCCATAATCCCTCTCCTGATTGGTTTTCATACAGTCCAGTTTGTGTGTGCATGTGCAAGAATGACTAACAAATTAGTGGTGTAATAAGGCCACTTACTAAGACCTCAAAATGCTGCCCCTGTCTGTTCCAGTTCAGTTGCAACCACAGCAGTTTGCAAACACCTACTGCTACATCTCTGAGCAAACTCGCATAAACCCACTGCATCGGTGAGACCGGGCATAGGAGAGGCAACCGCTTCACTGAACAGTTGCGCTGTGTTTTCAAGGGCCAGCTGAAGCTCCATGTCGATAGCCATTTTAATTCCCTTCCAATACCGACCCGAATGTCCTCGACCTCCACCACCAACACGGTGAAATCACAAACAAAAGAACAGCACCTCATGTTCCACTTTGGTATCCTACAACCCAACTGAATCATCTAATTTCACTAATAACAGGAAATAAACCAAATATGGTTCTGAGTACATGGGTACAACAGGTAGTGCATAGAAAAAAGAATCAGAGTGCAGTACATAATGTTACAGCCATGGAAAGTCCAGGTAATAAAAGTGCAAGGTCCGCGCTGTATCTTTAAAGTCTAAAGTAAAGTATAAACAGTAGGAGCACAGCCTCATGGTCAGATTTTCCAAAATGTGGACTGGGATAGAAGGGTAGGCAGCTTTGCTGGTTGTGTCGCAGTAGCCTCCGGCATTTTATCCTCCAATGCGACAAAAGACATGTCGATAGTATTTTCTAAAGGGCCTGTCCCACTTGGGCGTCATTTGCGCGTCATTTACACGACAGGCCGGTAGTGACGGACGCGCGACTGTCATGCAAAAATCGTCTAGCAGTACGACAGTCGCGCGCCAAGTGCTCTTGAGGGCCCTGCTTCTTTTGGGAGCCATTTGCGATGTCGTTCGTACTTAGTCCGATCTCCGTGGCAAGGATTTTCCCACTGAAATTTTTTCAAAACTACGTGTGCTTTATACCCATGTGGTCACGTGGTGCAGAGCTCAAATGACGCGCAAATGGCGCGCTGACGGCGTACGGGCGGCACATGGTTACTGACGTTGACGCACAGTGATGGGCAATGTTCGTGCGTCACCGTGCGTCACCACGCGCTATACGTACACCGTCAGTACGTCAGCGTGCGCTAGGGATACGTCACGGAGGTGGCGTGCAAGGATTTTGAGCATCCCAAAATCCTGGGGCGCCGCGCGTTACCCCGCGTCACTGCATATGCCACCATGCCTCACCACGCGCCAACCAAATTTTAGGATGTTGCGTAAATGACGTGCAAATGACCAAGAAGCAGACCCTCCACCTCTTGCCTTGCACGAGGACGCCGCAAAGTCCATCCGGTGAATTGAGAAGGCCTCCTGTTGTATGGCACAGTCAGGTGAAGCAGGTGTGAGCCATGTCTCTGTAAAACAGAGTACACGCAGTTTCTCAATTCCCTAAGCTAGGTCTGTCTTGCTTTAAGTTCACCCAGCTTGTTTACAATAGCTTGGATTTTCAATATGTTGGGATATTCAAACTAAGATAAGATCAGAAGAATGGCCAAGATGTAAAAGCAGAAAGACAATAATGAAAAAAGGAGGAAACGATTTAATGAATTCTTATTTTTATTGGATTTGTTGATCGCTACTACTTTTAATTATTAGCTATCTCCAGATGTTTAATTGCTGTGATGTGAAAGGTCAGTATATTTTTAAATATGCTAACACCAGCCAACTGATACAAAACCTATTATTTCTCATATTAATTAGTCTGCTAGTTAAGATTCTTTAAAAAAGAATAACACAGATTAATATCATCAGTAAATCTTAGCATTGTTGCTCACTTATACTACATCGCCAGTTGGATCAATGCAAGCACTTCATCTCAAAAAGGTTTGCGGTTTTCTACATCTTTAGGGCTCCAGAGCCTTCAGTTCAGTTCAGTGCAGCAGTCTCAGCAATGGAAACTGTTGGATGCAGTATTAAACCCAGGACCTATTTTAAATATTACGCCACTCTTCAAAGAAGAGTCGGCGTTTACTTCTTAAACTAACATTACTAAAGCAGAGTGACTGGACAGATCACGAAGGGTCTCGACCCAAAACGTTACCCATTCCTTCTCTCCAGGGATGCTACCTGTACCGCTGAGTTACTCCAGCATTTTGTGTTCAGATCACATTTAATGTAAGTTTATTGATGCCCCTACCATCATTCACAACATTGACTTCATTTCAGAATATATTCCTTCAAAGCTTTAAAGATATCCTGAAACATGCTATATTGCTACCCAGTCAGTTCTTTAAATATTAGTAAAAATTGAATATCACACTCCACATAGTTTGATTTAAGTATAACAAAATATTGCAGCTCAGACTGAAATAGATATTAATGCAGAGAAACTTTGCCAAATATCCACAATGATTTTTGGAGTTGTGGCTAGATTGAGGTGAAACTACTGGTTTGTAAATGTTAAACAGAGAGAAAAAAAAATCACTGAGCCTTGAGTGGATTAGAACAACACAAAATGACTTCCCCCAATTGCTGAAACAGGGATTCTGATCACCGAGGAACTGCTTTTGTAAACGAAAGGGCTCTTGGACTGGTTGTGCCGTAAACAGAATATGCTTGAATGTAATCATGGGCAAGGCATTGACCCCTCAATGACAAAAATCACTGAGGAAGTGAAGACCAATGTTGCACAACCAAAATAAAGTGTGTTAACCCTCAAGCATATAACCTACTTGATTTGAAAAGGAGGAAGAGATATTATTTTTTATCAAAAACAGAAGTCGTCCTATTTTCAAAACTGATGAATTTTCCAACTTGAAGAGACTGTATTCTGACCCAAAATCTACAGATATCTGTCTTAGTTGTTAACTTGCTAGAGATATAAACGCAGCTGTACTAAGTTTAACAAAACTATTAATGCACTTATTATGGACACAATTATAATTTTGACAATAGCCAAGTAGATGTTCTCCCACTGTGTTTCACTCTGTAATTAATTCACTCAGATCAATCAATGAGCAATAGTGAACTATCTATTTTCTTGGATGTTATCTTAATACACAACATAAAACTTGGAGGCATAAAGACCCGTGAATAGATATAAACAGGATGGTGCAAAGGGTAGATAGGTAGCAGGTGAAATTGAAAGCCAAGAAATGTGAAATGTTAATTTCTGGAAGTATGAAAATGGTACAATTTAAAAACAACACAGATGTGAGGGTATGTCTGAAAAGTTTGTTGGAAGTGGGAAGTGCTGACAGCAGTACAGCTGCTGCCTTATAGCACCAGAGACCCAGGTTCGATCCTGACTATGGGTGCTGTCTGCACAGAGTTTGTATCTTCTCCCTATAACCCCATGGGTTTCATCCAGCAGCTCCGGTTTCCTCACACATTCCAAAGACGTGCAGGTTTGTAGGTTATGTGGCTTCTATAAAGTGTCTCTAGCGTGTAGGATAGAACTAGTGTACGGGTGATCGCTGGTCGGCTCGCACTCGATGGGCCAAAGGGCCTGTTTCCAAGCTGTATCTCCAAACTAAACAATGTTAACAACATTGTCATCCACATCCTTAGTGGAGATAACAGTGGGCTCAGCATCGACCCCTGCAGTACTCCACTCTACGCTAGGCTCCAATCAGAACAACAATTCTCCACAACTACTCTTTGACTCCTTTCTCCCAGCCAACTTTGAATCCAACAGGCTAGCTCAGCTTAGATTACATGCCCTCTAACCTTCCCACTAGGCTACGATGCTGGACTTTGTCAAAGGCGTTACTGACGTTCATGCAGACAATGTTCAATGCCTTGCCCTCATTAATCCTCTTGGTGACCTCTTCAACAACTCTATCAGATTTGTGAGACAAGATTTCACACACACACAAAGGCACGCTGACCATCCCTAATCAGTCGTGCCTATCCAAATACTGGTAGATCCTGCCCCAAAGAATTATTTCCAAACAACTTTCCCACCACTAACGTTACGCTCAACAACCTGTAGGTCCCTGGATTGTCATGGCTGCCCTTCTTAAATAACAGTATACCATTGGTCACCCTGTAGTCTTCCAAAACTTAACCAAATGATAGCTAATGATGATGAAAATATCTCTAAAATGGACTCTCCAATTTCCTCCCAAGCTTCGCATAAGATCCAAAAAATGCGCGGTCAGCTGCGGGGGATTTATCCACCTTAATGCATTTTAAAACGGCTGATACAGTGCAAGATGTAGAATTTTGGTAATTTAAATCACGAAATTATACAACAAATTGCATGGCCGTCATGAGTTGTAAAACAGAGAGACCTCAGAGTATAGGTACATAATTCCTTGTTACTCAGGCCATTGAATATTGGAGACTCGTGTAACAACTGTGTAAGTTGTTGGTGAGGCTATACTTGGAGTATTGCATGCAGTATAGGTTGCCCAGCTATACAACGGATGTCATTAAACTGGAAAAAGATGCAGTAAAGAGTCTTAGGGATGTTATGACTTATGAGATGATGATATGACTTATTATCCAATAAGATCAAGATCATTCTATTTTACCCACAATTCATGTTACATGCTCGGGATCTTCACTTGACAAAACGGATCCTTAAAATCGGCTTTGTAAGTCTCCCTTCGTTAGGGTGCCTTGCTGCCTTCTCTTTATTTGTGGAACAATGCACCATATAGCTGCCCTAAATGTGTCTGCAGAATAAAAACCAAGGTAATAGTGACCCCCATGGGTACCGTTAATACATTGCAGTCAAATGCCCATCACAATAGTGGAATATCTTGGTGAGAACTTGTCGTGACATTCCATTTAAGCATCTCTCTTAAGAGGCATAGACAGCACATAAATAGGCCCTTTGGTCCACCATGTCAATGTTGACCATGGAGTACCTAACTATACTCATCCTATTTTCCAGAAACCGTTTAAGAGGCTTACGGGCCAAATGCAGGCAAATAGGACCAAATCACGTAGGCAACTTGATTGGCATGGATGAGTTGGGCCATAGAGCCGCATGTCCTTGCTGTGTAACTCTATGATTCTTGGACATTAGGCTCATAACCTTCCATGCCTTGGCATTTAGATACTTCTTAAATGTTGAAGGGTCTCTGCCTTAACCACCTCCTTGGGTGGTGCAATTAGATTTTAGAAGAAAAAAAAATCTTCCTCAGCTCCATTCCTAACCTCCTGTACCTCACCTTAAGAAGTATTCCCCCTCTGGTATTATACAGTTTTGCTATTGGGAAAAGTTTCTTCTTATCTCCCCCAATTGCCTCCCCTTATTATTTTGCACACTTTGATCAGGTCTCCTTCAGCCTCCTCTCCTGTAAGGTAAACAAACCCAGCCTTTCCAATCCCTTCTCATAACAAATATTCCATCCCAGGCAACACCCTGGGGGTTTCCAACATCCTGGTGGACTTCCTCTGCACCTTCTCCAGCACAACTATTTTCTTCCTACTATAAATGTGACATACAGAACTACACACAGTACTCCGGTTGTGCCTTACCCAAGGATAAACAAAGTTGTACCATGGTCTTTCCATTCTTATGATGTGTGCCCCAGATAAGAAAGGCTCTTATGCCTCCATGCTCATTCAGCTCCAATCGACTCCATCACAAGCAATTGCATGGCACCTCCCACATTTGGAAAATAACAGTATCTATGGATCACATTGTCAAGTTTCATGTTAGCCTGCCTGCACTTACATAAAATACTCACCTTTTACTTTAAGCTCAAACGTTGGAATGTGCGTTTCTGCTTTTTGCCAACTATTAACATCCACAATTATTTATTAAAAAGAGAAAATTGAGTGTTGTGGAAAACAGGCTGCATAACATACTAGAATTAATGTTAAATAGATGTTGATAGTCACTGTGAAATCAGTGGGCTGAAGGGAGACACAAAATGCTGGAGTAACTCAGCGGGTCAGGCAGCATCTCTGGAGGAAAGGAACAGGTGACGTTTCGGGACAAGACCATTCTTCAGACTGAAGGGTCTGCTTCCGTGCTGTGAGATTTTAAGCTATTTCAACCAACTGGAGGCATGTGTTGAAAATGGCAGAAACTATTCAGTAGAAATAGCTCTGTATCAATTGTTGTTGTTCATCGGTCATTCCACTGTAGTTTGTGCACACTGTGTGTGGTATTTCACCAACATAGGAATGACGATTCCACATATTCTTCTCATAATAATGGGGAAGTTAAAGCTTTTGCCAAGGATAATTAACAGAACAATTATATTACATATCTTAAATAATAAATAGAGGCCACAAATTCAACATTCACCATTAAATAGTATTCAAATCATGACAACTGATTAATAATAAATATATTGAGAATAATACTGAAGTAGTGAGTTGAAAGTCAGTGGGTTTGACGCAAGTAGTTACAGAGAAAAATCTGGGTTTTTTTTCTGAACACCACTGTACATGAATACTATTTCACAAGATATTGCTGGATAACATCTCGTTTAACTTGCCATCTTTAGTTGTGTTACTGTCAAATATGGTGAGTCAATGGGAACCATCTGAGCCACTTCCCTTCCAGCTGCCTCAGCACAGGAAGAGAAGCTGAATGTATTGTCAGCAAAACCTATTTGTTTTTCAACACCCAATTTTCTCTTTAGAATGGATTCCAGAGTGCTAATGGCTCTCACCATACGACTTAGTTGCTTGCAGCATGCCGAGTGCCAAATCCTGCCCTTCCCCAGCATCCACTCCAAACAGATTCTATTATATCAGTAGGGATTGTAAACTTGGCTATTTCCCACTTGTCCATAAATAAAAATAATAATTGTCCCAGGTTAAACATATTCATTGAAATGTCAGGGATCTGGTCATCACTGATAAGGCGACCATTTATTGTCCATCCAAAATTGTCCTTGAGGATAAGATGTCAAGCCACCATCTTGAACCGCTGCAATCCTTCAGATGACGGCTACACTATAATTGGTTGTTTTTTTGTGTGTATGTATGTGCGCATGTATATATACAGTATATATTAGTGTGGCGGCACCTAACAAACGGCAGCGGCTCGACTGCAGTCCGTCTGTCTTTTTTTTAATTTTTGTCCCCTTAGATGTATGTTTTTGGTTTTAATTTTTATTATTTTTAGCTGTGTATATGTGGGGGGGTGGGGTGGGGGAAACCATTTAATCTCTTCTCTGTACGGGGACCCGACTTTTTCCCTGTCGGGTCTCCGGTGTCGTTGGGCCTAACATCGCGGAGCCGGCGGCGGCCTCCAACCGGAACCAACCTGAGGGCTCCAGTCGCGGAGCCTGCGGACTCACCATCGCTGAGCTGGCTGACTTCGGAGCGGGGAGAGCTGTGGTGGCGCACGGCTGCAACCCGACTTCGGAGCTTCGAAGGCTCCGGCCGCAGGCCCGGTGGACAGGAACATGGGGAGCTCGCAGGTTCCTGGTGGGAGACTGCTTTTCGGAGCTCCCGCAATGGCAACTTCTCCCGCCGGAATCGCGGGGTTTAAATGACTCGGAGCGGGGCCTAACATCGCCCGGCCCGGCTTAAACTGCCTCGACACTTACCATCGCCCGCCGTGGGCTTTAACATTGTGAGCCCTTGTCGCCTCGACGCTGCAGTTGGACTGCTGGACCACGGAAGAAGAACAAAGGGAAGAGAGAAGACTTTTGCCTTCCATCACAGTGAGGAGGTGTTGGAGATTCACTGTGATGGATGTTTGGGTAAGTTGTGTTAAGTGTGTGTCTTGGTTTTTATGTAATGTCTTACTGCAGGAATAAAATTTCGTTCAAACCTTGTCTGTTTGAATGGCAATAAAAGGCATTCTATTATATATATATATATACATATGATTTTTATATGATATATGTATGATCAATATATATATATATATATGCGTGTGTGTGTGTGTGTGTGTATTTGTGAGAACTTTTTTTATACACAACTTTTTCTCTCTCTTGTTTATTATATTGTTTACAGTGCACTATGTTTACAGATTCGCTCCATAGATGCTGCTGCACCCGCTGAGTTTCTCCAGCATTTTTGTGTACCTTCGATTTTCCAGCATCTGCAGTTCCTTCTTTAACACATGTTTACAGATTCTGTTGTGCTGCTGTAAGTAAGAATTTCACTGTTCTATCTGGGACACATGACAATAAAATACTCTTGACTCTTGGTACTCTCAGGCAAAGTATTTGAAGATTACAATGACGTGCAACCTGGAGGGAACCCCCCCCCCCCCCCCCACCCGAGTTCCCAATCAGTTGTTGCCTTGCCTTTCCTGGCGATAGAGGTCACCTGTTCAAGATGTGCAGTTGAAGTAGCTCATGTGAGTAACAGCAGTAAACTTTGTAGATGGTATTCGCTATAGTCAGTGAGCACCAGTGGCAGAAGGCATGAACATTTAAGGTGTTTGATGGGGTGCCAATCATACTTTATCCTGAATCCTGTAAGTTAGTTAAGTAGCATTCATTGGGGCAAATGGAGAGCACTGCACCATACTTCCGACATGTTCCTTGTATCTGGTGGGAAGAAGGGTAGACAATCATAAGCGGCCAGTTTTAGTCACAAGCCATTTATGTAATACAATTATCCAATTGAGTTTCTGGTCAAAGGTAGCCCACGAATTATTATGGTGGAGGATTCAGTGATGGCAATATCATTGAATGTTACGAGGCAGCAATTAGACTGTCTCTAGATAGAAATGGTCATTGTCATCCACTATTGAGGCATGAATGCTACCTGCCACTTTTCAGTCCATACCTTATTATTATCAGGCTCTGGATGCATGGATTGCCACAGAAAGAACATTGCAATGATCAGCAGACATACCCACTTTTGATCTAATGATAGAAGGAAGATCATTGAGGAAGCAGCTGCAGATTGTTGGGCCAAGCACTGCCTGGAGGAACTATCGCAGCTGGGATGATTGACCTCAAATAACCATCAATCATCTTGAACTGTGCAAGGTACAACTTTAACAACTGGAGTATTTTTGTTCTGATGCCCAATTGACCGGTTTTACCAAGGCTCCTTGATGTCAAAAGCAGACATTCTCCCGTGGAATTCAACTCTTTGGTGACATTTGCTTCAAGGCTGTGCTGAGGTCTGCAGAGTGATCTGGTAAAGCCCAGACTGGACAGGATATTGGCAAGCAATGCCACTGGATAGCACTGAATATGACAGTTTCCATCAGTTCTATGTTGAGTACAAAGCAACTGATGGGCAGTAGATAGTTGGATTAGATTTCTTCTGCTTTTTGTAAATTTGACGTACCCTGGACAATTCTTCCACGTTAATAGTTAATTGCCAGCTGATCTTAAACTATACTGGAAAAATTGCTTGGGGAAAAAGATGGTTCGAGAGTGCACGTCTTCAGTACTACAGCAGAGATGTAGTCTAGTCCCATAGTCTATTCTGTATTCAGTGCTCTCAGCCATTACTTGAAATCACGTGGAGTAAATTGAACTGATGGAGACTGGCTTCTGTGTGGAGACTGGGTGATTTTATGAGAGATGGTTCCTTTATTCAGTGCTTCTGGATGAATATAATCGCAAATAGTGTCATAGAGTCATACAGCCCTTTGGCCCACTCGACAATGCGTACCAAGATGCACCACCTTAAGCTTGTCCCATCTTCCCACGTTTGGCCCATATCCCCCTGAACCTTTCCTTCCATGCACCAAATATCCAAATATCTTTTTACCGGTCTCAACTACTTCCTTTGGCACATCGTTCCATATCTCCACCTATGCAAATGCACATATTATTCTCTGCCTCTGTTAAAGACAGGGGATTAGAAGTGGCAGGACTGCAGAGTATCCATCTGATTCAATGGTTATATGGTTGATTAGCACTTTCTAATGCATTCCATGTCTCTGCATCACTCAGTTGGTATCTCATCATCTTTAGTGCATGCCTGAAGCCACTCCAGCATGTTTTCAACACGTATTGAAATCGGCTCAATTCTATGGCTTAATGGCCATTTTGAAGAGAGGGAAATGGCAGGCCATTGGGTGACATTCTGTACTGGTGTACATTTCTACTGCTGCTGCAGATTAACTGCTGATTGTCATGTGCTTCTGGTGTTGAATGGCCAAAATACACCATCAATCTACAACAGTGAACTGGCATCCTTAATACCATCTCCACAACATTCTTCTTTCATGTTTCTGTTGTCACCCTTTACATGATTTCAATAAAAAGCACGTCAGCCCTCTTCTGGAATTGCTCAAACATTGCTAAATGCCAGAATTGGCCACAATAAAGTGCACATTTGCAATCTAGCTTCCTCTCAAGTGAAACCCCCCCCCCCCAGTAAATGTGCATTTAAGGCAAGCATATCATCCTTCTGGCTTCGGGTTCCTACATATTCAAGACAGATCTTCATCACGACGATCTTTAATCCAGTCCAATATTAGATGGTGAGCGATGGTTCCAAAACACTTTAACTCCACCTCCCATTTCCATACTGATCTTTCTGTCCTGGGCCTCCTCCACTGTCAGAGTAAGGCCCAATGCAAATTGGAGGAACAGCGCCTCATATTTCACTTGGGCAGCTTACAACAATATGAATATTGATTTCTCTAACTTCAAGTAACCCTTGCTTTACCTCTCCCTCCATCCCTCCTCCACCCTAATTCTCCGACGAGTTTCACTTTCCTTTTGATTAATTTTACTGATTGTATGCCTCCTTGTCCCTTCCCCTCAGCTAACAATGAACCATTCTACATTTTCTTATCATCGTCAGCTTTGATCTGTCATTTTCACACCCTACCCTTCCACATATCTCTAGACTCCCTCTACCCTGACTCTCAGTTTGAAGAAGGGTCGTGACCCAAAATGTCGGCCATCCTTTCCCTCCAGAGATACTGCCAGTATCACTAAGTTGCTCCAGCACTTTGTGTCCATCTCTAGTATTAGCTGGAGCAGATCTGCCTGCAGACGTAAAATATCAAAAACATGTACATAGTGACTAATGCTACATAGTAGTAATATAGTGATTGAGCCAATAACTTCACTTGGACATATCCAGGTACAAACTATGGGGAGGCCCACCCAATCAACATCCCTCACTATGACCACACAGAATTGCAAACAAAAAGAACCACACTTTTTTTCTGGCATTTTCAACAATTATGGATCCTATAATACGTTATGCTTGAAACAATTCTACAAAAGGGCGGCAGGGTGGAGCAGCGGAAGAGTTGCTGCCTTACAGCGCCAGAGACCCGGGTTTGATCCTGACTATAGGCGCAGTCTGTATGGTTTGTATGTTCTCGCCGTGACCTGTGTGGGTTTTCTCCGAGTGCTCCGGTTTCCTCCCACGCTCCAAAGACGTACAGGTTTGAAGGTTAATTGACTTCGGTAAAATTGTAAAAATTGTCGCTAGTGTGTGTGTAGAATAGTGCTAGTGTGCGGGGATCGCTGGTCGGCATGGACTCGGTTGGCCAAAGGGCTGGTGTCCATAAACTAAACTGAAACACAATACAGTGAATCAAACCCTGAATCAACGTCCATGAGCTCAAAACATCTGGTGGCACTGAAATCTAGTGAGGTTTAACTTTATACATAAATTCAAGGAGGGCCTCCACAATCTGAACAGCTTTGATGGAACAATGGTTTCCTGCTGTTTGTCAATGACTTGATTCAGTATCATATGGTTTAGCCAGAGCCATATGTTGCAATATCAATATACTACTTTGTTTGAACTGAGGTCTGAACTGCAGAAATTAGACAAAAAAATTTGAATTTTAGTATGTTGAGGCTAGCACTATATTCAATTGGCACTCTGTTACATGCAAGCAAAGGCAGGCTAAATCAACATAAGGCCTCACAACCAATCTCAATCCTTGCCTCAGTTCACATACAAATATTTTTGCAACAAATATTTCCAGTTCTACTTTCCATGCTCACAGCATTCTGCGCTTCTATTCTATTCCATTCTACACAGGTGGTGCGATTACAAACTGTACTCGGAATATTTATGGAAAGTAACAAACTAAATGGATTTATAACCCATAATCAGGAAGTATTCAATCGCAGAATACATAATTGCTATGCAATTCATATTTCCATAATTGTAGTTACTAAATTCAACCATAAAAGATAATAAAAATAATTGTTACAGATGTAAAAATAATTAAAATACTCTAACGATTAACAGCGCAATGAAAATTAGATAAATTGCTGCTTCAAATGCCTGCTTTAACTAGGCCTCAAAAAATTGATAAAGCTTGTTACTATTTCAGCAGTAAATTATATACAATTATTAAAGGTAAAAATGATAACAGAAAACATGTCATAACTTAGAATTATGTTTAAGAAGGGATTGCAGATGCTGAAAAATCAAAGGTAGACAAAAATGCTGGAGAAACTCAGCGGGTGCGGCAGCATCTATGGAGAAAAGTAAATAGGCGACATTTCTGAAGAAGGGTCTCGACCCGAAACGTCGCCTATCACTTAGAGTTAGTTTATTTTAGTGATACAGCCGGACAACAGGGCCTTCGGCCCACCAAATCCACACCAGCGAATGATCACTCATACGCTAGTTCCATCCAACACAAGGAAGCCGATTAATCTACAAACCTGCACGTCTTTGAAAGGTGGGAGGACATACAAACTCTATACAGACAGCATCTGTGGTCAGGATCAAACCCGGGTCACTGGCGCTGTAAGGCAGCAACTCTACCACTGTACCGACCTTGAATCTCTGGCCAAAATGGAAAGGGAACTGTGGGAAAAATACTACAAATCTCAGTCGGAAGATTATGGTGTGCAGTTTCACATCCAAACCAAACTGTCAGACACAATAGGCTAGTATTATCCTTCTCCAGCGATTGCTGCAGAAATCAATAAATTAACATCACAATATGTACACAAAAGATACATGCAATTAATTTCATCCACAATTCACAGGAAAGTAAAACTGATTACTGGTCTCAACCAGAATATTTTGAGGAGATCCTGCTTAGAGAAAATTACTTTCAAATTAATCACTTGTACATTTAAAGCATATTAAGTTTGGTATTATTGCATGGATCAATCACATTGACCATGATTAAAAACAGATAGTGAAGTACCTGCAACTAGAGAAGGGCTATGACAGAATTACAAATAAGTACAGAAAATATCTGATCAGGCAGCATTAGTAGAGAGAAAAATAAGAGCCAATGTTCCTGGTCAATAGTTTTCATGATGACTCATTGAATCAAAATATTAACTGCTTCCCCTTCCACAGATGCTGCCTGCCCAGCTAAATGTTTCTGGCATTTTCAGCTTATGTTGCAGATTTCCGGCATCTGTGGTATTTTGTTCCATGATTTCTGTTCAACTAGCTTTACTTGTGCGATATATTTAACATTTCCTTGATTCAATGCACTCAGTTATATAGAATTACATCAAATGTACAGCACAGAAGCAGCACTCTGGTATTCTGCATCAAAACATCATGATTGCTTTAATATTACCACTACCTGCCTTAGTGGTGAATCTGGACCCTAAAAGTAAGCCTGGTGGATGTGCAAGATTCGTACATATCTAGTGCAAGACCCATACGTGAAATCTGATGCTATGAGCACTGGTACTGTTGCATTATTAAAACAGTGTTTCTTTTAAGTTCAGAAAAATGCATTTAATTTGTGTTAACAGCCTACACATACATGCACACTAAAAAATGAACAAACACGAAGGAAAGGGAAGCAATTTTTGGGCAGAGACCAGAATTTCCTTTTCCACTACAAAAATGAATCAGAATGAAACAGCAAGAACTTCAACAAGAGCAGAACAATAAACATTCTGTTGCTAAGTATTGGGAATTTGTTGTGACATTTCAGTTCGGAGATCAGGTTTCCAGATTCTGTGGAATAAATGCTAATTACATTAACCCTTATATTGTATTTCGCTAATCAGGGCATAAACAGCAGCAAGTTACATATTAAACTCCAGCTTCAAAATTATATGAAAAACTAGGGGTCAAAATTCCAATATTCATTAATGATTGGAATATGAAACTTGCTTCAAAAGAAATGGTTGAAATGAATACTAAAGATGTGCACATATAAACAAGTGATGGTCAGAGGAAAGCTTGCTCATGCTGATAGGAGTAGGTAGATGCTTTTGCAGATAACTCCTGCTGGTCCAATGTCCAGTTTCTGTGCTATACATTTTATGTAATTCTATGCAAATTAGTGTATTGAAATATTAAATTCAAGTTATATATCGCATAACTAAAAATACTAGTGAATAGAAAACTTAAATTGCAGATTGCTGGGGAAATTATTTATTCTGCTAGAATGCAAGAGGCAGCTTTGTGTATAGTGTATATAGTGGGTGGCAGTGTGGCACAGCTGGCAAAGCCGCGGCCTCACCGCACCAGAGACCCATGTTCGATCCGGACTTTGGGTGCTGTCTGTGTGGAGTTTGCACATTCTCCATGACAGCATTGATTTCCTCTGGGTGCTCTAGTTTCCTCCCACATCCCAAAGACATACGGGTGTGTATGTTATTGGGCCTCTGTAAATTGCCTCTTGTGTGTAGAGATTAGATATGAGAGTGGGATTTCATAGAACTCGTGTAAACGGGTGATCGATGGTTGGCGTGGACTCAGTGGATGCTGGATCTCTCAACTAAACACACCAAAATAGCAGGAAATTTGAATTTATTGCATAATAACTGGACACGTGAGATTGCAGATCTGTGATTCAGAAGCAAAATACAAATTGTTGAAGGAACTGGGTAAAAATTCTGTTTGTGCCAGCATTGTCTCCACCTGATAAATGAATAAATATTTGTTTTTAACTGCTGAAATGAGATATTTCAACTTTCAATGTTAGCCTATTAGGCTGATCGAATGTGGTTAGTTTTGCACAGTAAATGTGTGTGTTAAGAACAGATTCAGTCTACCCAGATTAATCTAACATCTGGCGTACGGTGAAGACTTTTTATGATTTATGTGAAGCATATATGTGTGATATAACCTCCAGGAGGCTAAACTGATTTACATCATCACCTTCACTGGACCCAAACCTTGTGCCAGCAGCTCCAGAGTGAACGGTTGGCGACGTCCTCCGAATGGGTCCGCACACCTCTGCCTTCAGTGCCTACACAGAGCTGCACAGAAGTCAGAAATTAGCTGAGCTGATGCCAGCACATCTGATCCCCTGTTCTCCGTACAGACTCGGGGAGATTGGGGAAAGCACAAATGTCGAGCTGGCTGGCTGAATATTTTCTGCATCTAATCCAGATATGGTTGGTGACTGAAACACAACCTGATGGAGGTTGACATTTTCGATCGGAAAGGAAAGTGCAGTTCAGCGGATTATTTATCATTTTAAATTTCATGTTTAAATTATTTTTAAATACATTTCTAGCACTTAAGGGTGCTCCTAAGCAATTTTCAGTTTTTAAATATGTTTCCCAAATTTTAATACATTTTAAAATAATGCAGTGGAGTGCTGTCCAATGCTCGCAGAATCATAACTCACCAATTGGAGATCTGATGTAAAGAACGGAAAACGATGGATTGATTCCCCTTTAAATAAAAGCTCTCATCAGCTATACGCTGTTTTTCTGTTTTTATAGGCAACAGAAGAGTTTGATTCTAAATTCTAAAAACTGTTCAGTGATTCCAATATATCCATTTCCAACAGCTTTTAGCCCTTAAATTTGGATATTTTTATGGAAGCACACCATAACCTCTCAAGTTCCCTTCATTACGTACAGAAAAAGGCCACAGCCCTCTGCATTATTGCAGAAAGCAATAATGGTCTTATTCTTATGGTCTAATGTAGTGGGAGCAAGATTATCATTTTTGAATAGAATGCAATTAGCTCCCAGAATCTTGTCGATTTCAAGCCATGCTCCATTGCTCTAAGGATAGCTTCCAATCTGGGAGAATAGAGCAGATAAAAATTATCTCATTAATACTCAGGTATTAATTAGATAATATTGCAAGATGTGATTATTGAAAAGGTAAAGTGCCACGTTTCTATTTGTACTCATAACATTTTACTGATATAAATTATTTTGGGCACAGCTTATTGACGGTATTTTAGAAGTGGGAAAGTCAAAGATCATTTGACAGTTAGATTTTATAGTAGTCCAGCATAGCTTTACACCATATTAGCAAATTCCCAGTTTTTCCATGCTGGGATAAAATAAATCCCTTAAATATAATGTGCACAGAGATTGATTTCAGTAGATTAACCCATGGTGTTCCGTTTAAAGTGTAAAATAAGCAAAGCACATGAACTATAGTCATTGGAAAACCCAACAGATACCAGAGCGCACTTGTACAGGGATAGAATACAGAAACAGAGAAGGGATTTTATGTTTGTATTCAAAGGGCCATTCAGAATTCTAGTTTCCATAGAATATAGGGACACAGGAAGAGGATGGGTTCAAAACTAAGAGGTTACAGCCACAAAGCAGAGCTCTTTAGGAGAGATGATCTATTAGATGTCTTTAAAATAGTCACCAAAAAAAATCCAGTAGCTTTAGTTTCGTTTCGTTTAGAGACACACCGTGGAAACAAGCCCTTCAGTCTACCTAGTCTGTGCCGACCAACAATTACCCCACACACTAGTTCTAACTAACACACCAGGGACAATTTGCAAAAGCCAATTAACCTACAAACCTGCGCGTCTTTGGAAATTGAGAGGAAACCAGAGCACCCAGGGAAAACCCACGTGGTCTCAGGGTGAACGTGCGAACTCTGTACAGACAGCACTCGTAGTCAGGTTCAAAACTGGGTCTCTGGCGCTGTAAGGCAGCAACTCTACTACTGTGCCACCGTGCCACTTTAGGAGAAATATTCTTTACTCAGAGAACATTTTCCACAAGGTGGCAAATAACATGGATATAATTTAGGGTATTCTGGATAAACACAAAAGAATAGTTGATATAATGAAAAGGAGGAGAGGAAGCTGGTGTTCAGCATAAACACCAGCAATGGTCACTTGAGCCAAATGGCCCATTCATTTGCAGCAAACATTATGAAATGCACTCTACAGCTGGAACACAAGGACTGGGACAGACGTAACTGCTTCTTCCAACTGTTTGTGCCAATAATGATTATAAGGAGAGCACTAATATCGATATGTTTAATTGATACATTTTTTTGACAGATCAAAAATAAATTAACTGCAGTACTTAACTTTTTTAAAATGCAATCATTCAGTCTCTTGGAAAAATATTTTCAAAGGAATACAAGGAAAATGAACACTTAAATTCACATAGTGCCATATGTCCACACAACTCAAAGCATTAATCTTGAAACAAAATTAAAGCAAACATTGCAAGTAATTTCTGCCTGAAGTTCAACAATCAAAATACAAGTTACATGATCTATTAGTGCACTTAAAATTGGTGAACAGAATGCCAGGCAATCTGAGGGGCATGGAACTTTTTGAATTGAATTGAATGCCAATTAAGCATAGGAAAAGTCTGTTTACAATCTAATGAATCTTTTTCTGTTAAATTCTGTTTAGTCTGAAGAAGGGTTCCAACCCGAAATGCCACCTACCTATGTTTTCCAGAAATGCTCCCTGACCCGCTGAGTTATTCCAGCATTTCGCGTCTATCTTTTCTTTTAAAACCTGCTCTTTGTTGGGCCATTCGATGTACTTTACAACCAATTATTGTGAAATTATGATCGCTAGTTTTGCAGTCAAACGCTGCTGTCAAATTGAACCATGCTCTCTATATGCAGAGGTGGTTTGAGAAATGAATGTTGACTGGGGCCACAAGAGGAAGAACACAGGAGGCCGTGCAGCCAATCAAGTAGAGATATCTATCGAAGCTATCCAGTCATCCCTCTCCCCCTTTCTCACACAGCTCTCCAAATTCATCTTTCCTCATGCAGGTACCTTATGAAAGCCTATTTCCACAAGGCAGCATGTTGGCGCAGTGGTAGAGTTGCTGCCTGACTAGAGACCCAGGTTCGATCCTAACTACGGGTGCTATCTCTATGGAGTTTGTACGTTCTCCCCGTGAACTACGTAGGTTTTCTCCGAGATCTTCGGTTTCCTCCCACTCCAAAGATGTCCAGGTTTGTAGGTTAATTGGCTTGGTATAAATGTAAATTGTCCTTAGTGTGTGGAGGATAGTGTTAATGTGCAGGGATCAGTGGTCGGTGCGGACTCGGTGGGCCGATGGGTCTGTTTCCGCGTTGTATAACTAAACTAAACTAAACAAAACAAAAAGTCTCACCACAGCAGAATGCGAAAGAATGGGGGTGACTGCAAATAAGGACATTATTACACATCACTGCAAACCACATTCTTAGATACTTGGCTCCAGTTGTACGTGCAAGTTATTTCTAACTTAAGACATAAGCTTCAATTGTAGGCAATTATCCTCTCTCTTGTTCAGAGAGAGCAACTAATCACAGAAAACCTATGGAAGAGTCACACAGGCTTGGAATAGGCACTAATGAGCGTGAGACCAAGCATAACAAAGTAACAGGTCAGTATAAATAAAGCAAGCATGTAACTGATATATCCAAAACTCGATATCTGTGCCAATTTTTCCGAATGTGCTGCAAAATATCAAATCTTTTCACAGTTGTGTTGTGTGCATTCCCATATAACCCACAAACTATACTTGTCTGATTCCATATTGTCTTGAAAAAAATCCCCCCAAAATGTTAAATGCAAACAACTATATTGTTCTGCAATACTTTAAGGCATCATATAAAAGACCAAACCAGAATTACTTTTAATGGAGGGGATGGAGAGGTACAGTATGGAGCAATGTGTTAACCAGAATCCTCAAATTAGACTGCGAAAGTCTAATGAAGTCTGTGATTAAACTACAGATCCAGTCATTTGGCTTAAGAATCTGAGTACAGCAAGAAGAAACAAATAAATACAATGTTTTCAGGGCGTATCAAGCAGATGGGTTTCATAAAGAGTTCTGAGGAAACGAAGCAAGCCATACGCAAGCCTCTGTTCAGCATTGCTAGGCACACCTTAGTGGCGTTATACATAAGAACGAACACAGACACACACACACAATCTAAAAATCAAGGCATAAAAAGATAGATCTGTAGAAAAATAGCGATTGATGTTTTAGTTCAAGACCAGATTATTCAATAGATTTAAAATAAAAGCAGAAACTGTAAACACTCAGCTGTTCAAGCAGCATCTGTGGAAAGGGAAGCAGTTAGCATTTTGTGTTGAAGACCCTTGGTCAGGTTTTCATTTTCATGTATTAAATGGCCTTTCCCTTTATCACTGTATCAGCAGCCTATATCCACCTTTTTATTTTTTTTTATTTTAATCCATCAGCATGATAGAATGCCGCAGTGAATACCAGATATATTACATCAAAATTATGGGTTATGGGGAGAAGGCAGGAGAATGGGGTTAAGAGGGAAAGATAGATCAGCCATGATTAAATGGCGGAGTAGACTTGATGGGCCAAATGGCTTAATTCTGCTCCTATAATCTATAAGCTTATGATCTTATGAAAATAACCATTGGCAAAAAGAAATAGCCATCATCGGGTTAAAAAAATTAGTAAAGCCTGGTTTTCTGGGTATATTTTTCCTCATTTTATCACATTTGCTACTCCAGATTTAATTCATCCTAAACTCAAAAAGAACAAGGACGGGTCTACAAATGATTCACCTTCGCATGAGGATAAAATTATGTTGAAAAGGATATTGTGAAACGTCTTTTAGAAGGACCTTAAGATTTCATTGATTTCTCTAAAGCTGCTTATTGTTTTGATATTTCAACATCTCACATAACAAATAGCACCTTCAAAACCAGAGACCCTAACCATCATTAAAAATCAGATGGAATTTTTAAATGATACGAGTGGAAGGAGATCTCTAGTCCATTTTTTCTGGCTGTAGAATAGATTCACAACATGCAAAGCTGCGGAATAAAGGGGTGGCAGTGGTTGAGTTGCTGCCTTACAGCGCCAGAGACCCAGGTTCGATCCTGACTACGGGTGATGTCTGTGTGGAGTTTCCACGTGCTCCCCGTGAGCTGCATGGGTTTTCTCCGAGTACTCTGGTTTCCTCCCACATTCCAAAGACGTGCGGGTTTGTAAGTTAATTGCCTTTGGTAAAATTGAAAATTGTTGCTCGTGCTGTTATGGTTATATGGTTATATGGTTATATGGTGTGTGTAGGATAGCGTTAGCGTGTGGGGAACGCTGGTCAGCGCAGACTTGGTGGGCCAAAATGCCTGTTTCTGTGCTGTATCTCAAAACTAAACTAAAGGCTGTAGAGGGTGGCAGAAGCCGATTCAATAAAAACTTTCAAGTGGCAAAATCATAGAAATCAAATATTTGCAGGGGAAGTGGGAAATAGCAGGAATGTGGACAGTCCGACTATCTCTTCGAAAGATTCAGGACCCACTGATCTATTTCTGAGCTGCAATTCAATCTCATGGCTGAACAGGCCAACAATAAATACACAGATCAAAATCCAACATTTAAAATGAGCAGAACTGTATTACTGACCACTCTTCCCATACCTTCATTTTATATGTATTTTTAATGGAATTTAGAGAAAGCATATAAATAGTCACGGGTTAGCTGAATTCTCAAATGGAAGCTGCTTTCAGGGTGACTCTGCCTAATAGTGTTTGACAGAATCTGTGCATGGTTTACTGACTATGGCTTTCAGCCAAGCTGAAACTCATGTTGTACCATCTCGGTAAAGATGAGAGCAAGTGGTTTTCGAAAACATTCATTGTTTACTATTCACCATGTCGCTATAAAAGCTGTTCGTTAGTAAATCATAAAGAGAAAAAAAGATTTTGAGTTGGCCACAATTATACACACAGCATAAACCATGGCTTCCGACATCAATGTACATCATACATCAGATTATTTCGCAATTGACCATAAAAACATTAGCTTAGCAGTATTTCTTACAGACTATTTAACATGAAAATAACCTGTCAGTTTTAACTAAAATCTCAGTTTGATATCTTGACAAGTTAAACACTAGTACTACTGTCAATTTTTCACCACATAGTTAAGAGTACGACTTAAAAAAACAAAAATACATTTGCTGTTATTTTATATCGACAATGGAATTTCCCTCCCCGATCTTCTTCAAAATGGCAGCTCAGTGTAGATTAGGACAAATTAGATAGAGATGCAACTCAAGAAACTGCAGATGGTGGAATCTGGAATAAAACAAATATACTGCTGGAGGAACTCAGCAGGCAATGCAGCATCTTTGGGGGTGGTGGGGGGCTGGGAAGGAATTGTCGGCATTTCAGGCCGGGACCTTGCATCAAGGTAATCAGAGGATTACATGTAACAACACATTTTAAAACAAACCTGACATTACAGTCCTGCAGAGTTCAATCCAGACCTGTACAGTCCTGCAGGCTCAATCCAGACCTCAATATTGTCTGTGGAGTTTACACATCCTCGCTGGCACCACGTGGGTTTCCTCTAGGTGCTGCAATTTCCTCCCACATCTCAAAAACGTGCAGGTTGGTCGGTTAATTGACTGCTGTAAATTACTTGTTAATTAATGTAGGATTAATGTAAATGACTGGTTGAAGGTCAGCGTGGACTGGGTGGGCTAAAGAGCCTGTTTCTATGCAGTATCTTCCTAACTCTAATTTCATTGTGGCCTCAGACTATTAAAAATAGATAGCGATTTCCACCACCTAGTCCGTCCGCTATGATCAGCCATGATCACATTGAATGGCGGTGGTGGCTTGAAGGGCCGAATGGCCTACTCTTGCATCTATTGTCTATTGTCCCACTTTCAACCAGCTATCTCAGAAGTCCACCAAAAATATTAAGTCCTTCTCTTGCTGGTAACATATAAATACAGAATGCTGGTTTTGGCCAATTCCTCTTCCTCGAACTGTCCTCCAGGACAGCGGTACAGATAGCTCCTGCAATAGACAGCAACTACCCCAAGTGACTTCAAGAACAGAAAAAATATAAATGGCTGCCCCCCTCTTCATGAGCTCTGGCGTAATTTAAAACATTCTTCCCAGAGAAGACTGAGGATTTAAGACAGTGGAAACAGTGGAATTCTATGGATCGTCTTCTACAGCTGTTATCTGAAATATAGAGGATGTATTTTGAAACGAAGGAAAGTACCACAGTAATCAGAGGATTAGATGTAGCAACACACTTTAAAACAAATGATTTAATTGTGGCCTCAGCTTGTTAAAAATTGATGCTTTGCACCACAGAACCGAAATGTCAATGTTCAGATATAATATCTTTGCTTCATAAAATATGATGGTGAGCGGTTCTTTCCTGAACAGCCTAGCAAAAATTTGTCACCGAGTCATTTGTACATAAACATGTAAAAGCTTTGGGACTGCAAGCATATTTCTCACACTAGCACAAAGGCAAAAGTTCAATAAGGAACATTAAAAAAATGTTATTTGCAGCATCAGGCTTAACTAAAAAAAGAGACTCCAGCTCGTAGAGGTACTGACTCACAGCGCTACAAACATAGTTTTGATCCTGACCTCGTCTGCCGTCTGTATGGAGTTTGCACGTTCTCCTATGACTACGTGGGTTTAGTACGGCTGCTCCCACATCCCAAAAGACGTGCAGGTTTGTAGGTTAATTGGCCTCTTGTAAAAATTGTCCCGAATGTGCAGGGAATTAATGAGAAAGTTGGATAACATAGAACTAGTGTGAACAGGTGACCGATGCTCGATGTGAACGCTGTGGGCCAACAGGCTGGTTTCCAAGCTGTATGTCTACACTAAACTAACAGTACTGCATTCACATTAGCCATTAGAAGAGATATGCCACGGACACAGCATAGCTATCCAACAATGAGTGAAGAGTAACCACAAACCCCGATATTCATGTCATTATTATTGCTAAATTCCCCAGAATTAGCACATTTTGATTAACAATTGACCATAAATATAACTGCACCAGTTACATAAATTCAGAAGATAGGCACAAAGTGCTGAAGTAACTCAGCGGGTCATCTCTGGAAACAAAGGATGGGTGACGTTTCGGGTTGGGATCCTTCTTCAGACTAAAGAAGAGTCCCGACCTGAAACGTCACCCATCCTTTGCCTCCAGAGATGCTGCCTAAACCTCTGAGTTACTCCAGCACCCTATCCTTGGTATAAACCAGCATCTGCAGTTCCTTGTTGCTAAATGAATTCTGAGGATGAAACAGCAAGCCAGTGGGTTGGTTAATCTGCAGTAAGTGACGTGTCCTTTGACTTCCTAAAACATTTCCACTATGAACAAGACACAAGTCAGGAGCACGATGGGGAAACTCAGCACTTGAAAGAGTCAGTTCCAACATCACTGGAGAAGCCCGACACCATCCAAAACAAAACCGCCCTAAACATTCACTTATTTCACTGCTGGCACTAATTGCACCAATTCAACAATGCATCTACAACATGGCTTCTCATGCCTACAACCTCCTAGAAGATGAAAGTCATCAAGCATGTCAGCCCAAATATCAATGAGAAACATTATCACTTCCAGGTCAAAAAGTTTGGAATTTCCTTCCTCTGGTTATGTGGGGTACATTTTGTTTATGGACGGCAGCAATTCAAGGTTGCAGTTCATACCATCTTCATAAGGGCAAATAGTAATAGGTAATAAATGCAGTCAGGACCAGTGACACACGCTTCCAAAAATTTAAAAAGGAACACGGGCAGAAAAGCAGGCAATTAAAAATGCAAATTATACTTTAA
The DNA here is from genome assembly GCA_038087875.1 of Malacoraja senta. Taxonomy (NCBI): domain Eukaryota; kingdom Metazoa; phylum Chordata; class Chondrichthyes; order Rajiformes; family Rajidae; genus Malacoraja; species Malacoraja senta. The sequence goes on from CM075986.1 coordinate 11,297,780, forward strand.
TAAATTGACATGTTTACTTAAATCAGTACAATTCAATGAAGTAAAAGGTTGAACTCGTACAAGTGCAAATTTTATATTATGCATACAGATCTTTCTCCTTAATGTTGTCGTTACATATTTAAAACATGGTACAGTGCTGCAGTTCTTGCCACCAGCATTACATCTGGTCTGTCTCTTCAGCTCCATTCCACCTGACAAGCAGCTTAAATAATTTACGTTCAAATGCATAACTTGGATTTCAGTCCGTCTCTCCACACTGCTCCAAATAAATAAATCAAGCAACGAACCAGTGTCCTGATTTCACTCCTCGGCAGCTCTTAGTGTCCCACCATTTATTTATTTGTCTCTGTACTCCACAATTTGAGATTTGCAATAGAAAAAAAATCACATGTGGTTAAAGCACACATTGTTAGATTTTAATAAAGGCCATGTTTATACATTTTTGGTTTCACCATATAGAAATTACAGCAGTGTTTATACATTGTCCCCCCATTTCAGGGCACCATGATGTTTGGGACACAGCAATGTCATGTAAATGAAAGTCATGTTCCGTATTTTGTTGCATATCCTTTGCATGCAATGACTGCTTGAAGTATGCAATTCATGGACATCAACAGTTGCTGGGTCTTCTTTGGTGATGCTCTGCCAGGCCTGTATTGCAGCCATCTTTAGATAATGCTTGTTTTGGGGGCTAGCCCAGTTTTCTCTTCAGCATATAAAAGGCATGCTCAATTGGGTTCAGATTGGGTGATTGACTTCGCCACTCAAGAATTGATCATGTTTTAGCTTTGAAAAACACCTTTGTTGCTTTAGCAGTAGGTTTGGGATCATTGTCGCTGTAGAATGGCCAATGAGTTTTGAGGCATTTGTTTGAACTTGAGCAGATAGGATGTGTCTATACACTTCAGAATTCATTATGCTACTACCATCAGCAGTTGCATCATCAATGAAGATAAGTGAGCCAGTACCTTCAGCAACCATACATGCCCAGGCCATAACACCCCCATCACCTTCTCTCTTCCATACTTTGCTCTTGCATCTTGCAGTGTAGCCTCTGTATTTCTGTTCATGAAAGCAGTCCAAAGTAATTTCCTGCTCTTTTTTCAAGAGAAACATTCCTCCCAGGAACGCAGAAGGCATAAACAGCAGGCCTCTTGCCTGTGGCAGACACGAAATGCTGGAGTAACTCAGCGGGACAGGCAGCATCTCTGGAGAGAAGGAATGGGTGACGTTTCGAGTTGAGACCCTTCTTCAAACTGATGTCAGGGGAGTGGGCGGGACAGAGATAGAATGTAGTTGGAGACAGTTAGACTGGTGGGAGAACTGGGAAGGGGGAGGGGATGGGGAAAGAAGGAAAGCAAGGGCCATCTTGCCTGTGGCATCCTGCTCAGCAAGTTAGAAAAACAAAACGGCAGAAAATCTTTTTCTTTTAAATCGCCTCCATTTGCATTTCAGTTGGCAAAGCAGACTATGAACCGATCAAACATTAAAAACAATACAAAATGTTTCAAGACATATTTCTCCAATGTTCCCTAACCCATAAGAGGCAAAAGTCGAAATGAAGTATTAGATTGAGACCAAAAGAAAAATAGAAATGCAAGCTCCAGAAAAAGAAACATTCTTGTTCTCAGTGTCAAGTGAAACATCAGCCTTTCAGTGTTACTGCAAATTGAGAGAGAAGTTTTGAATGACAAGCATCGCAGGCACTTCATCATTAGGAGCCAAGTATACGATTTCTCAGCCACCATGTCTTCCCTCAAGTTGTTAAATTCCAGGGTCGGATAAAATAAAATAAAATTTATTTATAGGAAAAAATGAACCAAAAAGACTCGTCTGTAACTTGTTCTTCTAGATATTGGCCGTCGACTCTTCCAGAGTGATGGATGCATTTATTGATTCTCTCAGCCACTTCCCTATTTTTCCAATTGACAAGAGTGCCTGTTTATCTTTCAGCTGTCAATTCTCATGACAGATTACACACACAAACTGATTTTTTTTCCCCATTTAATGATATTGTCATACTATGGAACCAACTGCATCTTCCATGGCAGCACGAAGATTCAGTATTAAATACTCAATACTTCAGCTCCATAACTACACAAACCCAGTGCCATTAGGAATTTTGTGACGTGTTTACATAGGTATTATGATGCAAAGCACAGGATATCTAAATGACAAGTTGTGTTCAATTTCTAATATTACCTGACACTAGAAAGAATAGATTTATGAAGGAACTGCAGATGCTGGAAAAATCGAAGGGAGATAAAAAAAATGCTGGAGAAACTCAGTGGGTGAGGCAGCATCTATGGAGAGAAGGAATAGGTGACGTTTCGGGTCGAGACCCTTCTTCAGACTGATGTCGGGGTCGGGGGGGAGAAAGGAAGTAGGAGACAGTAGGACTGTGGGAGAACTGAGAAGGGGGAGGGGAAGGAGGGAGAAAGCAAGGGCTATCTAAAATTAGAGGTCAATGTTCATACCGCTGGTGTGTAGACTACCCAAGCGAAATATGAGGTGCTGTTCCTCCAATTTGCGCTGCGCCTCACTCTGACAATAGAGGAGGCCCAGGACAGAAAGGTCAGATTGGGAATGGGATGGGGAGTTGAAGTACTAGAAAGAATAAGCTGAAGTGCAATCACTGTTGTTATGTCGGTGTACTGCTGCTAAGTATCAAATGTGCTGGGTGTCTATTTTCCATGTCTTGCTGGCTTGGAACAACTGTAAAAGGCACTCCTGCCAAACTCTTGTCAGTATAATTTTAAACTGCTGCTAAATGGCTGAATGCTCATTTTAAATAAATATAAGTATAAGCATTTGGATTGAAACGGGATAATTGTAAAACACAAAGTGAGTATAATTTATAAAATCCACTGCGGTTATGTGCTTGAGCTAATGCGACATCACTTCCAAACCTGTGATCAGTATCACCGTAAAGACACAGCTAGTGGCTGTGTAGGAATGCCACCACCTGCAGGTTTCCCTCCAAGTTTCACATCATATTGATTTGGAAATGAATGTCCTTTCACGTTGCAGGGTCCAAATTCTGCAACTACCTCAAGGGCGGCACAGTGGCCTTACAGCGCCAGAGAGCGGGTTCGATCCTGACCTCAGATGCTGGCTGCGCAGAGCCTGCACGCTTTGACTGCATGGGTTTTCTCCAGGTGCTCCAGTTTCCTCCCACATTCCAAAGACGTTTCAGCTATTAGGTCAACTGGCTTCTGTAAATTGTCCCTAATGTGTAGGATGCGAAAGTGGGATAGCATAGAACGAACGTGAAGGAGTGAGCCTGTTTCTATGCTGTATCTCTAAAACTAAAATAAAATGGCGTCACACTAGATACAATGGTAAAGAAGGCATTTGGCTCTTTCAATAATCATAGCTGCCTCAAGTTAAATTATGCCTCTCTAAAATGTTTTATTAACAGAATTTGAGACATTTTTTGAGTAATGAAGGATTACATTCAATTACACACATCTTAATAATCAATGAGAGCTGCTCGGTGAACTCAGCGGCATTTTGAGACGTGAAATGCCAACTGTAGATTTAACTCCATTGTTGCTGCCTGACCCGACCAGTTTCTCCAGCTGCTCTTTTTTTGCCACAAATTCCAGCATCTGCAGTCTCTTGTGCCTGCCATTTTATTCATCAATACCCACAACATTATTGTAGCAAAACATATATCCTGTCACAAAAAAAGAAATGTAAGCTACAAAGTGGTGTTAAAACAGAAAGACGAAAGAATGGTACATTTAAAAAGGCAGGAAAAGTCTGCTGGTTGAAATATGGAGAAGTTATTCAGGCTTTACTGTGCAATTTCTACATTAAGGAAAGCAGAAGCAACGTCGTTAACAGAAGACAGCAAGAACTATCTTCTGTGTAGGAAGGAACTGCAGATGCTGATTTAAACCAAAGATAAACACAAAAAGCTAGAGTAACTCAGCATATTTGGAGAGAAGGAATGGATGACGTTTCGGGTCGAGAGCCTTCTTCAGACTGAAAGTCATAGGAAAGAAGAACTATCTTCTATTTCCTCCCCAACAAAGTACTTTTGCGTGCATGACAGAGAAAAAAATTAAATAAATCTACAAGAACCTCTCTGGAAGTGGCGGCGCCTCGCGGCAGCGGCCTCCGCAGTCCGTCTGTCTTTTTTTTTCTTTTTGTACTGTTAAGTGCATGTTTTGGTTGTAGTTTATATATTATTTTTAACATTGGGGGAAACATTGGGGGTGGGGGAAAGTTTTTAAATCTCTTCCCTGTACGGGGACCCGACCTTTCCCTGTCGGGTCTCCGTTGTCGTTGGGGCCTAGCACCGTGGAGCGGCCTCCAACCGGAATTGACCTGGGGCTCCATCACGGAGCTGGCCGAGCACCATCGCAGAGCTGGCCGACTTCGGAGCGTGGAGAGCTGTGATGGCGCACGGCTGCGACCCGACTTCAGAGCTTCCGGCTGCAGGTCCTGTGGACGGTAACATCGGGAGCTCGCGGGTCCCTGGTGGGAGACTGCTTTTCAGAGCTCCCGCAACGGCAACTTCTCCCGCCTGAATGGCGGGGTTAAAAACGACCCGGAGCGGGGCCTTACATCGCCCGGTGCGGCTTTAACGGCCGCGGGACTTACCATCGCTCGCCTGCCGGGGGCTCCAACATCAAGACCCGGAGCATGGCCTTACATCACCCGGCGCAGCCTTATAGGCCTGTTACACTGTGCGAGTTGACCCACGAGTGACCCCGAGTGAAAGACTCGTGGTTGCATACGAGACTACAAGTTTATGATCCAGAGTTTAACCGAGTTCCCACGGGTATGTCTAAGTTTGCCGTTTACTTCTCATTTCTGCGATGTTCCAAGTTCGTCTCCCGAGTGTACCAAGTTCCTCTCCCGTTAATCTTGAGGCAACAATGTATATCGACGTGTTGAAAAATCATCACATGTTAAAAAAATGATGTCATGCTTTTTTTTTTACATACTATAAAAAGCCTGCCTTGTTTAAATTGGCTCATTTGGAGAAAATGTCTGCAAGAAGGCTATTGGAGTCCAGAATGGTGATGTTTTTTGTTCAAGTGCTGTATGCTGCAGCCCTTAATGTGATGCAAGGACGCTTGTGTAATGAAGGCAGAAGAGAGAGAGTAAAGAGGAAAATTAAGAAGAGGTCTCAGTGGGTGAAGCCCCTGTTTCAAAGGAGATCTCTCTTTGGACAGTATGAAAAGCTGCTTAATGTGCTGTGCGAAGAGGATAAATCTGCATTTAAAAATTTCATCAGAATTTCACCTGAGCTCTTTAATGAGCTGAAGAATAACTTGGGACCTCTGCTGATGAAACATGACACGGTATTGAGAAAGGCACTGGAACCAGGGCTGCGCCTAGCAATCACCCTCCGCTACTTGGCTTCAGGTGATTCTTACAAAAGTCTGTCGTACAACTTTCTGGTTGCCCACAGCACCATCAGCGGGATTGTCCGAGAGACTTGTGAGGCCATCGTCGATTTTTATGCAGCTGATATGATGGACTGCCCCAGTACACCAGATGCGTGGAAGAGAGTGGCGCTGGGGTTTGAAAGCAGATGGAACTTTACACACACATGTGGGGCTGTGGATGGCAAGCATGTGGCCATTCGTTGTCCACCCAAAGGTGGCTCAAATTATTTTAATTACAAAAAATTCCATTCTATTGTATTGTTAGCTGTGGTGGATTATAACTACAACTTCCAGTATGTGGATGTGGGCACACCTGGAAGTGTCGCTGATGGCAGGATTTGGAGAGAGACCTGGCTTGGGCAGAAAATGGAAAATGGAACAGCAGGCATGCCTGATCCCGAACCTCTGCCAGGAGAAGACAGCCCGGACATTCCATATTCAATGGTTGCTGACGATGCATTTGCACTAAGGCCCTAATGTCATAAAATGTTCTCACGCTGTTCCTCAATACCGGTTTGTCTTAAGGTTGTGAGCTCAGTCCCAAATACACAAAATCTATATATAAACTTCAAGCAATTTTTTCTTTTCAACCCACTCTGTCACCTTATCAATAACTTTTACTTTGTTAAGCAGAATTTGTCTTTAAAAAGTCTAAGTAACTGATATTTCTGTCCCTGATTATTGTTTCTAAACTCGGGGCACCTCGTGGGTCAGCTCGCAGTGTAACAGGGGTTTTAACGGCCGCAGGACTTACCATCGCCCGCCGGGGGCTTTAACATAAGGAGAAGAATAAAGAACAGGGGAGAGACAAGACTTTGCCTTCCATCACAGTGAGGAGGTGTTTGGAGATTCACTGTGATGGATGTTTATGTAAATGGTGTTAATTGTGTGTCTTGGTTATTTTTCTTGTTTGCATGACTGCAGAAATGTAATTTCATTTGAACTTAGGTTCAAATGACAATAAACATTATTCTATTCTATTCTAGAAACCTCATGGCATAGAACTGATAGAGAACGGGAAATGTGAAGATGGACTCACATATAGTTTATGGATGAATTTGTATCGAAAAACAGTAGCTTGTTTAAATATTCCCAAAAACAAATTATTTACAAAAAAGGTTCGATAGGATGGACACATTTTATTACTTTATCATATTTATATTGTATTTTTATTAAATGACATTGGCAGGTTTAAGCGATGGGAAATTAATGTCATAAACTAAGCAGAAGCGGGCGCATGAAGCCTTTTTGAGGCGCCACAATCAGATGATATGAAAAAGACAGATCAAAAGAGGCTGCATGCAGCAGACCTGCTGTTTTAGAGTATATAAACATTTCAGGTGAAGACAATGTTGTTGCTGAACATGGAATTTGGATCCAAAATACGGCTCAGGGCTTTAAAGGAGAAGTCACAGACAATACAATCATAGGCTCTCACGTGCAGTGTTAACTTTGCACATGTGTTTTAGTTTTAATTTTTAAGAGATACAGCGCGGAAACAGGCCCTTCGGCCCACCAGGTCCGTGCCAACCAGCGATCCCCGCACATTAACACTACCCTACATCCACAAGGGACAATTTTTACATTTACCAAGTCAATTAACCTACAAACATATACATCTTTGGAGTGTGGGAGGAAACCGAAGATCTCGGAGAAAACCCACGCTGTCACAGGAAGAATGTACAAACTCCTTACAGACAGCACCCGTAGTCGGGATCGAACCCGGGTCTCCGGCGCTGCAAGCGTTGTAAGGCAGCAACTCTACCGCTCCGCCACCGTGACATATGTTGTGCGTATGTCTGCATTATTTAATCTCTAGTCTACACGAGACCAAGCCAAGGCTCGGTGACTGTTTCGCTGAACGGTTGCACTCGTTCTGCCAAGGCCTACTAGATCTCCTGGATGCTTAACCATTTCAACTCCCCTTCCCATCCCTATAGTGGCCTTTCTGCTCTGGACCTCCATTGCCAGACTGAGGCCACACGCAAAGATCACCTATCGATTGTCTCCAGGCATGTTGCCTGACCGCTGAGTTTCTCCAGCATTTTGCGTCTATCTTGAAAATCGTCACAGTTTCAACAATTGAGACACTGTTAAAGTTAAGATTACCGAGAAGTTCAGACGTAGATTGAATAAGAATTCAAGAAAAAATATATACTTTTAAGTTTAAACAAAAAACTATGGGTCAAGCAACACCTATGGAGAGAAAAATGGACCCAACATTTGTGGTCCAACGACCATTCACTAAAACTATAAAATCTTAGAAACAAACACTAAGAAGGTTCTGGTGAAAGGCGATCAATTAGAATCCAATTTAAAAAACATACCACAAATGTACAAGAACTACCTGAGCAACATGGAATTGATACAGGTTCAATAAAATCAGAATGGAATGTGTGCCTTGAAGATTAGTAATGGGAGAAATTCATGGAGCATTGACATTAATGTTGTGAAAAAAAGGAAGCAGTCCCATTGGGACAGACTTCACTTGAAACATGCTGAGACCAGTGAACTAGCAAATGAAATTAAAGCTGAAGAGAAAGGATAATGTGCTGGTGAAGTGTAGCAAAACGGACAACGGTAACGAAGTCTGCCAAGAAGGATCAAAGAATACAAACATATGAGTATACTTCCAATTAGAGTCAGAGTAGAGGAAAAAAATTAAAAAGTCAAAATCAAAGACACTTTATCGGAATGTGCACAGCATTCATAACAAGATAGAAGAATTAATAACATATTTAGAAATAAGTGGGCACAATCTAATTGGATTCACAGAAACATGTTGGCAATCTTATTTTTTAGAGGAGATAGGCAAGATGGAAGAGGAAGGCTGCCCTTATAATAAAGGAAACGGAGAGAATAATCCTTTGCTTCAAATATCAAACTTTGTTAATAATTTTTATGAATATTATTAATTAATATTAATTTTGGAGAGCAAAAAACAAAATAGGAATGGAAACAATATTGTGAGCAATTTTGGGCACCATACCCGAGGAAGGATGTGCTGGCTCTGGAGAGGGTCCAGAGGAGGTTTACAAGAGCGATCCCAGGAATGAGGAGTTCAAAATATGATGAGCGCTGGAGTTTAGAAGAATGAGGGGGAACCACATTGAAACGTACAGAATAGTGAAAGGCTTGGATAGAGTGGATGTGGAGAGGATGTTCCCACCATTGGGAGAGTCTAGGACTAGAGGTCTCAGGCCTCAGAATTAAAGGACTTCTTTTAGGAAGGAGGAATTTCTTTAGTCAGAGGGTGGTGAATCTGTGGAATTCTTCGCCACAGAAGGCTGTGGAAGCAAAGTCAGTGGAAATTTATTTAAGGCAGAGATAGATAGATTCTTGATTAGTGTGCGTGTCGGAGGTTATGGGAAGAGGCAGGAGAATGGAGTGAGAAGGGAGAGATAGATCAGCCATGATTGAATGGCGGAGTAGACCCGATGGGCCGAATGGCCTAATTATGCTCCTCTCACTTATGATCTTATAAAAAGGGCAGAAACCTTTTGTTGGGAGTCGTCTAAAGGATCCCATACAGTCGTGGTAATGTAGGGCAAAATACTAATTAGTCAACCAGACACTCACATCAAAGTAATACAACTATAATGTGAGACTTTAATCGACTTACAACCTACCGGGCAAACCAAATTAGAAGTAACGTTGTTAAGAACTAATTCATGAGGAGTAAACAATAGTTTTCTAGATTAGTATTTTGAGGAACCAAGGACAGATCTTTTAGATCTAACTCTATCTTAATATACAATACTAATAATTTATATGTTAGCCCAGACACCTTAAGAGAAGAGTGATCATCAAAGGACAATATTTTATAAAGATTTGAAATGCCTGAGGTTCAAGAAACTTTAATTAAACTAAGGAATAATGAAGCGGAAAGCAGAACAGAAGAATAATTTGACGGGAAACCTAAAAGACTATAAAAGCTTTTGTAAATGAGTAAAAAGGAAAAGAATGGCAAAGTTTAACAAGAGTCCGTTACAGACAATGGAGAAATTAGATTGAAAAATACAGAAACAACCAAGGAATTAGTCTGAAGAAGGGTCTCAACCCAAAAAATCACCTATTCCTTAGCTCCATAGATGCTGCCTCACCCGCTGAGTTTCTCCAGCATTTTTGTCTACCAAGGAATTAGTCAAATACTTTGTGTCTATCTTCAGAGAAGAGGACACACAAAACCTGAAAATAATAGAGAGCAAGTCCAGAAGGTCTGAGGAGATGAAAGAAATTAGCACGAATTATTGAATACAGGCAGTGCGGTGGCGCAGCGGTAGTGTTGCTGCCTTACAGCGCTTGCAGCACCTGAGACTCGGGTTCGATCCCGACTAAGGGTGCTGTCTGTACGGAGTTTGTACGTCCTTCCCGCGACCTATGTGGATTTTCTCCGAGGTCGGTTTCCTCCCACACTCCAAAGACGTACAGGTTTGCAGGTCAATCGGCTTGGTATCGTGTCCAAATTGCCCCTAGTGTGTGTTGGATAGTGTTAATGTGCGGGGATCACAAGTCGGTGTGGACTCGGTGGGCCGAAGGGCCTGTTTCTGCACTGTATCTCTAAACTAAACTAAATATAGTATTTGGGAAATTAATGGAATTGAACACTCAAACTATGACTCGTACACCAATTTTGTAAGAGGTGATTATGGACATAGCTGATGCACTGAGCGACATTCAGTAGATTCTGGAAAGGTTCCAACAGATTAGAAAGGAACAATTTAACAAAGCACGAGAGAAAAAAAAAATAGAACAGTCATCCCGAGATCTATCGAAAAAATACACTACAATTTATTAAATGGTATCAGGACATTTAGAGAATAATAATATTGGGTAGATTTAATGAAAGGCCTTATCTTTGTACCACTACGCCCACACCTCAACATGCTCCGAGCCTGCCATGATGTTGAGCTCTTCTTCCATCACATCTCCCTCTGGGCCTATTTCTCTGGCACGGAGTCCTCGCCTCCCAGTGACGGCCCCTTCTGTCTCCAACATTCCTCCTCCTCGTGGAGTCCCCCTGCTGACCTTATCCCCTCTTTGGTGCTTTTTATTTCCAAATGTCCTCGACATCAACTGTCTCGACTTCACATGCCTCTTTACCACTCTGATCACAGTCCTTCTGAACGCACAGCCATCCGCTAACAGCAACAATCCCAACATTATTATTAAACCTGCCGACAAGGGAGATGCCTTTTGTAGTCTGGCAGGCTGGCCTTTACCATGCTGAGGCCAGGTGCCAGCGCTCGGTCAGCCCCTCATACCCCTTCCTTGATCATGACCCCACAGATGAATACCAAACCATTACCTCCTAAAGATAGACACAAAGTGCTGGAGTACCCCAGCGGGTCCAGCAGCATCTCTGGAGAAAAAGGAAGGGTGATATTTTGGGTCGGGACCCTTCTTCATCTCCCAGACACTTTTCAATCTCATCACCTCTAGCAATCTCCCCTCAACAGCATCCAACCTTATCATTCCCCAGCCCTGCACAGCCCGCTTTTATCTCCTTCCCAAAATCCACAAACAGAACTGCCCTGGCAGATCCTTTGTGCCTGCTGCTCGCTCCTGCCCCACAGAATGCATCTCAAAATACCTTAATCTGATCCTATCCCTGCATGTCCAGTCCCTTCTGACCTACATCTAAGACACCTCAAACACTTTTCAACTCTTCAGAGTCTAAAGAAGAGCGCGATCTAAAATGTCACCTATTTCTTTTCTCCAGAGATGCTGCCTTACTCATTGAGTTACTCCAGCACTTTTTGACTTTTATAATGAAAATCATGTTTAAAAAATTGAAGTTTTTTCTTTTGCTGTCTTAAGTAGCAGAAAGGAGAAGGGCATGACAGATGGATCGGTGTATTCTGACTGTCAAAGGGCCTGAGATAAGGCCCACACAAGAGATTACAGATAACTAAAGCACCAGGAGTAAAGTACTGGTGTTACTGGGATAAACCTTTCCTATCCATGTAATAATATCCTATGTAAGTTCTCAAAGTTTGCTGATGATACAGAGCAAGGTGGCAATGACGGATGCGAGAAATAAACAAGTTGAGTGAATATGCATGCGGTAGATGGAATAAAATGTGAAAACTGTACACATATTCCTCATCAATTGAGGTAGCAAAGAAAATCAGAAAAGTAGGCCTTAGAATCTTTTTTTTATTAATAAGCAACAAGAGATTGGAAGATGTTGCTGTTCAGAAAAATCCAAATGTCCTTGTGCACTACTCACAGGTGAAGCAGACAATTGTGCAGGTGCCGCTGCTGCAGGCGCCATCCGTTGGTGCTGCTGAGAGGCGGTAGCCTCGGGGCCCGGGCCTCATGAGGTGGAGCCTCGCGAGTCGGAGCCCTGGCCTCGTGGGTCTGAGGTGGAGTCTTGCGGGTCAACGAAGCTCGCGACCAACAGTGCCTGGGGCGGTGCCACGGATGTATCCGGAGAGGTCCCGGCAGCGTTATTGGAAAGCGGCGACTGAGTGACTGACGAGGACGGACACGTGGAAGCGAGGACGCCGCTGCCGAGGGAAGGAATAAAAGGAGGACCTGGCATGGGGGGGACCGCCGTGAGGGAGGTGGAAGAGCAAAGGGGACCCGCGGTAGGGGAGAACGCCGAGAGGCAGGGGGAGGAACAATGGACAATGGGAACCCGTCGTGGATGGTCCTGACGCGGGGGAGAATTTGTAATTTCGCAAGTGGCCTTTATGGGTGATTATTTGCATACCTTGGGTGTGCAAGCAAAGAATTTCACTGTGACAATTCAATTCAGAAACAAAAACAGTATGTGGCCCTTTACTGCAAGAGGATTTGAAATAAAGATCACCTATTGCAATTATACAGGAAATCTGTGATACTGTATCTGTGAACTGCCCATCTAATAAAGATGATATATGCAACTGAAGGAAGACTATGGCCTTATTTTAGACTTTAGATACAGCGTGGAAACAGGCCCTTACACCCACCGAGTACTCACTGACCAGCGATCACCCCTTACATCAGCACTATCCTTCACACTAGGGATAATTTAAAACTTTACCAAAGCCAATTAACTTACAAACCTGTATGTTTTTAGCGTGTGGGAGGAAACTGGGGCACTCGGAGAGAACACACATGGTCACACGGAGAACATACAAACTCCATACTGACAGCACCCATAGTCAAGATCGAACCCGGGTGTCTGGCACTGTAAGGAAGCAGCTCTACCGCTTTGCCACCTTGCTGAAGAAACTTAAATGTGTCTGTTTTATCCTAGGGAAAGGGGGCTTGCTCAGAAGGAACGATTACTCTGTGCAAGAATACTACAATGACTCGCCTAATCTTCTTCGGAATAGTGCAATGCATTACTTGACATTGACATCTGGGCCTCAGTTTACTGGAACACCTGAAAGATGAAACCTCCTACGGTGACGCACTCCCTCTGGAATGTCAGCCTGGATTTGTGTTTGGGTCTCTGGTGCGGAATCACGGGCGTCAGACTCAGAGCACTGTGCCCCACCGATGGAATCTCAGCTGACAATGAAGCAAGCTCAGTTACCCAGCCGAGTTGAAAACTCAAAGTACAATCTTCATTTATATTGCTGTATCCCTTCCTCATGAGTGAACTTCTGCTTGAAACTACATTTCAACATATTCAGCAACAAATATAAAGTTTGCAATATTATAACAAGGGAAATCAACAATTTAATTCATTCTTGCCCCTTGAGCACTCATTCCAGTTCCATTACGTGTTGCCGAGTGCAGACTTGCACAATAATATTTTCCTTGATGCATTCATTTTCCCTAATGTATTATCTGTTATTGCTTTTATGGATTCACCAATGGTGCGTACACTGGTTAATTTTCCTGCACTTCAATATAGAATGAAGCATCGTGATGATCTGGCCCAGATGAGATTGGCAACTGAGATGTACAACTGGAAACAAGACATTTTTTTTTCTAAATGGACTTGCATTTATCTTTCATTAGTTCTCAATTCGGAACACATGGTAACTAGCATTGACTGCAGTTTTCATTCACGTTGGAGTGGTAGCTTAAACACCAGGAGTACCCAGCCATTTGACTGTATGCAAGAGAGTATTGCATTGGTGGAAATAAGCTGCATATAACAGAAGATGTACAGAATTATCATCCGGTTAACAAAAGGCTTCTTACAATTTCTATGCCAAAATGCATTCCTTTCCTATGGAAATAGCTAGCCTATATTCTAATACTAGCCAATTTTTTTTTTTTAAAGAATGAATCATGCTAAATCAAGCTCCAACTGTTATTGCTAACAACTCCACAGTTACAGCTGGATAAGCCCACAAGTTGTTTGCCAATGCCATGACATTTTATGCTTCAATTAAGATGTGCATGATAAGGGGGCAGAGTGTAATGTTGGATCACGTTTGGCCCAGGTAGGAGTCTACTCATTCTACTTATTCTGATCTAATGCAATAAAAACAAAGCATAAGCAAATAGCATTAAGCTCTTTTTCAAAAGATAATAACAACCCCAGCGATTATTTCCTCTACAAATATATTTTGTATTCATTAATAAGACTTCCTGTTGCAATGGTGTGGAAATATTGAAGGAAAATCTCAAAATGCAGTAACATCCAGCTGACAGACAATGAAAGCAGCAGCTGATGGAATGATCTTGTTTCTACAAACTCTATAACAAGCTGGAACAGCCAGGACCAGGATCGCTTACAAGGATTACTGCAAGCGAGCCTAGCAATCTTAATAAATCAAATTCTTTGGCAGTTTTGTGGTTTCAGCTTTACTGTTAAATGTTCGACCAACTCCCAACACATATTCATTTCTCTCTCCCACAGCACCTAATGTGGCAGCCCCACCAGAATCCCCGCTCTCATTAAACAACAAGCTGTCTATTAGCATCAGAAATGTACAGGCATCGTGCCAAAACCATCAAATGAGGTATGTCCATCAGCATGAGTGAGATTTTCTCCGGCATCACTGAATGGGTGATTTGACCACCACCCACACACCTGTCTAATGCAGGCAAGACTGACAATTAACCCCATTATGGTAACTAGTTTGGAGAGGATGATGATCTTGAACGCCAAGCTGTTTATGAACAACAGCCTGATATATACGTTTAAATTGTCCAAGTGGTCCAGTGCAGAGTGGAGAGCCGCGAGATCGCATCCTCCGTTGATCTATTGTGGCGGGAGGGAAATTGTAGTGCATCCAGATTCTTGCCAAGATAGGACTTGTTACGCACCATAACCAACCTCTCAAAGCATTTCAATACCACAGACCACCAGTCGGTAGTCATTGAGGCACATCACCTTACTCTTCTTGGGCAGTTGTCTAATGCTATCTGAGGGACAAATTTTGGCCAAGATGATAAAAGGATATGAAGAGAGTTTCAGATAGGAAATACTCTGGAGATCTGTGAACTTATACCCGTTGCTTCAAAGCACTTTGCCTAATCAATATGATAATATTAATATGTAGATTAATAAACATCAGTAAAAATATCAAACAACATTGAATGTACGCAGATGCAATGTTATATATGATGGACTGAGAAAGCACCAATGAGCCGAACATTGTGCAGGAACTTATTCAAGGCAAAACGAATGTGACATCTGGATGAAAAATGGGAGAACATTTCAATGTTTCCATGCAGAGCAGACCAAGTTTTAGACTTCAACGCTATTGCAAATAAATAGAATATTAATGCTGTACAAGGGCATCCTTGTTTGAAATATTTTGTCCAAATGTAATTCCCATGCATGGTAAATAACAAGAAAGTTGCATGCAGGGAAAATAAATAATACATAATAACAAATCTTTATGACCTTGGCTATTACCTGTAAGTTATGCTCCAAGAGTTAAGGTTATTCATTTTGAAGATATGGTTGATACTTCTCAAAATATGACACATTTGAACACAGTCATGGTTAGAAAGGATATTTAAAATGGGCATTAAACAGAAGTCCATGCATATAACTTTTATTCTTAGTTATTCATTTCTCGAGATCTGGGAATTGTTGGCAAGGTTTATTGCCCATCTCCAATTGCTCTTGAGGTGGAGCTGAGCTATCTTCTTGAATAACAGCAGCACTTCTGGTGAAGGTACATACAGTGAGCTTTTCGATGGGGAATTCCAGGATTTAGACCCAGCAATAATGAAGAGCTGGTGACAATTTTCCAAATCAGCAAGATGTACATCTTGGAAGTTGATTCTGCAGGTGATGGTTTTTCCATAAGCCTGCTAGCCTCATCTTTTATTAATTTCAGAGTTAATAAATTTGGGAAGAGTAACTGCACTGCATCTATTTTAGATGTTACACACACTAACTACTGTGCACGTTGCAGAGGGAATGAATGTTTCGGGTGGTCGATGGACTGTAATTTAAATGGGTAGATTTGTCAAAGAACAACATTGGTGAAAACTTTCTTGAGAATTGCTGGAGCTCCTCTCATCCATGCAAGTGGAGAGTATTCCATCACTCCCTTGACCTGTGCCCTTTAGGTAGTGGAAGAGCTCGAATCACTCGAGAAAGCAAGTCACTCACAGCAGGACCTCCAGCCTCTTGTGGCCATTATATGTGTGGAGCTGACCCAGTTGAGTTTCAGGTCAATGATGATGTGATAATATTGATAATGGGAAATTTGGTAATCCAGCTGAATATCAATGATAGGTAATTGGACTTTTTCTTGTTGGAGATGGTTATTTCCTGACACTTCTGTGGTTCGAAATACCACTTGCTCCATATCAACTCATGCCTGACAATTGAATAGATCTGGCTGCATGCAGCTCTATGCTGCTTCATTTGTTGAGGTGTTATATGCTGCGTAAACATCAGAAAAGATCCTTCCTTCTGATCTTTTCATGGAAGGAAGGTCAATGATAAAACACTTGAAGATCGCTGCACCTGTGACATTCTGAGGCAATATCATGATGTTCTGGAACTGGGATGATTGACCTTCAATAACTACAACCATCTTTCTTTGCACCAGGTATAACTCCGACCACTGGATTGTTTTCCTCGATGCTCATTCACTTCAATTTAAGTAGACAACACGTTTCAGTTAAATGCTCCCCAAGGACAGAAACTCTCACTGTCAGTCTGAAATCTGGCTCTTACAATAAGCTGTGATGAGGTTCAGAACAGAGGTACTCTGTCAAAACCCTAACCAGGCATTGATAACCAAGAGCTACTAGCCAGCACTGTCAAAGACACCTACCATCATATTATGCAAGTGGCTAATTAAATGTACTGTGTACCACAGACAACCATAATCTCCTGGGTGGACAAATGCCTCAAGGAGCCTTCCCCAAATGATTCCCAAATTAACCACAGCTTTTTTTGTTCCCCTTTCTTTCTTTAGCTGGCATCTAGTTTAAGAGTGTGCTAGAAAGTGAATCAATTATGTAGCAAAGCTTCTAGACCAGGGGGGCGTTCACTTTTTGTATTGGACGTGTTCTATAACTGCACCTGTATGATTGTGCAGAAAGAGGGATACGGTTAACATTTAAGGGCAAAAACAAAAGGGTTTTAACTAAGGGTCTTCAACCCAATACATTAACACTGTTTCTTTTCACTAAAGATGCTGCCTGACCTGCTGAACATTTCCAACAATTTGCTTTTTTATTTTTAATTTTTTTTAATTTTTATTTATTAGAAGTACATTACATTACAACCAATTACATTAGTACTCATCACGTATATCTTATTACAATTAATGTACTCCGTCATTTTTTACACTGATAAAAAGGAAAGGTTGAGATTAAGAAAAAAGAGAAAGTGAAGGAAAATAGTGAAGGTGTAAAAACATGACAACAAGAAAGAACAGAGACCCTGTAGAAAAGAAATTAAAAAGAAAGGATTAAGAGATAGACCCTAAAGAAGAAAAAAAAGAGAAAGAGGAAAAAAGAGAAAAACAAGTACTTTGTTATAAGCATCACGCAAATGGGATATACCAACTCTCCAGCTTTCATCCCCCTTTACCTGATCTCAGGTTTTTTTTAAAGTACTTTTGCACCCTATACTTGTAATAATTCTATAAATGCAGACCACGTCAGGTGGAAGTGATCTGGTTTACCTGCCAGGAGGAGTCTTATCTCTTCTAGGTGTAATGTTTCAAACATATTTGAAATCCACATGTTTATAGTTGGTATTGGAGCGTTTTTCCAGAATTTTAGGATTAACTTTTTTCCAGTTATTAACCCGTAATCTATTAATTTCGTTTGAAACACATTTAGTTCAGGACTATCTTCCGTTGTTCCGAAGATAATCCATTCTGCTTTTGGTATCAGTTTTATTTTAAATAATTTTGTAAAAATTTCAAAAATTTCAATCCAAAATTTTTGAATTTCTGTACAAAAAACAAATGAGTGCGCTATACTAGCTTCTTGAGATTGACATTTATCACAAATGGATGATACATTGGGGAAATTTTATTAATTTTAGTTTTTGAATAATATAATCTATGTAAAATTTTAAATTGTATTAAAGTGTGTCTTACATTAATCGAACATATATGCACGTTTAATAAATGTTCATTCCACCTTTCCTTTAAGATTTTAACAGCTAATTCTTGTTCCCAGTCTCTTCTAATACCTTCCGTAGATGGTATTTCTACATTTAAGATAATATTATACAAATATGATATTAAGTTTGCTGATTCAGCTTTTATCTGCATTGCTTCATCCAATACATCTGCTGGGATATTATAATGATCTTTTGTATATTTCTTCAAATAGTCACATATTTGAAAATATTTAAAATATTGATTATTTCCCAGTTTATATTTTATTTGTAATTGTTGGAATAATAGTAATTTTCCAGTTTCATACAAGTCACCGAACGTTTTAATTCCTAGTCTATCCCATTGTGTAAAAGATTTGTCTGTAATAGAGGGATTAAACGAAGGGTTGTTAACTATTGGAGATAAAAGTGATAGATTTCTTAATTTTAAATTTTGTTTTATTTGTTTCCAAGTTCTGATTGTACTATGTATAATTGGATTTTTGTTATAATTTATGTTATTCAGTTTCAATGGTGAGAGGAGGATCGCTCCAATATTACCAGAGGAGCAGTCCTCTCTCTCCATTACAATCCAGTCCACTTGCTGGGCAGAGTTGTCCACCAGTTGGATCATATTTTTAATATTTACTGACCAATAATAATACATGAAGTTAGGGAGTGCTAAGCCCCCTAATACTTTAGCTTTGTTCAAGTGTGTTCTTTGTATTCTATGGGATTTATAATCCCATATAAAATTAGTAATGTCTGAGTCCAATTTTTTTTTTTAAACTTCTTTGGTAGGTATATGGGAATCGACTGAAATAGGTATAAAATTTGTGGTAAGAAGATCATTTTTATTGCATTTATTCGGCCTATTAAAGACATTGGAAGCGTTTTCCAAAATGTAATTAATGTATTTAATTTATTAAGTAGAGGATCATAATTTGCTTTGAACATGCTGTAGATGGTTTATGCATGCAACCAATAATATAGCTACCTCAGTACCACTAACCACGCCTTAGTTATCAAGTATAATAACTCTCTCTCTCTCTCTCTGGTCCAGCCCTTTGGTTCCAGCACGGTTATAGACTGGGTGCAGTCAGTGCTGGAACGTGTCTAACCTGAGTGATCATTAAACATTAAGTAAAGCTACAAGTGGGTCAGACTTAACTTCTTTACACATGCCTTGATATGTTCTGGTGATTTCAATACCCAAGTATTTAAATTTTTCTGTAGCTATTTTAAAAGGGAATTTTAAAAGATGTGTTGAGTCTTTCGGTTTTATTGACATAATTTCACTTTTATTCCAATTTATTCTGTATCCAGAAAAGGATCCAAAGTCCTCAATTAGATTTAGTATGTTTGGTATAGTAATTTGAGGTTTTGTAATGTACAATAATATATCATCCGCGTATAAAGATATTTTATTATTTGAGTATTTAGTATTATACCCATGGATATCTGGATGTGTTCTAATTTTTTCTGCTAAAGGTTCAATTAAGAAAGCAAACAACTGTGGTGATAATGAGCATCCTTGTCTGTTTCCCCTTGATAGTTGAAATTTCGAGGAAAATATGTTATTAGTTAGTATTCTAGCTGTAGGTTTAATATATAATAATTTAATCCATAAAATAAAATTCTCTCCCAGTTGGAATTTTTGTAATACTTTATCCATATAATTCCATTCTACTTGGTCAAATGCTTTTTCAGCGTCCAGCGAAATAATTGATAATTCTTGTTCTTCAATTTTGTGTGAGTGCATTATATTGAGTAGACGTCTCATATTATTAGATGAATATCTCTTAGGGATAAACCCCGTCTGATCTGGGTTTATTAATTTACTAATATATTTACTTAATCTTCTAGCTAATGTTTTCACTAATATTTTTTGATCTGTATTTAACAACATGCTGAACATGTTTCAACATGTTTTTTTCTGATATTTTTAATGTTTCGTTGCACCTACAGTAAATAAACACATTAATTTCTGCCTGCTTACCTGAGAGGTGTTCACACAAATTTGACATTACAAAGAAGCAATGATAAAGCAGTTGTCAACAGTATATTCTCAACCCTTGCCTCAAGTGAAATATATGCATCAAAATGCTGCAAAGAAAAAATAAATACAATTGAACCAATGCAGACATCGCTCTCCCCCCTAGTAAAGCACATCCCGCCCCATCTGATTTGGAATCGTTTTTTGCTGTTTCGTTACATTGAAAGAACATCTTGCCTAAAAATGACCCAATGGTCTAAAATAGTAAGATTAAATGGGAACTTACCTAAGTTTGAAGTTTGATCTTTATTTTATGAGGAGTTACGTTGGTGATTACATGAAGAACCCCGCCAGAGCGCCTGCGCGTCAATCTTCAAAGCAGCGGTGTGAAATCACAAAAAACAACAAGCGAAGTAATATAGTATCATAATAAAACGAGTAATACAAGAACTTCCATCTGACCTTTATGATAGAGGGTTGGGTCGTGGTGGGCACGTAATCACCAACGTAACTCCTCATAAAATAAAGATCAAACTTCGAACTTAGGTAAGTTCTCGTTTAATCTTACTATTTTACTTCGGAGTCACGTGAGTGACTACATGAAGATTTTAAAGCTTTGTGATTTCATGCCGTAGATCAATCCCGGCTTCTCACTGCATTGATTGACTCGGAACGAGAATAATCAATAATGCATTAATAATAACATTTGTACCACAAATGCAGTAATTCATTTATTTTAATAATGAAATTTAATCAGATCCCCTTTAAACCAGAGGAATTTACACAGAACTTAAAATAGATTCTGCAAACAATCCCGCATTAACAATAGGCCGATGGTAAAATTGTTGAAACATCAACTCATTGGACCACCCGGCGGCTGCGAGGATATGGTCGACGGGGACGTCTTTCGCCCTGGCCGCCGACGTTGCTGCTGCCCTAGTCGAGTGAGATGTAAACACATCAGTGTTAATACCAGCAGCTGTAAGACTTATTTTAACCATCTGGAAATAGTCTGTACTGAAACTCTTTTGTGTGGTTTCTTGTGTGTGATCAACAACCTAGTTTCCGTATTTCTCAAGCCCTTTGTGACCTTAATGTATTGTAACAAATATGTCTTAATACAGAGACAAGGATCCTTTGGATATGCTGCTAGCACAATTTTAAATCCTGTCACACCTGGCCTACTTTGCTTTAGTAGGTCATAGATATAAAATGTAACCTTGTCTTCAGTTACTTCCATCCTATCTATTTGTAATTTTCCAAGTGTTTGCACTCGTTGGGCTGTCACTAATGCCATAAGCATGACTACTTTCATACTGAGCTTGGCCAAAGGTAAAGACACACTTGGTGACCATTCACGAAGTAGCTTCAGCACCACACTTACATCCCAGATTGTCATGTACCTAGGTCTCGGAGGTTTGGAATTAAAGATTCCTTTCATCAGTCTGGAAACAAGTGGGTGTGACCCAATTGGATTTCTTTCTGAATCCAGAACCAAATATGAGGACAATGCACTTCTGGCTGAATTAATTGCACTATAACTCAAACCTTCATCATAATAAAGTTTTGACAGAAATTCTAAAACATTTGAAATATCTGCAGTACTATATTCCACATTCTTTTGTACACAGAACTCTTCCCATTTCTTAATATAAGAAAGGTACTGTTTTTGAGTGCTCTTCCTCCAGGCTGCCGTAAGCATGTCCACAGTACGCTCAGACAGTCCTCGCCCCAGAAAAGGCCTTCTTAAAACCTGCAAATCAACAAATCCAAACGATCATATAATGGATATTGTTCCCCTGTCACAGGGTGCAGCAATAGATTACTTCTTTTTGGGACTTTCATCAACGGTTGTGTCGTTAATTCTAATATCAACGGATACCATGGCTGTGTAAGCCAATCTGGTACTACTAGTACCCCTGAAGCAGCATCTTGCCTGATTTTAAGCAAACATCGGTTTATGAGGCAGAAAGGTGGAAATATATATAAAAACATACCACCCCAACGTAGCGAGAAAGCATCAATCGCCACTGCTCCTGGATCTGGTTCCCATGACACATATCTCGATAGTTGATGATTCAGTCTAGATGCGAACAAGTCGATGTCTGGCATTCCAAATCTGATTACTATGTCATTGAATACCTCTCGATTCAACATCCATTCTTTATTATCCTGGAACTTTCGTGACCTGGTGTCTGCTATCGTATTCAATCTAACTGGTAGATGGATAGCTGAAATCCAAATGTTCTTTTCAATACACCAAGACCAAATTTGATTAGCCATTTTGTCACATGACACCGACTTGATTCCACCCATATGATTAATATAGGCAACTGCTGTTGTGTTATCAATTTGAACTTGAACATGCACATTAGTTGTGTTAGAACAGTAAGCTTGGAGTCCATAGAAACATCCTAAAAGTTCCAAATAGGTAATTCCCCATGTCTGCAGTAACAATGACTCTTCCTGATTCCATCTGCCTCCGCAGCTAGATGCTAAGTCAGTTGCACCCCATCCTAGTGCACTGGCATCAGTTTGTAATATCATGGAAGGTTGTTCCATCAACACTTTGCTGGAACTGCTTGAGACATGTAGAATCCACCACTGCAGATCAGAAACCGCATTTGTTGTTAGTTGCATAGTTCTATCAAAATGACCAGCCTGCATTCTCAGTGCCTGTTCTTTAACTCTCTGCAGCTGTTGATAATGTAATGGTCCGTATTGGACTGCTGGGAATGCTGCTACTAATTTTCCCAGTACTCGAGCCACCTGTCTGATTGAGGGTTTTTGCTCGTTTAACAGATTACTGCAATCTTTAATCAACTCCGCCCTTTTTTCCCTGGGCAAAGTAATTTTTATTTGAACTGAATCAATTGTGAACCCCAAATAATCAATCGAGGTACATGGTGTTAATCTTGATTTCTTTGGATGAATTAGAAACCCCAAACTTTCAAAAGTTGATTTCACAACTGCAACAGATGCTTCTGTTGACTCTTTTGTCCTTCCTATAATCAGGACATCATCCAAGTATGCCATTAGTACATGCCCCTGGCTTCTCAGCAACCCCAGAATTGGTTTTAACAATTTTGTGAATATTCTGGGAGCGGACGTTAACCCATTAGGCAGGGCTTTGAACTGCCATAACTGGTTCATCCATGTAAATTTAAGATACTTCCTATCTTCCGAGTGAACAGACACTGAATAATTTGCATCATTTAAATCTATAGTTGCCATATAACATGCTTCTGAAATAAGTTGTTTGGCAGTCACAAATGTCTCCATTTTAAAATGTCTAAATTGAACAAAAGGATTCAGACTTGTCAAGTCTAGAATAATCCTACATCCTCCATCCTTTTTTGATTGAGGGAATACATTTGACACAAATTGGTGAATTTGGTAGGCTGATTCTTCAATAACACCTTTTATATATAGGGTTTCAAGTGCAGCTTGAACCTCCATCACTTCTTTTTGTGCAAAGTGGAGAGTTCTGCTAGGAACATGCTGGACAGGCAAATCATAATTTGGATTGAATTCAATTCGAAATCCTTGTATACTATTCAGAATTACCGGATCTGAAGTAATCTTCTTCCAATTGTTATAGAAGAGATGTAATCTGCCTCCAACTTTTGGAGTTAATCCCGTTAGTATGTTCCCATGAGAACCAGGTCCACCTACCTCTTGAGTCATTTGAGTACCCCGAGATCCCTGCGTTCTCCCGGAAGCACCCCCACTGGTTCTTGCTCCCGCTGCAGGCCGCCAGCTACGTCCCTGCATTGATGAGCGACTTGGTCCTGGTCCAGGATCCGTATGACGTCTGAAAGGATACCTCCTCTTTACAGACTTTACAACCATTGATGTTTTCATCAATCCTGTTTTCGCTTCATCTTCCAACTCTTTAATAGTCTCCCGAGATTCTCTCCAAAGAGTAAGTTGGGTAATTGTATATTACTTGGTTTGCAGAGTGCTGCGCATTTCGGATTCATAGTAGGCCGTATAGCACCCTTCCTCAGACCGTTGATCTCGAAGTGGGTGCTGCATAGCAACCCTAGTGCTTCCTGATGCAACTCCGTCATCTCTTGGCTTTTATCCGCTATTCTGGCAAAAGCAGTTATTCCAGAACTCAGCAGCTTTAATATTCTCTGCAATTTCACTTCTTGAGTTCTCAACTGATTCATACTCAACTGATTCCAGATGATTTGATTCACTGCTGGTGCTTTCAGCAACACAGTTACTTGGGGTCTCATGCTTTCTTGCAGTCTCATCCATCTCCTGCTGTTCCAGCTGATGGGAAACCAAGTAATTTATTAGGGAGGCCAATTCTTCTCCTAATGGCTCTCCTGACCCTGACGGGGCAGCGAATCGTACTGCCAGGGGTGGAATATCTGGCAGCTGCCGTTCTTCGCCTTGTACAGCCTCACCGTCAGAGTCGGGGTCTGAACTCTCATGACCCGTGGCACGCGCCTCATCCCTGAGGGTGCATTCCATCAGCCCTGAACCAGGAGCTGTTGAGCTGCTTTCAGCAGCTTGGGTTTTGCTACACTCCTCCCTGAGTGTGCTTCGCTCCAACAGCCTATGTACAAGGCTTTCCATCTGGGCAATCCGCTCAAAAGCGGTATCTAGCCCTGGAGCTACTTCCATTGCCTGGGACTCCTCCGTGGGCCGTCTGGATTTAAACTTGGCCTTGCGCCCGACAGGCGCTGTGTTCTCACCAGCCCCAGGTCCACAGTCGCTATGCTCTCCGCTGGCGACTGTACCGGGGTTAGAGGCGGTCGGTCGCTAACCGCTATCTCCTGACTTTCTGTCGGCTGAGTCGCTCGCCTCTTCCCCTTGCCCGTTTTTTCCATGGCGTCTGTGGAAAAAATCCCCACGGACCCACAGTAAACGGACCTGGATATACTTGAAAAACGTTTCTACTTACCTTGTAGTTGAAAACTACAATTCCACTAGAGGAGCTCTGCTCCTCGCGTCCGTTTGCGTCAAGGCGTCTGACGTAATGACGCGCAGGCGCTCTGGCGGGGTTCTTCACGTAGTCACTCACGTGACTCCGAAGTAAAATAAGTACTAAATCATTAAATGTGGCGGAAAGAACTGCAGATGCTGGTTTAAATCAAATGTAGACACAAAATACTGGAGTTCTGGAGAGAAGGAATGGGTGACGTTTCGAGTTGAGACCCTTCTTCAGAATAAATCAATGAAGATGAGTATGGGTGCCAGGGGTTATGGGGAGAATGGGGTTGAGAGGGCAAGATAGATAAATTAGCCATGATTGAATGTGGTAGTAGACTCAATGGGCTGAATGGCCTAATTCTGCTTCTATAACCTATGAAGATACCAAGTAAAAGTGGTGGCTTCTAAAAACAGTGTTAATGACAGAGGACACAGTGGCTGCAAGTTGCTCCTCAAAACAAAGGACCCCAGATACATGGCCTTAACATCTGAAGTCAAATAATTAGTGGAATGAGTGGAGGTAGCCAGAAGTAAGCTATTCAGCCGCTTGTTCCTGCTCTGCCAATCAATACGTTTGTGGCTGAGCTCCCACCGCAGCATCACTTTCCTGCAGCAGCCTCTAACCCCGGATTCTCCTCAGATCCAAAATTCCATCCTTGCTTGTTTTGTGTGTACTTGGCACCGAAGCATCCATGGCATCTCAGGGAGACTCACAGCCCTCTGGCTGAAGAAATTCCTTCCCATAACTGTACTGGAAGACCAATCTCATACTTTGAGACTGGCTCTAAACTTCCAATCCAAATGGAACATCACCTCTGTATTTAGCCTGTCAAACCCACCAAAAATGTGCATATTTAAATAAGATCACCACCCATACTTGCACACGAGAAATAATACCTGTACTTGTTTACGCATCTGCTTTCTTAGCCAAGTGATGACACTATAAGTAGCTTTTGGATCAGTTCACATTACTTGAGACTTACTAATATTGTATTATATAAAAGCCTTCCAATACAAGGAGATGGGTAAAGAGATAAGATTCTAAAACTCATGGGGATTGAGGAGACAGCAGGGGAAGGAAGTGCAGCCGAAAAGGGCCCCGTTAAGCTGCAAAGAGCAAGCATTTATTATAAAAAAAGTTTTATTGGTTCATTTTTGGGGAGAATTGGTAACAGCAGTGAGAACCACTGGTCTAAGTCAACGCATTCTTCATAGATAAAAAAAAAATACTTTCACACATCTATAAAAATACACCTGTCCTAGTGAATATTTCAGTTAATCAATATATTCCTTAATTTTCCCCAGTGTAATTAAAACATGCTGCATGTAACAGGCAGGAAATTTAGCCCGTTTCCCTTGATCCTTTAGGTCTCACTGAGATGAACATTCAAATATAAAATGCTACATCATCACATTATATGTATTCCACTTTCACGCATAAGTACAAGCCATAAATGCATATTAAAATATATAGATGCACATTAAGCTGGTGAGTGTATCCCAAATGTGCTGGGCCCCTCTCTGTCTGTTTGTTTTATTGTTTATGTTCCCTACAGATTCAACAGAGGAACAGTGTGTTTCTCCTAGACATTGTGAAATCAACATCCAGGCCAAAATATACACAGTTCCTGCCAACTTAAAGCATGCCAGCACTGATCCACCAAGGAGTTCAACAACCCTTGAAAGTAACTTTAACTGAGTTCAAAGCTCTCACCGAACCCAGGTTCTGTATAACGAATCAACTGCACATGTCAGCCTGCACGTACAGTAGTCTACTAGCCTACCAACTAACTGTAAATTTAAAAATAGGCTCCATAATACTACAAACAGCAGCTGACATAAAGCTTGGGATCTGTCGCAAGTTTATCAATAAAATAAAACCAGATCCATTATTATTAAAATAATACATATAATCACTGTACCTTGTATGCAAAAACACATGGGGTTGTTAAAAAAAAAAAAGCCCACACAAGATTTGGCATGTAAATCCACTGTAGGGGACTAACAGCAGATCCAATCCTCTCCTTGCGTAGTTTACTCGTAAGACTTACTGGGCAACTATCAGAAATGGGTAATCTGGCTAAAAAATCTTGGGCCAGAAAGAAAGACTCCTTTCTATCGTGGGGCTAATAAGATAATTCAACAAAGATCTGTACCTGGGAGGTACATTCAGCCTTGCTAGGTATAGTTCTGCAGTAACCACTCTATTTTTCAGTCCGGCATCAGGGGAGCTCGTGGTCTGATTTATTACTAATTTAATACCTCCCATCACGTGAAGCAATAAAGCATTTAAATCAAAGGCTATACAGTTTTAATAGCTTATCAATTAATTGGCTTAACATTTCTTACTCTGTCTCGCTGACCCTGTAAACATCGCAAATATAAAATAATATTTTAACTATGCTTGCATATTGACCTACCACAAACCTCTGGGAAAAGAAACACTATTTCCATTTCAGCCCTATCCCCGATTTCAGACTTGAAAATGTATGCATATAAATTTTACAGTGTCAAGAGTCATGAGCTAAGAATTTAAACTAGTCCCCTGACTATTTATTAAAATACATTTATGTTTTTGCAGCTTTCTCTGCGGTAGTTCTGGGGACGGAGTGGAGTAAAGCTGGTCTCAGTTCCCGCAGCAGATTGAGCTTACTTGTCTGCATTCACTTTTGGAACCAATTTGTGGTAGAAATTGTAAAACTTACTTACATGCTTCAAGTGAACTTTCAAAAGAACAAAAAAAGTCAGCGCTTTTACAAGAAATACTTAGCCTATTATCACTACAATATGGGAAAGGTAACGCTAAAGCAAATATATATAGCATACAATTAATGCACACAGCAGCTACTATTGCAATAGAAACATTAGGCAGGTACACGGATGGGACAGGTTTAGAGGGATGTGGGCCAAATGCAGGCAGGTGGGACTAGTGTAGATGGTACATGTTGGTCGGTGTGGGCAAGTTGGGCCAAAGGGCCACGCTGTATGAATCTATGACTCTTATAATAGACCATGTTCAACAGGTCTAAATTCTTCCAATAACAGCAACCACCGAAATAGTTTTGGAATTTGTCCAAAAGTGACACATCTGTCCAGTTTTCCTTTTTCCAAATGAAAAATATCAAAAATTATGTTGTAAGTACATTTCATTTACAGGTGACTCAAGTACATTTATGTGCAACTGAAATCCTCCTTGAAAGTGGGGCTGAAACAGATTTTCTACTGGTATTTCTGCCATCAATTCTACTGTAGGTTTGCAAGACAGCTAAATCGGTGGTTAACTTCTGCAAGGCAAAGGTTCTCTACCGACCGTCGCCATTCTCTGACAATAAGGGACCCCACATAAATGTGGACTTCTCTCCTATCCCAGGAACCCCCTCTCAGTGAAGACAGACGTTGATGGTAAAATTTGCCATTGCCCTCTTTATACAAGCACAGCCTTTAATTGGTTGAGGAAAAATTCTGGCAATATATAATAATATCAAAAGAGGAATCTGGACAATACGATTGATAAAGACAGCTACAGTGTTCAGCTGATAATAAATGTATACATGTTTTTAGGATTTGTTATTGGCTAAAGTAAAATGGGTTAAAATTGGACTTTTAAAAAAGTATGCTAACCTAATTGATTACAAGTCCAGTGGAGTAAAAGTTTGGTAAAGTAAGATCAAAGCAGAATTTTTGTTTGTTTTGGGATTGATCTGTGAAACTGTGAATAGAGCCTTTCATTTAACTTTTTCTCTTGGTTCTGATTTGGATGTGTGTGGTACTTTATATTAGTGTATGCATGCTTAATACTTTTGATGCGAGGATACATCACAGAGAATTAAAATTGCATATGGTTTTCTTTGGTTACCTTTAGATTTAGTAAAGAAGATAAATTGAGACAGTTTTTAATTTTTGTCTAATTATTTCATTTTTTTAACCATTATATGTCTTCATGAAAAATGGCAAAATACTTTGCTGGTCAGGCAGCGTCTTTGGAAGGAGAAATAGGCAATGTTTCAGGTCAATTACAATTCATTAGACGTATCATTCATAGTTCTGATGAAAGATGTTATGTAGTTGAGGTTGGATGGTGAATCAGGTTGGAAGTCTCAATAAGTTAAACTGTATGAACCATAGAAGATAAGGAACATTGAAATAATGGTTTGTATTTTATTCTGAACTGACAGTGAGAGAGGTAGATGCCATCTTCTGCCTATATGACACATTTGTATACCATACAAAAATACAATCCAAAAGATCATTGACCTGAAATATTAACTGCTGCTACCTGACCTGAATATTTTCAAACATTGAAAAACAATTTAAGTTTCAATGTTGTATATATTTATTACATTTTATTTGAAGTGGATATTAGGATTTCCATTAAAATGGATTTTACCCATTGTGTGTTTGAGCTGTAAATAACATTTTGGCTGTACAATTATCGATTCTTTGCCTCTATTGTTAGAAGGAACAGTAATCCCTGTGCAACACATAGATGAAAGTCAGACTAACCACCCAGTGTTGAAAAAGTGGCCCATGTGTAAGGGGAAAATAGAGGATGTAAAATTATTTGCATTAAATAAATGGTATAATATTGCAAAAAGCGTTCAAAATACATGGTTGATTTAAACACTTAAATGTTTAAACACTTAATTAAAATTAAATTAGCACCATAACCAAGTAATTTAAAAAAAAAAAACTACATCACAAGTACGATGAAGGTAATGGCTTCCCTTAAATGATTCATGACATGAATGACAGGGATGCCAATGAGACCAGCTTCTCCAGGCATCTTTTCCAAAAGAGAAATAATAAAAGATATCTGTGGCAAATATTTAGTTTACAATGAAAGCATTTAGGGAGTTTGACTAGTCTTTTGTCCAACTGTCTACATAAAACGTGAATATACATTAAAAAAAAGTAATTAATTCAATATGCAAAACATGAGATGCAATATTTTCCCCAGCAGCTAAAATGACACATTTTACGATAATTGAAATAGAAACTTAAAGAAGATACGACAGACCCATTTCTAAATGGAAATTTTCAATTTTATCTATGAAGCATTTGTACCAAAAGCACAACAATTGATATTCCCTGTTAAATGCAATTAAACGTTTTAAACTGTTCATTTCATTTTCAAGGGCTTATTCCATGGTATCAAGTCACTTCAATACCTCACTATTTTTTGCTGGGTGATTTTTTATTCCCAACTACAGTTGGCACAACTCTCCCTGCACGTATGCAGTCAGTCCCAACAGCAGGGTTCGCAAAAGATTGACGATTGTTAAACTGAGCAGTAATTCCGAATTTTTTTTTAAATGGGAAAGGTAACGCTAAAGCAAATTCTGACTTTTAGGTTCTGGATTTCTGACTGTAATTCCAAATTGCAATCTTTAGGTAAGGAAAGACTTGCTTTTCTAACCCATCAATAGGTAAACAAATAGCCACGAGCAGCTCACAGGTGGTCCACAAATAATTAAATCAGATTAAAGGGCTTCAATGAAAGAGGATCTGGCAGAAGTAATTCTGTTCCTAAGGACAAGTTACTAATAAATTTTAGGTATGTTTAAGAAAGAACTGCAGATGCTGGAAAAATCGAAGGTAGACAAAAATGCTGGAGAAATTCAGCGGGTGAGGCCGCATCTATGGAGCGAAGGAATTGGTGACGTTGCGGGAGACCCGAAACGTCACCTATTCCTTCGCTCCATAGACGTTGCCTCACCAGCTGAGTTTCTCCAGCATTTTTGTCAATAAATTTTAGGTATGTACTTTTGTAGCAAACTTAACTACCTCTGCATTTAGTTTTAATTTCTATTGCACTTGAGAATTTTTGGGGCATAATTTGGCCATTTAACTCATACCTGTGGCCTTAATTTAATACATTTTGGAGTAATACTTTTATAATTTATATTTAATTCAATGGAATTTTAATTTTGTCATGGTCGTATATGTATTTTTGTTTCTATTAGCATAATGAATTATGTTTTTTTTTCAAGAACAATAAAAAAGCCACAATAACATAGCTACAACCATTAGACTCAAAATGTTAGGGACATGGGTTTAAAAGGTAGCCTGATGATTCATGTAGTTCTTATGAAATGGCACCTTGTGTAATGTCATCATAGCAGATTTAGAATTATTATACCTAGGGTCAGAGTCAGATGCACGAGAAATCAAGGAGTCGGAGTCGGGTGTTTTAGGTATCGACTCCACAGCCCTGCACAAAACCCTATTATTTTTGGACCTATTCAACTTGTTCTTTTCCATCCAGCAAAGAGAATGGCATTGCATTAACCAAAGAACGATGTAATGGGGAAGTAGCCCTGCTCCATAAAAATGGATAACCCAAAAGGAACCAACAAAGTTGACAAATTCTTGAACCTAAAATGCTGGAGTAGGCGAGACCTTTAGTACTATCATTTCTAAATGTCCCAATGTATTTTGCCCAAATAACAAGCGGCAAGAGAGCCAGTATAAGTACCAAACCATTAGCAATACTCACCAACACAGCCAATGTCATTCCCACAGTGGGA
Organism: Malacoraja senta; assembly: GCA_038087875.1. Classification (NCBI taxonomy): domain Eukaryota; kingdom Metazoa; phylum Chordata; class Chondrichthyes; order Rajiformes; family Rajidae; genus Malacoraja; species Malacoraja senta. Next base: position 11,329,133 of record CM075986.1, read on the forward strand.
AATAATTCACTGGAAGATGCCTGGGGCCAGCTCTCTATCTCACCTTTATTCTGCGGCTTCAAAATAAATTCTTGGTGTGGCCATTCTGTTCTTGTAATATCAGCAACTACTTGCGAGGGCTATTTTATGTGATGCTGGACTTCACGCTGACCACTCTATTTTAGAGTAACTCAGAGATAAACTCAATGTGTCTTCCTGACCCAGTGACAACAATTAGTGAGGATGGGTGACAAAACATCCTCCCTGATACTTCTTAACACTGCTCCACCACCAGCATCAGTTTTCAGACCTTTGCTTATACTTCCTATGAACTCACAACTATGTGGCCAAATTCTGTTCCAACTCCATTTACAAGTTTGCAGATGACACTGTTGTAGGCGGCGGTACCTTGAACAATGACAAGACAGAGTATAGGAAGGAGATAGAGAACATAGTAATGTGGTGTCAAGACAACAACCTCTTCCTCCACGTCAGCAAGATAAAGGAGCTAGTTATTGACTGCAGCAAACAGGGTGGAGTGCTGAAGTACAACTACAATAATAGGGTACATCGAGACCCTTCTTCAGACTAGTGGGAAAGGGAAACGAGAGATATAGATAGTGATGGAGAGAGATATAGAACAAATGAATGAAAGATATGCGGAAAAAGCAACGATGATAAAGGAAACAGGCCATTGTTAGCTGTTTGCTAGGTGAGAACGGGAACCTGGTGCGACTTGGGCGGGGAGGGATGGAGAGAGAGGGAGTGCAGAGGATACTTGAAGTTAGAGAAATCAATATTCATATCACTGGGTTGTAAGCTGTGCTCGGTGAGAATGGGAACCTGGTGCAACTTCTTCCTAGAGATGCTGCCTGTCCTGCTGAGTTACTCCAGCAGTGTGTGTCTCTGTTCAAAGGTTACAGGATGGGTCATAGTCGCAAAGCATATCCAGATTAATTAAGAATTGTAGAACTAATGGAGGCATCCTGAAGGACAGAATGACCTCCCTTATTGAGACAGTTAATGAGACAGAATGGGAGGTCAATTTATAGTATTCTCACCAGACTCTTTCCCTTTGCCATCTGCTTCTGAAACCATCTTTGATTTTCTCCAAACTCTACTCCGATTCTCCTGGCGAGCAATCAACCTTTCATGCTCCATAAACCCTTATCAAGTCCTATCCATAAATTATCTTTGTGGCTTCTGGAAAAATATTTTATGAATCTACCAACTCTTAGAATTCACTGTTCACAACTGTTTCACGAATAATCGAGACTTGGAATTTTCCTTTATTTTAAATGCATGATTTAAATACTTTTGTTAAATCACATAAACTAACTTTATGTTCATAAGTCATAGGAGCAGAGGTAGGCCATTCGGCCCATCGAGTCTACTCTGCCATTCAATCATCACTGATCTATCTTTCCCTCTCAACCACATTCTCCTGCCTTCTCCTCATAACTCGACACCCGTGCTAACCAAGGATCTGTCAATCTCCGCCTTCAAAATACCTAATGACTTGGCCTCCACAGCTGTCCGTGGTAATAAATTCCACAGACTCACCACCCTCTGACTAAACTCAACTCAGTTCTCCTCGCAAGTTCTTCTTGCCATACATTTTTAAAATGTCTTATCTGACATATTCAATTTGACACACAATGAATTTATAATTACGATCATTAACAATAAATATGCACAGAACATTAAGATTACTGTTAGAGTTGTTTTTGTACAATACTTTTAAAGCAGTAATATTAAAGATCCTTCATCATAAAATACATTTATTTCATGTGATTAGAATTTAATTTCCTATAATATACAGGAACCTTCAACATTAATGGCATCAGGAAGCATCATTATAGTTTCCCCAGTGGCTCTCCAATTATTTCCAATATGCAGCTTAGCCATAAAACAAAGCAGATCGTGAAATGCTTCAATACATTCTGGTATATCCCTACTTCCAATTCTGTTATCAAAATAAGACCAAGAAAAAAAATGAAAGGTAAACAATAACTCACATTTTTAATGCACTTTATAAAACAGAAAATATTCACCAAATTATATATTGGTTTTAAATTACAAGCATCAATATTTACCCCCAAAAAAGTTTTCGCGTTATTGATTTTTGCTATTGAGCTTAAATGAAATTTTTAAGCACATGCCTAATACTCAGATTCCTGTACGTCTAACATTATCTGATGCCATAATCTTCACAGTCAGGCGCCATTTATAAACTGACTGGGCTCTGCTGATACAGTGTGGAAACAGGCCCTTCAGCCTAAGTTGGCCACACCGACCAACATGTCCTCTCACACTAGTCCCACTTAGACTTAGATTCCTTTATTGTCATTCAGACCTTTCGGTCTGAACGAAATTTCGTTGCCTGCAGTCATACATATAATAAATAACAAAACACACAATAAACACAAATTAACATCCACCACAGTGAGTTCACCAGGCACCTCCTCACTGTGATGGAGGCAAAAGTCTTAAAGTCTCTGTCTCTTCCCTCTTTGTTCTCCCTCTGCGCTGAGGCGATCCAGGCTTCTGACATTGTGACCCCGCGGGTGATGGTAAGTCAGTCCCGTGGCTGAATCCGTGCTCCGCGACGGGCCGGTTCAAACTCCGCGGCCCGGGGTGATCGAAGCTGCCGCCCTCCAGTCCAGCGGACGCAGCTGTAGTTGCGGGAGCCCCAGAAAAACAGGTCACCCACCTGTGACCTGCGAGCTCCCGACGATGTCGTCCACCGGGCCTGCGGCCGAGCCTCCGGATTCAGGTCGCCACCAGTGTCCTCGGTCGCCACCGCCGGAACGCCACCGCAGCCCCGAAGCCGGCCAGCCCGCGCTGGTAAGTCCTGGCTCTGCCTCCGGAGCCTCGAGGTCGGTCGGTCGGTTGCAGTTGGAGGCTGGCAGCTCCGCCATTTTGGCCTCAGCGCAGACGGAGGCAGAGAAGGGGGATACGACAAGAAAAAGTCGCATTCCCCCGAAGGAAGAGACAAAAATCATGTTTCACACCACCCCCACCCCACACGTACACAACCGAATAAACTAAAATTTAACTAAAACAGGACAAAAGAAAACAACAAAAAAAGTAAAAACAGACGGACTGCAGGCGAGCCGCAGCTGTGCAACAGCGCCGCCACTTCCGGAGTAAACCCACCTGCCTCCGTTTAGCCCATATCCCTCTAAACCTTCCCTATCCTGTCCAAATGTTTCTTCAACACTGCAATAGTACCTGGCTCAACCACTTCCTCCAGCAGCTTGTTCCATACACCCATCACCCTCTGTGTGAAAAAGTTATCCCTTAGGTTCGTATTAAATATTTCCCCCTCATCTTGAACCTATGTCCTCGGGTTCTCGATCCCCTACTCTGGGCAAGGGACTCTGTGCGTCTACCCGATCTATTCCTCTCATGATCATAATTCATATCTTGAATTGTGATCATATCCTGAATTGTGATCATATCCTGAAATTTAAATGCTAATCACTTAATTGTAATTAGTCCTTATTGTGGAAAGAGTCAGAAGGTTGTAGTGAAAGAGTGTTTTTCAGTTTACAGTCTTGTGACAAGTAGTGGTATACTGCAGCAATTGGGGTTGGTCCATTATTGTTTGTCATAAGTAGACTTGATATGGATGGGAATGTAAATGGCATGACGAGCAAGTAGAAACAAGGAACTGCAGGTGGTGGTTCACAAAAAAAGACACAAAGTGCTGGAGTAACTGAGTGGGTCAGGCACCATTTCTGGAGAGCATGGATCGGTGGCATTTCGTAAGCATATGCATTAGCAAATTTGTGGATGACACCAAAATTGACGGTGTCATGGCCAGTGAAAGTGGTTGTCTCAGGTTACAACAGGATCTAGATCAAATTGGATATTGGGCAAAGGAATAGCAGATGGAATTTAACTCAGACAAGTGCAAAGTGATTTATTTTGAGAGGTTAAACATAAGGGCTTACATAATAGACAACAGGAATCTGGGGTGTTGTAAAAGAGAGAGACCTAGGGGGACAAGTACATAATTCGCTAAAAGCAGTGACACAGATAGACAAAGTGTTGAAGAAGACGTGTGCTAGGTTCGCCTCCATCAGATGGGTCACTGGATATAAGAATTCAAACATCATTACAGGTGATAAAAGATGTGGTAAGACCACCTCGGCTTTGTTTTTTTTAATTTATTGAACTTTTTTCTGTTTGCTTATATGTTATCAGTTGAGTGCTGCGTTCACACATCTGTTGAGCTAACACAAGTAAGAATTCCATCGTTCTGTTTCAGTCCATATGACAATTAAATACTCTTGACTCTTAACTCTCTTGAAAAATCTTGGATGGCATGGCCAAGTTTTGCCTAGGGTGCGGCTTCCATGCTGTATAACTTCAGTACAAACTGCTACAAGCTCCATAGAATAATGGTTGTAACATTGAGATTTCAGATGACAGTTATAAAGAGTGATCTGAACCCCAATGAGATTATTGCATTGGAATCACTTCCAGCTATTCTTAAAACTCTGACCCACAATCATTCCTTCTTTCCATTATACAGTAAACATAGCAAATCACAGAAAAACCAATAACTGACACAGAAAAGATCGAGTAACAATTTTTTCCTGCCTCAATCGTACTTCAGTGCAAGAAACTGCAGCTGTGGTTTCTCCCTTTATGTTAATTTGGTTTCTTGTTCACATCAGCCAAATTCATCTCTGGGTAAACACAGTAATGTGGGGCCTGGAGCAACGCATCGTGTGACAATGATTTGTTTCAAAATTGCAATCAAGAAAACAAAAGGCCGTTTCTCTTCACAGAAGAGTGGAGCAGCACTATTATTTAATGCAGCTTGGCATGTTCTTGTCTAATGAGGTCTTTAACTCCTTGATATGACAATGTCCCTCTGTGTGTCTGGTGTCTAAGCTGACACACAGATGCTAAAGCACTTCTAAGCATGTAATGATTTTGGAGCTAAATACCATGTACATCTTACTTCCAAGTAACAGTTTATTACAAGTACCTCAATAGACATTGCGTATCTGGACCTAGATATTTTGATACCAAATACAATAGATTTTACAGTCTTTACATTTTCAGTTTTAGAGGTTGCTACCTTAACTCACAGAGTAAATACTGACAGGACCAGTCCAGTGGGTGAAACCATAGAACTGTCGAGTTTAAATCCAGAAAGGGGATTTTGTGGAGGTGGAATCACATTTGATCCCTGGAAGCATAAACAAACCCATATAAGATGGGAAAATAAAGAACTCTAGTCCTTAGGCAATGGCTGAAGTACACAGTGCTTTAACTTCCTAATTAACCAAACAGCACATCACGATACATGTTTGGCTGGGATACAACACCCCGCCAATTTACAAGTAATAATAGCACATTATCTCTTCATCTTCAACCCTTCCTATCCTTCCCTCCCTGCTTCCCTTGCACTTTGAATTATTTGTGACCAGCTGCAACGTTTTCCTTAGCCCAGGCTGCGCCAAGAGTATGCTAGATTCCTTTTCAGATTCATTTTCTCTGTTTAAATGATGAAATAATAGATTTTTGAAAACGAAAAGTGAATGTTAATGATGGAGTTTTAAAGAAAACTATTCAAATAACCAATTAGTAAGTACCTCAAATAATATACTTAAACATCCGCCCTGTGATTAACTGAGGAAACTGATTTCTTAACATACAAGGGAGAAAAATTGAATTCTTGTTAGCCAAGCATAATTTCAACAATAAAGAAGAATATCTTTATTACCTTGGGGCAGATTAAAAGTCACTTAATTCCTCCAAATCATTCAACTAATTCACTTTATTAAATGCCCCTTCAGACATTAAACCGTTCAGTTAATATTATAACTTATGTTTTAGATTTTAGTGATACAGCACAGAAACAGGCCCTTAAGCCCACAGGGTCCGCACTGACCAGCGATCACCTAGATCTATCCTGCACACTAGTGACAATTTTTACATAAGCAGGGCTCTCACATAACCTTTTTTCTCTGTTGTCAGCCGGGCAACCTTGGCAGCTTTTTAGGTTGCCAAATGACAGTTTTTCATTGTTCTAACTGGGACATGAGAGAATAAAACACTCTTGACTTACATCGCTAATGTGTTGGATAGAACTAGTGTACGGGTGGGTGATCGTGGTCGGCGTGGATTCGGTGGGCCTAAGGGCCTGTTTCCACGCTGTATCTTTAAATTAAACTAAAATCACTAAAACCAGAGGGAGTCTAAAGAAGGGTTTCTACCTGAAACGTCACCCAATTTCTTCTATCCAGAGATGCTGGCTGCTCCATGGAGTTCCCCCACACAATTAAAGCATGGAATAGTCTTCACCCTACCATAGTTACCCAACCAGACGCAACTAATTTAAGGTACCTCTTTTTCCCCAAGAACCTTTTTTGCTTAAGTCCAAGTCAAGAGTCAAGAGAGTTTTATTGTCATACTAGACCAAGTGCAGAGACCCGTTGGGTCTGTCTCCCCAACGCGCGTTTGGGGGGAGGGGTGTGGCGTCACACTCACACTAACCACCCCCCAAACACATAGGCGGGGGGAGTGGTGGAAGTGAGAGAGAGGGAGGGGGAGAGGGTAGGGGGGTGGTGGAA
>CM075986.1:11335907-11470578 GCA_038087875.1 Malacoraja senta
AGCTAAACCGCGCCAGCGTCCACTCTCCCTTCCGACCGCCATCTTGGACACAGACTAAAATAGACACTACACACAAAAATCATCCCCCCACAATGGTTACCACTGTGGGGGAAGGCACAATGTCCAGTCCCCATCCCCAGTTCTCCCAAAGTCAGGCCTATTGAGGCCTCTGCTATTGCCTCTACGGAGACCCGATGTTCCTGGCCGTTCTCACCGGATGCTGTTGCCCCGGCGTCGGGAGAGTTCTCTCAGTGGCTGGGCCACCTGGAACGGCCGCATTCCTGACCGGAGGCCGCGGCTTCCAAAGCCGACAAGGCCGCGCCGGTTTGGAGCTCCCAGGCTTCCGATGTTGAAGTCGATGATAGAGTCGGCGCCGCCGCCCGTGGCTGGCCGCTCCGCAGTCCCGCAGCCCGGAGGTGTTGACCTCGGCGGTCACAGCTCACCAGAGCTCCAGCGCGTTGACCCAGGCAAGGCATCGCCCGCTCCGCTCCGCGATAGCGCTCCAGCGCTGTGCCGCCACCCAAGCTGAAGGTGCTGGGCAGTCCCCGCCAGGAAACGCCGCTCCAGGCCCGTTGGTAGGCCGCAAGGACGGGTTGACGGGGCAGCCCGGAGAAAAAAGCTGCCTCACCGACCAGGTAGGGACCTAGAAAATAGTTTCCCCCTTACCCCCCCACATGAAAAGTCTAAATTCCCCAACAGACAAAGACAAGAAAAATTAAAAATAAGAAAAAAAGTGAATTTAACGGACAGCTGCTGGTTAGCAGCCGTTCCCCAAGATGGCTCCTCCTCCCCCTTGATATTATATTAATTTTATTAATTGGCTTCTTTTATCCCATCTCCACCCTATCCACTGACGAATAGCCCTCACCTCTCAGGTGCGTCTAGAGGGGGGGGGCAGAGAGAGTGTGCACAGACAGAGTGGAAGAGAGCGAGAGAGGGCAGAGAAAAAGATAAAGATCAAAGAGAGAGAGCAGAGATAGGGGGTAGAGGGGGAAGAGTGGGGAGGGCGGTCGGGGAAGGAAGGGGGGAGTGGGGTGGGGGAGAGAGGGACGGGGTGTGGGAGGGATGGGGGGGAGAGAGTGAAGGGGGTGGGAGGAGAGGGATGGGGGTGGGAGGAGAGGGAGAGGGTGAGGAGAGGGAGAGGGGGAGGAGAGGGAGGGGGAGAGGGGGAGGAGAGAGGGATGGGGAGGGGGAGAGAGGGGGGAGGAGGGAGATGGGGTAGGGGAGGGAGGGGGAAGAGTGTGGAGGGAGGGGGAGAGGGGTGGGGGGAGAGAGGGGAAATAGTGGGAGCGAGAGTGGAAGGGGGAGGGGTTAGGGACAGTCCATCTGTTCCCCATTCCCTATCACCCCCAATCCTCTTTCTCTATTCCCACACACGTGATGAAGCGCTTCGACACGGGCTGCGGGGGTGGGGGGGAGGGGCTGGGGCTGCTGCAAGGGCATATGTAAATGTATCCATTTTGATTGGACATATGTGAGCATTGGGCATTGTGACATCACACGACGGAACCTTCACTAACATTCTATGGGTGAGAGCTGTTTTTTTTTTTAACATTTTGAAATTTTGTGGGTGGGGGGGGAAAGAATGGTTTTATTAAAAATCAGAGTTTTAAATATAGATAGATGTCCCAGATAGGACAATGAAATTCTTGCTTGCCGTAGCACAACAGAACATGTAAACATAATACAGAACAGGAGATAAAAGTTCATTGTGTTTATATAACATAGGCTATATATATATATATATATAATAATAATAATGAATTTTATTTACGGGCGCCTTATACCGAGGTCTCAAGGACACCTTACAGAGATTTATAGGAAACATATAATCAGAATAAAAAAAATAAGTTATAAAGACCAATACACAAATCAGGGACAGAATTCCTTCCAAAAACACAAAAAAGAAAATCAGAAGCACAATTTGAGGAGAGAGCAGCGGCAGCGAAACCGCGCCAGCGTCCACTCTCCCCTCCGACCGCCATCTTGAACACAGACTAACAAATACAATTACAAACAATTACATACAAAAATCATCCCCCCACAATGATTTCCACTGTGGGGGAAGGCACAATGTCCAGTCCCCAGCCCCAGTTCGCCCAAAAAAGTCAGGCCAAATGAAGCCCCCGCTATTGCCTCTACGGAGGCCCGATGATCCTGGCCGTTCTCGCCGGGTGATGTAGCCCCGGCGTCGGGAGAGTCCTCTAGCGGTTGGGCCACCTGGAACGGCCGCATCCCTCACCGGAGGCCGCAACTACGGCTGGAACGGCCGATTTCCCGCAGGTGTCCGCAGCACCTGAAGCCGACAAGGCCGCGCCGATTTGGAGCTCAAGGCTCCCGATGTTGGAGTCGGCGCCGCCGCCCGCGGATGGTCGCTCCACAGTCCCGCAGCCCGGAGGTGTTGAGCTCGGCGGTCCAGCTCACCGGAGCTCCAGCGCGTCGGTCCAGCAGTCCTTGGCGATGCTGAGCGCCCTTTGCAGACAACGCTTGCTTTGGACAGACTCAATGGAGGAGAGTGAGGAACCGGTGATGCGTTGGGCAATTTTCACCACCCTCTGCAGTGCTTTCCGGTCGGAGACAGAGCAGTTGCCATACCATACTGTGATACAGTCGGTAAGGATGCTCTCGATGGTGCAGCGGTAGAAGTTCACCAGAATCTGAGGAGACAGATGGACCTTCTTTAGTCTCCTCAGGACGAAGAGACGCTATTGTGGGTCCAAGAGAGGTCATCGGAGATGTTGACCCCCAGGAACCTGAAGCTGGAAACATGTTCCACCTCTGTCCCGTTAATGTGGATGGGGGTGTGCGTGCCGCCCCTAGACTTCCTGAAGTCTACAATGAGCTCCTTGGTCTTCTTGGAGTTAAGGGCCAGGTTGTTGTCAGCGCACCATGCTGCTAGGAGCTGGACCTCCTCCCTATAGGCCGACTCATCGTTGTTGCTGATGAGGCCAATCACCGTTGTATCATCTGCATACTTGATGATGGTGTTAGTACCATGTACAGGTGTGCAGTCGTAGGTGAAGAGGGAGTAGAGGAGGGGGCTCAGCACACAGCCCTGTGGAACGCCGGTGTTCAGGGTGAGGGTTGAAGAGGTGTGCTTGTCTAACCTAACAGACTGGGGTCTGTTGGTTAGAAAGTCCAGTATCCAGTTGCAGAGGGGTCGATGCCCAGGTCACTGAGTTTGGTGATCAGTTTAGAGGGTATGATGGTGTTGAATGCTGAGCTGTAATCGATGAACAGCATTCTTACGTAAGTGTCTCTGTTGCCGAGGTGGGAGACGGCGGAGTGAAGTGCCGTTGAGATGGCTTCCTCCGTACTCCTGTTCTTGCGGTAGGCAAACTGATAGGGATCCAATGTGGGCGGTAGGCAGCCTTTGAGGTGTGCCAGGACCAGCCTCTCGAAGCACTTGGAGATGATGGGAGTAAGTGCAACTGGGCGGAAGTCGTTGAGGCTTGCCGCAGTGGAGTGTTTTGGCACCGGCACGATGGAGGTGGTTGTAAGACACGTGGGCACAACTGCTTGGGCAAGTGACAGGTTGAAGATGTCAGTCCAGACGTCTGTCAGCTGCGCAGCACAGGCCCCGAGGACGCGCCCGGGGATGCCGTCAGGGCCAGCAGCCTTACGTGCATTAGTCCTACTCAGTGCCACGTACACGTCGTAGGGGGTGAGTGTGAGGGGCTGGTGATCGGCAGGGAGCACCGCCTTGATGGCCATCTCTAGATTGTCCCTGTCAAAGCGGCCATAGAAGTGGTTAAGCTCCTCAAGGAAGGAGGCGTTGTTGGATGTGGGGGTGGTGTTGGTGGATCTATAGTCCGTGATGGCCTGGATGCCTTGCCACATGCGTCGGGGGTCGGAGTTGTTGTTGAAGTGCTCCTCAATCCTGAGCTTGTGGCAGTGCTTGGCCTTCTTGATGCCCCTCTTCAGGTTAGCCCTGGATGAACTGTAGGCGCGGGCATCGCCTAACCTGAAAGCGGTGTCCCTTGCTTTCAGCAGTAGCCTGACCTCGCTGTTCATCCATGGCTTCTGATTCGGGAATATGGTCACCCGTTTTAGGGAGGTGACACTGTTGATGGTGGAGTTTATAAAGTCCAGAACAGAGGATGTATGGGAGTCAAGGGTGGCCTGGGCTGCAAACGCCTTCCAGTCAGTGTTTCCAAAACACTGCTGAAGTGTGGAGTCCGCCTCCTGTGACCAGACTTTAACAGTCCTCACAGTTTAACCCGTCTGATGAGTGGGGAGTACTTTGGGAGCAGGAACAATGAGAGATGATCAGACTGTCCAAGGTGGGGGAGGGGGACGGCTTTGTAAGCTTCAGCCATGTTAGTGTACACTTTGTCCAGTGTCTTGTCTTCTCTAGTGACGAAGGAGACATGTTGGTGGAATTTGGGGAGTACAGTCTTCAGGTTGGAGTGATTGAAGTCACCCGCACCAATGAAGGCTGCCTCAGGGTTGTGAGTGTTGTTTGCTAATGGCAGTATGCAGATCTTTCATTGCAAGCTTGGCATTAGCATCATGAGGAATATAGGCTGCAGTCACAACAGTGGAGGTAAACTCTCTAGGCAGATAGTACGGTCTGGATCTAACCAAGAGGAACTCTAGGTTAGCTGAGCAGTGACTCTCGATGATGGTGGTGTCCGTGCATCATGCTTTATTTACATAAATGCACAGACCCCCACCTCTGGTCTTACCGGAGTCTGTTGTCCTGTCCGCTCGGAGTAAATGCCGCCCCGTTAGCTGGATGGCGCTGTCAGGAACGTCGGTGTTGAGCCATGTTTCAGTGAAGATCAAGATGCTGCAGTCTTTGATCCAGTTGTGGGAGGTGATCCTTAGCCGCAGTTCGTCCATTTTATTTGCCAGTGAGCGCACGTTGGCAAGGAAAAGGCTAGGAATCGCTAGCCTGTGTGGGGCTAGCTCTAACCTGGCCTTTAACCCACCTCTGCGTCCCCGGCGGTGCTTTCGTACACGTCGCCGTCTGTTGGTGCTTCCGGTCGGCCGAGCTGGCTTGGTGCGCGCTAGTGTTCTGCCGCTCCGCGGCTCTGCTGGCGTTGTGCCGCCCCGCGGCTCCGCTGCTCCGACTAGCTCAGGAGCGAGACGGAGATCGACCAGAAAGTTGTTGCAGCCGCAGGAACCGAAGTCCAGAAGTTCCTGTCGGCTGTACGAAAGGGATGCAAGACTGCTCCTTGTGAGCAGCCTTGAGACAGGTAGGGGAATTGTCGCTATTTCTTGAATTTCTCGAATTCTTGGTAGACACGGGGCGTCGCGATGTGCCCGCACCCGGGCAACCGTTAATTTCGAGCCCTGATAAGCCAATTAACCTACAAACCCGCACGTCTTTGGAATGCCGAAGTAAACTGGAGCACCTGGAGGAAACCCACGCGGTCACAGGGAGAACGTGCAAACTCCGTACAGACAGTACCCAGTCAGGATCGAACCTGGGTCTCTGGTGCCGTAAGGCAATAACTCTACCGCTGCGTACCGGGCCACCCACTGTTCCCGTCTTGATAACTCCTGGCCCAACCTTTTTCATCCCAAACCCTGCCTTGGGATTTGTTCCAATTATACAAATATAGTCTATTCTCTTGGCAAACAGTTATTCAAATTTTAACAAGTGATTGTACTGGAGGTTACAATTGTGCTCTTGTTGGAAATAATGGTGGCCAGTGTCCATGAACTAAATTGGATGAGTCACACAAATACTATAAACTAAAAATCTGGTTAGAAGCTTTCTTTTCATAAACCATTCGAGTGAGCTCATTTATTCAAGGATCATGGCTACATTTTCCCTTGGTAGTCACTTCAAAAACTCCCCATCTTCGTGGCACGGTGGCGCAGTGGTAGAGTCACTGGCTTTCAACGCCAAAGGTCGGAGTTCGATTCTGGCTATGGGTGCTGTCTGTATGCAGTTTGTACTTCTACCAGTGACCGCGCGTTTTCTCTGGATGCTCCTAGCTTCCTCCCACACTCCAAAGACGTACAGGTTTGCAGGTTAATTGGCTTTGGTAAAAATTGTAAATTGTCCCTGGTGTGTAGGATACAGGATCACTAAACAGAATGAGGAGCGGGAAAGGAGAATGTCTTTTTTTACCAAATAAATTAAAAAACTAACAACTCAAAGTACAATTTTCTGTGCTTGGGATGAAGCTTATAAGGTAACGTTTTAAATCCTAGAAAAAAAATGCAAAAAACAAGCACTGGTCCTCAGAAATGGTCTGCTATCATAAAGGCAACATCTTTGTGAATTAGGCATTTCAATTACGGTAGAAAAAGAGGCAAGACAAGTGCCAAATATAGACAGTCTCCCCATGTACACTGAACAGCTGTGAGGTGGTGACTGGGATCTGTAGATTACCAAGCCCTTCTGTTGAAACCATCTAATGGCAGGTGTTTGCCACAGGGCATAGCCTTTACTTTCTCAGTATGCAATCAGCACCTTGGCAAACTGCAGTGCCTTCTACGAAGAAATGCCAACCAAAAATAACTGTACTTAAGAACAGCTGAAGTGGGAGAACTCATTCATGTTATACAAGTGACTGCACTGCACAGAGTGCATTCTCAAAAGTTGCAAGATATATTTGCATGATTTGATAACATGCAAAATAAAGTCTTTCATTGTACCTCAGTGCACTTGACAAAAATAAAACTAAATCTAAACCTAAGCTCAATTTCCACAGAACGCAGCTATTTTGAACAAGTGTTGCCCCACAATAACAGAATTCAAGCTTCTTGGCACCAAACCTATGATCACAGAACAACATAATTACTATCCCAAGGTGATTTAGGTACAAGCAAACCACTCACCTGTGAAGAAACACCCTTATTTCTAAGCTTTGCAGCAAATATGGTTACATGGATCCTATCTGGCGCCAATACTTTGCCTGCTAATGGACTCCTACCTAATTCCTCATATTTTCTTGCAGTCCATTGAATTAGCACGGGAATATTGAACAGCACAGGAACAGGCTTTCGACCCACAATGTCCAAGCCGGATATGATGCCATGTTAAACTAATCTCCTCTGCCTGCACTTGTTCCATATCCATCCATTCTCTGCATATCATGTGCCTAACCAAAAGCCTCTTAAATGCTAATATCATATCTGCCTCCACAACCATCCCTGCCAGTGTGTTATAAGCACCCATCACTCTGTGTAAAAAAACTTGCCCAGCACATCTCCTTTGCACTTTGCCCTTCACTTAAAGTTATACTCTCGAGTCTTTGACCGTTGTGCTTTGGGAGACGTCTCAGAGATATTGGTGAGGAAAGCCGCATCAAGGCAGAAACAACAAAGACGAAGAAACTGTGAGAATGGAATACACTCTTTGAGTATAGTTGGGTGAGACAATAGACAATCGGTGCAGGAGTAGGCCATTCGGCCCCTCGAGCCAGCACCGCCATTCAATGTGATCATGGCTGATCATTCACAATCAGTGGTACACAAAAATGCTGTAGAAACTCAGCGGGTGCAGCAGCATCTATGGAGCGAAGGAAATAGGCAACGTTTCGGGCCGAAACCCCAACAGGCAGTACTCTGTTCCTGCCTTCTCTCCATATCCCTTACCTCTGCTATCCATAAGAGCTCTATCTAACTCTCTCTTGAAAGCATCCAGAGAACCGGCCTCCACCGCTCTCTGAGGCAGAGAATTCCACACACTCACAACTCTCTGTGTGAAAAAGTTTTTCCTCATCTCCGTTCTAAATGGCTCACCACTTATTCTTAAACTATGGCCCCTGGTTCTGGACTCCCCCAACATTGGGAACATGTTTCCTGACTCTAGCGTGTCCAAATCCTTAATAATGTTGTATGTTTCAATAAGACCCCCTCTCATCCTTCTAAACTCCAGAGTATGCAAGCCCAGCCGCTCCAATCTATCAACATATGACAGTCCCTCCATCCCGGGAATTAACCTCGCGAACCTACGCTGCACTCCCTCAATAGCAAGAATGTTCTTCCTCAAGTTTGGAGACCAAAATTGCACATAATACGCTAAGTGTGGTCTCACTAGGGCCCTGTACAACTGCAGGACCTCTCTGCTCCTATACTCAACTCCTCTTGTTATGAAGGCCAACATGCCATTCACTTTCTTCACTGTCTGCTGTACCTGCATGCTTACTTTCAGTGACTGATGAACAAGGACCCCCAGATCCCGTTGTTTAAATTCAGTGGGCTTATAGCATATATTTGTCACTATATCTCGAGATGGAGATGGCCAAAGAATGGAAGAGTAGATATGGAAACTGATAGCATGTAATAAAAGTTTTCAGTTCTACATCAAAGCACAAAGTCACCAATTCAACTGATGCTTGTGATCTATATGACTCGCCAATGTGCATTTAGCAGGTAAAATACAAATAGCCATGTAGAAATTTTGATTATATAAACTATGTTGTAACATGGAATCCTCACACAGTGAATTTGTTGATATTCAGAATCATCCATAAAGTATAACATTGCGTAAAAGGCTTGGAAAACATACTATTTCCACCGTTGCCAAATTATTCCCCAAATAAACAGAGATCTTATTGGATATTGTTCCAGAAATTATCTGGAAACTAGCCGAAAGTCACTCTCGTTTTATGTGCTTATACGTCTGGCTTTTTAAACCATGGGGACGATCACAATTAAATCCAATCAAGTTCTCAGCGATCAAAAAACAGTTGTACTTTTCAGCCAGATGTTGGCTTCGCCATTTGTCATTCAAACCCTCAAGCCCATTTCACTAATTAGTTTGATCATTGGTTAATGTGTACTTCAACTCCCCAAACTCAGATTTGTTCCATAACCAACAATTCAGAGACGAGAGAACAAATCCGATTACAGCAGCTGGAGAACGGACAGCTCGTGCAAATAACAGTGAGCATGGAACTACAGATATAGATTAGTTTTGTCGGATACACCAGGGTGCAATGACATTTCTTTTTCACATGAAGCTCACAAACACAACACAGACAGTAATGATAAATACAACAATAAAATTATGGTACTATTGTAAAACATAAATCCTATGTGGTTCATCAATGTCCTTTGTAGAAGGAAATATGTCATCCTTGCCCAAACAGGCTTATACGTGACTCAAGACCCACAACACTAGTGTTCAAGAGTAATTAGAGACGAGCAGTGTTAGTCTTGCCAACAACAGACAGCTTGCAAATGAATTGCGTAAAAACAATTTAACAGATGCCAAAATATGGTTTTGTACAGTGCCCTCCATAATGTTTGGGACAAAGACCCATCATTTATTTATTTGCCTCTGTATTCCACAATTTGAGATATGTAATAGAAAAAAAATCACATGTGGTTAAAGTGCACATTGTCAGGTTTTATTAAAGGGTATTTTTATATATTTTTGTTTCACCATGTAGAAATTACAGCTGTGTTTATACATAGTCCCCCCCCCCCCCCCCATTTCAGGGCACCAAAATGTTTGGGACACATGGCTTCACAGGTGTTTGTGGGGTGGGAGATTGCAACCATCACATGGTCTTTCGACGAATGCAATCAACCTGGCGTGCACAATCAAATATGATCAAATAGAACAAGTTGTCCTACAACTTTAGGCTGTGCACGCCATACGCAAGAAGAAGACAGGTGTTTGTAATTGCTCAAGAAGGAACTGCAGATGCTGGAAAATCGAAGGTAACAAAATGCTGGAGAAGCTCAGCGGGTGGGGCAGCATCTATGGAGCGAAGGAAATAGGCGTCGTTTCGGGTCTCGACCTGAAACGTCGCCTATTTCCTTCGCTCCATAGATGCTGCCTCACCTGCTGAGTTTCTCCAGCATTTCTGTCTAACTTTGTAATTGCTCAGGTGTGCTTAATTGCCTCCTTAATGCAGGTATAATAGCTCCAAGGACCTAGTCTTTCTTCCAGTCTTTCCATTACCTTTGGAAACTTTTATTGCAGTTTATCAACATGAGGACCAAAGTTGTGCCAATGAAAGCCAAAGAAAGTTGTACTTTTGAGACGGAGGAAACAAGAATAAAACTGTTAGAGACATCAGCCAAACCTTAGGCTCACCAAAATCAACTGTTTGGAACATCATTAAGAGGAAAGAGAGCACTGGTGATCTTACTAATCGCAAAGGGACTGGCAGGCCAAGGAAGACCTCCACAGCTGAAGACAAAAGGATTATCTCTATAATAAAGAAAAATCTCCAAAAACCAGTCCGACAGATCAAAAACACACTTCAGGAGTGGATTTGTCAATGACCACTGTCCGCAGAAAACTTCATGAACAGAAATACAGACGCTACACTGCAAGATGCAAACCACTGGTTAGCCGCAAAAATAGGATGCCCGGGTTACAGTTTGCCAAGAAGTACTTAAAAGAGCAACCACAGTTCTGGAAAAAGGTCATGTGGGCAGATGCGACGCAGATTAACTTATATCAGAGTGATGGCAAGAGCAAAGTATGGAGGAGAGAAGGAACTGCACAAGATCCAAAGTATACCACCTCATCTGTGAAGCATGGTGGTGGGGGTGTTATGGCCTGGGCATGTATGGCTGCTGAAGGTACTGGCTCACTTATCTTCATTGATGTTACAACTGCTGATGGTAGTAAATGAATTCTGAAGTGCATAGACACATCTTATCTGCTCAAGTTCAAACAAATGCCTCAAAACTCATTGGCCGGCGGTTCATTCTACAGCAAGACAATGATCCCAGACATACTGCTAAAGCAACAAAGGAGATTTTCAAAGCTAAAAAATGGTCAACTCTTGAGTGGCCAAGTCAATCACCCGATCTGAACCCAATTGAGCATGCCTTTTATATGTTGAAGAGAAAACTGAAGGGGATTAGCCTCCAAAACAAGCATAAACTAAAGATGGCTGCAGTACAGGCCTGGCAGAGCATCACCAGAGAAGACGCCCAGCAACTGGTGATGTCCATGAATCGCAGACTTCAAGCAATCAATGCATGCAAAGGATATGCAACAAAATACTAAACATGGCTACTTTCATTTACATGACATTGCTGTGTCCCAAACATCATGGTGTCCTGAAATGGGGGGACTGAGATGGGAAAGGGAGCAAGATTCTGCCTGACATTTTTCCACCCTTCCCAACTTATTGTGGCTTTGTAATTGCAGCCCCAACTGGGATCAGCTAAATTGCCAGATACCAGGCATCTAATCCATGACTTTGAGCTAAAGGCCTTAAGTGCTGCTCTCTGGGAACAAAAAAAAGAGAATACAAGGCATTTAGGATTTGTGATTTGATTTTGAAACTCGAAAGAATATTATAATGGATCTCAAAACATTCCAGGAAATTTTCACTTCTCAGAAAGATTTACTAATCAATGCCAATATTATTTTGCACATTGAGATAAAATAGATGCAAAGCAGCATGTCCTTGGTTTATTTTGTGAGAATGATCAGAAATTTCAATGGTTTAGAATTTCTATTTCACAAAAGTAAAAAATCCAATATTATTGTGTAGAAGTGAAGCAACAATGTTTGAACAATGTGTTACAATTCACAACCAGAGCCAAGTGGCCCATAAAATAGGCAGATGACCTCAACCATGACAACCTCTCGGCTTTCATTCTCTTCTGGAACACCGTCCTAACAGATTGCTACGTCTGACACATTTGAAAAGAAAATGCTGCCTGCACCCAAGGGTACAATGTACCTAATACAATCAACAACAATTTGCAGCACATGAATTCTGGGGTTGGAATATCATAAAACCAGGCACATCCTTACCTCGAAATCATAACATCGTACAAGATTCAGGGAAGTTTTTTTTCAAGTGTGCCTTTGAACAACACTCAAAGGATGTTTTCATTACGTATACGGACAAAATTCAGTGAAAGAGCTGAGGCAGTGCGATATATTCTAAGCCAAGCTTCAGAAGGAATACAAACCTAAATGATTCATGTGTTCTTCATGCTCACTGAGTTCCACAGAAGCCGTAAAATGCTACAGAATACGGTTGTAAAAAGCCCACTGATCCAAAAACATATTTTCACATACAACGTCTTTGAGAGATAGTTGACTTGTACTGTGGGTGTATTATTTAAATTAAAAGGCAGTAGAGATAAGCAAAGATTGAAATATTCTATTATCTACCACATATATAAATTTGATGTATTGCACCATTAGTTTTGGGAAGAGAAGTCCGGAAGTGGCGGCGCTGCCTTGCAGCTGCGGCTCACCTGCAGTTCGTTTGTCTTTTCTTTTTATGTTTTCTTTTGTCCCGTTGTTGCGGTTTGTTTTGGTTTATTTTAGTTGTGTATGT
Source organism: Malacoraja senta (assembly GCA_038087875.1). Taxonomy (NCBI): domain Eukaryota; kingdom Metazoa; phylum Chordata; class Chondrichthyes; order Rajiformes; family Rajidae; genus Malacoraja; species Malacoraja senta. The sequence goes on from CM075986.1 coordinate 11,348,141, forward strand.
GTGGGGGGGTGGGAGAAGCATGTTTTTTGGCTCTTCCTTCGGGGGGGATGCGACCTTTCTTGCCGTATCCCCCGTCTCCGTCTCCATCTCCGTCTGCGCTGAGGCCTATCGCGGAGCTGGCGGCCTCCAACTGGGACCGACCTCGGGGCTCGGGAGGCAGAGCCAGCCGGGACTTGCCAGCGCGGGGCTGGCCGCCTTCGGGGCTGTGGTGGCGTTGCGACCCGACTTCCGATCCAACTTCGGAGCCTCGGCGAGGGCCAGTGGACGACATCGTCGGGAGCTCGCAGGTCACAGGTTGGTGACCTGTTTTTCCGTAGCTCCCGCAACAGCTGCGTCCGCTGGACTGGAGGGCGGCAGCTTCGGCAGCTTCGACAGCCCTGGGCCGCGGAGTTTGAACCAGCCCGTTCGGATTCAGCCGCGGGACTTACTTACCATCACCCGGCGGGGTCACAACATCGGAGGCCTGGATCGCCTCAATGCAGAGGGAGAGCAAGGAGGGAAGAGACATGGACTTTGGGACTTTTTGCCTTCCATCACAGTGAGGAGGTGCCTGGTGGACTCACTGTGGTGGATGTTAAACTGTGTTGAGTGTGTGTTTTTGTTATTTATTCTATGTTATGACTGCAGGCTAAACCATTTCGTTGCACTGAAAAGTGCAATGACAATAAATTGAATCAAATCAAATCAAATCAAAACTTGATGAAACTAAAAGCTTGTTTTATTATATGTCATTCTTCAAATGCAGGATTTATGTCTTGAAACATAAAAGATTCTGAGAGGGAGTGGCAGGAGAGACTTTTTCCTCAGGCTAGAGAATCTAAAAGCATGAAAGAGATAATTTAGGAATGAAATAACAAAATAATTTAGGAATACGACAAGTTGAAATCTCTTTAAGCTAACAGCTGCAAATCTTTTTCAATTCTCTCGATTAGAGTTGTGGATGTTCAATCATTGAGCATATCCAGGCCTGAATCTGATAAAAAATTAGTGGACAAGACAATTAAATGCAAAGTGAATGAGGCACATGATAAACCATGGTGGCAGAGCAGGCTGGAGGGACCATTTAACTACTTCAATTTCTTCAAGTTCTTCAATTAGTAGGTGGCACGGTGGCGCAGTGGTAGAGTTGCTGCCTTACAACACCAGAGATCTGGGTTTGATCCTGACTGTGGGTGCTTCTGCACAGATTTCGTACATTCTCCCCGTGACCTGCGTGGGTTTCCTCCCTTACTCCAAAGACGTACAGCTTTGTAGGTTAATTGGCATGGTATAATTGCAAATTGTCCTTCGTGTGTGTAGGATAGTGTTAGTGTGCGGAGATTGCTGGTCGAAGCGGACTCGATGGGCCGAAGGGTCTGATTCCGCACTATATCACTAAACTAAACAAAACTAAAATGAGACAATATGTACTGGCATTTGGAAGAAGCCAGAACCGCCAAGCAAAGATTAGTTCATTTCAGAATTAATGACATCGACAATATTTTCCAAACGTACACCAAGGGGGCCAAAACTTTTCTTTTCCCCTGCATTTGTTTCCAATGTTCTCATGTAATGGAAAATGATATTGCCTAATAATGCAGTAACATGGAGTTTCTGAGTTGGTTTAGTAGATGCCAAAATTTGTCTGTCACTTCCAGTATTTCCTCTTCCAAGCCTAGTGGTGCAGTGGCCAGTTATAATTTTTAATATTACACTCGAACATTTGAACAAGAAATCCATGTTAAAGAAACACACTTCTCAAGTCATCCTTCATTACATCTGATGTGGAGTTCACTCTTAAAAAATTACCCATCAATTCTCTCAGCTGGCGGCACATTGGATGTGCATTTTCACTCTTTAATGTTTATCTTTTAGTGACCATTGAAACAAATGCAGATTTGAATACGTCATTCAAAAAAATATAGTACATCTGGGGCAGCACAGAGGCGCAGCGGTAGAGTTCCTGCCTTATAGAGACAGAGACTCCGGTTCAATCCTGACTACGGGTGCAGTCTGTATGAAGTTTATACGTTCTCCCTGTGACCACGTGGGTTTCCTCTGGGTGCTCTAGATTCCTCCCACACTCCAAAAGACCTACATGAATTGGCTTTGGAAAATTGTCCCAAGTGTGTAGGATGGTGCTAGTGTTTGGGGCTGATCGCTGTGGACTCCGTGGGCAGAAGAGCCTGTTTCGGCGAAGTATGTCTAAAGTCTAACCAAAGCCAAGATAGAGGAGGCTGAGCGATGCAAATAAACCAGGAGTGGAGAGAGCTCCACACACGTCCACGGGGATTTCAAACAGCAATGAGAATGTAGAATCAATTCTAATAATTATTGCACTATAACATTAATCTAGTTCTATAAGCCCCATGACCTTGATTCTGCGTCACTCCACCCCAATTAACCCCCACCATTGTGGTCACTAACCTTCACTAACTACCAGTGCATTAATAATTCAAAATTTACAAGTCAACTTTGTATTTAAATGTATTCATCTTTCTGACCTCTGTGACCTTCTCCAGCCCTACAATCTTCAATAGTTTTTACTCTTGTCACAATTACAGACCATTGTACCCTCCAACCCATCATAGCAAACAAGTCTTCAGCTGTCTGACACCTACACTCTGAAGAAGGGTCTCGACCCGAAACATCACCCATTCCTTCTCTCCAGAGATGCTGCCTGACTCGCTGAGTTACTCCAGCATTTTGTGTCACCTACACTCTTCCCTCTTTTATCTCCTCGATTTACTTTTAGACACATTATTTTGGCAAAATAATAAATCTTTTAAAGACAGTTCAAAGAATATAAAATTGGCATTGCACTACACAGTAAACAACATCCATAGTTAAGGAAGATAAACAAAACAGCTAACACTCAGTTCACACGCTATGGCTTTTTCACTATCAACTATGGGAATTGCAAAAATGCTTCAAGTTGTAACTGTTCTGAGTAAATGTTAAGACAAGCATTCTCTTAAGGATAAAGAAAATGTTACAGACATTGTACAACCAAAGAATATTTTGCAGTCCTGCCAGAGACCATGTAAAAACTCGTCATGTAGTTTAAAGTTCTTTTTAGAAAATCTTGGATTTAAACCAAAGCTTAAAAAAAATGTTTCAGGCAGAACTAGGGGAAACAATTATGATGTTGAAGACATTAGGAGATGTAATATTTGAGGATGAAAGTCGTGTTATATAAACAAAATAATCAAGTGAATCACAAAACTCCAAATGTCAAGTTACGTTTTGCTTCAGACTTTCAAGATTCAGTCTCAAAGGTATAAAATCTCAGGCTCCAGCTGCCCATCACATGCGATGCTTTACCACTGATAGGAACGGCGACTTGTGATGCCCAAGATCACCTTTATTTAGCCGTGCACTGATATGCAACACAATTCTCGTCTATCCTAACATTTATTTGACGAGAACATAGGTGGCATGGTTAGTATGTTTAGAGGTGACACCAAAATTAGTGGTGTAGTGGACAGTGAAGGTTGTCTCGGGTTACAACAGGATATAGATCAACTGGTAAAGTGGCCATGGGAAAGGCTGTTGGAATTTAATTCAGCCAAGTGTAAAGTGACACAATTTGCGAATTTAAACAGTGAACGGCAGGGGTCTGGGGAGTATTGTTGAACAGAGACCTTGGGGTTCAAGTGCAGTTTCCTGAAGGTGGTGATGCCGGTAGACAAGCTGGTGAAGAAAGCACATGGTATGCCAGCCTTCATAGGATGGGGCATCAAGGTCAGTTTATTGTCACATGTACCACGTTACAGCTACTATGCCCTCCATAATGTTTGGGACAAAGGCCCATCATTTATTTATTTGCCTCTATACTCCACAATTTGAGATACGTAATAGAAAAAAAAATCACAAGTGGTTAAAGTGCACATTGTCAGATTTTATTAAAGGCCATTTTTATACATTTTTAGAAATTACAGCTGTGTTTATACATAGTCCCCCCATTTCAGGGCACCATAATGTTTGGGACACATGGCTTCACAGGCATTTTGTAATTGCTCAGGTGTGTTTAATTGCCTCCTTAATGCAGTTATAAGAGAGCTCTCAGCACCTAATCTTTCCTCCAGTCTTTCCATCACCTTTGGAAACTTTTATTGCTGTTTATCAACATGACAACCAAAAAGTTGTGCCAATGAAAGTCAAAGAAGCCATTATGAGACTGAGAAACAAGAATAAAACTGTTAGAGCCCAACATTAGGCTTACCAAAATCAACTGTTTGGTACATCATTAAGAAGAAAGAAAGCACTGGTGAGCTTATTATCGCAAAGGGACTGGCAGGCCAAGGAAGACCTCCACAGCTGATGACAGAAGAATTCTCTCTATATAATAAAGAAAAATCCACAAACACCTGTCTGACAGATCAGAAACACTCTTCATGAGTCAGGTGTGGATTAGTCAATGACCACTGTCCGCAGAAGACTTAATGAACAGAAATACAGAGGCTACACTGCAAGATGCAAACCACTGGTTAGCCGCAAAAATAGGATGGCCGGGTTACAGTTTGCCAAGAAGTACTTAAAAGAGCAACCACAGTTCTGGAAAAAGGTCATGTGGGCAGATGAGATGAAGATTAACTTATATCAGAATGATGGCAAGAGCAAAGTATGTAGGGGAGAAGAAACTGCCCAAGATCCAAAGCATACCACCTCATCTGTGAAACATGGTGGTGGGGGTGTTATGGCCTGGGCATGTATGGCTGCTGAAGGTACTGGCTCACTTATCTTCATTGATGATACAACAGCTGATGGCAGTAACATAATGAATTCTGAAGTGTACGGACACATCCTATGTGCACAAGTTCAAACAAATGCCTTAAAACTCGTTGGCCGGCGGTTCATTCTACAGCAAGACAATGATCCCAAAAGACTGCCAAAGCAACAAAGGAGTTTTTCAAAGCTAAAAAATGGTCACTTCTTGAATGGCCAAGTCAATCACCTGATCTGCACCCAATTGAGCATGCCTTTTATATGCTGCAGAGAAAACTGAAGGGGACTAGCCCCCAAAACAAGCATAAGCTAAAGATGGCTGCAATACAGGCCTGGCAGAGCATCACCAGAGAAGCCACCAAGCAACTGGTGATGTCCATGAATCTTGAGGCCAGTTCATTGGCTATATTGAGGCCAGTTCATTGGAATCTTGAGGCCAGTTCATTGGCTATATTTAAGAGGGAGTTAGATGTGGCCCTTGTGGCTAAAGGGATCAGGGGGTATGGAGAGAAGGCAGGTACGGGATACTGAGTTGGATGATCAGCCATGATCATATTGAATGGCGGTGCAGGCTCGAAGGGCCGAATGGCCTACTCCTGCACCTATTTTCTATGTATCTATGTAATCGCAGACTTCAAGCAGTCATTGCATGCAAAGGATATGCAACAAAATACTAAACATGACTACTTTCATTTACATGACATTGCTGTGTCCCAAACATCATGGTGCCCTGAAATGGGGGGACTATGTATAAACACTGCTGTAATTTCTACATGGTGAAACTAAAATGTATAAAAATGGCCTTTATTAAAATCTGACAATGTGCACTTAAACCACATGTGATTTTCTCTATTACAACTCTCAAATTGTGGAGTACAGAGGCAAATAAATAAATGATGGGTTTTTGTCCTAAATATTATGGAGGGCCCTGTATATTGGACATTGGCGAGAGAACTGGAAAATTGTGCACATCTTTGGTCACCATACCATACGAAGGATGTAATTCAGCTAGAGTAGGTGCAGAAAAGATTCACAAGGGCATCAGCGAGACTAGAGGGCTTGAGTTATGACTGAATTGGTAGGGATTGTTTCTCCTTGAGTGCAGGAGGCTTAAGGGATGACCTTCTAAAGGCTGACAAAATCATGAGGGGCATCGATAAAATGGATAGTCACAGTCTTTTTTCCCCCAAGGTAGGGGTGTGTAAAACTAGAATGCACAGGTTCAAGGTGAGAGGGTAAAGATTTAAATGGGACTTGAGCAGACGGTTTTTCCAAACAATAGTTGGATTCTGGAAGAGACTGCCAAAGGAGGTGGTGGAGGCAGGAACAACATATTTAAGAAGCTCATGGACAAGTACTTGAATGACCAAGACACAGAGCATTATGGAATTAATGGAAGCAATGGAAATTAATGGAGATGGGCACGATGGTCAGAATAGATGCAGTGCTGAAAAAGCATTTGATCAAGTAGAATGGAATTATATGGATAAAGTATTACAAAAATTCCAACTGGGAGAGAATTTTATTCTATGGATCAAGTTACTATATAATAAACCTACAGCTAGAATACTAACTAATAACATATTATCCTCGAAATTCCAACTATCAAGGGGAAATAGACAAGGATGCTCATTATCACCACAGCTGTTTGCTCTCATTATTGAACCGCTAGCAGAAAAAATTAGAATACACCCTGATATCCATGGATATAATACTAAAGACTCATATAATAAAATATCTTTATACGCGGATGATATATTACTGTACATTACAAAACCTCAAATCACTATACCAAATATATTAAATTTAATTGAAGACTTTGGATCTTTTTCTGGATATAGAATAAATTGGAATAAAAGTGAAATTATGTCAATAAAACCGAAAGATTCAACACATCTTTTAAAATTCCCTTTTAAAATAGCTACAGAAAAATTTAAATACTTGGGAATCGAAATTACCAGAACATATCAAGGTATGTTTAAGGCAAATTTTGATCCCCTACTTAATAAATTAAACACACTAATTAAATTCTGGAAAACGCTTCCGATGTCTTTAATAGGCTGAATAAATGCAATAAAAATTATCTTTCTACCACAAATTTTATACCTATTTCAATCGATTCCTATATACTTACCAAAGAAGTTTTTTAAAAAACTCGACTCAGATATCACTAATTTTATATGGGACTATAAATCACATAGAATACAAAAAACTCATCTGAATAAACCTAAAGTATTAGGGGGTTTAGCACTACCTAATTTTATGTATTATTATTGGTCAGTAAATATTAAAAATATGATTCAACTGATGGATAACTCCACCCAGCAAGTGGACTGGATTGTAATGGAGAAAGAGGATTGCTCCTCTGGAAACATTGGAGCGATCCTCCTCTCTCCAATGAAATTGAATAATATAAATTATAATAAGAACCCAATTATTCATAGTACAATCCGAATTTGGAAACAAATAAAACAAAATTTAAAATTAAGAAATTTATCACTTTTATTACCTATAGTTAATAACCCTTTGTTTAATCCCTCTATTATAGATAAAGCTTTTACACATTGGGATAGACTAGGAATTAAAACGCTCGGTGACTTGTATGAAACTGGAAAATTACTTTCATTTCAACAATTACAAATAAAATATAAACTCGGAAATAATCAATATTTTAAATATTTTCAAATATGCGACTATTTGAAAAAATATACAAAAGATCATTATAATAACCCAGTAGATGTATTGGATGAGGCAATGCAGATAAAAGCTGAATCAGCAACCTTAATATCATATTTGTATAATATTATCTTAAATGTAAAAAAAACATCTACGGAGGGTATCAGAAGAGACTGCGAACAAGAGTTAGCTATTAAAATTTCAAAGGAAAGTTGGAATGAACACTTATTAAACGTGCATAAAAGTTCGATTAATGTAAGACACACTTTAATACAATTTAAAATTTTACATAGATTATATTATTCAAAAACTAAAATTCATAAAATTTTCCCAAATGTATCATCTATTTGTGATAAATGTCAATCCCAAGAAGCCACTATAGCGCACTCATTCGTTTTCTGTACAAAAATTCAAAAATTTTGGAATGAAATTTTTGAAATCTTTACAAAGTTATTTAAAATAAGACTGATACCCAAAGCAGAATGGATTATCTTCGGAATAACGGAAGATGGTCCAGAACTAAATGTGTTTCAAAAGAAACTAATAGACTATGGGTTAATAACTGGAAAAAAGCTAATTCTAAAATTTTGGAAGAAGGCTCCAATACCAACTATAAACATGTGGATTTCAAATATGTTCGAAACATTACACCTAGAAGAGATAAGACTCCTCCTAGCAGGTAAACCAGATCACTTCCACCTGACGTGGTCTGCATTTATAGAATTATTACAAATATAGGGTGCAAAGGTACCTTTAAAAAAAAATTGAGGTCAGGTAAGGGGGGATGATAGTTGAAGAGTTGGTATGTCCCATTTGCGTAATGCTCATAAAAATATTTATTTCTCTCTTTTTCCTCTTTCTCTTTCTCTTTCTTTTCTAGGGTCTATTTCTTAACTCTTTTTCTTTTGTTTTTAATTTTGTTCTTATAGGGTCTTCGTCCTTTTTTGTTGTCACATTTTCTACACTCTCACTTTTTCCTTCACTTTCTTCTTTCTTTCAATCTTTTCCTTTTCTAATGTAAAAAATAAATGGAGTACATTAATTGTAAGACATAAGTGACGAGTACTAATGTATGTGGTTGTAATGTAATGTACTTCTAATAAATAAAAATTTAAAAAAAATAAAAAAGAATAGATGCAGTGGGCCGAAGAGCCTGCTTCTTTGATGCTCAACTCTATTGCTCTATTTTTTAATGGTTACAACGTGAAGATGTTTGGTTGCAGTTCCATTTGATGGTGAGGTCTACCTTAAATCTCTGAGGTCTACCTTAAATCTCTGCCCTATCAGTTCGTCTATGGCTACAATTTATTGCATTCTCTACCTAGGTAAATTAATGTTTAGCTTATCCATGCCCCTCATGATCTTGTACACCTCAATAAAGTTCATACATTGCTGGGGATGGTGGTTGAGGCAGATATGGTAGTGGCATTTAAGAGACATTTGGATGGGCATATGGATATGCAGTAAATAGAGGGATATTGATTCCGTGCAGGCAGATAAGAGTTGGTCTTCAGACTTTGCGGGCTGAAGGGCCTGTTCTTGTGTTCCACTGTTCTATGAACATGTACCTTACCATACTTGTACAATAAACTCTACATGACCAGTGTCCACGTCTGGGTGTAGAATCTGATCATTGTTGACCATGAAAAGATATTTAACAACAATTGTTATGCACCACGTTCAAATATCCCAACACCAATTCCTATTAAAACACTTGGTGTCTGAGGAACAAGATGCAAGAAATCAGGGACGTTGGGTGGATAAGAACATTTTTACAGAATATAAAAAAATCCCTTGACAATTTTCAAAATACTATTAACTCCGAAGAAATGTCAAGCTCAGTCCCTGGTGAATTGATTCTTAATGCTGGTTCCATTTCACACTTTATAATTCACTGATGTTGAAAGAGTTAATACACTTATACAACATCTTTAAATTTAACGTAGTTTAAACCCTTATTCCGTTATTTTCTCTTGCTCACCGCCTTTGCAAGGTGAAGGATCAGGCATCAGATAGACAGAAAAACGCAAAGCCATTCATTTAACTGGGACTACGGCTAAGTGAATGTGATGGGTATTGATCTGACTTCAATCACATAATTCCCCAACAAACATTAAAAGTAAAACAAATCCAGCGAGAGCAACTTTAAGCAAATGCAGTTACACAAATGTCCTCTGTTCATTTAAACACATTAAAGGAATGGATGCACTAAAGAACAAAAACAGCAGTGCTTACATAAAAGTATTGAAGAGACCATTTAGTTTGTTTCAGGATTAAACATGTTCACTCTAGTTCTCTCACTCATACACACTAATCTCATCCCAGAACCTCGCCACGGTTTATACTGGCCTAACCAGGAAAGCTGATATGCACAACATTTCAGGCTCAAACTGCTCAAGGATGATAAATTTAATGTCATTTGCACCAAGTTTTCCTCGGAGCCAACACACCTCTTAAATGCTCTGCAATAACATAATTACCAACAGTATTGTAGTAATTTGGCCAAGTGCAAGGCAAATAAGAGACACTGCAGTCATGCCAGGGCTGACCTCATCTAATGTCCACATGTATTTTATAGAAGGAATCAGTGGGCAAACTGGCATTAATAAGCATGTTTCATTGCTAGCTCCAGCTAAAACTATTTTATAGCCTGGCGACACTGAACCTTCCTTGGATACAATGTCTTAGGACTTGCCTTTACACATGGGGTGGCACTGTGGCGCAGCGGTAGAGTTGCTACCTTACAGTGGTAGAGTTGCTGCCTTACAGCGCCAGAGACCCGGGTTCGATCATGACATGGGGTGCTGGCTGTTCGGAGTTTGTACGTTCTCCGTGACCGCATGGGTTTTCCCCGGGTGCTCTGGTTCCCCAAAACATTCCAAAGACGTGCAGGTTTGTAGGTTAATTGGCCTCTGTAAATTGTCCCTAATGCATAGAACAGTTCTAGTGTCCGGGGTGATCGCTGGTCAGTGTAGACTCAGTGGGCCATAGGGCCTGTTTCCTCGATCTTTTTCTGAAGTCTAAAAACTTTAATATCTTACTTTGGAGATTGTTCTTCATATACAAGTCCAGATGTAGGTGCATTTGTCTATTGCATAATATACAACTTCATCACTGTCCACATGCTCATACTTCACGGCATTGTCATTGCATAACAAACAAGAGTGGGAAACTTAGCAGATGTTTCTCTCTGGGTTAGTCCAGTACTGATATAAGCCGGGGCAAAATTAGTTAACACCGCTTCATTTTCAATAAATATGCAAACTGTGTTAATCACATCCACTTAGAAGCCAAATGATAGGATAAGAGATTGCTCAGCGCTCTCTCAGTACAAGGATTTCTTGGCCAAATTCTGAAAAAAGAAACAGCCAACGGGCTGAGCCCATCGTCTTCTGATTTCAAGCTAGACAACGATCACTGAATCAAAGCCAAAGCTCTAATATTAAAAAATATCAGACATTATGCAGCTCCTGACTTTCCAACACATGCGCCTATTGAACTAAACAGAGCTACCAAGAGATCAAAAGCTATGTTGGTTTTTTAATCAACCCCACAAGTAGGGCAAACACCTTTTCAAACTTCAGAATAAAAAGTGTTTTAGACCTGTCAATCCTCGAAGGTACAAGGCCAAATTAAGGCTTAGACAGCAACCATTTTTTTCAAAAAGTCTGGATATCTTAATTATAGGATTGAGATTTAAAAAAAACATTAAGATTATTCAACATGTATCAGTACACGCTGAAAAAATATGCAAATATAGATGCATGCACCAAAACTGAAATACTAGATTTGACCATTAGACCGATATCATTGGACCACTGGATGCTTAGCAATGAATACAAACAAAGTCTGAAAAAGGGTCCAGATCCAAAACGTCACATTTTCATGTCCTCCAGAGATGTTGCCTGACCTGCTGAGTTACTCCCGCACTTTGTGTTTAACTTAAACACAGTTGCTACCTTAAAGTGATTATAAAAGTTTCATATCCCAAAGAAAATTGTCATCCAAATCCCAAAATATAATGCTAACATTTCTTTCATGATTCCACAAATTGTCACTTACATTTCACGCTGGAGAATAAGCAAGTGAAAGGATTTGAACAACTCCACCACTGGCTAGAACATTATCTTACTTTATATTGACTGTTGTCATCAGTTTGAAGGTGCTCACATCTAATCCATAAATCTCAGCAATTACTCTCCTGACTCTAGAAAGCAAGGAAGTCTTCAAAATCAACAATTACTGTTAGCAAAAAGTGTTATTTTCTGCTAAATGGTGGTGCAGGAGTTTTCCCTGTCCCCATTCTCTCTTCAAACTGTCAAATTAAACTGAGTGCGTCATCCCAAGTATCAATAAAGGAATAGAGCAGAACAGTGTTAAGCTGTACTCCAACACTTATCAAACATGATGCAGACACAATAACGAATGCATTGAAAGCTGCACCAGTTTCTTAGAAAATATCAGAAAAACCTGCATTTACATTGTAGCTTTAATGCAATAATCCAAATATTGAGCTCGGAATTTACAGCTATAAACACATATCTAATAGGTAATCTCAGAACCATACAAAATTCTGAGAGTGATTTACTGCCACATGCCTAGACATTCCCTCTGGTTGAATAATCTGGTACAAGGGATTTGAGGCTTAAGACAAGTTGACCCACTTATTGCCCGATGCCACAAATTGTCAGTTGCATTTCATATTAGAGTGGCCAAGTGAAAGGATTTGTACAGTCTAGAAGAAAATTTCAATTTTGTGAATGCTTAAAATTCTCAAACCTGGAGGCCTGTGCATGTTCACTTATGGGTTAGATTAAGCTGGTGGTACTTTAACTGCACGCCATTCACTGACTATATTTTGTACACAAAGAGGAAACCAAGAGAATCATGTTTAAGAAGGAACTGCAGATGCTGGAAAATTGAAGGTAGACAAAAATGCTGGAGAAACTCAGCAGGTGAGGCAGCATCTATGGAGCGAAGGAAATAGGCAACGTTTCGGGCCGAAACCCTTCTTCAGACTGATGAGGTCAGACAGTCTGAAGAAGGGTTTCGGCCCAAAACGTTGCCTATTTCCTTCGCTCCAAAGATATATGAATCAGATGGAAATGTGGAGCAAGTTAGAGAGTCAACTATGAGCTTACCAAATGGCTCAGCAAACTCAAGGATTCATGAGGGCTATTCTTGTTTCCATTCCTTAATTCTTACAGCCAAGTGAAGCCCTTCAAGCAAGTTCTGGCATTCAAATAGATCACAGTTGACAATTCTTCTGCTGGTAGACATAAAGTGCTGGAGTAATTCAGCGGGTCAGACTTGACTGTGAATATACAAGACGATACGATAGAACTTTATTTATCCCAGGAGGGAAATTGATCTGCCAACAGTTATAAAACACAAAATACGTGAAATTAAAGTGACGAGTGGAAAGGATCGGGGATGTGCAAAGATTGGGGAGGGGGGGTCTACCCCATGACAGAAGGGGGAGGAGTTGTACAGTTTGATAGCCACAGGGAAGAAGGATCTCCAGTGGCATTCTGTACTGCATATACTGGAGATCAATAGATCATGGTCCATTAGTGGTAAAAGAATAAAACAATGCTGTTTCTATACATTGTGAGATGGTTAGCAATGAGGTACTCAACAAGAGACAAATGCCAGCACTTTACTATCAGATCCTCCCAAGTGGACTCATTCTGATTAATAGATGCTTCACGACCAAATAATTACAACAGAGAACCATTTCTAAGAAATCAAAGCAATATATTTCAAGCCTCAATGTGCATACTTCTTCATTGCCCACAAATCCAGCAGGCCATCAAGTTAAACGAGTGTTGTGAATCATGTTAAGATAAGAGAAAATTGCAAAAACTGAACAGATTGATTCCCATCTCCTGATTATTGCACTGATAAAAAAAGAAGACATGGGCACAATGGCCTCTTTCTGTGTTGGGTATAACAACGAAAACACCGCCTTATGCTGAATCTCCTAAACAGTTGAGATGCAACTAGTTGACTGCAGAACAACTACACAAAAAACAGACATGGGGCCGACCAGACTTACAAAATGTTGCTTCCAAGTTATGAAGAACTTAACTCCAAATTGTTTCATTGCTGTGTCCTGACATTTTGCAGAAAAGGACACTGGACTTGCATCACTTTTGGCCTAATTTAAAAAAAAGATGTATGATAGTATCCCTTCCTTAGATAGAGAGTGTTCATAGAAGAAATGTTACAATTAATGAACTCACAGGCCAATGAACCTGCTTTTTTTCTCTCTCGATTTCCAGAATCACTGGGTTTTCAGTCTGCGACTATAAACAATAGACCTCATATATAAATAGACTGGACGATAGGATGCTCATTAAATGGGACTGCTTTTGAAAATAAACAGAGATTCAGACCCTGGAATGCAACACACCGAACACATGCATTGACACAGGACTTTACATAATAAAAGTCCTTCACAGTCAATGGGATACATTTGATTCAGCCTGTCTTAATGTCGGGAAGTTGTGGAAAATCCTTGTGTGTAAAATCTTAAATTATACCAGACATGAAAGTGCAATAGAATATAGAACAGCACAGGAACAGGCCATTCGCCTCACAAGGCCTGCGACGAACATGATGCCAAGTTAAATTAATTCCTTCTACTTGCACATGATCTATATCCTTCCATTCCCTGCATATCCATCTGTCTAAATTCCTCTTAAAATGCCATTATCGTATTTGCTTCTACCACCACCCATGGCAACATGCTTGAAGCACCCACCACAAAAGCCCCATACATCTTCTTTAAACCCTCCTCTCACCTTAAAGCTATGGACTGTATCCTTTGACATTTCCACCCTGGGAAAAAGATTCTGACTGCCCTATCTGTGTCTCGCATGATTTTGATAATAATTAAGTATAAAATCCCACAAAATACTGCTGTTATAATTGTACAACGCTCTAACCAATATCAATTAGCTTTTTATTGACTTTTGTATGCAACACTAGTATTGTTGGCTACTCAGACATTTAAAACCCAGTGATTGAAATTGACATAACCTAAATGGGCCACATTCAGACCAGGTAAACACTGAAGGTTTTGTGGCGAAAGAGCTCTCAGTACGGCTGTCAGGCCAGGCAACAAAAGAATGGCAATAATTTTCCAAGTCAAAATGGTACGATTAACTCAGAGGATAAATGGCTAGTGGTGGCACTCTTATGTTGTTTCTTCAAAGCAATTTTGTACGTGGGCCTAGTCATTTCAGTGGGGTGTTGAGAGTCAACCACTTTGTTCCAGCTCTGGTGGCATTTAACATCAGAACAGGTAGTATGGTGACGCAACAGTAAAGTTGCTGCCTTACAGCACCAGAGACCCTGGTTGGATCCCAAGTTGTACGTTCTCCACGTGACCGCGTGTGTAGGATAGTATTAGTGTGCGGGTTCGCTGGTGGGAGCGGATTCGGTGTGCCGAAGGGCCTGTTTTCACGCTGTATCTCTAAACTAAACGGGGAAAATAGGAAATTGTCTTCCAAAAATCCAATGGGTATTAATGACAATCAGTAGGTTCAGATTGACCATTACTAACCTTTTTGCCTCAGAACAAATAATCCAGTAACTTTCACCCACCACATTATTCATGTATTTCAGGCAGCATTGAGAAAAATAAAGGACTTCCAAGAAAGATCCATTAAATAAAAGTTTTCATTAACCTTCAATTAGAATAGTAAACACCAATACTTCCACATGACTAAATCTGCCAGTGCCTGAACGGTATTATGCCACTTTCTACTGGTGCATTCTGTCAACAGTAACAATGCATTAGTTTTACAAGTAGCATTTCAAACTTAAGCAAAATTACAGGATTGCAATTACAAGTGGACATGAAACAAGATCTCTGTAGATAAAAGAAATACCTCATTCATAATGTTTTTTTGGCTTTGTTAAGTATTTGGTTTCATTGCTAGCTTTTTACTAGTATAGGTTAACAATAAGGTTGAAGTTCATCATAAAGCACACTAGCACCACCCAGGCACAGAACCTCAGCACTACATAAATTCCAGCAGAACCACGGTTCTTTAAAGCCCAGTTCTTGTGTGACACGTCCAAACCGCACATTTTCTTCAGGTATTAAAGACATTTCAGATCAATATATTGAAAACAAATTAAGAAATCTTAAAACCCACAAAATTAAGATCAATATTATGGAATTGCATAAAATTAAAATTGTGATAAAATTAGATTCTATAAAGTAATTCTGATGTTCCACTTACTTCTCAGATTTAGAATCTTTTCATATTAATTGTATTAAATGATTCTTTCTGGTCATGTTAAAATTGCACTTTTGCAAATGACAGGAGTGCTTAATCAATGGGGCGGCACAGTGGCTCAGCAGTAGAGTTGCTGCCTTACAACGCCAGAGTCCCGGGGTTAATCCTGACTACGGGTGCTGTCTGCGCGGAGTTTCTACGTTCTCCCTGTGATCATGTGGGTGCTCAGGTTCCCTCCCACACTCTAAAGACGTACTGGTTTTGTAAGTTAATTGGCTTCAGTAAAATTGTAAATTGTTCTTAGTGTAGGAGGATAGTGCTAGTGTAGGGGTGATCGCTGGTCAGCACAAACTCTGTGTGCTGAAGAGCCTGTTTCCATGCTGTACTTCTAAAGTCTAAATTGATTAAGTAATGTTCATGTTGAGGTTTTCCTATTTACTCTCTGTTCATGGTTTAGAGCTGATACCAGTGTGTTGACATTTCTCTACCAAACCTAGTCTGAAAATTAACAAGAGGAGCAAACAGGACTAGCTTGTATTTTATACTAACAAATTACCTCATTGGCACTGAATTCCTCTCACAATAGTCTGTCCTGAACTGGATACCTTAAAAGATTTACCAGTCATCCAGATGGCTTTATTCTCAAACTAGCTGGTTTAGCATACTTAAGTTCTCAGTTAAACACTAGTGCAGTGCTTAGCACTGTTGCCTCACGACAACACAGATTCAGGCTTCATCCTGATCTTAGGAATTGTCTTGTGGACTTTGCATGTTCCCGTGTGATTGAATGCAACTCTGACACTATCTCGTCGTTGCCATGGACCAAGATCACCTCCTCCATCAGGCTATCGGGAGAGAGCAGAGGCCACCCCGACTGAAGACCCGTCACCTCTTTGCTCCACATGGAAAACAGCTCCTAGCAGCCATCCAGCCAACTGAGACAAAAGCACACAGGATAGCCACCAAGTGGTCACAGGAGTGGAAGGCAACCTCATCTCCATTTCACAGCTACATCTCTTCACCAGATAAAAGCTGTCCAGGGTCTGACCTCCCCAGAGGAGCATGGGTGAAGCTCAACAGACTTCGTACTGGAGTTGGGTGTTTCAATGTCAGCATGTGGAGATGGGGACTCCGCCAGAGCCCAGCCTGTGAATGCGGAGCAGAACAACAGACAGCCAACCATGTCATCTCTGGGTGCCCGCTCTACCACCCACCAAATGGAGCTCAGGGCCTAGCAGACATTGACGCAGAGACAACAACCTGGCTGCTCAACACCCGGCTTGAGATCTAACTATTCCTTTGGTTTATGTTTCATTCGCAAGAAGAAGAAGATTGAATGCTTTTCATCTGGGTGCTCTAGTTTTCTCCCACATGTCAAACAAATGACCACTGTAAATTGCACCCGGGGAAAGTGGGTGACAGAGTGGGAAGGAAAATAGTTGATTGGGATGCTAAGAAAAGAATGGGATTGGTGGATGGGTGCTTGATGGTCAGTGGAGATGCAGTCGACCAAAAGGTCTGCTTCTGCACCCTTGATTTGTGTAGAAATGTTTGACAATCTGATTGCTCCTGGGTTCTTCTTCATACATAAACATGAACCCTTAGTTGCACAGCAGAAATAATTATGACACAAGTTCATAAGTTATAGGAGCAGAATCAGGCCATTCGGCCCATCAAGTCTACTCGGCCATTCAATCATGGCTGATCTACCTTCCCTTCCATTCTCCTGCCTTCCTATAACCCTCGACACCCGTACTAATCAATAATCTCTCTATCTCCACCTTAAAAATATCCATTGACGGCATCTGCAGCCATCTGTGGCAATTAATTCCACATATTCACCACCCTCTAACGAAAGAAATTCCTCCTCATCTCATTTCTAAAGGTACGCCCTTTTGACCAGCTGGTCCTAGACTCTCCCACTAGTGGAAACATCCTCGCCACATCCACCCTATCCAGACCTTTCACTATTCGGTAAGTTTCAATGAGGTCGCTCTTCATCTTTCTAAACTTAAGACATTAAGAATTCCATTTCTAAATCACATGATATCTCTCTTAAAACAGTGGATATATCAGAATAATGCACGACAGTGCTGTATCAGTAACACTCACCTTCATTCGTAGAATTTGAATAGGTGGTTTATTTATATTCCCCCGAGTGTTCTAGATGTGAGGCGATTACAGAAATACGATTCAGACATCTGTGGCAGGCTGTGTTTACACTCCGATTTTGTTTGTGAGAGATAATTTTTGGCAATCGTGCTCTAAGCCATGAAGAGATGTTTCCTACCAAGTGGGGAAGAGAAAACAACAATGACAACTTAGTTATATCCACCAATTTTTCCAGCATCTGCAGTTTTCTTAAATATATCATACCAAACATATCGTTAGTTTCTTACTAATAAGCCCTGAGATAATAGTCACTGCAAGGGGAAATACTACAGATAATAACGATAACACAAAAATCTAATGGCCCCAAGTTGCACATTAAAAAGAGGAACGGCACCTCTGTTACTTAAGAGAACATCATTAAAATGGGAAATTGTTGGGAAATTTAGTTACTACCACTGCTACTTACCTGGGCTACCCCAACAGCATCTTTCAAACCAGTGACCTCTACCTCCAAGAAGTCACACTTGGCCATGGAATCTACACCACCTCCAGGTTCCTCTCCAAGTCACAACCATCCTCACTTAGAAATATTTTGCTAACCCTTCATTGTTTAAAAAAATTAAACCTTGTTACCTCTTGACTTCTGACCTGCAGAAATGCATCTTCACAAGGTTGAATATGTATTACTGTTACTGTTGGAAAACACAGCTTGTTCCTGTCGTAAATCCTGTTTCCTACGAGATGAATTGCATTTGATGCCTTGTGCTGGCAGACACGGAAATATCAGAGGTCAGTGTGCAGCCGGCCCAGGGTCAGAGTCAGGAACACTGGGGAGTACAGGTTCTGGAACAACCTATTCCCATCAACCATGACTTCCAGGTTCAGAAATCATTAAGCTATTGAGCACGACAAACCCCAGCTACAAATTGTCTTGGGTTTAACTAGGGACTTTGGGCTTTGTTTTTTGTTTAGCACTATATTCATTTAAAAAAATGTATTGAACTTTTTCTATGGTTATTATGTTATCAATTGAGTTCTGCGTTTACAAACCAGTTGCAAGTACAAATTTCATTGTTCCATTTTGGTACATATACCAATTAACGCTGCATCGGCAAGGCCACCAGCATAACCAAGGATGAGTCTTTGTAATTTGTAACTTTGTCAACACTCATTATGGGCGACTACTTCCATACCTTGCCATGGTATGCAAGCAAAGAATTTCACTGTGACTTGTCACATGTGACAATAAAGTATTCTAATCTATTCTATTCTACAACTGAGCTACTCATTGATTATCTTAATATCTTTTATTCCCTTTATTCTGTATCTGTATACGTTATTCATTTTATTCTTTATCTGTACACTGTGATGGCTATTGTATTCATGTATAGTCTTTCTGCCGACTGGTTAGCACGCAACACAGTGCATTATATTGTACCTCGGTACATGTGACAAACTAATAAACTAAACACTCCTGGCAGGTAAATTTGCAGCAGAACCTGGAGTCCAGAATGCTTGTATGTTTCAATACGTTTTGAGTTGAAACATACAAGCTGAAACTTGTTACATCTACGAAGATAAACTTCAGCTTTAATGGTAACCTTGTTTTTTTCCCCATCCGTAGAATGTCCGTGCCCCTAATCGTTTGAGTAATGAGGAGTTAGAGCGCTCAAAAGTACTATGGGAGCACCTTAGTAATTAGCAAATCAAAGCGGCAAGTCCTCTGTAGGGCGAGGAATAAGCAAAAAATACTGGCCTTGTGTGCAATATCCACATTCTATTAATTAACAAATAAAGATCATTTCAAAAGGTGCACAAGTTTAGGAAGGAGTCCTAAGTTGAAAGGGTTATACTACCTCTCTGGTTACATAACATGATGACAACCACATGTAGTAAAACACAAAGTATTTCGCAAGGCTAGCAAAACAGCAGGTGAAGAACTTCTGTGTGATTTATAGAGAAGTACGCCAAATGACCAGAGCCAGGAGTAGTTGGAAAACAGGGCTCGGTGTTAACGTGGCAGAGACTTGGTCAAGTTGAAGTCTAGGTAATGGAAAGTCAGCATGCCAAGTATTAAAATCAGAAAATTGTGAAGGTAAAAGGGACTAGATCGATTTCTGGATGGGTCAGATGCCTTGTAGACTGATCCATAAACCATAAATCCATGATCCAGCAACATACTTTATTTGCCTCTTTCAGTACAACAGTACACAAGTTTAAAAAAAAGACGTATATTGTTGGAGTAACTCATCGGGTCAGGCAGCATCCCTGGAGAACATAAATGAGTGACGTTTAAGGTTAGGACCCTTCTTCAGACTGATTGTGGGGGTGGGGGAGATAGATGGAAAAGAGGGGCGGGACAAAGCATAGGTGAGACGAGGGTGGGGTTTTGATGGTCAGATGGTTGGACAAAGGCCAGAGATGAAAAAATAGGTGGTGTGAGACCAAAGGTTTGAAGAGTTGCTAATTGTGAAGCCATGAGGAATAAATGTAGGTGAATGTAGAATAGAATTGAAACTGCCAGTTAGTTTTCTCACTGGTAGCACTTTCAATTCTGTGGGATCAACCACCAGTCCATGAGCACAAACCCTTCCATTTATTCCCAGTGGTGCAGCGGTAGAGTTGCTGCCTTACAGCAAAATGCAGCGCCAGAGACCCGGGTTCGATCCCGACTACGGGTGCTGTCTGTATGGAGTTTGTACGCTCTCCCCGTGGGTTTTCTCCGAGAACTTCGGTTTCCTCCCACACTCAGACGTACAGGTTTGTAGGTTAATTGGCTTGATAAAAATGTTAAATTGTCCAAAGTTGGCGATATGCAGAGTACTGCCCTGCC
This sequence comes from Malacoraja senta, assembly GCA_038087875.1. Classification (NCBI taxonomy): domain Eukaryota; kingdom Metazoa; phylum Chordata; class Chondrichthyes; order Rajiformes; family Rajidae; genus Malacoraja; species Malacoraja senta. Next base: position 11,368,721 of record CM075986.1, read on the forward strand.
GACTACAAAATTCAGAAGGTTCAGAAGGTTATATCACAACAAAACAGTCTGCGATTCTTTGCCCTGTTCAAATTACTGTTATCAAGAAACTCATTTGCTGTGTCGCACTTCTGAATCTCCTGAGGGTTACAGGTGCAAAATAAATATAAATCCGTTATTCTTTCCCAGGACTGTAATGTTATGAACTCATCTACTCTATACTTTCAAATTACCATTTTTAGTTTAGCTTGTCTATTGTCATGTACAGTGTACTTTTCAAGTAGAGTGAAAAGCTTTTTTGTTGCCGGATAAAGGGAATAACTTTCAGTGCAAGATAAAGTCCGATTAAAGATTGTCCAAGGGTCTCCAATGAGGCAGTTGGCTGGTCAGGACCACTCTCTAGTTGCTGACAGGATGGTTCAGTTACCTGATAACAGCTGGGAAGAAACTGTCCCAGACTCTGGAGGCATTTGTTTACACACTTCTGTACCTCATGCCTGATCGGAGAGATGAGAAGAGGGAATGTCCAGGGTGAGACTCGGTCAAAATTTGGTTTAAGAAACCAACTGAGGAGGTAATTGTGGTGGTATTAATGTACACGGAGCATGCTTTATTGGTAGGGCAAGTTGGCTTTAGTTTAAGAAAATGGTGTCATCCACACCATTCAAAGCGTGGTTTCATTACTATACTGACAGGCTGTCCATCTGCAGACCTTTGATCCCTACTAGAATGTCTAATTGAAATGTCCGTCATTCATTGACACTGACGTATGGCTCTATTTGTTTAAAAATCTGTTCACACTGGCAGGACTCTATCACTGCCTTTAGAGACAAAACAGAAAATGGAGCAGTTTATCGAGTTAAAACTGACATGAAGTCAAAGAATACTTCAGAACCCTTTTGTCAATTCAGAAAGATCCAGTCTACCATCTGGGATTACTTTGGATAGGATTACCCAGAGAACAGCAACACCATTGTATGTAAATTAGTTTTAACTGCCAAAGTTTTAACAAACATTTATAACACTCTTTGCATATTGTATAAAAGTTTGTTCCTTTTGGATCCTGAGATTTTATTGGGTTGTTACTATTTTCCCAAACTAATACAAGCCTTTGGCACATATCTCTGTTTTTCTGGCCTTGAATATCTTTTCGAATGCCTTTCACTCAAGTAGGGACGGATAGCTATCATCTCAAAGATAGACACAAAAAGATGGAGTAACTCAGCGGGACATGCAGCATCTACTTCAGAAGGGCCTCGGCCCTAAACGTTACCCATTCCTTCTCTCCAGAGATGCTGCCTGTCCCGCTGAGTTACTCCAGCATTTTGTGTCTATCTTCGGTTTAAACCAGCATCTGCAGTTCCTTCTCAACCTATCATCTCAAAGCTCCACCAAAATCCACGCTTGAGTGTCATGGAAGAGAAAACGTATCAGGGGCTTCCAGACAAGCAAAGATCAACCATTGGTACATGCTTTCAAGATAGACAATTTCCCTTATTTATATCATGCTTAAAATAGATTCATATTAAATCTGGGTATGTGCTTTGCAGGTCCAGAGAAAAGAGAGTCAAGAATGTTTTATTGTTATATGTCCCAAAACAGAACAATTAAATTCTTACTTGCAGCAGCACAACAGATATGTAAACATTGTACCATGTAAACACTAAATATATATATATATATACAAATAAATAAAAAATAATAGTGCAGTCAAAAATAATGCCCCCAAGTCTATATGGTTGGAATCTATTTGGAGGTAGTAGTGTTTAATAGCCTAACGTTTGAAGGGAAGAAGCTACTCCTGAACCTGGACGTTAGTTTTCTGGCTCCTATACCCTCTTCCTGATAGCAGGAGTGAAATGAGAATGTGGCCAGGGTGGTGTGACTCTATGATGATGTTAGCTGTTTTTTTTAAATCCTTCGATGGTGGGGAATGTTCACCACTTTTTGTAATCTTCTTTGTTCCTGGGCGTTCGAGTTACCGATCCAGGCTGTAATGCTACAGTCAATATGCTCTTTACTGTACACTTGTAGAAGTTCAAGAGAGTATCCGTTGACATACTGAATATTCTCAATCTTCTAGAGGCGTTGATGGGCTTTATTTATGATTGCGTCAATGTGCTGGGTCCAGGACAGATCTTCAGAGATACACAGGCCCAAGAATTTTAATCTTTTGACTCTCTCTACCACCATTTCGTCGATGAAGACAAGTTTGTAGATCCTCATCCTTCCTCTTCCAAAGTCCACAATCAGTGCCTTGGTCTTATTGACGTTGAGAGCAAAGTTGTTGTTCTGGCAACATTTGATCAGTCTCATCATCATCTGTAATTCGTCCAACAGAATTATCAGAAAACTTGAAGACGTAGTTCATACTGTGTCTAGTTACACAGTCGTGAGTATAGAGTTAGTAGAGCAGGGGGCTGAGCACGCACCCTTGAGGTGCTCCTGTGCTGATGGTTATCGAGGACGAAGTGTTGCTGCCAATTCGTACAGATTGTTTAATATTTGTAAGCAAGCCAGACTGATAAGATCTCACGGTCTCAAAATAGATTTTTATTAAAAGACTGACAAAGCACATCACAAAAAAAACTATGTGCCACTTGACATGAGGGAATCTATGGCATTCCAAGTTAATTTCAACGATATTTCAAATAAGATAAAAGTTCAACAGCCTGAAGCAGGTTACATTTGACATTTGTTACAACTGATCCTTAAGAATTGTGTGAGGGAGAGTGAGCGAAAAGAGAAATCATTTAGATGTGTAGGGAGGAACTGCAGATGCTGGTTTATACCGAAGACACACACAAAAAGCTGGAGCAATGCAGTGGGTCAGGCAGCATCTCTGGAGAAAAGGAATAGGTGACATTTCGGGTCGAGACCCTTCTTCAGACTGAGAGTCAGGGGTAAGGGGAACAGGCGTTTTGTACTGCATATCAAATTTTTGTTGAAAAGTAGGTATTCGAGGACAATGACGGCTTGCTGACACACATTCTGTAGGTTCATGCATGATATGTTAATAGACAATAGGTGGAGTAGGCCATTCGCCCCTTCGAGTGCGGCGGCGCGGATTACTGCAGCGGCCCCTACAGCCTGTCTGTCTTTTTTTATTTTTGTCTAGTTAAATGTAGTTGTTTGTGTTTTTTTATACTGTTTTTAACTGTGTGTATGTGGGGGGCCGGGGCGGGGGGAGAGGGGGAAACATAAAAAAATATCTTCCCTGCATGGGAGACCGACCTTTTCCGTCGGGTCTCCGTTGTCGTTGGGGCCTAGCTCCATGGAGCGGCCTCCGACCGGGACGACCTGGGGGCTCCAGTCGCGGAGCTGCGGACTTACCATCGTGGGGCTGGCCGGCCTCGGAGCGTGAGGAGCGTGGCTCGCTGCTGCGGCCCGATTCTGGAGCTCCATCTGCAGACCTGTGGACTATGATATCGGGAGCTCGTGGGTCCGGGTGAGAGACCGCTTTCCAGAGCTCCCGCAACGCAACTTCTCCCGCCCGTGTCGCGGGGTTGGAACGACCCGGAGCGGGGCCGTAAATCACCCGGCGCGGCTTTAATGGCTCCAACTTTGTGACTTTTGGGCCCGGAGTGAGGCCGTACACCGCCCGGCGCGGCCTCAACGTCCGTGGGACTTAACATTGCCCGCCTGGGGCTTTAACATCGGGAGAAAAATGGTGCAGGGGAGAGAAAAGACTTTGCCTTCCATCACAGTGAGGAGGAGATTCACTGTGATGGATGTTTTTTCTGTAAATTGAATTGTTTGTGTGTCGTGTAGGAATTGTTTTGTTTGAATGGCTGTGGAAACGGAGTTTCGTTTGAGCCTCTTTGAGGTTCAAATGACAAGAAATAAATCTAATCTAATCTAATCTAATCAAGCCAGCACCGCCATTCAATGTGATCATGGCTGATCATCCACAATCAGTCCCCCGATCCTGCCTTCTCCCCATATCCCTTGACTCCACTATCGTTAAGACCTCTGTCTAGTTCTTTCTTGAAAGCATCCAGAGAACCAGCCTCCACCGCCATCTGAGGCAGAGAATTCCACAGACTCACAATTCTCGGTGTGAAAAAGTTTTTCCTCATCTCTGTTCTAAATGGCTTACCCTTATTCTGAAACTGTGGCCCCTGGTTCTGGACTCCCCCAACATTGGGAACATGTTTCCTGAAGAAACATGTTTCCTGACTTAGCAAGAAACTGGGGAATACTGACAACATCCATAAATACATCGTCAAGGTTGAATCAGATGCATTAAAAGCATTGGAGACAACATTGTGCAAATGTCAAAATTGTATATTGAAAGGAAATGTTTAAATTTAAACCATTGTTGACTGGAGTACCACAATTCTGTTCTCTCTCTATAATAACATTTAAATGTGTACTGACTGTTGGACATAATCGCTTTTTTCACCGGGAATTAATAATGACCCTTGGTGGTTTTCTTGGCCTTTCTTCATTCTTGACACCACAAATCAGACACAAGGAAAACAGTACCCCCCCCCCCCCTTCACACAATATCCAAAGGAGAAATCAGAAAGTTCTTTAAAAAATGCATAATAGTGCATTTCACAATTTCAAGGTTATCGTTAAGTAGTTAACATCCCAAGTGTGGTCACCGTTGCATAGGAACGATAGCTGCTAATTTGCAGACAGTATTTTGCCGCATACACCAATGAAAGATAATCTATGTTAATACTCCTGATTGAGGGATAAATACATGTATTTGTTTGTGGAGGGCACCAGCTCAAAAACTATCCATCCACCACATCAGGCATCTCCTCCCTCATGAGTGTTAGTGTCTGCTGGTCTCATATTGGCCTAATCAGTACCTCAGAATTGGAGTGTAAGTAAGTCATCCTCGATCTCTAGGGACTCAGAAGAGAAGAATGAGGGATAAATAGTGTCCTGTTCTTCAAAATTGTGTAATTCTTTTTTTTTTTTACATTCACAGAGACAAAGGGCAGTCATGCACAAGAAACTGAAGGGTATGTATGCCAGGGAGACAGATAAGGGACAGCACATGGGCACTAAATGGACACACATAGTATATGAGCCATGTGCAGAGGGGTCTGCACTTACAAGAGAGAAAAACAGCATGCATGAGAGACACGCAGAAAGGGGCTACACTGACACTGCATCCTCTATTCAAAATACACCTTTAGTTCATTATTATCTATTCCTTCAATATGCTTTTCCAACAAATGGAATTGACAAATGACATAGAAGCAAATACCTGACAGCTGGTTTTATTAGTTACATTTCTCAGACTGGTACTTAAATTCCGCAGTCTTTGTGCAAAGATCTCTGTGAAAAGAACACTGTAAAAGGACCCTGTACAAGACTAGAAAGAGAATAAAAAGATACATTGGAGCGTTACACACCAATGATTTTACAAGGCAATAATCTCAAACTGTTCCTGTGGTTTATAACCATCATCTAAGCCCCCAGCTGATCTCTGCAGCTGTTTTCTTTTATATTCTGGTATTGCTCATGGTGAGTGAGACAAAAGCATGGCATCATCAAAGTGTGAAGGGAAGATATGTCAGGAAGCAAGTGTGACACTTATAAAAAGTACCTGTCAGAGACAAGAATATTTTTTTTCTCAGCTCAGTTCCCATGGCATTGCTCACAACAGCAGATTGCAATGTTTTTCAACAAAAGAAGTGAAATTAAGAAAGTATGGAGTATTATAAAAAGTGCAGCCCCTTCAGGAAAACAAAAAAAACATTTATATGAGGTCTAATATCTGTGAATGTGGAAAGAAAGTCAATTTACCATTTAATCCATCCAAACGAGTTACTGTGTATGGCCAAGCTATCACAAACCTCTCATCGCTAACCACTGTACTCCAAAGCAGCAGCCCATCCCACATCTTCCCCCTCATTTAACCAGCTGTTGGCTACTGTAAACAGCACAAGAGAGCAACAAAGAGAAGTCTCAAGGAAGCATCAGAAAAAAACTTTAAAATCAGGTGTCAAAAGAGATCAAGTGATTTTTATAAGAAGTCCGGATAAGACCTCGATAGGTCCATTAAAAAGACCAAAAGGGACTCTCGCTCTAAACTGGAGAAGGAGACGGACGCTCAGCAGCTGTGGCAGGGCTTGCATGCCATCACTCCACACAGGACGAAATCCAGTGGCAGCTCAAACGACAGCGAAGCATCACTCCCAGACAAGCGCAACGCATTTTATGCATGCTTCAATAGGAAGAATGCTGATGTACACGTGACAATAAAAAAAATACACAAAATAAACTCAAACTCAATTTACACAAGACTTGAGATTTCAGAAAATACTAACTTCCATTGAAACCAAAGATTTTACACCAATAATAAATCTATGATATAGTCAACAATGATCCCTCGGAGAAATGGTTACAAAATACTTATTTCCCAAATATGAAAACAGATTCTTCTCAGATCCTCTGCATCAACTTCCTGCCTTTCAATGATGTATGCGATCCACTTTCGCAAGCAAGGAGAATCAATCTAGAATTTATGAAAAAAAAGCTCTCTCCTCTTTTAGTCTCACATGCATATTATTACACACCTGGGAACCTATTGAAATGATGGTTTTCCACCATCTGAGCAACCAATTCATCAAAGCAAATCTCAAAATCTTTATTTAATTCGCAGTAAAAATCCAGCAAAAGATGAAAAATAGCACAAATGTCCCGGATAATGTCCCAGGAAAATCCGTGTCCAAAGTAGCACAATTCCATCATCACAAGATTACCATCATTAATTCGAGATTTTGAGATTTGCATCTTCTCCGTGGATTGTCACCTTGTCGTGGTGGAGAAGCTTGTGTGGACCTGAGATCCTGAGAGTGACGCCGTCTGGAGCTATGTTCCTGGTAAGGCCACCCATGGCTGTAAGGTCGAGGGGGAGGTCTCTGACAAAGAGCAATCCAACCAAGACCTCAACAGTGGAACAGGCGGAGGATGATGGCTGACCTTAGTGGAGCGTCACAACAGCTGGGAAGGCGGATGAAGGCTGCAGCAGAAAAAGGTCTCCGGTCATCTTGGACTCCATGCCACCAGATCCTGACCCAGATCTGTCAAGGACCGTGGGGTGGCTGCCTGTTCAACAGTCTCCCCACATTAAACAAAGTCACGCACAGGCGTCCTCCATATAGCACCCTGGAGGGGTGAAGGAAAACACCAAATGCAAACCTCCACTGCCTTGAGGCTATTATCTTATTCAGGAAAGGTGAAGACTGGATCCGGCGGAATACGTGGAGGAGACCACCATTTGGCGGTCCAACGGGTAGGTACCCAGCAAAGCGTTGCGGAGCGCAATTAGGGCACAATGTTCACGTAGAACACTGGTGGCCATCCACTGCATCCTAACCTACAGCCGGCCGTCTTGACTATGTCTTGCCACTGGATCCTGATAGACCGGGACGAGAGAGAGTGAGACTGACGATTTGCGCAACTCTCCCTCACTTTAATCCAAGTCAAGCGCAAGTCATGACTTCAGGACCCGTATCGCCATACTGGGCGAGGCAGGATCACCATGGGAGCACGTGCAGCTGGGAAGGGGCCACCGCAGAAGCTCAGAGGAAACGCGCCGCGCGCGGGGCACTTTGGCTTCTACTGCGGTGCCCACCCAGCTGTGTCCCATATGCTGCCGAGCCTTCCAAGCCTGGATCGGTCTCACCAGTCACCTCCGGACCCACAAACAAAAACACTGAAGTCATGGTCTTCTTCGACTACGAAGGACAAGCAACAACAACACCATCATTAAATTCACAAAACCAGCAATAACAAAATTCCAAAGAAATTTGAAGGGAATGTGTGTAAAAGTAGCATAACTTAAAATGGGGAGCGAGACAAAGTGAGCATTTCAGGTATTTAATTTTTTTCTGGAAAATAACATAAAAATTGACAATAAATAATTTTAAAAACACTACCGCTGAATCAAAGATAGACACAAAATGCTGGCGTATCTCAACGGGTCAGACAGTATCTCTGGAGAAAAAGAATAGGTGGTGTTTCGGGTCGGAATCCTTTTTCAGACTGAAGATGGAGATGCTGCCTGGATGTGCTGAGTTACTCCAGCATTTTGTGTCTATCTTCAGTATAAACCAGCATCTGCAGTTGCCTCCTACACAACCACTGAATCATACTTGCTGAATCAGGGAGTACCTGGATGAGATGTTCTCCAGTGATTTTTTTGGCATCGAGTGTAATTTGATGCCATGTGTTCGATGTGCTGCCATAACATTCCCATGCTCAAATGTGCTTTCCTTAAAGAGACAGGTTGAATTCACTTAGCACTACAGCGATACTGAATAAAATGGCACTTAAGTCAATAGGCTTGACAAGATATACATGGTTCCTTCTATTCATCACCGTAAAGTTCAATCAGCATCGTCAATGGTAAAACTGAATGTCGTTTGTCCATTCCCTCCAGAGATGCTGCCTGACCCGTTGAATTCCTCAAACACACTAGATTCCAGCTTCTTGTGTCTCCAAAACTGAATACTTCCTCAGCTCAAAAATGATACAGCTCTTCCAGCAAAAAAAGTAGCAAATTCTGTATCTCAATTATTAATTTTTGCAGCCAACAAGTGGACTTTATTGAAATCCTATTTGAACACCAAAATTATTTATGCCCAAAATAAACTAATATTTTATAAAATCAACATTAACACAAATAACACGGTCGATTGAATGATTCAGTGCCCTTTCATTCCTCTTGAAGACTGGGTCAGACCAATAATAATGTTTTCTCCCTAAATTTCAGGCTCATTGGGTCACATCAAGTCAGTTCTCAGGAGATGCAAGTCTGTGGTGTAAAACTGCCAAGTGCCTTATTAACGTAGATTTTCAGTTCAAAGGACAAGCTTGTACAATAAAAAATGTGATTTGATTTTTGAATCTATTATTAAAAATAAACACACATGAATACCACAAATCTACCAAAGGAAATCAATGAAGCTAAAAACATTTGAAATATTGTTTTGTGATAAAGACTATTCTGTGGTTCCAAAATATGTTTATGACAAGGTGGTGGAGTCGCTGCAGAAGTCGGTGGAGGCCAAGTCATTGGGTATTTTTAAAGCCGAGATTGACAAACTTTGATCAGTAAAGGTGTCAAAAGTTATGGGGAGAAGGCAGGAGAATGGGGTTGAGAGGGATAGATAGATCAGATATGATTGAATGACTTGATCATTGACTCAAAAGGCATAATTCTACTCCTACGACATGAACTTTATCAGGAAAACCCAAGGAACACTGAATGAGCTAATTCAAAGCAAAATATTTAGCCGCAAAAAGATCTTGCATTGTGTACCAGAGGAAAGTAACCAGCTTGGGATCCCTCTTTCTTAGTTTAATTTCTTCTTCAATTTCTCTGAAATGCCAGCCCTAATTCTTAGATTAAGCCATCAAGAAGTGGGACCTCTAAATTAGTGCAAAAGTGTTGTTACCATACTTGATACTGTGAAAAGCAAGAGATAAGTGAAGTAGTACGTTTTTATGATTTTGCATTAATGCTGCACCGAGACACCAGTTTCAGAAGCTAAAGAACCATGAAACTGTATATATTGAAGTCAGAGTTTTCTGCTGACCAATGTAAAATCCAGGAATCCTTTCACCACAGCCAAACTGTCTTAAGCTATCGGAGTAGTACGGGATGGAGTTCAGACAGAACTGTTGACAGCGCACCCTCAACAAATGCATTTCTCCGGTCTTTGTTCTCAACTTTATATGAAAACACCCCTCCTGCTGTAACTGAGCACATTTTTAAACATCCCTTCACCTCCTCTGGTTAAAAACTAAATCTGAAATTCTCTGCCCTCTGATCTATAGCGAGGTGGTGAGTGATACTAGGCACAGTTGAAACAGACCAGAAACGTCTTGGGTTCAGTTTCTGTTACTGGAACGCATGAATCAATTGATCTCAGTATCCACACAGTTAAATTGACAGAGTCTGGGATTCTACTTCTGACCATTGTCCAAATTCCCATTAGAAACACCACATGCTTCAGATGAATAGCCATGGGTTCAAGATTAGATGAAACTTCGCCACGTAGTTTAGTTTAGAGTCACAGCACGAAAAAGGCCCTTTGGCCCACCGAGTCCACGCTGACCAGCTATCACCCCGTACACTTGCACTATCCTACTCACTAGACAATTTACAGTTTTACCAAAGCCAATTAACCTACAAACCTGTATGTCTTTGGAGTGTGGGAGGAAACCAGAGCACCTGGAGAAACCACACTTGGTCACGGGGAGAACGCAAAAACTCCATACAGACAGCACCCGCAGTCAGGATCAAACCTGGGTCTCTGTTGCTGTAAGGCAGCTACTCTACCGCTGTGCTACTGTGCCTCCCCCTCCCCACTTGAAGAACTCTCATTCTGAATTGAAGTTCACACATTAAGAGTGAAGAATCGAAATAAAGCGGCAACATTCTATACAACTTTGCTAGATTACTAACTCATTAATCACATTTACAAATCAAATGATGTTACTTTTCGAGATATTTCCCCTCAGTGGGACCAGATTTCCGAGTCAGAAAGGGTTTGATTTCAATGAACAGATTTTTTTAATGGTTTACACGTCAAAATCTGTCAAAGATTATTTTGCAGCTATATTTGCAGACATCATCACCTTTCACACACACCAACAGCTGAGCCACCAGACTGCATACACAGCAACGTATATAACCTCACAACTAATGATTTTTTTCCAGAATTCTATTCACTGTTATAATATACACAAATGTAGCTGCAAAAACACACAGCAAAATCCTTGAAACAGAAACAGTGACATTCTCATTGTCGATTATCTACCTCATTGGTGACACTCAGACTATCTTTGATCGGACTTTGCTGGCTTTACCTTGCATTAAACGTTATTCTCTTATCATGTGTCTATACACTGTAAATGGCTCGATTGTAATCTAATCATGTATTGTCTTTCCGCTGACCGAATAGCATGCAACAAAAGTTTTTCACTGTACCCCCGGTACACATGACAATAAACTAAATTGAAACTGAAACATTAGATTGGGCTTCTTATATACAATATCTATATCACAATTTATATGCTAATGATGCCAATGTCCATGCCAAATTAATTTCATTTTACAAATCTGAAGTTAAATGATTTTACGAATGCCGAACATAAATTTCACATTAGCTTATATAAATTGTAGAAACAAAGAACTGCGAATGCTGGTTAATAAAGTCTACATTTTGTTCTATACATAACCCATTCTGATCAAAATCTATTGTTCAGTCAAAACTTGTAAGAAACAATGGATACACGCAGTAATCAAAGTAGTTGCTCAGCTTTGTTGCCAACAGTGACATCTGAACTCCTTAATGAGATTACTGCCTTGTAATCACTCTCAATTAGACACTACATAATGCAGAGAATTAAAAATATTAACTTAATGTTGTCATTAAACTATGGAAATTCCTGCCACATCGTAACAATTTGATCATTACAATTCTGTAAACCTTTTCAGTACTCGAGTGTTACTTATCTGTATTGTGGAACTCCACAAGAGAGGTCAAAAACTATAATGAACAAAAACTCTGCAAACACATTAATATTAGAGGAAACCACAAATCCAGATGGTGGCATGATGGCGCAGCGGTAGAGTTGCTTCCTTACAGCGTCAGAGACCCTTGTCCGATCCTGTGTGGGTGCTATCTGTACGGAATATGTATGTTCTCCCCGTGACCGAGTGGGTTTTCTCTGGGTGCTTCGGTTTCCTCCCACACTACAAAGACGTGTGGGTTTGTAAATTAATTGATTTTGGTCAAGATTGTAAATTGTCCCTAGTGTGTAGCATAGTGCTAGTGTACGGTGGGTTCACTTTCGGCGCGGATTTGATGGGCCTGTTTCCGCTCTGTATCTCTAAACTAAACACAGTACAAAAGGATGTTGCCCGTACCAAGGCATAGAAAATGGCATGTTTTTTAAACCTATTCTAGTCTATTAAAATCCAAAATGACCTCACGTTTGCTCACACTGAAATCCTGCAGTTTTGCCTATTTATTAGTTTCGTTGAAATTTAATCCAGCCTCAGAAAACATGGAAATATGACTTTCTATCCATGACCCTAGGCTTACAGCTAAATTGCACAAAGTCAGGTTCCACAAAAAGCACAAAGTTACAAAGGAACAATGAATTCAAATGGGGTTAGTTTGCTGAAAAACTTTGGCTTGGAACAGAGGATCCTAAATTGCTACTCTTCAGGTTTCAAGAATCCTGTGACATCCACCTAACAGGAACACAGTTTAAAGCCGCCTCCAAAAGACAAAAGCAATAATGCAAAATTCTCCCGGCGTTGCATTGAAATGCTACCCTAGCCTGCAACACTGCAAATGCTTCCAACCATAGATTAGATAAGATTTTTTTTTAAATTGAACAGTAAATATGATTTTATGGCTTCAGCAAAACAGAGGGTAAACCTTCAAAAATATTTTTTGAAAAAAAACTTTCCAAAAGCAAAATACTGCAGGTGAGGGAAACGTGAAACAGAAAATACTGACAATGTTCAGCAGGTCAAGCACATGTGTAGAGAGAAAAGAAAGTTAATATTTCAGGTTAATGACCTTTCATCAGATCTGAGAAAAGTTAGGGTATTGAGATATAGTACAAAAGAGGAAGGAAAGGAGAGAAAGTAAGAGGTCAGAGATAGGATGTAAAGCACAAAAGAGCAAATGGGAGCTCTGGTGATAAGGCAAAAGAATGTGGTAAAGGAATTGGTGAATACTTTTTTAAAAGGTATAATAACTTAATATTTAATAACCATGTTTAATAACTTCATGTTTAATGAAAAAAATGGAAGCAATTACAAAGCTGTAATTCAATCTCAGAGATTATTGTTATAAAGCAGATATGATACCTTTTTAACATATTAATTCTCAGGAACTTTGCAGAGTTCTTTTTGTTCAATTTGTTTTCCATAACTGTAAAACCTACAATAGGTAAGTACAGCTGCTATTCTGTCAAATTAAATGATTGACTTCAAGTTAGAATTTTAACCAATTTACCAGAATCCTTTAACCTGTGAATATAATATATAATTTACAAAGACAGTTGTTTCTAGGTCCATTTCTCCACCAACTATAACATTTATAACTGATGCACACACATGTTCACTGAAGCTTAGATTGCCACAATGTTATTTGCTGCAAAAAAGAACGATCGAGAAAATAATTCTGTTGTTGAGAAACTATCACAGATGCAATTCATGCAGAGAAGAATAGATTATCTACAACTCATTACAAGGCACTAAACTCTGCAGGGCTCAGATGTTGTTAGAAAAATGAAACAGTAATGGTTTCAATTATTTTAAGAACAATTTACATACTATAAATTCATGGGGTTAATCTTCGACACGTTAGCACCAGGGACCTTTACCCCTCCAAACCTTTGTTAAGAGCTGTGCGGTCCAATATTTCACTCAGACTGGCATCCAACCTGCCAGTCCAAATAATAATCAGCAACAGGCTATTCAACCATGAAGGGCATCAGATACAAACTCCTTAAATTCTCTGGTTTTAGGTCACCTCTAATTAACCCCCCCCCCCCCCCCCCCCACCATATCCTGGATTTGCACCTATTTCTCCATTCTCCTCCATTCCTTCCTCTGGCTTCACAATTTGTAACATTCCAATCCTGTATTTGACCTTATGTTTTAATCTCTGAATTTTGTTCCAATCATCTGCCTATCAAACCCCATTGCCTGTGTGTGCCTATTACCTGCCACTGAGGATATGCACGAAAAGCTGGAGTAACTCAGTGAGTCAGGCAGCACCTCTGGAGAAAAGGGATAGGTGACGTTTCCGGTTGAGACCTTTCTTCAGACCCTGTCCTGCCTCTCCTCTCTCCCGATTTTGTGCCCCACCACCACCCCCCCCCCCCCCCCCAGCATTTCAGCAGGGGTCAATAGATTGAGATCAGTACCTCCTCTCCAACCCATCCTTCGGCCACTACCACTCTCATCCAGTGAATTCAATGCACTACCATCCTAGCTTCAAAGGACAAAGATAAAACCTTCGAGCTTCCACATGGCTTTTCCATGATCCATGTTCTGCATGACAAACTACTCAATGCTTTCTATGCTCAATAAACAGTGTTCACTCTGTTTAATGAACAGCAACATTCTAGGTGCTCATTGTTAGTCAATGACATTCATGATAAAGAACTGGGAACACAACTGGGTTTGACTCCAAGATCTACAAATGAAATACTTTGGCGAAGCTCGGGAGAATGGGTACCCATGGATAAATGAAAGAGTCATACAGCATGGAAACAAGACCTTCAGCTCAAATCAATCAATTTGCCTCATCTACATTGGTACTACCTGCCTGCATTTGGCCCATATCACTTTAAACCTTTTCTATCCATGTAGCTATCCAAATGTATTTTAAAAATGTTGTGATAGTACCTGCTTCAATTACCCCCTCTGGCAGCTCGTTCCATATGCCCACTACCCTCTGTGTGAAAAAGATCCTCCTCATGTTCCTATTAAATCTTTTCCCCTCTCACCTTAAACCTGTCCTCTGGTTCTTGATTTCCTTACTCTCGGTAAAAGACTGTACATCGAGCCTATCTATTCCTCTCATGATCTTTACACCTCTCTAAGATCACCCCTCATTCTCCTGCACTCAAAGGAATAAAGTCGTAGCCTGTCCAACCACTCATATAGCTCAGGCCCTCAAGTCCTGGCAACATCCTTGTAAATCCTCTCTGCACTCTTTCCAACTTAACAAAATCTTCCCTATAGCAACCCTGGACTAAGTCTCCAACCTGGACAGCTAGAACTACATTTATGGAATGCCTTTCATTAGGTCAAAGTGTTCAAGAGAAATCAACGTTGCAATATAACTAGTTCGTCTGCAGCATGCTCACACAATCAGCAATGTCTTCAGTCCATCCAAACCCAATCAGTTGATAAATGTATAACGGCAGCCCAAATAATGGCAATAACATCCAGCCTTCTTCAAAATACGAACTTAGGTCCATGCCTGATCCATCTTAATCTGTATATATCCATGATTTTTACAAGTTTATCAGTTTAGTTTAGTTTATTGTCACATTGCATACTATCATAAAACACCACAGAATGTTTGAATTTATCCAAATAAAAAACAAGTGGGATTTCAGATGAAATGTAATACTTTTGATTATAGAAGCAAATGCTGGAATAACTCATCAGGTCAGGCAGCATCTCTGGAGAAAAGGAATAGGTGATATCAAAAATCAGATTATGCATTATTGATTTTACCATATTGTTGAGCCAACATCTCCACATTAGTATTTCCTGATCTAGGAGGTGTGAATATCTTCTAGACAACCATTAAAGATTCTATAGATAGACACAAAAAGCTGGAGTAACTCAGCGGGACAGGCAGCATCTCTGGAGAGAAGGAATGGGTGACGTTTCGGATCGAGACCCTTCTGCATCTTTAGGAGTAAAGATGCAAAACGAAAAAAAAACTTTCAAAACAAACCGAAACCACCAGTTCCAAAGACATTTGCGTTGAGCTCAAACTAGTTTAAGTGACTTCACGCAGAAGGATCACAATGTTTGGACTGCATCTGTAAATATTTGCACATGTTGATTAACTGTCAGGTAAACTGTCTTCTGTAACAAATGTACAAATAATAAGAGTGTGAACTGAACACATCAAAGGGTATTTGATGCCAAGCGTCTGGTCAGCTTCCAGTGGGGGGCGGGGGGGGGGGGGGGGGGGAGGTGGGGGCTCACCCGGGAGCAGCGTGGCCGGGCCGGGTTGGGCGGGCAAACTCCCCCCTCCCCCCCCTCCCCCCCCCCCCCGCCGCGGCCTCTCAACCCTCTCCCCACGGAGCTCCGAGGCCCCGCCTGATGCTCCCCGGCAGCCCCGCCTCTCCATTTGCCTTTTCCCTGCCTCTTCTCTCGGCGGCGAGTCCCGCCCGCTCTGGCCTGAAAGCCCCGGCGGCTGCCGAGGTTGAGGGTGGGGGGGGAGGTGAGGAGAGGAGCGGTCAAACGGCGCGGCTGGACGCGGGCCAGAGGCGTTGCTTTTACTCACTGTCGGGGAGATGCGGGCGGGCGGGCGGCGGTTCTGATTGCGACCGGGCGGGCGCGCGCGCGGGCTCCTCACACACACTTCGCCACCACCGGCGCCAACGGCTCGCTGCTGGCGCCGCTGGGTCCTAACGCCCGGCCGCCGGGTTAGGAGGGAGCTGCCTCCTCCTGACCCGCCCCAGCCAGGTGATTCACCGGGTACTGGCGCCGCCGGGATTACCACAGGCTGCAGGGTTCCAGTGCCCCCCTGTCAGATTACCACAGGGTGGGGTGGGAGATTGCAACCTTCACCCGTTTCGACTAATGCAATCAAGAACCCGACGTGCACAAACAAATAAAACAAGTTGACCCACAACTTTCGGCTGTGCACGCCATACGCAAGAAGACGACGACCACAGGGTTGCAGGGCTTTAGTACCCGGAAGATTACCACAAACTGCAAGATTGTAGTGCCTGTAAAATTAGCCCAGGCTGCAGGGTTTTGTAACTCCCACTCTGGCCTGGAGTAGGGCTGGAAGCAGAACAGTACCTGTAGGATTATCACAGGACTGCCACAGAAGGCTGTGGAGGCCAAGTCAATTGATATTTTTAAGGGGGAAGATATAGCAACGTTACAAAATTTTGAGATTTTAAAAATCAAGCCTGTAATTTATCCCATCAGATAAAGCATAAAAAGAAGTTTAATTTGACACCTAATTCACTTTCATATCTTCAGTATTAAAAAAGTTATGGCCAATTTCATACTCGGAAATTAGCATCTTGTTCCCTATTGCTTTTCCATTGACTTAACACAAAAGCTGTGATCGAGGACAGTCAAAAGCCCATAACTTTCTTAAAAATTAAGAGAACTGAAAGAAATTTTCAGTTATTATAGATTGAAGCATTCTGAAACAAATATAAAACAATCTTACTTAGACGACATGAAATTAAAGCATATAATTAGTTAGTTACCTAATTGTAGCTAATTACAAAATTCAATTACTAGATCTAAACATCTATCAATTTCTTAAGAATAGATTAACATTTTTAAAAAGCCTAAGTGTCCAAATAACATTCACACAAGAATTCACAATATAACATAATTTTTAAATCTCATTGTCATGGATTTATAGGCCAAATGGAAGGAATTTAATGTAAATTAACCTGTACCTGTAAATTAATGGCCATTTAAATCATCTTGCGAGTGGGTTATTCTGGAACGCGATCATTTGGAACGTTGCGGTTGCGGTGAATTTAAACCCGTATCGGCATGAAAAATACTGCAGGTTCGTACGGGGGAAAAAATCACCGTTTCGCAACTTAAAATGTGAATTAAAGGCATCTTAAGGAGCACTTTTATACATAAAATAAACGGGTTTCGGTTACCTGTCCCGTGCGTGAAATCCGTCCCCGTTGTCGGCTTTAGAAGCTGATTTTAAAATTACTCCAGCGCTGAACCTGTCGGGTGATTTTTAAAACAAAATACACAGAACACCCGTCGGAACGATTCTTCAGCAAAAGCTTGCACTCCAACGAAATATAATCCAGGACAAGGTAGGAGAAACCCGCGTTTTAACCCTGCCCCCCCCTCAAAGGCGCCAAAATCGCGCACACGGCCAGTGGCAGAATTGCAGCGCTGCTGAAGGTAAGTATTGTAACATACCTAGAAGATAGATTCTTCATTAGTAGACTACGGGTGTCAGGGGTTATGGTAATAATGTAGGAGAATGGGGCTGAGAGGGAAAAATAGATCAGGCAAGATTGAATGGCTGAGTAGACTTGATGGGCCGAATGGTCTAATTCTGCTATTACTTGTGAAAAGGTTGCTGAATTTTCATACCCACCCTGTTACCACCGCTGTCTTGTCCCGACACCTGCGATGTCAGCGGCTGCTGCTCTCCTAACGCCCACCTAGTTTCGACCAGTTGCTGATTCCCGCTGGGGATTAACAGCAACATTTGTGTCTACTCATCCATCCCCGTGATTTATCGCGCTCCACTTCTCTCTAGTGCATCCACACTTTTGAATTTTCATCCCTTTCCTTCCCACTGCATCTCCTTGTCTCTTGCTTCACCTCTCCTTCCTTGACTGCAGGGGTGTTATTGGAAGCAGATACAATAGTGGCATTTAAGTCTTTTGAATAGGCACATGCTCGGCCCAAACATTGTGGGCTTAAGGGCCCATTCCTCTGCTGTAATGTTTTGCATTCTATGTTTTATGTTAGCATCATGTTCAGCATTCACGGTGGCGCAGCTGTACAGTTGCTGTCTTACAGCAAAATGCAGCGCCAGAGACCCAGGTTCGATCCCAACTACGGGCACTGTGTACGGAGTTTGTATCTTGAGTTTTCTCCGAGATCTTTGGTTTCCTCCCACATTCCAAAGAGGCAGGTTAATGTGCTTGATTAATTGGCTTGATTAAAAAAATGTAAAAATTGTCCAGTATAAAAAAATTGTGTAACTTTCAGTAAAGTCCCTGGTGGGCTCTTCGGAAGGTACAAGGTACAAACAATGTGGCCATTCCTATGCTGTATAATGTGCCTACCTGATTTCCTTTTGAGATGATTAAATATATCCCCCTATACCCTTCTTGGAGAGTTCTGGTCATTACTGCCTCAAAGCATACAAAAGCTTCCTCTCCACAATCCGCTTTCCCCGCCATTTCCTCCTGTCCAAAACCTTAAATTTGTGTCCTGAAATAATTGCATCAAGAGCTAACAGGAAGTGCTTTGTGGCATAACCAAATTTCCTGTCAATTTCTTTTACAGCACGGAAAATGCATGGGTTTCCCAACCTGAATATGTAGCTAAAATCCCATATCTCTGAAACCATTCTTGAGAAACTTACTTGTACCTTCCAGTGGAACTGTGCACTATTCCTACATCTCGGTGTTAAGAACTGGGTGCATTACTCAATAGTTACGACCTAACCTGAGATTTATAAAGGTTCAGCGTTAAATACTCTGTATCTTTATTTACAAAGCTGATGATCTCTCATGTTATAACTAACTCCTCTCACCATGTCCCGCCAGGTGCAAAGAGCTCTGCACAGGAATCGCAGGTCCTTCATTCCTGCATGATCTCGAGACGTGCCAATGCATTTATGTTGCTTCCCCAACTGCTAAAAGAATCACAGCGCACTTCCCTGTAATAAATCAAGTCTGCCACGTGTCTTCCCATTCCACTAATCTATCTATATCCTGTTATGGAAATATGGAACTGCAGATGCTGGTTTACAAAAAAGTGCTGGAGTAACTCAGCAGTTCAGTCAGCATCTCTAGTCTGCAGAAGGGTCCTGATCTGAAGTGTCACCTATCCATGCCCTCTAGAGATGCTGCCTGACCCACCGAGTTATTCCAACAGTGCCCTTTTATATCTTGTTGTAATTTATTAGTAACAAGTTCACCATTTGACATCTCCAACTTTGATATCATTAGCATATTTTAAAATTAACTGCATTCCAATTTCCAATGACATTTACACATATTAAAATAAGTTGTGGCCCTATCGCTGACCCTTGGAAAACATGACTGTCCACCATCCTCCAGTTGACATTAACTTTGTAAAACACCCTTTTACATGACACTTTAGGAAATGCTTTCTTAAAAATCCATATTTACAACATTCACAGCATATCTTAATCATGTTGCTCCAAAAAACTCAATTAGTTAAATCCAATCTGCCCTTCACAAATCAATAGTAGTTCACCTTTAAAATTCTATAAGCTACAAGTTGGTTTTTTTTTAACCGATTAGTGTTTCTAAATCTTTATCCACTAGGTATGTTAAGCTGACCACCCTGTACATATGAGCACTCTTTCCTGAACACAACATTCATTTGTCATTTTCCAATTATGTCAAGTCTGCCGTATCCGGGGAAATTTTTTAAACAATTTCATCTACTTTCATAAGCAATCCAAGTTGCAAGCTATTCATACCTATCGAATATCCTCTCTAGGCCTTCGCAGCACATTCATTACCATCTCCACTTCCACCAATACCTTAAACCTACCTGATCGCTCAGTCCACCTCAACCCATCTGATATCCCGTTCCCACACTGACCTTTTTGTCCTGGGCCTCCTCCATTGTCAGGGTGAGACCCAGCACAAATTGGAGGAACAGCACCTCATATTTCACTTGGGCAGTTTACACCCCAGCAGTATGAACATTAACTTAAAGTAACCTTGTTGTTACCTTCTCCCAACTAACAATGATCTATTCTATATTTTCCTTGATCTTCATTCCCTTGGTCTTGTTTCCCCACTTTACACTTCCTTATCTATACACTTGCTTATCTGTGTACCTCCCACTCCCGATATCAGTCTGAAGAAGGGTCTCGACCCGAAACATCACCCATTCCTTCTCTAGAGATGCTGCCTGTCCCACTGAGTTACTCCAGCATTTAGTGTCTACCTTCAATTTAAACCAGTATCTGCAGTTCCTTCCTACACATTTTATCAGCATCTTTTTTTTTGCCACAGTAAACAGATATTAAAACACTCATTAAGTGATCTAGCCTTGCCATGCACCTCTGAGCATGCATCATCTTACTGCCTACCATCTTGATAAGCAAAACCCCAAGAATGTGCATCCCTCCCTCCAGAAATGCCTCGGGCTACAAATAGACTTCCTATTTTTAATTATCCTCAATGTGTGGCATTCCAGTGATAATCCAGGGATAACTACCTTCCTCCCTAGCTCCTGAAAGTCTGACAATGGAATTTCAATCCTCCACATATCATTGGTACTGACAAACAGCACAACTTCCCGCTCATTCTCTTGCCTCTGCAGAATATTGTGATCCTGACTTCCCAACTACCTCATTGGAGACCTTTGGATCATCTTTAGACATTATCCCGCATTATATTTTGTACCCTTTATCTTTCACTGTACACGTCTTGATTGTCCTCCATTGTCAGAGTGAGGCCCAGCGCAAATTGGAGGAACAGCACCTCATATTTCGCTTGGGTAGTTTACACCCCAGCTGTATGAACATTGACTTCTCTAACTTCAAATAGCCCTTGCTTTCCCTCTCTCCATCCCATCCCCCTTCCAAGTTCTCCCACCAGTCTTACTGCCTCCGACTACATTCTATCTCTGACCCGCCCACTCCCCTGACGAAGAAGGGTCTCGACCCGAAACGTCACCTATTCCTTCTCTTCAGAGATGCTGTCTGTCCCGCTGAGTTACTCCAGCATTTTGTGTCTACCTCTTGATTGTCATCATGTAGTCTTTTCTTTGACTGGATAGCACAACGCAAAACTTTTCACTGTACTGCAGTACACCTAAATAAACCAGACATCAAATGGGTACTGTTAATACACAACTTTTCTTTTATTACATCCCTTTAAAGCAAACCTTACCACCTTGACCCCTACAGTTTTTAGTGGTGACCTTTGTAGGTTTATTAACTTGAAGCAGTGGTTGTTTGAAATTAAATAGTGACCCCGACAGCATGTTCCCCTCTGAACATCCCGTGGAACTGAACAAGAATCCATTCCTATTTCCAGACAGCCATGTAAAACCTACTTAACTCTGAAGTGGAGCCCAGGGGCAGACCCAATAATCACAATCAAAATGTTTATCCCCTTAAGTGCCAGCTCCTTTCTGTCACACAAATCACCTTACACAGCTCAGGAGAAAAAAGTTTAGTCGATTCAGACACACCATTATGTTGACTGCCAGACAGTAACAAGTCAGGCAACACCAGCAGGGAATATTTCAGACAGCTTAACAACATGCAGTTATGTGGCATGGTATTTTACATGAGTTTTATCAAATATAATTCAGAACCAAGACAGTATCAGATGACCAGAATCTACTTCAAAAAGCTCTAATGGAGAGAGGGAGGGCGGCACGGTGGCTTAGCGGTAGAGCTACTGTCTTACAGCGTCAGAGACCCGGGTTCTATCCTGACTACAGGTGCTTGCCTGCACGGAGTTTGTGCGTTCTCCCCGTGACCTGGGTGGGTTGGCTCCGAGATCTACAGTTTCATCCCACACTCCAAAAACATACAGGCTTGTAATTAATTGGCCTGGTATAAATGTAAAACTGTCCCTAGTGTGTGTAGGGTAGTGTTAATGTGCGGGGATAGCTGGTCGGCGCGGACTCGGTGGGCTGAAGGGCCTGTTTCCGCGCTGTATCTCTAAACTAAAGTAAGGGTGGAAAGATGGAGACATTGAGGGAGGAAATTCTATGAATGGCATATGTAGGACTGACAGCAACGTGCCACCCCAATGTGGGAAAACTCAGAACAAACCACAGTAAGACCACTGAACTTTATTTTAAAAGTTTCAGCCACAGCAGACATGGGCACAAACGTAAAATGATACACAAGAGATATTTACACTTAAACCTTCCTCATTTGTCCAAATATGATATTGATATCAAAATTTCAGGCCTTAATTCCATGCTGACATTTTTATCTTAACTGAAGTTGAAGCACCAAAGGCTTATGGAAAGTAACTGAACCATTTATCACCCTCTCCCTGGTCCCTTAAAACAAAGCAAGAAACGACTGGATCACTCTCTTGGTATCTTTGTATCTTAAAAATAAAATCAATCCAGAGATGAGTCTTAATTCAGTTAAAATCTCACCATATATATAAGTTGTTAGCAAAGGGATGTTATTAAGTATTATTACACAAGAAACTCATCTCATAAACCTTTCACAAGATAAAGACAATCAACACAAGGTCAATGTCATAGTTAATATACACCTCCTTCACCATTTTCCAAAACTGTGCTGCTGCAAGTAGCAATTAAAAAAGCCCCAGCTTTTGTTATGGTAAGCATTCCAGCTGGTCTTTATCTCCCACACTGATGATTTCTGGCAGCACGGTAAGCTGGCCAAGGCCGTAGTCAACAGTGCCATTCAGTCGATGGGCACTGGTATTCATCACTCCCCATGCACTGGAAATAAAGTGTGCAGCACCCACGTGTGTATAAAACATGACTTAGCTCTGAATGTCAGCCAGCTCTAGAAGTGGCAGAGCCAAGGTTCATTTTTGGAAACGAGAATTTATGGAATAGATGCAGCGAAGCATCTCTGAAAGGCCGTTTCGGTGACACTTTTATCGTACTTTTCTGACAGCAGCAAAAACAACGCGAATTATTAAAACAAATGGTTTAAAAACATTGCAGTCCCTTTTGCAAAATGATCCCTGTCAGGGCTTTGTCATGAAGAGCATGTTCAACATCCTCCTCTTCAATCTTCAGGCCAACCTGCAGAGAGATGGAGGCAATTAGTACAAGGTGTCCAGCAGTTAATCAGCGTCTTCACCACAACAACAACCAGTTACCATCTTTTGATTCTCCTCCCCCGACAAACAGGATGTTACCCGTTGATGAAATCAGTTGTCTGATCTCAACCCTTTGGAAAAATTGATGGATTAAGGAGCGATTGTTTTAGGAGCGCTGTGGCACAGCGGTAGAGTCGCTGCTTTACAGCGCTTGCAGCACCAGAGACCCGGGTTCGATCCTGACCACGGGTGCTGTCTGTAAGGAGTTTGTACGTTCTCCCCGTGGCCGCGTGGGTTTTCTCCGAGATCTTTGGCTTCCTCCCACACTCCAAAGACGTACAGGTTTGTAGGTTAATTTGCTTGGTATAAATGTAAATTGTCCCTGGTGTGTAGGACAGTGTTAATGTGCGGTGGGCCGAAGGGCCTGTTTCCACATCCTATCTCTAAACTAAACTCAGTCATGTAGCTGGCTTTGGGGCACACAGCACCAACAGCGGATGACACAAAGCTGGGGGGCAGTGTTAGCTGTGAGGAGGATGCTAGGAGGCTGCAAGATGACTTGGATAGGCTGGGTGAGTGGGCAAATGCATGGCAGATGCAGTATAATGTGGATAAATGTGAGGTTATCCACTTTGGTGGCAAAAACAGGAAAGTAGACTATTATCTAAATGGTGGCCGATTAGGAAAAGGGGAGATGCAACGAGACCTGGGTGCCATGGTACACCAGTCATTGAAAGTAGGCATGCAGGTGCAGCAGGCAGTGAAGAAAGCGAATGGTATGTTAGCATTCATAACAAAAGGATTTGAGTATAGGAGCAGGGAGGTTCTACTACAGTTGTACAGGGTCTTGGTGAGACCACACCTGGAGTATTGCGTACAGTTTTGGTCTCCAAATCTGAGGAAAGACATTCTTGCCATAGAGGGAGTACAGAGAAGGTTCACCAGATTGATTCCTGGGATGTCAGGACTTTCATATGAAGAAAGACTGGATAGACTCGGCTTGTACTCGCTAGAATTTAGAAGATTGAGGGGGATCTTATAGAAACTTACAAAATTCTTAAGGGGTTGGACAGGCTAGATGCAGGAAGATTGTTCCCGATGTTGGGGAAGTCCAGGACAAGGGGTCACAGTTTAAGGATTAAGGGGAAATCCTTTAGGACCGAGATGAGAAAAACATTTTTCACACAGAGTGTGGTGAATCTCTGGAACTCTCTGCCACAGAAGGTAGTTGAGGCCAGTTCATTGGCTATATTTAAGAGGGAGTTAGATGTGGCCCTTGTGGCTGAAGGGATCAGGGGGTATGGAGAGAAGGCAGGTACAGGATACCGAGTTGGATGATCAGCCATGATCATATTGAATGGCGGTGCAGGCTCGAAGGGCCGAATGGCCTACTCCTGCACCTATTTTCTATGTTTCTCTTCCTGCTTCATGATACAGGTCAGCATCAGGAAGGAGTTTACCAGGTCCCAGACCTTTAGACACCAGTACCTGCTCCATCTATGCAGTGAACACCCTAATAAACTTGGAAACAACCCTGCGGTCAATTCAAGAGCATCCCCCACCCCACAAATGAAACTCAGGCTGAAGCAGCCGATAAATTCATACAGTGCTGACTGCAGCTCTCGTCCGGCGAGCCGTTAAGCAGATGCAGCATGAACAACACGTGTAGAGAAAAGAGAGACAACAGGAGTAGAAGTTCCATGGCAAGGAACTGCAGATGTTGGTTTACACAAAAGGATACAGAGTGCTGGAGTAAAGCCCCTGTCCCATTGTACGAGGCAATTCAAGAGTTCTCCCGAGTTTTCCCCTGATTCGAACTCGGAGAATGTCCGTAGCGGGCCTGTAGGAGTTCGTGGATGTCTCGTAGTGGCTCGTACGAGTAAAAAGTAACCATTTTATTACTCCAGGACTTTTTCATAGTGTTGAAAAAACGTCATGAGTTTACCGGATTTCCAGAGGACCTACCGTTAGCATTACAGGCCGCTACGAGACATCCACGAACTCCTACGGACCCGCTACGGACATTCTCCGAGTTCGAATCAGGGGAAAACTTGGGGGGACTCTTGAATTACCTCGTACAGTGGGACAGGCCCTTAACTGCCGGTCAGGGAACATCTCTGGATAGGTGGCACTGTCGGGTCAGGTCTGAAGGAGGATCCTGACCCAAAACGTCACCTATTCATATTCTCCAGAGATGCTGCCTGACCACAAGACATAGGAGCAGAATTAGACCATTTGGTCCATCATGTCTGCTCCACCATTCGATCATGGCTGAAGTATTTTACCCTCTCAACCCCATTCTCCTGCGGTGACCCCATAGCCTTTGATGCCCACTGAGTTATTCCAGCACTCTGTGTCCTTTTGTGGCAAGCGTTCTTAGGTCCATGCTCCAGTCCCAGTGGGAAGTTAACGAGAGTTAACTCAGATGGTTGTGTAAAAATACAGGCAAATTGCTGGAGGACAGGATCTCCGCCTGTACTTTGATTACACGACATTTGTTCAGACAGATCCAGCCTCTGCAGCCCGACCAGAAGATAAAATCAGTCATGGTGAGGTACTGCCTCCACTCATGTGTAACAAGTGAGTTTCCTCAATGCAGGCAGAGCGAGCAGTTAGCTCATTCATACTGATCAGGAATTGCAGTCTGCTGGCTGATTTCTTCGCTGCTGAAAGGTTAAATCTTAAACATGGCATGGTATTGGTGATGAACACTGAGGCTCCCATACCTCTGCCACTGGAATAAACAATAGCTCCAAAGCACCATCTAGTGGTAATATCCAGCTACAACCAGGATGTCACTGGCAATGCCAAAGTTCAAAAGCCACTTTAATATCGTTAAATTATATCATCACTTACAGGACCCCAAATTAAATATTTGGATAATGATCAAAGCCTTGGTCCAAGAGGCTTTGATCATCATCATGGAAACTGCTAGTCAGTTATTAAAGATGGGATAGCAGCACATTTGGAAAATGGTGAAATCATTGGACAAAGTCAGCATGGATTTACGAAAGGTAAATCGTGTCTGACGAATCTTATAGAATTTTTCGAGGATGTAACTAGTAGAGTGGATAGGGGAGAACCAGTGGATGTGTTGTATCTGGACTTTCAGAAGGCTTTCGACAAGGTACCACATAAGAGATTAGGATACAAACTTAAATCACACGGTATTGGGGGTTCAGTATTGATGTGGATAGAGAACTGGCTGGCAAACAGGAAGCAAAGAGTAGGAGTAAACGGGTCCTTTTCACAATGGCAGGCAGTGACTAGTGGGGTACCGCAAGGCTCAGTGCTGGGACCCCAGCTATTTACAATTTATATTAATGATCTGGACGAGGGAATTGAAAGCAACATCTCCAAGTTTGCGGATGACACTAAGCTGGGGGGCAGTGTTAGCTGTGAGGAGGATGCTAGGAGACTGCAAGGTGACTTGGATAGGCTGGGTGAGTGGGCAAATGTTTGGCAGATGCAGTATAATGTGGATAAATGTGAGGTTATCCACTTTGGTGGCAAAAACGGGAAGGCAGACTATTATCTAAATGGTGGCCGATTAGGAAATGGGGAGATGCAGCGAGACCTGGGTGTCATGGTACACCAGTCATTGAAAGTAGGCATGCAGGTGCAGCAGGCAGTGAAGAAAGCGAATGGTATGTTGGTCTTCATAGCAAGAGGATTTGAGTATAGGAGCAGGGAGGTTCTACTGCAGTTGTACAGGGTCTTGGTGAGACCACACCTGGAGTATTGCGTACAGTTTTGGTCTCCAAATCTGAGGAAGGACATTATAGCCATAGAGGGAGTGCAGAGAAGGTTCACCAGACTGATTCCTGGGATGTCAGGACTTTCATATGAAGAAAGACTGGATAGACTTGGCTTATACTCGCTAGAATTTAGGAGATTGAGAGGGGATCTTATAGAAACGTACAAAATTCTTATGGGGTTGGACAGGCTAGATGCAGGAAGATTGTTCCCGATGTTGGGGAAGTCCAGGACAAGGGGGTCACAGCTTAAGGAATAAGGGGGAAATCCTTTAAGACTGAGATGAGGAAAAACTTTTTCACACAGAGTGGTGAATCTCTGGAACTCTCTGCCACAGAGGGTAGTTGAGGCCAGTTCATTGGCTATATTTAAGAGGGAGTTAGATGTGGCCCTTGTGGCTAAAGGGATCATGGGGTATGGAGAGAAGGCAGGTACAGGATACTGAGTTGGATAATCAGCCATGATCATATTGAATGGCGGTGCAGGCTCGAAGGGCCGAATGGCCTACTCCTGCACCTATTTTCTATGTATCTAAGAGGCAGGTTTTAATGTCTTGCAGGGAGAGATTGAGTGATGCATGGAGTGAATTCCATAACTTGACAAAGCACCACACAGTTTCATAAATAACTTTGCAACGAGCCTCAAAAACCCTTCATTGTGTTGTGCCATTAAATTAGATTAGTCAAGTTAATGCGTTCATCTTTGACCTTATTTAATAGTTCGATTAACTGAAATCAGTTTAAAATTAACCAACACTAGCTAACACCAAAGTTAGTGTGTGGGTAGTGCAAACTCACCCCAATGTTAGCGGCATTGAGTGCGTGCACACACACACACACACACACACACACAATGCTGGCGTGTGGAGGCGCGCACACACACACAATGTCAACGTGTCTGAGGCACACACACGTGTGAAGCACAAACACACACCAGTGTTAGCGTGTGGGAAGTGCATGCACTCATAAACAGTTATAATTGTGTTTTAAATGTTGCTTTTTTCCCCCCATCATTCTCTGAACACAAGTGTTTCTTAATGGCATCTTGAAATTAATTACAAACTGAATAATATCAGGACTTCACAGATCCCACTTACTTTGGTGAGCCGAGCTTCCTTCGATTGCTTGAGCCACACAATCCCCCTGGACTCCAAGAGACTGCAGAGCGACAGGCATTCCGACTGGTCAGCTCCCGACATCTTCTGGCTTCTGCAAACTTTGCTGTAGGCGTCGTGGAGCTGAAAGAGAGCCAGAGCACGGGTTAGCCACTACACCCCCTGCGCCTGCTTTACCACTGAATGAAATCAGAGCTGATCTGATCCACTGGCCTTCGCCATGTTGTCAAACAGCAGGCAGGAAAAGTTCAAAACAAAAACAATGCACTTAAATGACAGCTCTCCAGGATATTAGGGGTATGGGGAAGAAGGCGGGAGAATGGGGTTCGGAGGTAGAGGTAGGTCAGCCACGATTGAATGGCGGAGTAGACCTGATGGGTCGAATGGCCTAATTCTGCTCCAATCACTTAGAGTTCCAAAAACTCACAACTCTCAATAAAATATCTCTTCACAAAAACCAGCGCCCGGGGTGAGAACATCTCGGCAGCATCAACCTTGTCAACTCCCGTCACAATTTAAAAAGATTCAATAAGGCTGTTTGTTTTAACCAAACTCAAGAGTATAGGTCTGATTCTATGCTTTTCTTCAAACACTTCATTCTATGAAACATGCTCTGCAATGCCTCTAAGGATTAAATCATATGACCAAAAGTCCACACATTATTTGAGATGTGGTCTCACTAAAGTCCTCCCGTTGTGGTGACATCCTCAAATGTTATAGGCCATCGTTCTTGCAATGTTCCATGACTGCGGAATCTCTCGCGGTATCTGTTTTGTACCCATTTCTTTGATAAGGAGAGCCCTGCAAATACGCTCCGCACAAACACACAAGAACAAGGTCACTTGCCCAGAGTAGGGGAAATCGAGGACCAGAGGACATAGGTTCACGGTGAAGGGGAAAAGATTTAATAGGAATCTGAGGGGTAACTTTTTCCACACAAAGGGTGGTGGGTGTATGGAACAAACTGCCGGAGGAGGTAGATGAGGCTGGGACTAACTCAACGTTTAAGAAACAGTTAGACAGGTACATGGATAGGACAAGTTTGGAGGGATATGGACCTAGCGCAGGCAGGTGGGACAAGTGTAGCTGGGACATGTTGGTCGGTGCGGGTAAGTTGGGCCGAAGGGCCTGTTTCCACACTGGATCACGATGACTCTATGACTCAATAACTGGTTTAGTTCCAAAAAAGCAAAAGGACTGTGGACCTGGAGTACAAAGAGGAAGAAATGGTAATAGTTATACTGAAAAATGCTGATGTGTCACGTGGTATTGCATTAGTCAGGCCACTGGGATAGATACAGGGTTAATGTAGTAAGCTGCAGCTGCAAAAGCAGAATGCAAAACACTGCTCTCAGTTGTCCCACCGTCTTAGTGGTTGCATTCCGGATCAGCTTATCAGGCAAAGTCTGCATCCAGAGTTCCCTTCACACTGAGCAGGATTACGGTTCCAGCAACACAGCAACAGGGCAAAACAAACTTGACCCACAGTCTAATCCCTGGTCACGTTTCCCATTAGCAGGCAAACAAATCGAAAGCTTGTCAAATTCTACTTCACGATGAGGAAGAAAGCTGACAACAACAAAAAGCAGTTGTAAATGTGAGGAGGAGCAGACTGCTTTCCCATTCCTGCTTTACTTTAATCTTTAATCTTCTGCTTTGGCAATGTTGCACACATTGTTAAGGCGGACTGGTATTTGCATCAGGGTCTTCTCCACAGCCACCTTCTCCAAGCCCACGTCCTTATCTTTACTGGTACATTTTTGATTAAATAGTCACCCTGTTAACTGAACAGCATCTCTACATCATAGGGTGAATGCACAGAGTCTTTTACCCAGAGGAGGGGAATCAAGAACCAGGGGACATAGGTTTAAGGTGAGAGGGGAAAGATTTAATAGGAACCAGAGGGGCAACTTTTTCCACAGAGGGTGGTGGATGTATGGAACGAGCTGCAAAAGGAGGTGGTTGACGCAGGTTCTATAGCAACATTAAAAATGGTACACAGATAGGAAAGGTTTAGAGGGAAATGGGGCAAAAACAAGCAGGTGAGACTAGTGTAGATGAGGCATCTTGGTCATCTTCCGTGATGTACGGCTGTACCAGTGGGCAGTGCAAATGTGTTCCATATTCTAAGAACTCTGCAGGTCAAACTCCTCAGACTTCTCTCCCTCCGAGTCACAATACAGAACAGATGACCCTCTGTTTATTAACAAGCACAAGTGGGGGAGACGGACACCTAATTGTGCATTTAGTGCAGAGATCAAAATTAAATGGAGGCACAAGGAGTTACAGATGTTGAAATGTTGAGCAAATCACAAAGTGTTGTAATAACTCAGCAGGACGGGCAGCATCTGTGGAGGGAATGGGCAGGAAACATTTGCCTGTCCATTCCCTCTACAGATGCTGCCTGATGCTCCGAGCTACTCCACTTTGTGTTTTGCTGAAATATACGTATTGCTCAAGCCTTTTGTTATGAAAACATTTTATATTAACAGAACGATGGCTGTGGATCTTTGTTCAACAGATTGCTGTGGTTTCCATTGCTGTGAAATCCTCATTCTCCCCTTGGTGTGCTGGCTAAATGAAGTTCATTGTCCTATTTACCAAGATCTATGCCCTCGTATCAAACGTTGCCATTTAGGAGACGACACGTCAAAGTGTTCTACATCACATGTTTCTGACCTAACTTGGGCAGCATTGTGGCCCAATGGTAGAGTTGCTGCCTTGCAGCACCCTAGACCCGAGTTCGATCCCGACTACAGGTTCTGTCTGTACGGAGTTTGTACGTTCTCCCCGTGACCTGCGTTGGTTTTCTCCAAGATCTTCGGTTTCCTCCCACACTCCAAAGGCGTACAGGTTTGTAGGTTAATTGGCTTGGTATAAATGTAAATTGTCCCTAGTGTATGTAGGATAGGGTTAATGTGTGGGGATCGCTGGTCGGCACGGACCCGGTGGGCCGAAGGGCCCGTTTCCACGTTGTATCTCCAAACTAAACTTGCATTTACCACCTCTTTCCATTCAAACTGTATTCTCAATTTAAGATCAGCAAAATCAAATAATCAACTTTCCCCTATCAAAAACAGAAGACCTGAAATTAATAGTGTTCACATTTGTGAGTTCTTTAAAATTATTATTAACTCTTGGATTTAAACTTGTGTTTCATGTAACACAACCTCAAGTCTTTGCACAGTACTGTCTTGCCAATAAAATAATTTTTGGTATGGTTACCACTATAAAATGGAGCCAACTTAAGTGAGGTCATAAGGTCATAAATGATGGGAGTAGATTTAGGCCATTCGGCCCATCAAGTCTAGTCTGCCATTCAATCATGGCTGATCTATCTCTCCCTCCTAACCCCATTCTCCTGCCTTCTCCCCTAACCTCTGACACCTAGAATAATCAAGAATCTATCTACCTTGCTTCCAACAATAGATAATGACCAGGTAATCCATGTAATCATGTTAAGGATCAATATTGGCCAGGTCAGAGTTCTGCTCTTCAAACTACGCAGCAGAATTTTTGAGTAACCGATCAAAAAATTTGGGGACCTTTAAAGGTCTCAGTCAAAAGAGGAATGGAAATAGTTCCATTGATTAACACATTTCTGTTCTTTGTAGGGGAAGTTTACAACAGTGTGGGCATACTTTGAGAGGTCGGGCGAGCGAGAAAGCATTTGAGTTGTTTACCTTCCCAAGGGTGACTTCTTTCACTTTGGACGGCCTGAGTAGGAGAAGCAGGGAACAGACCAGTAGTTTCTGTTGGAGGGGAAAGCATTCTGATCCAGAGCGAGACGTCATCCGGTCACCGTATACTTCAGAGATGACCTGGGAAATGTGCGGCAACCCAACCTTCTTTAGGCCTGGTGGACACGGAGCCTTGACTGGAGACGTGGCTGCACAGAAATTTTTAAAAATCCAATGAACAATGGCACTTAAACATGGAATCCTCTGTAACCTCCATGACTCATTTTGTTCATTGCCTTTTATATTCCCTTCGAGAGTAGCTCACTAAATCATTTGAGGAGTAGTTAGGAATCGAACACTTTGCAAGTTAGATGTCACCCATTGGTCAGTCAGTCCATGCAAGGAGGGAGGTTTTCTTCCTTGAAGAACACCAGGAAACAAGGGCGGTAGTAAGGCGCAACTGCTGCCTCACATCGCCAGAGACCTGGGCTCGATCCTGACCTTGGATGCTGTCTGTGTGTAATTTGCACATTTTCACTGTGAACCCATCCGTGGCTTTTCTCCTGGGTGCTCCAGTTCCCTCCCACATCCCAAAGACGTGCGGGTTCGTGGGTTAATTGTCCTCTGTAAATTGCCTATAGTCCGCAGGGAGTGAATGGGAAAGTGGGATAACATAGAGCTAACGTGAACTGGTGAGTGGTGGTCAGTGTCGACCACGTGGGCTTCTCCTGGTTGCCCCAGACGTGTAGGTTTGTGCGTTAATTGGCCTCTGTAAATTAGACCTAGTGTGTAGGGACCGGATGCTAAAGTGGGATGGTAGACGTGGACCCAGTGGCCGAAGGCTCTGTCTCCAAGCTGCATCTTTCAATCACGATGAGTGTTAACAATAAGGAATTGCAGGTCTCCTTTAAGAGTAGCTTTTTAAATTCCAACACTTAATTCTGCCGTGACATCTCCAACCAACATGCTGAACAACTGCCAGCAAGTTACAAGTGCACGGCAGATGCTTTGCATACGATTGCTCTTTCCTTGCATCGATCCTAGATCATCAATGAGATAAAGCAAAAACTTTCAACAGTAACTTACACTTCACCATCGCCTGGCTTCGAGCATCCGATTCCACGATCTCAACAGCTCGCCTGCAAATTGTGCGACAGAATGAATCAAAACCATTAACAATCAGTTCACCACAGGCCCAAAAGCAAAGGTGCAGTTACATTAGTTTTAGAGGTGTATGGGCCAAACTCATGACAGGTAAGACTGGTGTAGATGGGGCACCTTGGTCAGCTTGGGCAAGTTGGGCCGAAGGGCCTGTTCCCATGCTGTATGATTCTATTATTTATTTTATGACACCTACAAGCTTCAGAATGCCAAAGTCCATGACTACACTACAAGAAGATGGCAACAAAAGCCAGTCAATCCAGAGGATTTGCTTTGAAACACAAACAGCAATCCATAATAAACATAGGACAGCACAAGAACAGGCCCTTTGGCCCACAATGTCTGTGCCGATCATGACACCAAGTTAATCTCCTTGGTGTGATCAAAAATGTCGCCTCCGTTTTAAAAAAGGTTGCGTTGGTCAAACGTTGAATGGTGGGTTAACTGGATTGTTTTTTGATAATCCAGTAATTATTCTGATCATCAAGTTGCTGCAAATTCCATACTAATGGAATTTATATTCCAAAGCTCCCACGGAGATTGGAACTTTGGTCTCTGGCTTGCTTTTCCAAGCACTCTGGATAACAGGGCCGCCACAACACCCCACATCAATGATCAGTTTAGTTTAGTTCCTTGTCACGTGTAGCGAGGTACAGGGAAAAGCTTTTGTTGCGGGCTAACCCCAGTAAACTGAAAGACAATACGTGATTACGCGACGGCCACGGCGGCGCAGCAGTAGAGTTGCTGCCTTACAGCGCCGGAGACCTGGGTTCGATACCGAGAGAGAGAGAGAAGCAGAGAGAGTCAGAGAGGCTGAGAGTGTGTGTGAGTGAGTGTGTGTGAGTGAGTGTGTATGTGTGTGAGTATGTGCGCTCGTGTGAGTGTGCTCGTGTGAGCGTGTGAGTCGGTGGAGGGGCTCCATTTCCTACCTGCACACGTCCAAGGCTTTTCGAACGTCACCAGATACAGAGGAAACCTTGCGAGCACAGAACTGAATGGCAGCAGATTCCAACACGCTCTCCCCAGGAACCTTAATGTAAAAGAGTAGCGCATGAGAAACCTCAAACACACAATTAACCAGGTTTATAATATCATCAGGCAAGTGTGGAGCAGGGCAGGCTGGAAGAGAGGAACAGATTGTTGGCCTCATTCACACCCAACTGGCTCACAGACGATTCCCCCACCCACATGCGGCAAGGAATAGTTTAGTTTATTATTGTCAGTTTGGTAGCTCGGTACAGGATGGTCCACAAGGCAGTGGCACAGCGGTAGAGTTTGTCCCACAGCGCCAGAGACCCAGGTTTGAACCAGACTACGGGTGCTGTCTGAACGGAGTTTGCACGTTCGCCCCTGAGACTGTGTGGGTTTTCACCAGGTGCTCTGGTTTCTTCCCACACTCCAAAGACGTGCTGGTTTGTAGGTTAATTGGCTTCTGGAAATTGTAACTTGTGCCTAGTGTGTAGGAAAGTGCTAGAGTACAGGGTGATCGATGATCGTCGCAGACTCAGTGGGCCAAAGGGCCCCATTACCACGCTGTATCTCTAAAGTCTAAATGCACGATGAGGGTGCTTTCCACTCAATCACTCCACTCTGCCATCATATAGAACTTGCATGCTTGGCCACCACCCACCACGTTGTACCTGGCTCAGACGGTCTTGTACAATGGCCACGATCTGGTCCCTCGTGTATGGGGCAAAGTTCATGAGCTGAGGTTTGCACGTGGGCCGAGCTTGTAGTCGAGGCAGAATCCGATCGGTTAGATCCAGCAAATTTGCAATTCCTGAGAAGAGAATTTACAATAAGTTGACTTAGAACTAGAACGGACTGCACTGGAACTTGTTCTACCATTCAATGAGGTCAGGTCCCATCATGAGCACCTTTCTCCCACATTCGGTTTGTATTCGTTGGGTCAAGTTGTTTTATTTCAACATCGTGGGGGACAAAGCAGAAGCAGCGTTGACGTATAATCACCGATTGCCTTCAACAGATCAGCTTCCCAGATCACAATACAGTTGATACAGACAACAGCACTCATTGCCAGTCTTGCAGTTTAGATGGATTGATCAGATAGTGCGGAAGCAGGCCCTTCGGCCCATCGGGTCCACACCGACAATCCATCATCCATTCACTCATTCAATGTTATCCCCTTTCACATCCACTCTAGGCAATTATCAAATGCAACTTTGAGGCCAATTAACTGACAAACCCACCCGTCTTCAGGACGTGGGTGGGAAACCGGAACGCTTGGAGGAAGCCCACGCAGTCACAGCGGGAACGTGCACACTATACACTCACAGCCCGGATCAGTCAGGATTGAACCCTGGTCTCTGGCGACATGAAGCAGCAACCCTACTGATCATCACTGACACTAGCTTATAGCTCAAATTTTTATAGCTTGATTTAAATAACCTGGTTGTTGCACTGGAATTGAAGCTTAATTCTGCAGATAAATAACCCAGGATTCTCAGTAACAATCAGTATCCCAATTAAAATACAGAGCAGGTTTCTAGCCTGGGGCGTGACATTTAAACTCAAGAATCGAGCAGCATTTGGTTTTACTACTGATCGTTATCCATTCATTTTCTGGAATTGGATGTCGCGCACAAAAGCATTTATTTACTATTCCTATCAGCCCGTGGGACTGTAACAGCAAGCTGCCTTCAACCACTGTGGTCCATTGACCAATGATGAGCGTTTGACAGCAATGGGTCTATATTCGCTGGAGTTTAGAATGAGGGGGGGGGGGGGGGGGGGGGGCCTCATTGAAAGTTAAAGCCCAGATAGAGTGGATGTGGAGAGGATGTTTCCACTAGTGGGAGAGTCCAGGACTAGAGGTCATAGCCTCAGAATTAAAGGACGTTCTTTTAGAAAGGAGATGAGGAGGAATTTCTTTAGTCAGAGGGTGGTGAATCTGTGGAATTCTTTGCCACAGAAGGTTGTGGAGGCCGTCAGTTGATATATTTAAGGCAGAGATAGATTATTGATTAGTACAGGTGCAAGAGGTTATGGGGAGAAGGCAGGAAAATGGGGTTAGGAGGGAGGGAGAGATAGATCAGCCATGATTGAATGGCGGAATGGACTTGATAGGTGCACTCGGTGGGCCGAAGGGCCTGTTTCCGTGCTGTATCTCTAAACTATAACTGAACTCCAAAATGAAGAATTATCAGTTTATTGACAAGAGCTGCTTGCTAGCATGGTTGATGATACCTCGCATCTTATTGTCAAGATTTAAAGAACGACTGGACTAAATAGGCCCTGTTCTGTGCAAGATCGTACATGGGCAATTGTTCCACATGACCATGTTGTAACTGAGTTGAAGTAGCTTGGCTTGAGTCTCAGTAATTCTGCAGTGTCGGCAGTACAGCTGGGCCTTGTCTGGTGCCTCAGCTTTTGCTGCATTCGATGCACTCAGCTGCTTCGCGACATTGACATGGAATGAACCAAATTGGCTAAAGATTGGCTTCTGCGATGGCGAGGATATTGGGAAGAAGCCAAGACTGACTATCCAATCGGAGTTTTGACCGAGCACAGCTGCAAAAAGCTTCAGCCTTGCCATGGACAAGTCACAACAGACATGTACAGTAGTGAAGCAAGACAGGACCACACAAACATAACCAACTTTGAGAAAACCTCATCGTTCCTCCAAGCAAATGGATCGTATATAAACTAAGCACCAAATGAACATTAAACCTCTTCTTCTTGCATATAGCGTGCACAGCCTAAAGTTGTAAGACAACTTGTTCTGTTTGATCTTCTGTTTGTGCACGCAAGGTTGATTGCATTCGTCGAAGGTTGCAATCTCCCACCCCAACATTAAACAAAGTCAAGAAAGTTGAAACATTTGGCAGGAGTTTGACTTTATGACTTCAAAACTCAGCCTTTTGAGCCCAGGCAAGATTAAGAGTTCGTGAAGACTTGGTCACTGCTCGTTTCCACCCTGCAAACGAGCAGTGACCAAGCCAAAGACACCTGGGTCAACACAGGAGACCACTGTGACTGAAGCCCCTCAGAGAACTTTCTTCTCCATTGACTTCCTGTGCTGAAAATGTGATCTATTGATCTCCTAGTCTCCAGCATAAAGCAGACCCAAAGTTTGACAAAACAGTGGTCTTCCTTAGCAGTAATAATTTTGGAAAGAACATGCAAGAAGCACTCAATGGCACAGTGGCGCAGCGGTAGAATTGCTGCCTTACAGCGCCAGAGACCCTGGTTCAATCCTGACTACGGGCGCTGTCTGTACAGAGTTTGTACGTTCTCCCTGTGACCCCGTGGGTTTTCATCGGGTGCTCTGGTTTCCTCCCACACTCGGTAAAATTGTTAAATTGTCCCTATTGTAGGATAGTGCTAGTGTATGGGGTGATCACTGGTCAGTGCGGATCACTGGGTCGAACAGCCTGTTTCTGCGCTGTCTCTAAACTAAAACAGTTCTGTACTCTCCACCCATTGTTAAGAAAGGCAACTGATACAGGCATCAGAGGTTATGGTGAGAAGTCAGGAGAATGGGGTTAGGAGGGAGAGATAAATCAGCCATGATTGAATGGTGGAGTAGACTTGATGGGCCAAATAGCCAAATTCTACTACTAACACATATGACCTTATGATACATTTGCCGTTGAATACAGGAGCAATTATTTATTTTTCACACACAAACCCTAGGTGACACATCTTAAACAGTGTGCAGTTTTTCCTCCCTTTGCCATGTAAGCGCATACTTGTCACAGGAGAACAATGAAGGTTCACTGGACTGATTCCAGTAATGACAGATCTCTTGCGTGTGGTTTTAATTTTAGAGATACAGTGCGGAAACAGGCCCTTCGGCCCACCGGGTCCGTGCCGACCAGTAATCCCTGCACATTAACACCATCCTACACCCACTAGGGACAATTTTTACATTTACCAAGCCAATTAACCTACAAACCTGTACGTCTTTGGAGTGTGGGAGGAAACCCAAGATCTCGGAGAAAACCCACGCAGGTCATGGGGAGAACGTACAAACTCCGTACAGGCAGCACCCGTAGTCAGGATCGAACCCGGGTCTCTGTCGCTGCATTCTCTGCAAGGCGGCAACTCTACCGCTGCGCCACCGTGACCGCCCTTGTTTGGATTGACTAGGCTTGTATCCTCTAGAGTTTAGGTCATCCCATTGTGAACCATACAAAATTCCTCAGGCTGGATGCAGGTAGCTCGGGGTCGAAGGGGTCACAGTCCCACGATACATTTAAGACCCAACAGGGAAGAATTTATTTATTGAGAGAACATAAAAAGAGTATGGCACCGGAACAGGCACTATGGCCCACAACGTCTGTGCCGAACACTATTCCAAATTAAATCAATCCCTTCTGCCTCCAGGAGATCCATACCTCCCCAGATAGACACAAAGTGCTGGAGTAACTCAGTGGGTCAGGCAGCATCTCGGAGAAAAAGGACGGGTGACGTTTTGAGTCGCAACCCTTTTTCAGGCTGAAAGTAGAGGGAATTTGGGGGGGAGCGAGGACTGCAGGTACGGAAGGGCCAGAACAAATCAGGGTCATCAATAGATGAACAGGGTAGAGGGGAGCCTATTGTTGGCTGGGGACGAGGTGATAACGAAGGTATACAGGGATGCAAACAATGGGACTAGTGGGGCTACTAGGGAAGGGGAGGGGGAGGGGGGGAAGACTGCAGGGGTAATTGAAAATAGAGAAATCAATGCTCATCTGCAGTTCTTTCCTACATCATACCTCTCCATATGTCTATCTAACAGCTTCTTGAATGCCAGTCGTATCCTCTTCCACCGGTACCCTGAGCAGCACTTTCCAGGCACCCACATTTTAAAGACATTCTCCCTCTCACCCTTCAAGCAATGCCATCTTGCCTTTAACATTTAACACCCCGAGAGAAAGATAGTCTATCTTTCAATATCTCTTATAATTTTACACACGTCTATCAAATCTTCCCTCAGTTTCCAGCACTGTAGAGAAAACAATCCAAGTCTGTGCAACCTCATCTGATAGTGAATCCACTCTAATCCAAGCAACCTGCTAAACCTGTACCATCCAAAGCCTGCACATCCTTCATATCTCCCCAGACATAACAGGCTGCATATCTTCCCACCTGTTATCAGGCAACTGAACCATCCTACCAACGACTAGAGAGCAGGCCTGAGCTACTATCTACCTCATTGGAGACCCTCAGATTATCTTTGATCAGACTTCACCTTGCACGAAACGTTATTCACCCTATTACCTTTATCCTGTATCATATCGTGGATGGCTCGCTTGTAATCATGTATTGTCTCTCCACTGGCAGGATAGCACACAAAAGCTTTTCACTGGACCACGGTACATGTGACAATAAGCTACTCAACTAATGGGCCGGCCAGAACTGCACACAAAGCTTCAAATGCAGAAGAATCTAAGCTTTATTAAGCCCCCCGCACAACTTCCTGACTCTTCGTGGCAGCTGGACGTAGAATTTTCTACAACACAAGCCTGAAGGCCAAGCCACTAAATATATTGTAGGAAAATTGTTTTCTAGACAAATGACATCAAAGGACAACAGGGATGTGGTATTGACATTGAGAGTCAACCAATCGTACTGAATGGTAGAGCATGCTCCAGGGGCTAAATGACCTATTCCTGCTCCGATTTTGATTCAAATGACATTTAGTAGGTGACAGAAAGTTGTCACAAATTAGCTGTCACACATTTCCCTTGTGCCCAATATCATTTAATTCAAAGCCCGAAATGTTTATGAAGCCAGGACACGACCATTCATTAACATTGCCAGCATTCATTTTTACCAATTCGGAACACATC
Source organism: Malacoraja senta (assembly GCA_038087875.1). Taxonomy (NCBI): domain Eukaryota; kingdom Metazoa; phylum Chordata; class Chondrichthyes; order Rajiformes; family Rajidae; genus Malacoraja; species Malacoraja senta. The sequence continues at coordinate 11,408,458 of CM075986.1, forward strand.
AAAAGTCAAGTCATTTTTATTTCTATAGCACATTTATAAAACAACTCTCGTTGACCAAAGTGCTTTACATTGGTGGAGGTACTAACGTTATACAACAGTGGTTCATAGATTAAGTACATACATAAATACATACATATAGCCCTCCCTCAGAGGACGTCAAGAAAGGCTTGAGAGTAAAGATGAGTTTTAAGTCTCGACTTAAGAGTCGATGGAGGGGGCAGTTCTGATTGGAAGAGGGATGCTGTTCCACAGTCTAGGAGCAGCAACCTCAAGGACGCGGTTGCCCTTGAGCTTATGCCTAGACCGCGGGATGTTCAGTAACCCCAAGTCAGCCGATCTGGAAATCTGAAAAAGGATGCTCTTGGAACATACGAGGTGAACAGCACACAATCGGGCCCTTCAGCCCACCATGGACCAAACACAATGCCAAATTAAACTAATCTACATCTGTCCGTGATCCATATCTCTCTCTCTCGCTCTGTATCCATGCACCTAATCCAAAAGCCTCTTAAATATCTCCATCGTATCTGCCTCTAACAGATAGACAAAATGCTGGAGTAACTCAGCAGGTCAGACAGCATCTCTGGAGAGAGGGAATGGGCGACATTTCGAGTCTCGACCCGAAACGTCGCCCATTCCTTCTCTCCAGAGATGCTGCCTGACCCGCTAAGTTACTCCAGCATTTTGTGTCCACCTTCGATTTAAACCGGCACCTGCAGTTCTTTCTTACACATTTTGCCTCCAACAACACACTGGTGGCATGTTTTTGCGTGAAAAACTGTTTTACACCTCTCACCTGAAAGCTATACCTTGTAGTCTTTTGACATTTCTGACCGTCTACCCATATTCATGCGTCCCATAAGTTTGTTACACAAATTCAATCAACTCTCCACTCAACCTCCGACACTACAGAGAAAACAATCCAAGGCTGTCCAAAGGAGTAGTCGGAGTCTAGGACCAGAGGGCACAGCCTCAGAAGAAAAGGACATAACTTCAGAACGGAGATGAGGAGGAATTTCTTTAGCCAGACGATGGCAATTCTGTGGAATTGACTACCACACCGACAGGTATTTTTAAAGCAAAGATTGATGGGATCTTGATTAGTAAGAGCACCAATGGTTATGGAGAGAAGGCAGGAGAATGGGATTGAGAGGGAAAAATAGATCAGTCATGATCAACTGGCAAAGCAGACTCAATGGGCCGAATGGCTTAATTCTGCTCCTATATCTTATGCTCAATCTCTCTATAGCAAGTACCTTACTGCAAACCTTACCAATTAACACCAGTCGTGAATCGGTTAGATGTGGCCACTCAAATATTGTATAGAGGACATCCTGCGCCTTGCTATCCAGCTGGTCCATTTCATCCAGCACCAGAAGGCTGCAAAGAAATTAGTTGTCATTATATTATAAAACATAAAAGCAGGCAGCACTTGAGCATCAGAGCTACAACAAACCCTTCCATTTGATATAGTTTAGTTTAGAGATACAGCACGGAAACAGGCCCTTCGGCCCACTGAGTCCGCGCCGACCAGCGACCCCCGCAAATTAACACTATCCGCCACGCACCTAGGGACAATTTACACATACGCCAAGCCAATTAACCCACAAACCTGTACGTCTTTGGAGTGTGGGAGAAAACCGAAGATCTCGGAGAAAACCCACGCGGTCACGGGGAGAAAGTAACAAACGCCGTAGACAGAACCCGTAGTCGGGATCGAACCTGGGTCTCCGGCTCTGCAAGGCAGCAATTCTACCGTTGCGCCACCGTGCCGCTCAAAAATAATCTTCCAATGTTGATGCCCAATAGAAGCCACATGCATCATTACGTATCTCCCCTTTTAAGATTTTGACACTTCCTTGACCAGTCCTTGTAGTACAGGTGCACCATTGATTTTCCTGTACCCTTGGATCCAGGACATTGTCTGATTATCCATTTTGCCAGACCAACAGAGGTCACGTAATAATAATAATTCAACAATACACATCTGACCCACTAATTACACCCGGATTCTGCATCTAAAGCGCTAAGGACGGCTAGAAACTTAAATAAAGATTTGCCAAATGATGGAGGCACTCGACCCGAAAGACCATGCATCACACGCAAAGCTCTCGTAATTTTGTCCGGATTAAAGGAGGTGCCGGACTAAAAGTTGCTGGAAAATCAGCGGTAATAGGTAACCTGTAATAGGTTCTACAGGCAAGCAACTTGGGGTGAGTGCAATGTTGAAGGAAGACTCTTCATTATTTCTTATTGGATTTATTGGCAACTATCTTGATGAACCATAGCTTTGGATTTCCAACCCTACACAGTTGGTAAACTTTTATACCTGGGCTAGGATTCAGCTCAGTGAACTATTATAATTTGCTTTATTCCTGGTGAGTAAAATCCCCTTATTGAAATATCTTCAGTCAAGAAATATCAACTTTCAGATCTAAATAAAATGTAACTAAATTTTAAATTTATAAACAAATAGCTTATCATTCAAGATCATATTACTAAAATTTCCCATAACACCGACTGCCATATATAAATAGGATCAGTCAATGGTCTATAGCTGGAAGTTTCTAATATTCTTAAAGTAAAATGAATGATAAGTATAAATTTTGCAGAAGGTATTGCAAAGCTTAATACCTGGCAGTGGTTAGTGGTTTTTCAAATAAGCCGAGAATTTTTTGGTTTATAGTTTAAAAATTATAGCATTATTCATGCATATTTTCAACCCTACCCACCTCACACTCCAAAGAGTGCATATAATTTTGAACAGCTAACAGGATACAAATACATCAACATTTCACTTAAGTGCATGGTTTAATAAAACCGCAGCACCCGGGGAAAACCCATGCGGTCACAGGGAGAACGTACAAACTCCGTACAGTCAAGCAACCGTAGTCAGGATCGAACCCGGGTCACTGGTGCTGCAAGGCAGCAACTCTACCGCTGTGCCACCGTGCCGCCCTTGCTGAAGTCTCTGCTGAATTGCCCCACTCTCCCCTTTTACTCCCACAGGGAAAGAAAATAATAGCCCATCTCAGGGGGCACAACTCACACCATCGGACCCTGGCACGTTAACTTTCTTGCCAGCCTCTTGGCAAAATCTTTTCCCCTGCATCTTAACTTTCCTTTTCCAAACAGCTCGTCTGCAATGGTGCGAAAAATTGTTTGCGAGTTTCTCAGTGACATGCAGTTAATGAAAATTGATGCAGAGACACCAAGTTTATCCTGTAACAGAAATGTTAAAAATTAGTTTGCAGGGAATCAAACGAGGTTCTAATTTCATTCCACCCAACAGGCTTCCTCCCATAATCTGACTGGTGCCTCACGTGCAAACTGCTAAACACTACAGCAAACTGCATGTAGTTCTACCATAGCCCATGTGCATGTGTGTAGGCGTGTGTGTGCAGGTGTGTGTGTGTGTAGGTGGGGGGTGCGTGCGTGCGTAGGTGTGTGTGCGCACGTGGGGGGGGCGCGTGTGTAGGTGTGTGTGTGGGGGGGGTGCGTGTGTAGGTGTGTGCGCGCGGGGGGGGGGGGGGCGCGTGTAGGTGGGCGCGTGTGTAGGTGGGTGGGTGCGCGCGTGTGAAGGTGTGTGCGTGCGTGCGGGGAGGCGCGTATAGGTGGGTGTGTGCGCATGTAGGTGGGTGTGTGTGGGGGGGGCGCGCGTGTGCCTGGAGGTGTGCGTGTGTGTGTGCGTGGAGGTGTGGGTGTGCGTGTGGAGGCGTGTGCGTGAGCATGCAAGCAGATCCTGCCTCTATAACCTCTTCTGATAAACTTTGTGGATACTGGCCTGGTGAGAAACCTTAGCAAAACGTAAACACTTCATTCCATAGACAGGCACGATCTCATAACACACATCAGTATTGACCAAGACTGAAAAACTTGGACTAAATGGAGAATCACACTTTGACCCATTTACCGGAGATATCTTTAAGGCATTAAGGAGACACAAACCAGCCACTCTCAGGATCCAGACAGTAATACCTTCAAATCCGTGAGGATCCGGTTCAGACAAGCAGTCTTTCCTGTCCCAGGTGCTCCAGAAATGTACAGACTGCCCGGCTTCTCCCCACAGACGTGATTGAGCAAGAAATGGGTAACGGCTTTGGTCTCCACTTCACGAGCCAGGATACGGTCAGGAATGGCAGTGTTTAATACTTGCTTGGTCTGCTGGTACGACAAATCTGAAAAGAACATTTTTTTTTTAAAGTGAGTAAATCCCGAACGTTCCCTTGTTCTCTGCTGAAACACCTTAGTGTTGTACACTGGTCCAATACACGATGGACAAATACGACTTGCACTCCAAGGCAGCTCATAAAATACATATAAATCAATCGCAATATTCTTAAGAATACTTCCGGAGTGTGGCATACAAAATGTGCAGAAAGGAACTGCAGATGCTGGTTTACACCAAATACAGACATAAAGTGCTGGAGCAACTCAGCGGGTCAGGCGGCATCTCTGGAGAACAGGTGTAGTTGATGTTTCGAGCAGAGGCGCCTCTTCAGACTGAAACGTCACCCATTTCTGCTTTCCAGTGATGCTGCCTGACCTGCTGAGTTACTCCAGCATTTTGTGTCTATCTCGCGTGTGGTGTCTCTTTGCTTGCTGGTCCAAGAGACGGATGTACTATCATCCAATACGATTGCTCAACCGTTAAATCATTTCAATACCTATAAATCTATTACCAATTAGCTCAGTTTAGAGATACAGCATGGAAACAGGCCCTTGGGCCCACACCGACCATTGATCACCTCTTCATATTAGTTCTATATTATCCCACTTCCGCATCCACTGTAAAGGCCAGGAGCAATTTTGCAGAGGCCAATTGACCTGGTGCTGCCTGTACTGAGTTCGTACATTCACCCCGTGACCTTGTGCTCCGATTTCCTCCCACACTCCAAAGACGTACAGGTTTGTGAGTTAATTGGCTTCGGGAAAAGATTGTAAAATGTGCGCAGGATAGTACTAGTGTACGGGGTGATCGCTGGTCGGCACACTCGGTGGGCCGAAGGGCCTGTTTCCGCACTGTATCTCTAAATTAAACTCTCGTGTTACCCGATTTGATTGGATACCAAACAAATCACTGTACCTCGGTACACTTGATAATAATGAACCCAATGCCAAAACTGATAGTTGTGGGTTCCATCTCAACTTGGACCAAATAAAAGCTCTACAATCCAGTGTCACGCTGGAACATGTATCAGACATCTCACGACTTGACAATTTATTCAGGTACACTTAACAAACAGAATAGGAAAAACACAACAATTGCGGGCGGCATGGTTGTACAGCGATAGAGTTGCTGTCTACGACTATGGGTATAGTCTGTACAGAGCTTGTACCTTCTCCCCGTGACCGTGTGGATTTAGTGTACGAGGATCTTTGGTTGGCACAGCCTTGGTGTGCCAAGGGACCTGTTTCCGCACTGTATCTCTAAAACTAAACACTGAACAACAAACATTTTCGCCGAACATACCTTTCTTTTTGTGAAGCCCCACAGGCGGGCATCTCACCGTTTGCCGGCAGCTCGCCGTTGAACGAGGCGTCTCGTCACCCTTGTGGAGGGAGAACGGAGTCCGCTCTGGTGATTTGTCAGCGAGGACATCGAGCTCTCCCGGAGAGCGTTTTAATGGACTAAGACAGAACTCCAACTTCCGACCCCGAGGCGTTGAAGGAGTAAGAGGTTGATTTTCCTTCTTCTGTTTGGAGGGGGAGCATTGCAGGTACTGGGTAATGTTACACAGGTTTTCACCACCTGATGTAGAAAGCATGTTGTCACAAAACAATATTCCTGTGGAGCCACGCAAGACCTTAACATGACCTCACCAAATACACAGCAGAACAGCTAAAGGGCCTGTCCCACTTTCCCGCGTTATTCACGAATTTTCCCGAGTTATTCACGAATTCTCCCTAGTTTTCCCCTCGATTCAAACTCGCAGAATGTTCGTAACGGGTCCGTAGATATATCGTAGCGGCTCGTTAGGCCAGCCGTAGGTACTCGGGGCATCCACCCGACTATTTTTTTACTCGTGGACATTTTTCTATCAGGCTGGAAAAAACATCCTGACTTACCTGATGCCCCGAGTACCTATGGCTGGCATAACGAGCCGCTACGAACTCCTACGGACCCGTTACGAACATTCTGCGAGTTTGAATCAAGGGGAAAACTCGGGAGAATTTGTGAATAACTCGGGAAAGTGGGACAGGCTCTTAACTCTTTCTTCACTACTTGTTTTTTTCCTCTTCCCTTCCTGTAGCCAAAGCATTTGGAATTTTATTGACTTCCTTCTTGTCATTTTGCATCGAAACAACCATAGTAATGTTTAAAAGTTACTCAGCGGGTCAAGCAGCATCTCTGGACAACATCGAGAGGTGACGTTTCGGATTGAAATCTTTCCTCAGGCATTTTGTTTATAGGAGTGTATTATTTTCTCCATGCAATGTAAAATGAACAAAAGACTTTTGGGAACTCTTTATGGGAAAATAAGTATCATTGACCATATCACTGACAAAGGGCTGAGATACCGGCCCGCAAAGTCGGCTATGGATCTGCCAGCTCCGGCTGGGCACGAGTTCCAGAGCACCGACGCAGCGGGCAAATTCATCCCGATGAGGTCACGATCGGCCACCTCACACAGCCTAGGCACATGTTCAGGAGGACTTCAAGTGTGCTCTTGAAATTTTGTCCGGATTAAAGGAGGTTCCAGACCACTAGTTGCTGGAAAATTCAGTGGTGGTCCTGCACATGGAAAGCCTTGCAAATAATGAGCAACTCCAACCCTTCATACTCCATGCACCAATGGGATACCGAATTTAACAGGCCTTAAAAGTTATAGGTGGCCCAGTTTAATCTACACGATGACCTTCTACAGCGGAAACATTGTAGAAGATACAAAACAGGAAATGTTGAAAACATTCAGTAAGTGAAAGGAACATTTTTCCTCTTTTCTTTATCATCCTGAAATGAAAACCCATTCCACAGATGCTGCCTGACCTGAGTTTTTCCAGCAATTTATTCTATTTCAGAATTCCAGCAACTGTAGATTATTTTTGCTCTTTATTGTAAACTTAGGACTTTGCACGCTCCCCCTGTGTGTCTCCTGCGGGTGCTCCAGTTTTCTCCCACATCCCAAAGTTGTGCGGGCTTGTAGAGTAATTGGCCTCTGTAAATTACCCCTAGTCTGCAGGGAGCGGATGGGAGAGTGGGATAACATGGTACTGGTGTGAACATGCAATCAATGGGTCGGTGTGGTCTCGGTGGGCCAAAAGGCCTGTTTCCATGTTGTGTCTCTAAACTAGTGGAGTCTGTAGGGTTCCTTATCAATCATTAGCAGCATTCAGGCTGGCAGGTACACTACAAAACACGACGTGCTTTAACTCTAATGAAAACAACACTGTTTTCTTTACTTGGAAACCAACTTTTTACAAAATTAACGTCAGAGAAAAAAAATTACGACTGTCACAAATTATTTTATCAGAGTGTGGCAACTCTTTGCAGGCCTTATGTATGCAAAACAAAGAATCTCACTGTGACATGTCACACGTGATAATGGTCATTCATTTATTCATTGAGATTATTCATGAAGACCAGGGCAAGGACATTTTCTCAGCACCGTATGGAATAATTTGGAGAAGCTAATTTTCATTTTTGGCTGAAACTAAAGCATACCCCAAATGTTCAGGAAAGTTGGTCAGCGGGCAGAATTAAAACAATCATAAAGATTAAGCTAAGGAATTAATATATATGTTTAAATAAACTCGTGTTAAAACCGGTAAACAGAATCAGTTCTTCTCCCCCAAAAGTTTTGCATACAAAAGGTAGACTTTAGATAGACTTAAATAAAAGATTACCGAGGCGCTTGCGTGGGCTGAGAAGCGGCCCTTTAGGTGACGGTGAATCCTTGCTTATGGTTGGTGGTGCTTTGCAGCTCCTGTGCGATTTCTTTCTTGGGAAATCGATGGTGGCTTGGACACGGGCTTTGGTGTTAGGCATGTTGACGATGATTGCTGGCTGCAACCTGCGAGAGAATTCAACAATCAACTTTGTAAGTAAGTGCTGCCGTGGGCCATTTGGCCCCGAGATGCCAGCCTGCCTGCCCTGCTATTTAATACGAGCAAGTGCCAATAATGCATCAGAACAGATCTGATGTCAGGGATTATGGGGTGAAGGAAGGAGAATGGGGTTAGGATGGAGAGACAGATCAGCCATGATTAAATGGTGGAGTAGACTTGATGGGCCAAATGTCTTAATTCTACTCCTATCACTTATGAACAGATCGGTTTCCTCCGACACTCCAAAGACGTATAGGTTAGTAGGTTAAGTGGCTTCACAAAGATTGTAAATTGTCTCCAGTGCGTTTAGGATAGTGCTAGTGCACGGGGATCGTCGATCGGCATGGACTTGGTGGGCCGAAGGGCCCGTTTCCGCGCTCTCTCTGTAAACTTAAGAATAAGGGGTCGGCCATTTAGAACTGAGATGAGGAAAAACTTTCGCACAGAGAGTTGTGAATTTGTGGAATTCTCTGCCTCAGAGGGCAGTGGAGGCCGATTCACTGGATGTTTTCAAAAGAGAGTTAGACAGAGAGCTCTTAGGGTTAGGGGAGAAAGCAGGAACGGGGTACTGATTGTGGATGATCACATTGAATGGCGGTGCTGGCTCGAAGGGTCTAATGGCCCCCTCCTGCACCTATTGTCTATGTATGTAACTAAACAGAGCGATAACGGTACTAGTCCTTACCCTTATCCCGGCTGGTCAGTCACTCGGTAAAGCACTCGGCGCTGTCTGCCTTTGCCCCGGACTGGCTTCACTTGTCGCTGGGTGTGAGCCGGGGGTGTGAGCCGGTGGTGTGAGCCGGTGGGCGAGTTGTGTCCCCCTCAGTACCCAGTGTCACACAGACAGAGCCGCAGTTGCCGCGAAACTGTAACTTCACCTTTGGCGCCACCCGCGCTTCCGCATCACCCAGCGCGTCCTGATTGGACGCCCAGTGTAGCCAATTCCCAGCCCCCGGCCTGTGATTGGTCCGCCTGGGCGGGAGCGATACACTCACGGAAAGTTTGGCGGGAGTTCTCTGGATCACTGACTGAAAATACACAGACCGCTATAGCGTCTGTAAATGTAAAAAACCATGTCCAAATCCCCGGTCAATTAGACTATAATAGCTCTATGGTACACAAAAATGCTGGAGAAACTCAGCGGGTGCAGCAGCATCTATGGAGCGAAGGAAAAGTTGAATTATTTCCTTCGCTCCATAGATGCTGCTGCACCCGCTGAGTTTCTCCAGCATTTTTGTGTACCTTCGATTTTCCAGCATCTGCGGTTCCTTCTTAAATACAATAGCCCTATGTAAGGCTAGATAAAGTTAAACTAACAGCTTTATGTAAGTGTCATACACACAGACAGACACACACACTATATATATATATGTAAGAGTTATCAGAAATCCAGATAAACTTAAAGTTTGTAATATTCTAGACCAGTTTAAATGCCATTAACGTAGAAGAGGGTAGTACAGCCCAGTATATACATTCTATATCTATATAAAGTTATATATTAGGAGAAAAAAAGTTGAATGTGTGTGTTCAATATATATATATATGTATGTATGTATATTTACACCCAACTGGACTTTTTTTCTCATTTATTATATCGTTTACAGAGTGTTATGTTTACATGTTCTGTTGTGCTGCTGCAAGTAAAAATGTCATTGTTATATCTGGGACATAAGACAATAAAACACTTGTCTCTTGAGATAAAGTTTTGCCCAAAGATACTAGAGGAGCAGTATGTTTGGCTTTGCCCATCTGTGTACTCCAGAGATGCTTCCTGCCTGACCTGCTGAGTCACCGCAGCACTTTGTGTCATTTTAATTGGGGGACTCAGCTCTCAGAAGTCTAGATCAGCTGAAAGCTTACAATATTCTGGGGCAGTTTAAATGCCCTAGTGCGATACAGTATAGCCCAGCGACAGATCCTTTGAGCCACAATGTCTGTGCCGAATGTGATGCCAAGTTAAATTAATTTCCTGGGGCTGCATAAGATCCATATCCCCCTATTCCCTGCATCCATGTGCCTATCTAAAACCCTCATAATGGCACTGTCATATCTGCCTCCACCACTTCCCCTGGCAGCGCGTTCCAGGCACCCATCACGTGCTGTAAAAGGAAACTGGCCCTGCGTATATCCTTTAATCTTTGCCCCTCTTCTTAAAGCTTTGTCCTCTAGTCTTTGACATTTGCGTCCCAGGACAAAGGTTCTAACTGTCTGCCCTATCTGTGCCTCTCATAATTTTGTATACTTCTATCGAGCCGCACCTCAGCTTTTGATGTTCCAGAGAAAACAATCCAAGTTTGTCCAACCTCTCCTTGTGGGGGAAATAGACACAAATGCTGGAGTAACTCAGAGGGTCAGGCAGCATCTCTAGAAAAGGAATAGGTTACATTTTGGGTCGAGACCCTTCTTCAGACTGAGACATCACCCATTCCTTTTCTCCAGAGATGCTGCCTGACCTGCTGAGTTACTTGGGCATTTTGTGTCTATTTTCGGTATAAACCAGCATGTGTGTATGTATGTATTTATATATTTGCACACAACTACACATTCTTAACTCTCTCTTGACTTGATGTTCAGCTCTGATGCTTCAAAATCATGATGTCGTATCCTTGTATCCCTTTGATATCACCTCTTCCCCAGCCAACAATGAGCCATTATGGGCTCCACCTTTCCTTGGTCGTTTGTTGCCGGACCTGCTTTGTTCTGGCCTTTTCCTACCTCCAGTTCCCTCCCCTCTACTTTCAGTCTGATGAAGGGTCCCGACCCAAAAAGTCACCCATCCTTTTTCTCCAGAGATGCTGCCTGACCCGCTGAGTTATTCCAGCACTTTGTGTCAGCTTCAAAATTATGTTGAGACATACCATGGGCAAAGAACTACTTAGGATGGCACGGTGGCGCAGCGGTAGAGTTGCTGCCCCTCAGTGCCAGAGACCAGGATTCGATCCTGACTACGGGCGCTGTATGTATGGAGTTTGTACGTGATCTGCGTGGGGTTTCTCCCGGTGTTCTGGTTTCATCCCACACTCCAAAGACGTACAGGTTTGGAGGCTAATTAGCTTTGGTAAAATTGTGAAAATGATCCCTAGTGTGTGTAGGATAGTGTTAGTGTGCGGGGATCGCTGGTCGCTAGATACATTATGATATCTAAAGGCAGCCTGATTTTTAATTAACCATTGATTTCATTTATCGGGACAGGCAACATCTCTGGAGAGAAGGAATGGGTGACGTTTCGGGCTTCCCTGGCAAAAGAGTACAGGTGTTTTTCAGTCACAATACATTGCTCATGGATAATAATCTTAGTGCAGTTTAGATTTGTTTGGTTTAGTCATCACCCGAAACGTCACCCATTCCTTCTCTCCAGAGATGCTGCCTGGCCCGCTGAGTTACTCCAACATTTTGTGTCTCCCTTCGATTTAAACCAGCATCTGCAGTTCTTTCCCACAGATTTCATTTATCCGTTGGATGGTGTATTATCCATTGTAGCAAAGATAGCTGCACCATGCTGGAATAACTCAGCGGGTTAGGCAGCAAATGGATAGAAAATGGATCGGTGACGTTTCGCAGCGGGATCCTTCTTCAGACTGATTGTAGGGGGAAGGAATTGTTTTTGTGCTGTACGTCTTAACTAAACCAAACAAATCTAAACTGCACTAAGATTATTATCCATGAGCAATGTATTGTGACTGAAAAACACCTGTACTCTTTTGCCAGGGAAGCGGACCAGGTTTGAACAAACTTTGCATTGAAGGTAAGTGTTTGTAACTCAAAAGGGCATCAAGGGAGAAGCAAGATTTTTTTTAGAATCAACAGAACATGTAGTAAATTGTTAGTGTCAGAGAGAGGAGGAGCGGGGGTAGAGTTCGGGGATGGGGCTAGTGTACGCCTGGAACAGGGATTGTTCAACGCACCCTACAAAGAGGCAGGCATACCTGGGGCCCATGCGAGTGCCCATGGCTACAGCATTGATTTGGAGGCAGTGGGAGGAGTTGAAGGGGAAGTTGTTGAGAGTGAGGACCAGCCCTGCTGGGTGGAGGAAAGTGTTAGCAGACGGAAATTGGCTGGTTCTGCAGTCGAGGAAGAAACGGAGGCCTTCTTGGTGGGGGATGGAGGTGTAGAGTGATGTAAATTGGAGCTGGCAAAACAAGGACAAAAACATTGAATTGCCGTGGTGGTACGAGTGTGCATAATCGAAGCCCAAAGTTAACTCAGCACCTTTTCCTCTTGAGAAAGATATGGGGTGTTCAATATCAAACTTGGAACATTTTTGTAGGAAAGTATAAAAGTATAAAAGCAATATAATCTGTGGAGAGAAGTTCTGTAAATGGAAAACACTGAGCTAGGAAGAAATTCACTTTGCAATGATGTATTTATTGGCACGTTCAGAATTAAGGCTCAACGTACAGTACCTGAACAGGAAAAGTAAGCCACTAGAAAAATGCAATCAAAAGATTGTGAGCAATCTCTGTTCTCTTGACACACATTTTAATTAATGTGTAAGTAGCTGAACTAGAAATGCAATAGTAGTATTGAGTTGAGATTTTAAGCTTGGAAGCATAAGGAATAGGTTTCAGGGTGGGGAAAACTTCTCTGAGAAGGACAGAGGATCTGATTTAAATTGTCCTTGTGGATGGGGAGATGTGCAAAATTACGGTATTTCTAATCTAAATTATGCTTGGAATAGTTTATTTTCAGAAATTATCCCAGTACTGGTCCATCACCAATTTTCTGGCACCCTTTGTTCCAGAGCATTTCTGGATTATCTGTTTTGCCGGACCAACAGAGGTCACGGCCTCCAAGAGGAGTCCAACAGTACCGGAAGGGTCAGCCTAAGCCGCCGAGGGGTTGAGACACCAGCCCGCACAGTCGGCCTCGGAAGTCGGCTATGGGAACGGATCAGCCGGCTCCGGCCGGGCCGGAGTTCCAGAGCCCTGGCCACAGGGGGCAAATTTGAACCACTGATCGGCCACGGAAGTCCCAATGAGGTCGAGATCTGCCACGTCACCTGGCCTTGGTACTATATTTCCGGGGGTAGTGGGGGTTTCAAGTGCGCTCTCAGAATTTTGTCTGGATTAAAGGAGGTGCTGGAAAATCGGTCGTGGATCTGTACTCCAAATTAATGTACTTACCTATGGTAATTGAGTCTGTGTAATCATTATGATCTGTGAAATCATTTACAAATTCTCCCACTTTCTATTAAATATATCCAAAAGCATGAAATTAATTAGCTTTAATCTGTTCCTGAGATTGGGCTGAGTTTAAAGTGGACATGCGTTATGATAATTGTAGAGGGACGCATATTTTTAGGGAATTATGAATGTATCTAAAGGCAGCCTGATTTTTAATTAACTATTGATTTCATTTATCGGGACAGGCAGCATCTCTGGAGAGAAGGTATGGGTGACATTTCGGGTCGAGACCCTTCAGACTGATGTCAGGGTCATCGCCAGTTCTGACCTGACATCAGTATGAAGAAGGGTCTCGACTCGAAACGTCACCCATTCCTTCTCTCCAGAGATGCTGCCTGTCCTGCTGAGTTACTCCAACATTTTGTGTCTCCCTTCGATTTAAACCAGCATCTGCAGTTCTTTCCCACAGATTTCATTTATCCATTGGATGGTGTACTATCCATTGTGGCAAAGATAGCTGCAAAATGCTGGATTAACTCAGCGGGTTAGGCAGCATCGCTGGAGAAAATGGATCGGTGACGTTTTGCAGCGGGATCCTTCTTCAGGTTGATTGTAGGGGGAAGGAACGAGAAGCAAGAAAAGACCTGGATAAATCAGATGACATCAGGCAGGATGGTTCCAATAGGCTGATTGTTGGCGAGGGATGGAGTGATCCCAAGAGGGATATATCATTGCGATCTGTGGAACTGATTAACTGACTTTTAATGGAGGGAGGAGAGAGTTTGTATATGTTCCTAAAATTAGAGAATTCATCATCCATGCCACTGGGTTGTAAGCTACCCAAGCGAAATACAAGGTGCTTTTCCACCAATTTGCATGTGGCCACATCCTGGCAATGGAGGAGATCCAGGATAGAAAGGTCATTATGGGAAAATAGACACAAAAAGCTGGTCAGGCAGCATCTCTGGAGGAAAGAAATTGGTGATGTTTCGTGTTGAGGCCTTTCTTGGTTAGCAACCCAGAGATCCAGTAGACCAAAACGGCTGTCGAGTCTACTCTTGGTCTTGCCGATGTATAGGTGTCCACATCGGGAACACCAGATGCAGCAGATGAAGTTAGAGGAAGTGCATTAGAGGATATCCATTGTAGCATTGGTTGACAAGATGAATTCCAGCAGAAGTGTAGGCTGATGAATTCATCTTTCAGCTAATTCAAGTCAAGTCAAGTCAAGTCGTCAAGAATGTTTATTGTCATGTGTCCCAGAGAGGACAATGAAATTCTTGCTTGCTGCAGCACAACAGAATATTGTGAGCATAAATACAGAACAGTTCAGTCCAATTCTACAAAGCAATGGTGTTCAGGTAATGAACCTTTTCAGAGACTGGAATGATTGTTATTGAGGTTCAAATAGGAATTTTTGTTGAGATGCTTCCAGCCTCTGAATATTTCAGTTTGTTCCATCACATTAGCAATATCTTCACAGTGCAGTCACAGGTTTGATCAGAAGCACTGGTGCTCATTGAGAAGATCAGCATTACCTGACCATCTCACAGTTGTCCCAGAACTGATTGCAGCACTCGGTGTTCAATCGAGGTACAGGTCCACCACCGATTTTCCGGCAACTGGTGATCTGGCGCCTCTTTTAATCCAGACAAAATTACGACAGCGCACTTAAAATCCCTACAAAAGTCCCCCCCCCTCCGAAAATGTGGTGCCTAGGCCGGGTGAGTCGGCTGATCTCAACCTCATCGGGACTTCCACGTCGATCGGTTCGGCGGGTCGGATTTGCCCCCTGCGGACGGGGCTCTGGAACTCCGGCCCGGCCAGAGCCGGCAGTCAACGCAGCAGATTGTCGGGTCGAATTTGCCGGCAGATCTGTTCCCATCGCCGTCTTCTGCGGCCGACCGGCGGGTCAAATTTTCCGCTTGCGGCCGGGGCCCTGAAGCTCCAGCCCGGCCGGAGCCGGAGATCTGTTCCCATAGCTGACTTCCGCGGCCAACTTTGCGGGCCGGTGTCTCGCCCCCCCCCCCCCAATACCGTAACCTTTGTTGGTCCAGCAAAACGGAGAAGAGGGTAAGGCTCTGAAACCTTGGAGGGTAGCAAACGTAACCCCACTTTTTAAGAAGGGAGGGAGAGAGAGAGGGAAGGGAGGGAGAGAGAAAACGGGGAATTACAGACCAGTTAGTCTAACATCGGTAGTGGGGAAACTGCTAGAGTCAGTTATTAAAGATGGGATAGCAGCACATTTGGAAAGTGGTGAAATCATTGGACAAAGTCAGCATGGATTTACGAAAGGTAAATCGTGTCTGACGAATCTTATAGAATTTTTCGAGGATGTAACTAGTAGAGTGGATAGGGGAGAACCAGTGGATGTGTTGTATCTGGACTTTCAGAAGGCTTTCGACAAGGTACCACATAAGAGATTAGGATACAAACTTAAATCACACAGTATTGGGGGTTCAGTATTGATGTGGATAGAGAACTGGCTGGCAAACAGGAAGCAAAGAGTAGGAGTAAACGGGTCCTTTTCACAATGGCAGGCAGTGACTAGTGGGGTACCGCAAGGCTCAGTGCTGGGACCCCAGCTATTTACAATTTATATTAATGATCTGGACGAGGGAATTGAAAGCAACATCTCCAAGTTTGCGGATGACACTAAGCTGGGGGGCAGTGTTAGCTGTGAGGAGGATGCTAGGAGACTGCAGGGTGACTTGGATAGGCTGGGTGAGTGGGCAAATGTTTGGCAGATGCAGTATAATGTGGATAAATGTGAGGTTATCCACTTTGGTAGCAAAAACGGGAAGGCAGACTATTATCTAAATGGTGGCCGATTAGGAAATGGGGAGATGCAGCGAGACCTGGGTGTCATGGTACACCAGTCATTGAAAGTAGGCATGCAGGTGCAGCAGGCAGTGAAGAAAGCGAATGGTATGTTGGCCTTCATAGCAAGAGGATTTGAGTATAGGAGCAGGGAGGTTCTACTGCAGTTGTACAGGGTCTTGGTGAGACCACACCTGGAGTATTGCGTACAGTTTTGGTCTCCAAATCTGAGGAAGGACATTATAGCCATAGAGGGAGTGCAGAGAAGGTTCACCAGACTGATTCCTGGGATGTCAGGACTTTCATATGAAGAAAGACTGGATAGACTTGGCTTATACTCGCTAGAATTTAGGAGATTGAGAGGGGATCTTATAGAAGCGTACAAAATTCTTATGGGGTTGGACAGGCTAGATGCAGGAAGATTGTTCCCGATGTTGGGGAAGTCCAGGACAAGGGGTCACAGCTTAAGGATAAGGGGGAAATCCTTTAAGACCGAGATGAGGAAAAACTTTTTCACACAGAGAGTGGTGAATCTCTGGAACTCTCTGCCACAGAGGGTAGTTGAGGCCAGTTCATTGGCTATATTTAAGAGGGAATTAGATGTGGCCCTTGTGGCTAAAGGGATCAGGGGGTATGGAGAGAAGGCAGGTACGGGATACTGAGTTGGATGATCAGCCATGATCGTATTGAATGGCGGTGCAGGCTCGAAGGGCCGAATGGCCTACTCCTGCACCTATTTTCTATGTATCTATGTATCTATGTAAACCAAAGGTACCGGAAAATTGGTGGTGGGCCTGTATTGCTTTCAGGGAAGCCATCAATTAGAAATGTTACAAAATGTTGAGATTTTAAAAATCGTCTGCAATTTATCCCATCAGATAAAGCATAAAAAGAAGTTTAATTTGACACCTAATTCACTTTCATATCTTCAGTATTATAAAAGTTATGGCCATTTCCATACTCGTAAATTAGCATCTTGTTCCCTATTGCTTTTCCATTGACTTAACACAAAAGGTGTGATCAAGGACAGTCAAAAGCCCATAACATTCTTAAAAATTAAGAGAACTGAATGAAATTTTCACTTATTATAGATTGAAGCATTCTGAAACAAATATGAAACAATCCTACTTGGATGACCTGAAATTAAAGCATATAATTAGTTAGTTACCCAATTGTAGCTAATTACAAAATTCAATTACTAGATCTAAACATCTATCCATTTCTTAAGAAAAGGTTAACATTTTTTAAAAGCCTGTGTCCAAATAACATTCACACAAGAATTCACAATATACATTATTTTTAAATCTCATTGTCATGAATTTATAGGCCAAATGGAAGGAATTTAGTGTTTAATTCCTGTAAATTAATGGCCATTTAAATCATCTTGCGAGTGGGTTATTGTGGAACGCTCTGGTTTGGAACGTTGTGGTTGCAGTGAATTTAAACACCATATCGGCAGGAAAAATGCTGCCGGTTCGTATATTTACATAATCACATTTTCGCATCGTGAAATTTTGATTAAGGGCATCCTAAGAAGCAAGTTTATATGAAAAAATAAACGGTGTACCTTGCCTTGTCCCGTGCGTGAAATCCGTCCCCGTTGTTGGCGTTGACGGCATTTGAAGATGATTTTAATTTTACTCCAACAATTTAATTATCCAGCGCTAAATTTAATAAACTTAATAAAACGGCAGTCGAAGCGATTTTTCTTTAGCAACTAAACAGCCTGACAGATCGATTTGAATAGGCTGCCGAAATATCGCATTTTAAACCCGCCCCCCTCTCAAAGGCGCCAAAGTCGCGCACACGGACAGTGACAGAACTGCAGCACCGCTGAAGGTAAGTTTTGTAACATACCTACACCAATGTAACGTGCTTCCCACTTGGTCGGTTTGAATCGTGAGAGTTGGATAACAGTATTCATTGCCATTTTCCTCCGTTATTCACATTAATGAGTCTTGGTGCCCATTCCCACACAGCACAGGAATAGACCCACCTTCGGTGACCATTGTTGCATTCAGGATGCTGGCTCTAATGAAACATCTGTTTCGAAATGAGACATGGATGCAACTGTATCAAATGAGCCACTTCAGTTAGGCAACAGCAGTATATAATAATTGTCTTCCTTTGATAGAATGTAGGTTGAGTTAGTGAATCTATAGCTTTTAAATTGGCCATAAAACTGTCCAGTCAAAACTAAAGCTGAAACATCGTTCAAAGAACCATTTGATGATTATCTACTGTATCTTCCCTGATCTGTGCGGCTTTGATATCACAAAAGTATTAATTTAAGAAGTTGGCTGCAGGGAAATTAGATACTTCAGATGGGGTTGCTAATAGAATAATGTATTAATGCAGTGTTGTATAACTCCAAATTTAGCAAGCGGGGTGTAGGAACTTTAACGGGATAATTAAAATTGCAACGCTACCTAAAAAAAATTATTGTGTTGTAAAGATGATTACGTATAACTGAAGCCAAAGGCAACATCCCTGCCTACAGCTGCAATGGGTGCATTTTGTCCCAGAATATACTAATATAGTCATAATATATTCATTAATAAATAATAATAAATGTAAAATTGTGACCTGGCAATTTAATCATCATGTTTAATTCTGCTTTGTATGGACCTAGCTCTTACATTAACATGTCAAAGGAAATCTCAGTCTTTTGCGTGAGGCATTTTGATAAAGCTTTTTAGAACACGACACAACACTATCCTCAACTATGAACTTCCATGTTTAAGAAGGAACTGGAGATGCTGGAAAATCGAAGGTAGACAAAAATGCTGGAGAAACTCAGCGGGTGAGGCAGCATCTATGGAGCGAAGGAAATAGGCAATGTTTCGGGTCGAAACCCTTCTTCAGACTGATGTGAGGGTGCGGGGGGGGGGGGGGGGGCGGGAAGAAGAAATTAAGAGGTGGAGCCAGTGGGCTGAGGGAGAGCTGAGAAGGGGAGGATAAAGTAGGGCATACCTGAATTAGAGAAGTCAATGTTCATTTCGCTGGGGTGCAAACTGCCCAAGCGAAATATGAGGTGATGCTCCTCCAATTTACGGTGGTCCTCACTCTGGCCATGGAGGAGGCCGAGGACAGAAAGGTCGGATTCGGAATGGGAGGGGGAGTTGAAGTGCTGAGCCACCGGGAGATCTGGTTGGTTATTGCGAACCGAGCGGAGGTGTTCGGCGAAGCGATCGCCAAGCCTACGCTTGGTCTCATTGATGTAGAGCAGCTGACATCTAGAGCAGCGGATGCAATACATGAGGTTGGAGGAGGTGCAGGTGAACCTCTGCCGCACCTGGAAAGACTGCTTGGGTCCTTGAATGGAGTCAAGGGGGGAGGTAAAGCATTGGTTATTGTGAACCGAGCAGAGGTGGACTTCCATGGACTGTTTTTGATTGTACCAAGGACTACAGGGTTTTTTGAACTAGTATTGTGGTTATTTAGTTTAGTTTAGAGATACAGCACGGAAACAGGCCCTTCGGCCCACTGAGCATGCGACGACCAGCGATCCCCGACATTAACACTATCGGACACACAATGAGTACAATTTACATTTACAATGAACCTACAAACCTGTACTTCTTTGGAGTACGGGTGGAAACTGAAGATCTCGGAGAAAACCCAGGCGGTCACTGGGAGAACGTACAAACTCCGTACAGACAGCACTCATAGTTGGGATCGAACCCTGAAAGAGGTGTAAGGCAGCAACTCTACCGCTGCACCACCATGCGGCCCAGTTATGAGCTAATTATTATATTGATTTTTTTTTAATTTATTGTCTATTATCTGTGGGTATTGCATTTACAGGACTGTTATGCTGTGTAAGTAAGAATTTTGTTTTTCCATTCTTAATACATCTGACAATTAAACACTCTTGACTTTTGACTGCAGATGAAAGAAAAATTAGTTTAGTTTACTGGGTTTAGTTTATTGTCACGTATATTGAGGTACAGTGAAAAGCTTTTGTTGCAATTTCCTTTCTGCGATGAGATTTCCAATGAAAAATCGCTCTAACCTTTCTTCACGTTCAACCCATGACTTGAATGAACAATTAAAGAAATTTGAAGTGTCGCCCGTGGCCATTTTGTTCTGACGTTGCCACAACGCAACTAATCCAAGCCAAAAAAACAACTTCAATGCGATTCGAGTTTAGTCTCAGCAAAACATGCAGCTTCACAGATGAAGAGAAAGAACTTCAAAACCCCCGTGATAGGGCAAACAATGCAGACTAGTGAAGACATTGCTTGTCACCAATTATAACAAGCTCTCTCAAAGTAGAATTGACATAAAAACACAGAAGTATCATTGTGAGATCAACCACAATTTTAGACAGCAGCTAGTTTTACTAGCTGCCAGTCATCCACTAACAATGGGAACAAGAGGATCCCTCAGGTCCTAAGCGCCCTAAGGTTGTCACATTGGCATCACCATGCATATCTAGCTGCCTCTGCAAGTTAAACACATGCAAGATCTTGATTGGGAATCAGCGACTGACAAAGTAATTGAGTTTTCGCTAAAGGTCTATCACCGGCTTTGGGATGCATTTTATTCCAGAACTCCCGACTGATTGGAATATAACTTCCCCTGATGCAATACATGGGTCTTTGGAGTATTCACATCCAAATGTGGATCATTTTAACATCTCTCCATGTTGCTCCGATGAATAGTACAGACTAACAGGGTTTGTCAAAGATGATAGACTTTGGCAGAATCAGGTTTACAGACAGAACTTGAATCATTCTCATCTCTAGTGTGCATTGCGGTACTTACTCTTACAGAAAGGGACTGTACATTTTAGACTGCAGTGTCCACAAAATAACATTGCTTTTGGGGAGAAAACAAAGAAACACATGTAGCATAAGTGGAGAGAAGCTTTAAATATTTGAAAGGGAAAAACAAAGAAGGTGTAAAGATAAAATGTAGATGAAAGCGGAAGATTGCGCTGCAGTATTGCTTCATACCAGTCTTTACCTGTTTTAAAATAGTCACGATAGTGTAAGATATGGACACAGGACTATAGATGCTGGAATCTGGAGCCACAATAAACCTGCTGGAGGAACTCAGTGGGTCAAGTAGCATCATTTGTGGTAAAAGGGAATGGTTGGTGCTTTGGGTTGAAACCCTGCTGAGGTAAAGTGAGGTTTGTTAGATGTTCATTAAAAAAACTTTTCGTAATTCAGCGGGTCAGGCAACATCTCCGGAGAAAAGGAACAGGTGACGTTTCGGGTCGAGACCCATCTTCAGACTGAGAGTCGGGGGAGAGGGAAACAACAGATATAGATGGTGATGTGCAACAAATGAATAAAAGTGATGCAAAAAAGTACCGATGATCAAGGAAAGGTGGAGCCTACAATGGTCCATTGTTGGTTGTGGGATAGGTGATCACGAGTTACACAGATAGTGAAACTCAGCAGGACGACAGTGAAACTAGCACGGCGACTGTCAAACTGGCACGGCGACTAGGATGGGGGAGGAACGGAGAAAGAGGGGATGCAAGGGTTACAAAGTTAGAGAAATCAATGCCACCAGGCTAGCAGAGAAGAGTGCAATCACCATGAGAAAGCAGCCAGTATTCAATAGTTCGATAATGCCTACAAGTTGGGAAATTAGTTGCCACTAAAATTCAGTGCAGATCAAATTCAATCCCTGGAAGGAGAACTGGCTGTAGGCGTGAATCGCAAATAAATGGTCGTGGGAACAACAGGAGACTGAGGCTAAAAAACGGAAGAATGAAAGGGGAACATTAAACAAAATAAACAAAGTGGCAGAGTGCCTCAGCCGGTAGTGCCACTGCCTAATAGCACCAGAGACCCAACATTGATCCTGAGCTCGGGTACTGTCTATGTCCATGAAGTTTGCACATTCTTGGATTGGGTTGCGAGTGGTTGGGAAACTCAACCTGGGAAAACTCAGAGGCTGGATAACTTCCGAGTGCTCCGGTTTCCTCCTACATCCCAAAGATGGGTGGGTCTGTAGGTGAAATGGCCTCTGTAAATTGCCCCTGGCGTGTGGGGAGTGGATGAGAAAATGGGATTACATAGAACTTGTGTGAATTGGTGATCGGGGGTCTGTGTGGACTCGATGGGCCGAAGGACCTGTTTCCACGCTGCATCTCTAAACTAAACGAAAACTCAAAGTTGAAAGCCTTTGCCAGTTTTTTTAGATAATCTAATCATGGTATTGACTGCTGCTGGCAAGGCCAACATTCAATGGCCGTCATTAATTTCTATTTGGAAAGTGGTGGTGAGACACCTCCTTGAACTATTGCCGAGGATGCTTCCATGGTGCTTTTAGATAAGAAGTTTGAGGCTATCAGAGGGAACTTTGCAGAAAGATAAGAAAATACTTAATAGTTGAGCTCAGCTTTTCCAAGTTGTGAAACGTCCCTGGTTACCAGAATACGATTCAAGAAATAAAAATGTGGGGAGAAAAATGTAAGACAAACTTTTCATTTTTTATTATGCCTTCAAGGGTTAGTAGCTTTGTGGTTAAGTTACTGAACTAATATTCCAAGACCTGGACTATTGATCTGGGAATTAGTTCAATTGCAGGGAAAGTGGTGCAAAGAGAGTATGGTAGTCCTGTAATTCATAGGTGAATGGATCAAGACTACACTCTACCAGTTCAATGGTATTTTAGAGATGCAGCGCAGAAACAGGCCCTTCAGTCCACCCATCCCTGCCGACTAACGATACACTAACACTATCCTACACACACTACGCATTCAAATTTTGTTTTTGCATACAGTTTACCAACAGTCCTACTATACTAATCCTATTAATCATACTAAGTACCTTGCAGGTATTATCGCAACGTTTAAGAAATAATTTAGTTTAGTTTAGAGATACGCCGCAGAAGCAAGCCCTTCTGCCCACCGAGTCTGCGCTGACCAGCGATCCCCACACATTAACACCATCCTACACATACCAGGGACAATTTATATTTTTACCAAGCCAATTAACCTGCAAACCTGTACGTCTTTGGAGTGTGAGAGGAAACAGCAACGGAGATCCCGGAGAAAACAGTGCCCTCCATAATGTTTGGGACAAAGACCCATCATTTATTTATTTGCCTCTGTACTCCACAATTTGAGATTTGTAATAGAAAAAAAAAATCACATGTGGTTAAAGTGCACATTGACAGATTTTATTAATGGGTATTTTTATACATTTTGGTTTCACCATGTAGAAATTACAGCTGTGTTTATACATAGTCCCCCCATTTCAGGGCACCATAATGTTTGGGATGACGCACAATGTTAGGGATGACGCTGGGTTCTGCAGTGATCATTAACACGGTAGAGTGGACTCATGATATATTTTATTTGCAGTGAAAAGAAAGTCCAAGACCACATGGGGGCGCTGTCCCTCACCGTTAGGGTGCATGTGGGGTGGTGCTGCCGACCTCGGGCTTGCCCCAGAAGCTCAGTCCTTGTCTTTGAAGGAGGAGGCGTGGCATTCTCAGGCTTCTCCCTGCAGTTTACCCTTGCCTCAAGAGGAGGCGCTGGCGGTCTCAGATTTATCTTGGCGGCTCAGTCTTTGCCTCTGTGTGTGGGCACAGACCCTCGTTGACCATGGGCACCAAGAGGCTTTGGCGCCTCAGGCTTGCCCCGGCCACTCAGTCATAGCCTCAGTGGAGGCGCTGGCTGTCCACGGCCTCTTCCCGGCAGCCCAGTCTTGACCACATGTTGGCGTTGATGGTCTAGGGTTTGCTCCAGTGCCTCAGTCATCCTCTAAATTGCGACAAGGGAACACAGCTAGCAGGGAGGTGCCCCACTTTCTCTCCCTTTCTTCTCTCACCTTCTCCACTCCGGCTGGAATGTCTGGGTTTTATAGGGAGTAGACTGATGAGGTTTAGGCAGTCTAACCAATGGACCCAGCTGACCAATGATACTGGGGATTGATCTCTCTAGACCAGTAACTCAGCAATAGAGATTAAGGCAGCATCCAAAGGAGGGGGATGCTGTCACATTGGGCACATATAACAATTAGATTGTCTGAAGAAGGGTCTCGACCCAAAACGTCACCCATTCCTTCTCTCCAGAGATGCTGCCTGCCCCACTGAGTTACTGCAGCTTTTTGAGTCTATTTTTGGTCTAAACCAGCATCTGCAGTTTCTTCCCACACACTTGACAGTTAAACACTCTTGATTCTTGAGTGTTAATGTTCTTGATCTTTGGCAGATTCCATTTTGGTTAATCATTGGTTAACTGGGCTGAGTTAGCAGCAGGCTTGAAGGCAACTAATACAGGACAGAGCTCGCCCTCCCACTGCAACAATTTCAAGGAAGACAAAGGGAGACC
This sequence comes from Malacoraja senta, assembly GCA_038087875.1. Taxonomy (NCBI): domain Eukaryota; kingdom Metazoa; phylum Chordata; class Chondrichthyes; order Rajiformes; family Rajidae; genus Malacoraja; species Malacoraja senta. The sequence continues at coordinate 11,432,752 of CM075986.1, forward strand.
GTTCTGGAGTCTGGCTCAAGTATTTATCCCTCATCCAACACCTAGCTGTGGAGGATCTGGTCATTATCACACAGCTGTTTGTGAGTCCTTGCAATGTGCAAAACAGTCGCTGCATTTCCTCCCTTACAGTAATGACTACACATCAAAAGGAAAGCATTTTGGAAGGCGGGGAAAGTCAGCCCGGAAACACAAGTACATTCATTCCTTTGAAGCTGCCTTGCCTCTGTTTACATACTGTGCAAATCAAGCAAAAAGTGTTTCTATATTTAGGACCAAGGAAAGCTGTTATGATTCCTCTTCATCCTTCAGGGAAATATGTTCCTACGTTTACTTGATATCTTATGCATTTTCAGGCTGACAAGACATTTCCACTTAATATTTTTTTCATGAAGATGATACATTTTTAACAGAACACCACATTTCTGATAAAGTATGCAGACCTGGGAACATTACTAACCGAGAACTGTATTTGACGTCAAAGCACTGATGCAGCTATCAAAATTTAAAAGCATCGCATTGGTGTGCCATCCACTCACGCATCCCAAACTCTTGAACGGGCTTCTCATATGTTAGGTAAGTATTCTCGATCTTCCAGTATACCTTGTTGCGGCCCCTGCACTTCTTTTTGTTTGCACTTTCTCTGTAGCTGTAACACTATATTCTGCACTCTGTTTTCTCTTTTACACTACCTGTTGGACGCGCAAGTGGTTTGATCTGTTTGGATAGTATGCAAAACAAAGATGCAAAGAAGAACTCCACTGATATGAATCAAGCAGCTAAATTATTCACCTGGTACATATCTAGACACATATTTAAGTTTCAATCACCATCTTTAAAACCGAATATAGACACAAAAAGCTTGACCTGAAATGTCACCTATTCCTTTTATCCAGAGATGCTGTCTGACCCGCTGAGTTACTCCAGATTTTTGTATCTATCTTCTGTTTGAACCAGTATCTGCAATTCCTTCCTACACATCTTTGAAAAGCAAATTACATGATTAATGATCTCCCTGTGGTTTGTGAGAGACTCCTGTGTGAAGATTTAGTTACTACCTTCGCTTTTTGTTACAACCATGCATTCAGTTGTTAAAAACTCTAAAAACAGTGGACTGACGAAGCGAAAGTTCCACGTCAAAGCAAAACTGGAAAATTCTATAGCAATATTGGGAAAATCAAGACACATTCTGGACCACAAATCATGACATACTCTGTATAATACACTCATATTGTCATATCTGAGTTACTGTGTGGAGATATGGGGTAATACCTACAAAACCAACCTACAGCCATTATGCACATTACACAAAAGAGCAATAAGAATTATCAATAACGTTGGATATCTTGAACATACCAATTTATTATTCTTAAAGTCACATACACTGAAGTTCACCGATCTGGTTAAATTTAAGACTGCACAAATCATGTACAAAGCAAGAAATAATTTACTTCCAGGAAATATACAAAAACTGTTTATGGAAAGACAGGGTGGGTATAATTTGAGAGGGGAACTTAATTTTATACAACTCAATGTCAGAACAACTCTTAAAAGTATGTGCATAGCAATCTGTGGGGTGAATTTGTGGAATGGTCTGGAACAGGAGATAAAACGTAGCACAAACATAATTCAGTTTAAAAAGATGTACAAAAACACTTTTTTTAAAGGATATTGGGATGAGGATAGGTGATTGTGAGTGGGATATTTGTTATACTGATTGTATTGGGAAGGGTGATTATAGGGTGATGGGTTGTATATATGACTAAGAGATACTGTATAGTACAGAAGGGTTTTTTCTTTCCTTTTTTCTTTTTTTCTCTTTTTTTGTATGGCTTTGTAAATATTTGATTAGTGTATAAATGTAAATAATTTGGTGTACATATAGCTGCTGGTGTACATATGGTGTACATATAGCTGCTAAATTTGTATAAGATAATTATAAGCAGTTGAATAAGGGGTGGGAATTAATAAGCTTTGGCTTCTTCCTGCTCCTTTTCGGACACATACAATTTAATTTATAGATATTGTTTATGACACTTTATAAATATTCTTGTTTTGTTTTTTTGTTTTTTGTATGCTGTTTCACACTTGCTTTTTATTCTTTTATTCTGTTCGAAATAAAGAATCAATTTTTTTTAAAAATAAATATATAAATAAATAAATAAATAAATAAATTTCTTAAATTTGCTCTTTCTTTCCACAAACCTTGGTTCTGTTCCTCAAGTGGATTTTATTTGTGAGAATTTATTCACACTCCAGAAATGTTATTCTGATTTAGGCTGCTGGGTAGATGTGACATTTCCTCGCTATGAAACCATCTTCCAGGTCATCACGGGGTAGGCAGCGGCAGAGATAATATCAACAAAAGATCAGGGCGGTAATTATGTAGAGAGACTTTTACTTGAGCACCAGATCTATGAGAGCAGCAATGTTTAATAAAAGACAACATTTGAGGCAACTGAGTTGAATGTGAATCCATATAGAACGACAGTTCCTCTAGGTTATTCCTGAGGGATAATATTGAAAATAAAGAGAAATAGAGTCTAAGAATGAACATGCACAGTCCTTGTACTTTTTTGGAATAATCTCCTGAGATTCACTAATGGACTAGAAGGGTTGACATTCCCTTTCATTTTCTCATGTCTGTTTCATGACCCGTCAGGGCTGTCTCTGCATTTTAGATCACTTAATTCAGCCCCGTTTCATCTCAGTTAATCCTCACAGGCTTCTTCAGCATACATTTCCTTTAATTTTTAATTATGTCTATAAATTCACTTCTGTGGCAGCTGTGCAATCAGTAACGGCAAATTCATCTGACTTTTAGCTCGGTGCTCTTGACAAACATCCCCCCCGCACTTCTTCATTTTATTTAGCTTAGCTTAGGGACACAGCACGGTAACGGGCCCTTCGGCCCACCGAGGCCGTGTCGACCAGCGATCCCCGCAAACTTACACAATCTTGCATACACACGAGAGGGACAGTTTTACAATTTTACCGAAGCAACTACCCTACACACACTAGGGACAATTTACCATTTTTTTTCAAGCCAATTAACCTACAATCCTGTACGTCTTTGGCTTTTGGAGAGAAACCGGAGCACCCGGAGAAAACCCACGCAGGTCACGGGGAGAACGTACAAACTCCGTACAGACAGCACCCATGGTCGGGATCGAACCCGGTCTCTGGCGTTGTAAGGCAGCAATTCTACCGTTTTCCCTTTCAGGGCTCGGTGGGCCGAAGGGCCTGTTTCTGCGCTGTATCTCTAAGCTAAACTAAGTAAAATGAGGAAGTGTCAGGGGAAGTTTGTCCAGAGCACTGATAATGACAATTGCTGACAATAATCCAGTGAAACTAATTCAAAGTCCATCACAAACAGCTGAGGAATTTAAAATTGATTCATGCAGTAAATCATCTTCCAGGTGATCACGGGGTAGGCAGCGGCAGAGATAATATCAACAAAAGATCAGGGCGGGAATTATGTGGAGAGACTTTTACTTGAGCACCAGATCTATGAGAGCAGCAATGTTTAATAAAAGACAACATTTGAGGCAACTGAGTTGAATGTGCAGCACGGTTTGCCATGTCGTCGGACGCTGGTGAGCCTCTGGGTGAGGAACTTGCCACCAGCATAAATGACCAAGTCTCACATCAGCTACAGGAGCTGACAATGGATGAGACCGTAAGGAAGCATGAAGCCCAAATCAACTGTGGACTGTTAAAACCTCCTGTTGGGAACAGGAAGAATTGGGGCAAGATGGGCATACAAATGAGAGCCCAGGAGCATGTGAAGCTCCAGCATATTTTAAAGTTGCTGGCATCTGGTATAACGAGCTTTGCCAGGATGGTGGATGGAGAGGCCATGTCAAATTACAACAAAAGGCGCTATTGTGGAGTGCCCACTTTGAGATCAACTGCCTCCGCAAGACTGCGATTAGACCAACCATCAATTCTAAATATGCTTCACGCTGCCAGCCTGGCACAGTGCAACCGGCACAGCTGTTTGGCGAGGATTTTGCACAGCAGGTGAAGGTGCTGGAGGAGGAGGCTAAGACGGCAGCCACATATCCACCAAAGCGGAAGTATCCCTATAAGCGAGGAGACTGGTCCGGACAAGGGACGAGTCCAGCTACGACGCAGCGCAGTTGGCGTTCGGCGGTAGCAGCACCAGGGAAGGTGAGATATCCAGCTCAAGGCCAGGGAAGAATGCCAGGTGGTAAGGAGGTAAGAGGGTCTGGTTCTCATGTAGACAGATCTAATGTGATACAATTAAATGTTTACCTCAGATATGTTTATACTGAAGGTTATTGAAGGGTATCGAAGAAAGCTTAATGCAAATTCTGATTTACCCATGCAACATGTTCCAAAAAGGAGTTTGACTTCAGTATCACTGAACAATTGGAAGTTCAGGTGGAACTTGCAAGCTTATGTAATAAAGGTGTAATTGCTAAGGCAGTTTACCAAAGCCATCAGTTTGTGTCCAATATCTTTCCCAGACAAAAAACAAACAAACAAACAAAAAAAAGGATGGTGGGATGCAGAATTATACTGGACCTGAATAGGATTAACCTTTTTGTATGGTATAGTCATTTTAAGATGGAAACGTTTGTGAAGGAGATCTTAAAGATGCGGATTCAGTGTCTGTTCATTTGCAGGATAGAAGATTTAAAATTCAGCTGGATGGGGCAATTATGCCAATACAATGCACTGCCAAATGGTTTGTCTTCAGCTCCTAGAGTGATTACAAAGTTGTTAAAACCTATTCTAGGCATGATGAGAAGTCAAGGGCATGTGCTCATGGCTTAACTAGATAATATCTTGATTGTAGTACAATCAAAGGAAACAGCTGAAGCATCAGTGGCAGTTGGTAAAAACCACTTTTTAACATAAGCTATCCAGAGAAATCTAAATTTATACCTGTGACACAAATTGACTAGTTGGGTTCACAATAGACTTAATCAACATGATTGTGACCTTGCCCAGGCAAAAAAGGGTAGAGCTAATTAAGAGCTGTATCAAGTTAATTGCTGACACACAGCCTTCAATTAGCCAGGTGACAAGTCTGCTGTGGTAATTGCTGGCAGCATTTCCAGCAGTTCAATATGGCCACTTTATTATCTACAATTACAAAGATCAAAGGAACAAGCACTGAGGATACATTAGGGTCATTATAACAGACCTATGCTTCTACCAATAGAGGCTGTTGCTGATGTACAATGGGGGATTCAGCACGTGTCCACTAGTAGTTCCAAAGTGTTATTGGACCAAGCTTCCATGATTTTGCAGACCGATGTCAGAGCACTTGGGTAGGGTGCTACTGATACAAGATGGACATTGCTTCTGCAAACATGGGGAATTAACCAACAGTATTTTATAGATTCAAGGCTTATGGCATTAACAAAACTAGTTTGCATGTGCAGTGCAAAATAGACAACACTACAGCAGTTGCTTATATGAATCACATGGGTGGAATCAAATCGTTATCGTGTGACAGGTTGGCAAATAAAATTGGACCTGGAGTATGGATATTTGGATTGGAGCTATCTGCCAGGGAAACTTAATGTAGTACCAGATGGCAGCTCATGGAAATTCCGTGATAATACAGAGTGGATGTTGAACCAGGATGTGTTCAAGAACATAGTACTTCTATATGGAAGGCCAAAATATGTTTCATGGGCACCAGATCCAGGGGCAGTGGCAATTGATGTTTTTTCACTAAATTGCGATGATATGTTTGTGTACATTTTCCCACCATTCTGCCTCATAGCTCGGTGTTTGAGAAAATCAAGCAGGATGCCGCTTCAGGGGTTTTGGTGATACCAAATTGCCCGATTCAACCATGGTTCCCTCTGATGTTACAGATAGCGATCCAACCTCCTTTTGCTGATTCCCAACAGTAGGAATTTGCTGGACCATCCAGTAACGCGTTAAGTTCATCCGTTATGTGATCGTATTGATCTGTTAATTTGCAGGTTTTTAAGAATGCCTTACATTGGTCGAGGACTTTCTAGGCCAACGGTGGAAATACTCACTGCAGCCTGGAGAAAGAGTACTCAAAAGCAGTATATGACTTATGTAAAAAATGGGAACCATATGGTGTTCAAAAGAATATTCAATATGATATTGTAGTTATTGAAAATGTGTTAGAGTTTATCTACACTTTATTAGGATGAGGGTCTTAGCTATACTGCTATCAATACAGCTAGAAGTGCTTTGTCGGCATATCTTGTAATAGGTACACGGACACAAAGTATAGGTTCTCACCCTCTCATATCTAGGTTGATGAAAGGAATCTTTAATTCCAAACCGCCTACGCCTAGGTATATGGTAATCTGCGAGGTAAGCGTTGTTCTTAACATACTTCGTCATTGGGTCCCTGTCACGTCTATAACTTTGTTAAAATTAACCATGAAATTGGCTATGCTAATGGCATTGGTGTCAGTACAGAGAGTGCAGACTTTGCAAAAACTTCAGTTCGAGAGAATGGAAGTGAATACAGACGATGTTCTGTTTTATAATTCTGACCTGCTCAAACAAAGCAGGCCAGGTGTGACAGGATTTTAGATTGTGTTCTCAGCATATCCTACAGCTCAATGTTTATGTGTAAGGACACATTTTTTACATTACATTGAAGCCACAAGGGCTTTAAGACAAGAAGAAACAGGATTATTTGTCAGTTACAAGAAGCCAACATAAAAGAGTGGCAGTTCAGACTATCTCAAGGTGGTTAAAGCAAGAGTTGGTTCAGGCAGGAATTAACATTTATGTGTTTACATCTCATTCCACTAGCTCAGTAGCAACATCTGCGGCCAGGGCGATGGACGTTCCCATCGACCATATATTAAAAGCCGCAGGTTGGAAAAATGAACTTCAGCAATACTACCATCGGCCGATTGCCGATGGAGGGCTGTTTGCCAACTCAATATTGAGTGCTGTTGCTATTGTTTAAAGTCTGTTTTCAATATTGTTTCATTCTGTTTCGTTTGTTGCCCTACATTAAGAGGGTTTATTGGTTGTTTTATGACCAAAAATAAAACTCTTTTGTTTTTGCATGATATGCAATGTCATGTTTACAGCATTATTGATGATACTCAGAGTCAATCGATGCAGTGAGAAGCCTGGATTTTGATCTGCAGCATAAAAATCACAGAGCTTTAAAATCTTCACGTAGTCTCTCACGTGACTCCGAAGTAAAATAGTAAGATTAAACGAGAACTTACCAGTTTGAAGTTTGATCTTTATTTTATGAGGAGTTACGTTGGTGATTACGTGCCCGCCACGCCCAACCCTCTCTCATAGAAAAAAGGTCATAATGGTAGTTCTCATGTTGATCATCTTAATATGTTACTTCAATTATGGTGTTGTCTGTGATTTCATACCGCTGCTTTGAAGATTGACGCGCATGCGCCCTGACGGGTTCTTCACGTAATCACCAACGTAACTCCTCATAAAATAAAGATCAAACTTCAAACTGGTAAGTTCTCGTTTAATCTTACTATTCATGCAGTAAATCTGGCATAAAAAATAGTATTGGGGCAGTTCAGTTTCGAGATACAGCGTGGAAATAGGCCTTTCGGTCCACCAAGTCCACTTTTGGTGAACCTGTTATAGAAAGGGAAGAGCTGGAAAGAGTGCAAAGACGATTTACAGTATAAGCATGTTGCCAGGACCTGAGGGCCTGAGCTATACGGAGAGGATGGGCAGGCTAGGACTGTATTCCTTGGAGCTCATGAGGCTGAGAGAGGATCTTATAGATGTGAATAAAATCATGAGGGGGAGAGACAGGGTGAGTCTTTTACCCAGAGTAGGGGAATCAAGAACCAGAGGACATAAGTTTAAGGTGAGAGGGGAAAGATTTAATAGGAACCTAAAGGGCATCTTTTTCACACAACGAGCTGTCAGGGGAAGTAGCTGAGGCAGGCACTACAACAACATTTAATAGACATTTGGTCAGGTACCTGGATAGAAAAGGTTTAGAGAGATATGGGCCAAAGGCGGGCAGGTGGACTAGCGTATATGTGGGACATCTTGGTCGTTAGGCCGAAGGGCCTGTTTCCATGCTGTATGACTCTATGACTATAAAGGAAGCACAACAATCAATTTGCACATGGAAGCTCCCGTGGTAAATAAGGTGACAATAGTCAGATCGTTTATTTTTTAATAAGGTGAAGAATAAAAATCAGCAAGGATAAATAATGCCTCAGGATCTTTCACCTCTATCTGAGAAAAGACTGGGGATGGTATCTTCAACAGTGCAGCAAACCGTCTGTACCCCACTGTAAACCAGCTTCAGTTTTTGTGCTCAAGTCTGCAGATGCAATGTTGATGCAGTCTGAGCCTTAACAATTATAATCCTAAAATACAGGCAGTAGTTTAAAAAAACATAGATCCCCCCAAAAAAGTAGAAAATGGATTAAACTAGATCTTTAAATGTAGTACACAGTTGTTAACACATTGACCCAGATTCTGTTGTTAATAGTGACAGCTTCGAAGAGCATTGAGATTTTATGGAGAAGTCCCAAACTAACTCAGCTACAGAGAGTACTGGCTGGGCATAATGCTCTGGGGCTGCTCCCTAAAGGGCTTGTCCCACTGTACGAGGTAATTCAAGAGTTCTCCCGAGTTTCCCCTGATTCGAACTCAGAGAATTACAGTAATAGCCGCTCGTAGGTACACGGGGCTCTCGTGGACATTTTTCAACATGTTGAAAAAACTTCACGAGCTTACCGCGTGTCCCGAGTACCTGCCGTTAGCGTTACGAGCTGCTAAGAGGCGTCCCGAGCTCCAACGTACCCGCTACGTACAATCTACGTACTTACCACGAGTTTGATTTTTTTTTAAACTCGGGAGAGCTCTTGGGTAAACTCGTATAGTGGGACAGGCCCTTTACTCAATGGTTAACATAGAACATTACATGTCAGCAACAGGTCCTTTGGGCCACGATGTCCGTGCCGAAAATGATGCCAAATTAAACCAATCACCTCTGCCTGCAAGTAATCCATATCCCTCCATTCCCTGCATATCTGTGTGCCTACCTACAAGCCTCTTAAATGCCACTATTACATCTGCCTCCACCACCACCCCTGCCAGCGCGTTCCAGGCACCCAGCACACTCAGTGAGAAATAAAACTTTCCCTGCACATCTCCTTTAATTAAGCTTTTCCCCTCTGGACTTCAACCTGTGCCCTCTATACATTGACATTGTGATTCTGGGAAAAGGTTCTGACAATCAACCATATCTATGCCTCTCATATACTTCTAACTAGTCTCACCTCAACCACTGACACTCAAAACCCTCTGAACCTCCCCGTCTCTCTCCACAGTGTCCAGCCTCATCGTGCTGAGATTCCTAAACACTTGGGAAATCTGGCTCACTGTCCCTTCAACAGGTTCGACCTGGGGCACGATCTTTGACTCAATTGACCCCATTAAGACTTGCTGGGAAGAAAGCAAAGAAGAAAGTTTCTTTAAAAAAAAAATTCGGTTGAAAGAGTAATTCCGCCAATTATTCAATATAAACTCATTTTATATTTTAAAATATTTATTTAAAAACATATTTAGCTGGAATCAAGTGGAGACCTTGCAAGAACTCATGCCATACAGCTGGAGTCTGCTGCACTTTGTGGCACTGATGCAGACCCACTGTATCCACACTAAATACAAGCATGAGGGTGTGGTGAATTATAAGGTCGCAAGTGATAGGAGAAGAATTAGGCCATTCGGCCCATCAAGTCTACTCCGACATTTAATCATGGCTGATCTATCCCTCCCTCCTAAACCCATTCTCCGGCCTTCTCCCCATAACCTCTGAAACGTGTACTAATCCATAAACTTAGTGTGGGGCAGGGTACCTGGGCTAGCAGGAGTTGCACCCTGAATCTGTGCTCTACTTTCCCTTAATATTTCTATGCACATCTCACAGCTGCACATTGATAATGTTCTTGCTTGCAATTTGGCAATCTAATACATTTTGGTTTGACTTTAATGATAAAATGTCAGTTCAGTTCAGTTTGCTTTTGTTGCGTGCTATCCAGCCAGTGGAAAGACAATACATGATTACATTCGAGCCATTTCCAGAGTATACGTACATGATAAGGGAATAACGCTTAGTGCAAGGTAAAGGCAGTAAAGTCCGATCAAGGATAGTCCGAGGGTCACCAAGGAGGTAGATAGTAGTTCAGCGCTGCTCTTTGGTTGTGGTAGGACGATTCAGTTGCCTGATAACAGCTGGGAAGAGCTAGCTGCAAGCAAGTCACAAGCTAATAGGAGCTGCAGATGGCTTCACCATTCAATATCCTAGTTGTGTACTTTAAATGCACTCTCTCGTTTCCCACAGTAAACAGAAATTTATAGATATTACCTTTAAATGTGGCCTGTGACCTCATATCCCCAGCATGGTGGGGTAGAGAAGATGGATGATCTTACTTCCTTCATGAACATATCTGACCTTTAAACTTTACTTTTAGACTTTAGAAATACTGCATGGAAACACGAAATTCGCGCCAACCCACAATCACCCAATACAATAGTTCTATCCTACACACTCGGGACAATTTAAATTTTACAGAAGCCAATTAACCTACAAACCTGCAAATCTTTGGAGTGTGGGAGGAAACCGGAGCACCCGGAGAAAACCCATGTGGTCACAAGGAGAACACACAAACTCCATACAGACAGCACAAGTAGTCAAGATTGAACCTGAGTCGCAGGCGCTGCAAGGCGGCAACTCTACCGCTGCGCCACCATGCCGCTCTATTGCAATATTTAAATTGGCCTGAAAATGCTACACGCCATCTTGTTGAAACTAACGCGCTGCCATTTCTCAATCAAACCTACGTTTCATTGCTCTTCTGTGTCAAGGCAAGTCAAGTCAAGTCGAGTTTCTTGTCATATGCACAAATAGGGTAATGCACGGGTACCATTAGAATCTTGCTTGAGGCACATACTCAGATAAATGAACAAAAACATAAATTATCCATACATTGCACATAAATTCTTCAAGTCAGTGAAAAGAAAAAACAGGCATTGGTGCAAACCGCAATTGGGAAATGAGTCCATGGTGGTGCAAGACTTGGTCTGTAGTGTTCCACCATTGTTCAGGCCAGAACTTGGTGCAGGAGACAACATCTGTCCTTTGCCAAATGTTGCCTCCTGCACATGTGAAAAACGTGAAACATCACAGTCATAACTTTAAAGGGAGATCATATTTTTCCCCAGGGCTCAATTTTCCTTGCATGTAAACAAAGAAGAAAATTATCCCAACTGTCTGATTTTTTTTTTCTGATGTTTTCTTAAAACACAGTAGCGCATTGGCAGAGTTGCTGCCTTACAGCACCAGAGACCAGGGTTCGATCCTCACTACAGGTGCCGTCTGTAGGGAGTTTGTACCTTCTCCCTGTGACTGTGTGGGTTTTCCCTGGGTGCACCGGTTTCCTCCCACACTCTAACACGGGATTGTAGTTTCATTGGCTTTGGTAAAATTGTAGGTTGTCCCTTGTGTGTAGAATAGTGGTCGGCGTGGACTCGGTGGGCCGAAGGGCCTGTTTCCGCGCTGCATCTCTAAAGACTTAAGTCTAAAGTAAAGTCTAAAAAATTACATTATGCTATATTGACTTGTTTTCAGAAATTTAACTTGCTCAGACTCGTATTCACTCAATTGCTGTTGCTGTCTTCAAAAGAAAGAGAAAAAAAATATTAAATTTCCAAGTGTCTTTCCCAACCTCAGGATATGTCAAAGTGCTGACACCCAGTGACCTGGGATGTATTAATGAACTGACCTAATTATAAAAGACTAACATGTTGCAGCCAATTTGCACAATTATGTTGTTGTTGTTATGTTCAGGATAAGTATTGGTCTGGGCATGAATTGGTTCAATGTGAAGAAATGGGAAGTACGTTTAGAAATAGAAAAAAGGAACTGCAGATGCTGACTAATTCACAAAAGGGCACAATGTGATGGAGTACCACAGCAGGTCAGGCAACATATCTGGAGAACATGGATAGGTGATAAGTGATAGGAGAGAATTAGGCCATTCGGCCCATCAAGTATACTCTGCCATTCAATCATGGCTGATCTATCTTTCCCTCTCAACCCCATTCTCCTGCCTTCTCCCCATGACCCTTGACACCCATACTAATCATGTTTTGGGTTGGGATTCTTCTTCAGACTTCAGGTGTGTAAACGTCAGCTATGTTTACCCTGGTTAACAGGAGATATGTCTGAGATGACATCAACCAAAAACCAATTTCTATTACTCCACTCAAACCAATTGCTTTTACTCAAACTAAAATGTCCAATAGCTTTCGGCTCGACAGGAGTTTTAAAAATATATGTTTTATATTACTTTACCATTTCAGAACTCTTCACCCTCTGATTTTGCAGGGGAGGAGAGTATTATTGGGTCCTTAACTATACTTCATATGCAAGTTGCACTTTATGCATTGCAGGCATTTGTTATCTGGAAAATCAACATAACTTTGCCCAGAGTGATCTCTATATCAAAGCCCCTCACTGAAGGATTGCTACTGCAAGTGACTCTGTTGGATTTTCTAACCTTTCACTCCTAGATAGGAGGTGCTATTAGCCAGCGATGGTCCTTGGCAGACTCAAGCTCCTGAAGAAAAGACCGTGGATTGCAATCCCGCACGATGGACTTGAATATAAAAAATACAGTGAGCTAGGCTGTCAAAGTATACTGTGGGATATCAGTCAGCTACAGAAATATAGTCATAGAGTCATCGAGTCATACAGCTGGGAAACAGGCCCTTCGGCCCAACTTGCCCATGCCGACCAAGATGCCTCATCTACGCAAGTCCCACCTTCTTGCATATGGCCCATATCCCTCCAAACCTTTCCTAACCATGTACCTGTCCAAATGTCTTTTAAACATTGGTATAGTATGGAGAAGTAGGTGGAGAAAGAGGCAGAGAAATGGCAGATGGAGTTTAATCCCAGCAAGCGTGAGGTGTTGCACTTAAGGAGGTCAAATGTAGGGGAAAGGTGGACAGTTAATGGGAAGATCCTGAACAGCATTGATGTTCAAAGGGATCTTGGGGTCCAAGTCCATAGCTCTCTGAAAGCGACAATACATGTAGAAGAAGGGTCTACTGTCTGAAGAAGGGTCTCGACCCGAAACGTCGCATATTCCTTCACTCCATAGATGCTGCCTCACCCGCTGAGTTTCTCCAGCTTTTTTGTCTACCTTCGATTTTTCCAGCATCTGCAGTTCTTTCTTATACATGTAGATTGAATGATAAAGAAAGCACTTGGTATGCCTGCCTTCAATCAGACAGGGCATCGAGTCTAAAGGTCTTGTTGCAGCTTTATAGGACTTGGATTATTCTGCATTTGGAGTACTGCATGCAGTTCTGATCCCCCATGGCAGGAAGTGTATGGAGGCTTTGGAGAAGAAGTTTGCCAGAACTGGTTACAAAGAGAGGTTGGACAAACTCGGATTATTTTCACTGGAACATTGGAAGCGGAGGGGAGTCCTGATAGAAATATATACAGTAGTTCTATGTTTACAGATCAGAACTGCTATGTGCCCCCCCCCCCCCCCCAGTTCCATCCGCACCACAGTTAACAAGCTCTCTGAATTCACTGGCTTGCTGTCCATAACCTGGTCCGTCATTTCAATGCAAGCTGAAACACTGCAGATTTTGGAAACCTGAAATAAAGCACATTGCAAGAAACACTTAACAGATCAGGCAGCATCTGTGGAGAGAGAAACCGAATGAATGTTTCAGGTTAGTGCCCACATCTATATATATATTGGTTCAATCGGCTAATTCAGGCCAGTAAACATCAGTTGTGCCATGAAGTGTTTACACATCAACGGTGGATTAAAAAAAAAAAGATTGAATGCATTAACTTCCACAATGGGTTTTAATTCAGAATGTCAACAACAATGTTAACAATGACTATCCCAACATTTAAGAAAGTTAGCTGGGTGCATGGATAGGACAAGTTTGGAGGGATATGGACCAAATGCGGGCAGGTGGGACTAGTGTATCTGGGACATGTTGGCCGGTGTGGGCAAGTTAGGCCGAAGGGCCTGTTTCCACACTGTATCATTCTATGACTCTATAACTACCTGGCATAAATCTTGTTGTAGTTAAATATCCGAAGTGGAGTTTATTTTAGTTTGGAGATACAGCATGGAAACAGGCCGTTTGGCCTGAGTCCGTACCAACCAGCGATCACCTGTACACTTGTTCTAACAATGTCTGTGCTGAACACGCTGGTCGGCACGGCACGGCATGGTGGGCCAAAGGGCCTGTTTCCGCGCTGTCTCTCTAAACTAGACTGAACTAAAGATAGACACAAAATGCTGGAGTAATTTTGTCAACAAAATAGAGAGAGTACAGAGGAGATTTACTAGAATGTTGCCTGGGTTTCAGCAACTAAGTTACAGAGAAAGGTTGAACAAGTTAGGTCTTTATTCTTTGGAGCGCAGAAGGTTAAGAGGGGACTTGATAGAGGTCTTTAAAATTATGAGCGGGTTAGACAGAGTGGACGTGGATAAGCTTTTCCCATTGAGAGTAGGGAAGATTCAAACAAGGGGACATGACTTGAGAATTATGGGACAGAAGTTTAGGGGGAACATTAGGGGGAACTTCTTTACTCAGAGAGTGGTGGCTGTGTGGAATGAGCTTCCAGTGGAAGTGGTGGAGGCAGGTTCGATGTTATCCTTTAAAAATAGATTGGATGGGTATATGGACGGGAAAGGAATGGAGGGTTATGGTCTGAGTGCAGGTAGATGGGACTAGGGGGAAGTATTTATTTTTAATTTAAAAAAAAAAAAAAAAAAATTTAAATGTTCGGCACGGACTTGAAGGGCCGAGATGGCCTGTTTCCGTGCTGTTATGGTTATATGGTTATATGGTTATATATGGTAATTCAGCGGGACAGGCAGCATTTCTGGAGAGAATTTCGGGTCGAGACCCTTCTTCAGACTGACCCCGTAACATCACCCATTCCTTCTCTGCAGAGATGCTGCCTGTCCCGCTGAGTTACTCCAGCATTTTGTGTCTATCTGTGGTTTAAACCAGCATCTGCAGTTCCTTCCCAAACAAAACTAAATATTTCAAAGGCATCTTGCTTTCAGTGCAAGGCCACAAGAGGGCACCATCTCATGCAAGCTGGTGGGGACTGCCGATTCTTTCAGCTTCAATGCTGAAAGCAGCAACATCACAAACTCTATCACAAATAAAAAGTGACAGCAAAAGTGACCTTCCAGTTCTCTCGTTTTAATTAGTGAGAACCTTTCTTGTAAAATCTCCTGTTTATTTTTTGCATAAGGAAATCCAAACTGGTTATTATTGTAGGAATGAACTATAGATGCTGGTTTGAACCGAAGGTAGACACAAAATGCTGGTGTAAATGCTGGAGAAAAGGAATGGGTGACATTTCTGGTCGAGAGGGGTCTCATCCCAAAACATCACCCATTCCTTCTCTCGAGAGATGATGCCTGTCCCGCTGAGTTACTCCAGCATTTTGTGTCTCTCTCTGGATATTACTTCCTATCCCCAATGCCTAGTTGTTCTCGGAAACATCACCATTGCCCACTTTTTTCCCTAGCGGTCGGGCACTCTAGTTGTGTGAGCTGGCCATGTCGTTGCCAGGTAATAAACATGCCAGCATTGGCATTCTTAAATGTCGGTTATCTGACTTTTGTTGAAATTGCTCAGTTATCCAGAGTATGAGAGGCATCTGCTCTCTCCCATTATGACATGATCTTTGCATGCTATGCTCACAGTTAATTTAATCAGTGTGGTCTCAAATAGGGCTATTTAATGCTATGAATCAACAGCTTCGCTGGAAGCACAGACGTCAATCCTTACTCTAATTCCCACAGCACAGCAACGATTGTGTGCCCTAACCTCTCTCCGTGAGTTTTACTTTTTTCAGAATTAATATTACAACCTGCTAGAAACGAGGATGAGTTTCACCCCAGTCAATCCCTCTTCTCACCTCTCCCATCAGGCAAGAGGTACACAAGTGTGCAAACGCTCACCTCCAGATTCAGAGACAGTTTCTTCCCAGCTGTTATCAGGCAACCGAACCATCCTACTGACGAGAGAGCGGTCCTGAGCTACTGTCTACCTCATTGAAGACCCTCGGACTATCTTTAATCGGACTTTACTGGACTTCTTGTACACTGTGGACGAGTCAATTGTAATCATGTATAGTCTTTCCACTGACTGGTTAGCACGCAACAAAAAGCTTTTTCACTATACCTCGGTACATGTGACAATAAACTAAACTAATCTAAACTAAACTAAGCTAAACTAAACTAAACATGCAGCCGTTTGGGAAGCATTAGCAGAGAAAACAATATTTTTCATTCAGGAGCTACTTCTGATTTTGTCCAACAGCAGATCATCTCAAATTTCTTGCTGTTAGAATGAATAGTTTTCCCCCTGAGCTTTTTATTGCTTATCTGCCAAAATTAGAAATTGCAGATAGTTGTAGATGTTACCGAATCCTTTGCACGGACTCCCCACCATTGACTCCATCTACACTACACGCTGCCTTGCAACAGCAGCCAACATAAATAATCCAGGAACCTTTTCCACCCCGATCATTCCTTCTTCTCCCCGCTCCCATCAGGCAGAAGAAACGAAAGCATGAACGCGTGTACCACCAGACCTGGGAACAGCTTCTTCCCTTCTGTAATCAGACTTCTGAACAGTCCTTCCATAAGCTTGGGTACAGTCTCGATCTTCCAACCTACCTCATTGCAGACATTGGACTTTTTCACTGGAACTGTTACACGAAAATGCTGCAAAACAATATTCTATGCATTTTTCTCTTCACTCTACCTGTTGCACGGGTATTTGCCTTGATCATATTCATACATGGTATGACCTGATTTGATTGAATTGCGTACAATCACAGGCTTTCAAACTAAACCTAAAGATGCTGCCTGACCTGCTGAGAATGGTTCCAGCGTTTCTGGTTCTGTTCATGGTTTCCAACAGCTGCGGTATTTTCATGAAACATTTTGAGGTTGCGATAGACTTTGTGAAGATTTGTGGTTAAGCTGTTATCATTGGCTGGCTCATCATGTAAAGGTTTAGTGTCTTCAGAGTTCATTGCGTTCGAGGTTGAACTGAATGCCCTCTACAATATGTTTGTCATGCTGTGGTTGGCAAGGCAATCTGTCACAGCATACACTCATGAAAGGGTAGATATGAGCAGGTTTTTTTTTTCTTTTCTGGGGCAAATTCTGTGCTGGTCTGGTTATCAAACCACAGGAAGGAAATGAAACATTAGGAATTGTGCAGAGGAGGTTTCCGAGCACATTGCCTTGGCTGGAACATTATAATTCTGATCAAAGGTGATCAACCTGAAACGTTAACTATTTCAATAGACAATAGACAATAGGTGCAGGAGTGGGCCATTCGGCCCTTCGAGCCAGCACCGCCATTCAATGTGATCATGGCTGATCATCCTCAATCAGTACCCCGTTCCTGCCTTCTCCCCATATCCCCTGACTCTGCTATCTTTAAGAGCCCTATCTAGCTCCCCCTTGAAAGTATCCAGAGAATCGGCCTCCACCGTCCTCTGAGGCAGAGAATTCCACAGACTCACAAATCTCCGTGAGAAAAAGTGTTTCCTCGTCTCCGTTCTAAATGGCTTACCCCTTATTCTTAAACTGTGGCCCCTGGTTCTGGACTCCCCCAACATTGGGAACATGTTTCCTGCCTCTAGCGTGTCCAAGCCCTTAACAATCTTATATGTTTCAATGAGATCCCTTCTCAACCTTCTAAACTCCAGAGTGTACAAGCCCAGCCGCTCCATTCTCTCCGCATATGACAGTCCCGCCATCCTGGGAATTAACCTTGTAAACCTACGCTGCACTCCCTCAATAGCAAGAATGTACTTCCTCAAATTAGGGGACCAAAATTGCACACAATACTCCTGGTGTGGTCTCACTAGGGCTCTGCACAACTGCAGAAGGACCTCTTTGCTCCTATACTCGACTCCTCTTGTTATAAAGGCCATCATGCCATTCGCTTTCTTCACTGCCTGTTGTACCTGCATGTTTACTTTCATAGACTGATGAACAAGGACCCCCAGATCCCATTGTACTTCCCCTTTTCCCAACTTGACGCCATTTAGATAGTAATCTGCCTTCCTGTTTTTGCTACCAAAGTGGATAACTTTCATTCTTCCCAGATGCTGCCTGACCTTCTGGATATCTCTTCGATTTTATGTTTTTGGCTTTCTGATTTCTGTTTTCAAGAGTATAGTACCGGAGTTTAGGCGATAAAAATAAAAATAAAAGGCGGAGTAGTATAGATTTGATACAACACTGAGGGTGGCATGGTGGTGCAGCGGTAGAGTTGCTGACTTACAGCGCCAGAGACCCAGGTTCGATCCTGACTACGGGTGCTGTCTGTACGTAGTTTATACGTTCTCCCAGTGACCACGTAGGTTTTCTCCGAGTTCTTCGGTTTCCTACCACACTCCAAAAACGTACAGTAATCTAGGTAAATTGGCTTGGTGTAAGTGTAAATTGTCCCAAATATGTGTAGGATATAGTTAATATGCGGGGGTCGCTTGTCAGCACGCACGCAGCGGGGCGAAGGGCCTGTTTCCGCGTTGTATCTCTAAACTAAACTAAACTATTAGTGAACCTGTTGCATTTTAATTGGTATTGACCTGGTATTTTGTGTTTATTCTTAATGATGTTGGCTTTTCAAATTCCAGTTTTTCTTAATCATTTGAATTTTAATTCCTCAGATGCGTAGATGGAATTTGAATTCCTGTCTCTAGAATGCTAACTACTCTAACAATGCCATTTAGGCATGGCAGACCACACCTCACCCACGCAACTCCTCGACAAACCTTGGCAGCTGACAAAGCCCCAACCCCATGTTTTAAATAATTCTTCTTAGGCCCCCTTTGGTCAAGGCTGACCATGGGTGTCTCCAGGGTGCTATTCCCTATATGGAGGACGCCTGTGTGTGACTTTGTTTAACGTGGGGAGACTGGTGGACAGCCAGCAGATTTAGAGATAACAGCTTGAAAACAAGACCTTTGGCCCACCGAGTCCATGCCAACCATTCATCTAAAGAAGGGTCTCGACCTGAAACGTCACCCATTCCTTCTCTCCAGAGATGCTGCCTGTCCCGCTGAGTTACTACAGCTTTTTGTGTCTACCAACCATTGATCACCTGTTCACGTTAGTTCTATGTTATTCGGCTTTCTCATCCATTCCCTACACACGAGGAGCAATTTGTAGTGGACAATGAACCTGCAAACCCACACAGCTTTGGGCAGGGAATGGGGGGGAAACCAGAGCATCTGGAGAGAGGGTGCAAACTCCACACAGAAGGCATCCGAGGTCAAGATCCAACCTGGGTCTCTGGCGTTGTGAGTCAGCAGCGCCACCAGTCGCTCCACAGTGCCACCTACTTTTCCTTTCATTTTGAGCTTAGCTTCTCCCACTGTTTTATTTGCCATGTTTTGTAAATCTTGCAAGGTCTAGAGGAGGATTTTGCACATGTCCGAAGGCATTATGGTGAAGTGAGTGGTCTATTAATAGAAAGGAGCTCTGTGTGTAAGGTTGACGTTCTATCCTACAATACTCAAATGTATTTATTGACATCTAAATCATTTGATAAAATGAAATCTCATGCAACTTTTTTTGATAAATTATTTATTTTGCTAATTCACTATTCCTATCTAACTATTTTAAAAGAACATATTGGACAATGTCCAATCCTAGTGACCTACATGTGATACTAGAAAGATAATAGAAAAATCCTGTATAAAATAATGCCCTCAATTAATATTTTTATCAGATCAATGTGTCAAAAATTACTCAGAGGAATATCATACAAAATGTCAGGTGCGACCTCCATCAGATAGAGTAGGTTACAAAACATTACCATAAAACTACAATAAAATTACCATGGCAGCAAATCTGCGGTTGAATGGAAAGAAAGGCAATAACTAAGTGCTAATTTTAATATTTATCGGTAAGATATAATATCCATTTACTATCTCCGTTAGAGTAGGCTTCTGAGATCCTCATTCTTTCTTTCAGTTTATCAATTTTTATGTACACCATCATCATCATCGGCGGTCACTCGAAACGAGTATGACTGTCCT
Organism: Malacoraja senta; assembly: GCA_038087875.1. Taxonomy (NCBI): domain Eukaryota; kingdom Metazoa; phylum Chordata; class Chondrichthyes; order Rajiformes; family Rajidae; genus Malacoraja; species Malacoraja senta. The sequence continues at coordinate 11,452,871 of CM075986.1, forward strand.
CTCATGGAGGACGCCTGTGCGTGACTTTGTTTAACATGGGGAGACTGGTGCACAGACAGCCACCTTGACAGATCTGGGTCAGGATCCAGTGGCATGGAATCCAAGACGACCGGAGACCCTTTTCTGCTGCAGCCTTCATCCGCCTTCCCAGTCATTGCGACGCTCCACCAAAGTCAGCCATCCTCCTCCTCCTGTTCCACCGTTGAGGCCTTGGTTGGATTGCTCTTTGTCAGAGACCTTCCCCCTCAACCTTACCGCCATGGGTGGCCCTATCAGGAGCATAGCTCCAGACGGCATCGCTCTCAGGATCTCAGGACCGCACAAGCTTCTCCACCACGACAAGGTGAAGATACACCATAACCACATTTTTTATTTTTTTATTTTTTTTTATTTTTATTTATTAGAAGTACATTACATTACAACCAATTACATTAGTACTCATCACGTATATCTTATTACAATTAATGTACTCCGTCATTTTTTACACTGATAAAAAGGAAAGGTTGAGATTAAGAAAAAAGAGAAAGTGAAGGAAAATAGTGAAGGTGTAAAAACGTGACAACAAGAAAGAACAGAGACCCTGTAGAAAAGAAATTAAAAAGAAAGGATTAAGAGATAGACCCTAAAGAAGAAAAAAAAGAGAAAGAGGAAAAAAGAGAAAAACAAATACTTTGTTATAAGCATCACGCAAATGGGATATACCAACTCTCCAGCTTTCATCCCCCTTTACCTGATCTCAGTTTTTTTTAAAGTACTTTTGCACCCTATACTTGTAATAATTCTATAAATGCAAACCACGTCAGGTGGAAGTGATCTGGTTTACCTGCCAGGAGGAGTCTTATCTCTTCTAGGTGTAATGTTTCAAACATATTTGAAATCAACATGTTTATAGTTGGTATTGGAGCGTTTTTCCAGAATTTTAGGATTAACTTTTTTCCAGTTATTAACCCGTAATCTATTAATTTCTTTTAAAACACATTTAGTTCAGGACTATCTTCCGTTGTTCCGAAGATAATCCATTCTGCTTTTGGTATCAGTTTTATTTTAAATAATTTTGTAAAGATTTCAAAAATTTCAATCCAAAATTTTTGAATTTTTGTACAAAAAACAAATGAGTGCGCTATAGTAGCTTCTTGAGATTGACATTTATCACAAATGGATGATACATTGGGGAACATTTTATTAATTTTAGTTTTTGAATAATATAATCGATGTAAAATTTTAAATTGTATTAAAGTGTGTCTTACATTAATCGAACATTTATGCACGTTTAATAAATGTTCATTCCACCTTTCCTTTGAGATTTTAATAGCTAATTCTTGTTCCCAGTCTCTTCTAATACCTTCCGTAGATGGTATTTCTACATTTAAGATAATATTATACAAATATGATATTAAGTTTGCTGATTCAGCTTTTATCTGCATTGCTTCATCCAATACATCTGCTGGGATATTATAATGATCTTTTGTATATTTTTTCAAATAGTCACATATTTGAAAATATTTAAAATATTGATTATTTCCCAGTTTATATTTTATTTGTAATTGTTGGAATGATAGTAATTTTCCAGTTTCATACAAGTCACCGAACGTTTTAATTCCTAGTCTATCCCATTGTGTAAAAGATTTGTCTGTAATAGAGGGATTAAATGAAGGGTTATTAACTATTGGAGATAAAAGCGATAGATTTCTTAATTTTTAATTTTGTTTTATTTGTTTCCAAGTTCTGATTGTACTATGTATAATTGGGTTTTTGTTATAATTTATGTTATTCAGTTTCATTGGTGAGAGGAAGATCGCTCCAATATTACCAGAGGAGCAGTCCTCTCTCTCCATTACAATCCAGTCCACTTGCTGGGCAGAGTTGTCCATCAGTTGGATCATATTTTTAATATTTGCTGACCAATAATAATACATGAAGTTAGGGAGTGCTAAGCCCCCTAATACTTTAGCTTTGTTCAAGTGTGTTCTTTGTATTCTATGGGATTTATAATCCCATATAAAATTAATAATGTCTGAGTCCAATTAAAAAAAAAACTTCTTTGGTAGGTATATAGGAATCTATTGAAATAGGTATACAATTTGTGGTAAGACGATCATTTTTATTGCATTTATTCGGCCTATAAAAGACATCGGAAGCGTTTTCCAAAAATTAATTAATGTATTAAATTTATTAAGTAGAGGATCATAATTTGCTTTACACATGCCTTGATATGTTCTGGTGATTTCAATACCCAAGTATTTAAATTTTTCTGTAGCTATTTTAAAAGGGAATTTTAAAAGATGTGTTGAGTCTTTCGGTTTTATTGACATAATTTCACTTTTATTCCAATTTATTCTGTATCCAGAAAAGGATCCAAAGTCCTCAATTAGATTTAGTATGTTTGGTATAGTAATTTGAGGTTTTGTAATGTACAATAATATATCATCCGCGTATAAAGATATTTTATTATTTGAGTATTTAGTATTATACCCATGGATATCTGGATGTGTTCTAATTTTTTCTGCTAAAGGTTCAATTATGAGAGCAAACAACTGTGGTGATAATGAGCATCCTTGTCTGTTTCCCCTTGATAGTTGAAATTTCGAGGATAATATGTTATTAGTTAGTATTCTAGCTGTAGGTTTAATATATAATAATTTAATCCATAAAATAAAATTCTCTCCCAGTTGGAATTTTTCTAATACTTTATCCATATAATTCCATTCTACTTGGTCAAATGCTTTTTCAGCGTCCAGCGAAATAATTGATAATTCTTGTTCTTCAATTTTGTGTGAGTGCATTATATTGAGTAGACGTCTGATATTATTAGATGAATATCTCTTAGGGATAAACCCCGTCTGATCTGGGTTTATTAATTTACTAATATATTTACTTAATCTTCTAGCTAATGTTTTCGCTAATATTTTTTGATCTGTATTTAACAATGCTATAGCTCTATATGAACCCGGTTCTTCTATATCTTTGTCTTTTTAAAGTATTAGTGCGATCGTTGATTCAGCTAATGTATCAGGTAATATTTGTTTTTTAAAAGCATATTGATACATTTTTTGTTACCGTGGTATAATTTTGTCATAAAAGCTTTTATAAAATTCATTAGTAAATCCATCAGGACCTGGAGTTTTTCCATTCTTTAATGAATTTATTGTGTCTACTAATTCCTTGATTGAAATTTGTGCACCCAATCACCATAACCACATCTGTTAACCTTGGTTCCGTAATGCTAAATATCAACTTGTCGTCTGTAATTGTCGGTGGGGAAATGTCCTTTTATGCAGTTCACTTACCAGTGAAGATTGGACTTTTTTCCCCCATCTTTTGCATCAGTTAAAGGCTGCAACCTGTGTAGGAAGGAACTGCAGATGCTGGTTTATACCAAAGATAGACACAAAATGCTGGAGTAATGCAGTGGGTCAGACTGCATCACTGGAGAAAAGGAGCAGGTGACATTTCAGTTTGAAACACTTCTTCAGGCTCAGAAGGCTGTAACTTACTATTTCCAATCTAAGTGTCTACTAACGAACATTTGAAATATTTATCATTAAAACAATAGACAATAGACAATAGGTGCAGGAGTAGGCCATTCGACCCTTCGATCCAGCATCGCCATTCAATGTGATCATGGCTGATCATCACCAATCAGTGCCCCGTTCCTGCCTTCTCCCTGACTCCGCTATCTTTAAGAGCCCTATCTAGCTCTTTCTTGAAAGTAATCACAGAACCGGCCTCCACCTGAGGCAGAGAATTCCACAGACTCACAACTCTCTGTGAGAAAAAGTATTTCCTCGTCTCTGTTCTAAATGGCTTACCCCTTATTCTTAAACTGTGACCCATGGTTCTGGACTCCCCCAACATCGGGAACATGTTTCCTGCCTCTAGCGTGTCCAAACCCTAAACAATCTTATATGTTTCAATAAGATATCCTCTCATCCTTCTAAACTCCAGAGTGTACAAGCCCAGCCATTCTCTCAGCATATGACACTCGCCATCCTGGGAATTAACCTTGTAAACCTACGCTGCACTCCCTCAATAGCAAGAATGTACTTCCTCAAATTAGGGGACCAAAACGGCACACAATACTCCAGGTGTGGTCTCACTAGGGCTCTGCACAACTGCAGAAGGACGTCTTTGCTCCTATACACGTTTCCTCTTGTTATAAAGGCCAACATGCCATTCGCTTTCTTCACTGCCTGCTCTACCTGCATGCTTACATTCATAGACTGATGAACGACTCCCAGATCCCGTTGTACTTCCTCTTTTCCCAACTTGACACCATTTAGATGGTAATCTGCCTTCCTGTTTTTGATACCAAAATGGATAACCTCACATTTATCCACATTAAACTTCATCAGCCATGCATCTGCCCACCCCCCAACCTGTTCAAGTCACCCTGCATTCTCATAGCATCCTCCTCACAGTTCACACTGCCACCAAGTTTTGTGTCATCTGCAAATTTGCTAATGTAACTTTGAATCCCTTCATCCAAATCATTGATGTATATTGTAAATAGCTGCGGTCCCAGTACCGAGCCTTGCGGTACCCCACTAGTCACTGCCTGCCATTCTGAAAGAGTCCCGTTAATCCGTACTCTTTGTTTCCTGTCTGCCAACCAATTTTCTATCCATGTCAGCACTCCATCCCCAATACCATGTGCCCTAATTTTGCCCACTAATCTCCTATGTGGGACCTTATCAAATGCTTTCTGAAAGTCCAGGTACACTACATCCACTGGCTCTCCCTTGTCCATTTTCCTAGTTACATCCTCAAAAAATTCCAGAAGATTAGTCAAGCATGATTTCCCCTTCGTAAATCGATGCTGATTCGGACTGATCCTGTTACTGCTATCCAAATGTGCGGCTATTTCATCTTTTATAATTGACTCCAGCATCTTCCCCACCACCGATGTCAGGCTCACTGGTCTATAATTCCCTGTTTTCTCTCTCCCGCCTTTCTTAAAAAGTGGGATAACATTAGCTACCCCCCAATCCACAGGAACTAATCCTGAGTCTATAGAACATTGGAAAATTATCACCAATGCATCCACGATTTCTAGAGCCACTTCCTTAAGTACCCTGGGATGCAGACCATCAGGCCCTGGGGATTTATCAGCCTTCAGTCCCATCAGTCTACCCAACACCATTTCCTGCCTAATGTGGATTTCCTTCAGTTCCTCCGTCACCCCAGATCCCTCCGTCATCCCAGATCCCACCCAAAACAAACAGGACAGAGTATTTACCGTGTAAGTTCAGAGATATGTCTCTTATGATTGATTGAAGGAAGTGGCTTGGAACAAGATCTTCAGCCCACTGAGTCCACGATAACCATCGATCACCCACTCATACTAAAGATAGACACAAAAAGCTGGATAACTCAGTGGGTCAGACAACATCTCTGGAGAAAAGGAATAGGCTCTATAATCATCGTCTATATCTCTCGTTTCCCTTTTCCCTGACTCTCAGTCTGAAGAAGAGTCTCGACCCAAAACGTCTCCTATTCCTTCTCTCCAGAGGTGCTGCCTGTCCCGCTGAGTTACTCCAGCTTTTTGTGTCTTGCTTTGGTTTAAACCAGCATCTGCAGTTTCTTCCTACACCCACACATACTAGTTCTATGTTATCATACTAGGGGTAATTTACTGAGGCCAATTAATCTACAAACTGCACGTCTTTGGGATGTGAGAGGAAACTGGAGTAGCCGAAGAAAAACGGTCACAGTGTGAACGTGCAAACTCCACACAGATAGCACCTGAGGTCAGGCTCGAACCCATGTCTCTGGCGCAGTGTGGCAGCAGCTCGACCAGGAATAACTTTTCAGAAAACTTTATAGCTGAGAAAAACTTATTCAAAAACTATTCAGGTGCTTCATCCTGCAGGTCAGGTTTGCTGGATTTGGCAGAGATATCAGCTTGTATTTATCTAGCATCTTTTTTTCCCTTCAAAAGGTTTCAAAGCAGTTCACATATAATGAATTGTGAAATATGATCGCAGTTGCACCCTATTATGGGAAAGATTAACATCTGACTAAAGCCAATTTGCCATCACAATACAGCTTTCCACTTAACAGGGAGGCGTGAATTCAATGTGGTAATCCAAGTTTAGGGTTCAAATGACATGCATAAACCAGCACTCATGAAGGGATCTAACGTTCATTAAACCTATTGCAAAGATTATACGCAATAGGAGGCACTATCAAGGGACAGCAGTAGTGTATCATCAGAAAAGGTCAATGAAAACCTAATAACTCGTAAAGACTTGTTCTGGAACTCCGTCTTGGACATGGCAACAGGCTCATGCATTTAAAGTGGAATTGGCATTGTTCCTTCCATTTACCTGAGAACCAGGGGGCCTAGGTTCAAGGTGAGGGGGAAAAGATTTAATAGGAACCTGAGAGGTAAATTTTCCACACAAAAGGTGGTGGGTGTATGGAACGAGCTGCCGGAGGAGGTAGTCGAGCCAGGTACTATCACAACTTTTAAGAAACATTTAGACAAGTACAAGGATAGGACAGGTTTAGAGGGATATGGGCCAAATGCAGGCAGGTGGGACTAGTGTAGATGGGTCGGTGTGGGTAAGTTGGGCCGAAGGGCCTGTTTCAACGCTGTATGACTATGACTGCCCATTCGTACCAGGCAACAGAATGATAACATGTGAACTTAAAATTCTTAAAGGATTGGACAGGCTAGATTCAGGAAAAATGTTCCCGATGTTGGGGGAGTCCAGAACCAAGGGTCACAGTTTAAGAATAAGGGGTAGGCCATTTAGGACTGAGATGAGGGAAAACAAAATTACCCAGAGTTGTGAATCCTTGGAATTCTCTACCACAGAAGGCAGTGGAGGTCAATTCACGGGATATTTTCAAGAGAGAGTTAGATTTAGCTCTTAGGGCTAAAGGAATCAGGGGATATGGGGAAAAAGCAGGAACGGGGTACTGATTTTGGATGATCAGCCATGATCATATTGAATGGTGGTGCTGGCTTGAAGGGCCGAATGGCCTACTTGTGCACCTATTTTGCTATGTTTCCGTGAACTGTGGACACCTGCAAATGAGACAATTAAGTGGCTGATTAAGTAAATGTACCACTTAATGTACCACCATTCTTACTGTGTGGATGGAGGGCAAAATATCATCAGAAAAAGGAGACCCACAAGCAGAGGGGAAGTTGCTGACTACTTTACAGAACTCCTCCCTTCATTCCACAAACGTGTCCCCAAGAATAACCCTGTCAATACCATTACTTCTCTATCACCCTCCTCGTCTGAACTTCCTGTCTCTGGGCTCTTGCACTGTTCCGATGAAATCCAATGTAAACTTAGGACCAACACCTTGTCTTCCAAGTAGCCTTCTGGACTCAATACAGAGTTCAATTACATTTTTTTCATTTCAGCCTACAGTGTTTATCTTCTGGTAATTTTAAGTCATTATTCTACTTCTTTTTCTACCTCCTGTTGCTATTCACAAAGTCCTTTACTGTCATCCTCCACACCAATTGTTATTGTCCTACCCACCTTTCAGTCTCAGGTCTCACCTTCCCCTTTCTAGTTTTGAATCTATTTTTCCAATTCTCTATAGGAATCCAAATGCTTGCTGTGTTTATGTCTCGACAGTGGCTGCCTGACCTCTGCATATTTCCAGTATTTTCTTTTTTTATAACTTCAGAAAAGTTTGGGAGAAGAAATTTGTGGACTTAATAAGAGATGATAAGGAATGAATAATGAGACTTGAAACAGACAGATTTCACACATATCATCGGTTTCACCCTGGAGCATTGAAAGAAACTGACAAGGAAATTCAAGATCTATTTGTTGCACTTATCCAAAGCTTCCTAGAATTGACAATTGTGCCCTTGGATCGGAAAATCGCTCATGCCTTTCCATTATTTAACACAGGAGAGAGTGAGAAATCTTCCTCGTGGGAACAATGGACTTGTTAGCTTAATATAAGTTATGGGAATGTTATTGAAATCTATCATCTGGGACTACACTTCAGTGTAAGTTAATGACTTAACAGCCAGAGTTCTGGGCCATGAGATGAGTTGGAATCTCACCACTGAAGCAGAAACATGCAAACACTGAAGAAAATAAAAAGCTCAACTTCTGATCTACTCTATATGTGTCGAAAGAGGGGTCCTGACCTGAAACGTCACCTATTCCTTTTCTCCAGAGATGCTGCCTGACCCACTGAGTTACTCCAGCACTTTGTGTCCATTTGTGCAAACCAGCATCTGCATTTCCTTGTTTCGACATAATAAGATGGTAGTTTTAGTACTTTTTTCATTAAAACGACTAGGTTGTGGTGGAAGCACATCTGCCTCACCACTGTACTTCTGGGGTGGAAACATCTCGTCTGGTCTTTATAGAACCATTGAACCATATGGGACCCACATTCATCAACCCTTAACTGAAGATGGGAGGCGAAATAAAGAGGAGTGCAGAAGAAAGGGAGAGGTATGTGGAGAAGATGATGAAGAGAGAAGAGGGGATTGTGCTTTCCATTATTCATGGGCTATTCGGAATGGACAATAAATGCTAATATTGCCAATGATGTCCATATGCTGTGAATGGATAAATAAAAAGCAAAAATGGACTGATTAGGGTCATAGATTCAGACAGCACGGAAACAGGTCCTTCGGCCCATGCTGACCAAGGTGTCCCATCCACACTCTCAGTCTCTCAACCTCTCAGTCTGAAGAAGGGTCTTGACCCGAAACATCAACTATTCCTTTTCTCCAGAGATGCTGCCTGACCCGCCGAGTAGTTACTAATTCTTGCTACACTGTACCACAACTCTTGAGATAAATGCAAGAGTACTATGTTTACATCTGAGTACTATGCGTACATGTCCGTTGTGCTGCTGCAAGTAAGAATTTCATTGTTCCGTTTCAGGACATAGGACAATAAAACACTCTTGAGTCTTGAAGTAGCATCAACCTCTGTACGCAGTATCCTTCACCCTCACCTAAACCCTTATCTCAGTCAACAGAAAGAGATTGCAGCCAATCCTTTTCAAATCTAGGCTGTCCTTAGAAATTTGTTCTCTTTCCATGTCCACTACATTCTGCAAGATGTAGTACTGGCCCTCATTAGTTGGGGCACTGAATGCTGAATTAAGAAAGCTATGCTCAAACTTTGTAAAACCTTAGCTAGATTGCTGCATGCAGTTCTGATCACCATATGATAGGAAGGGTATGAGTGCTGGAGAGGGTGCAGAGGAGATTCGTCTTTTTGCTTGGGATGGAACGGTTCAGTTATGAGGAGAGACTGACTGGACTAGATCTGTTTTCTCTGGAGGTTATGACAAAGGACAAAGGACATTTATTGTCACATACACCATTTCTGGCGTAGTGAAATTTGAGTTGCCAATTGCAGCACACCAATAAAAGTAAGACACCACATTAAAGAAGAATTTAACATAAAACATAAAAACATCCCCCCACAATGGTTCCCACTGTGAGGGAAGGCAACAAAGTCCAGTCCACTCCTCTTGTTCACCCTGTAGTCGGGGCCTATTTGAGGTCTCTGCAGTCGCCACAACGGCGGCCCGATGTTTCAGGCCCTCTCGCCGGATGATGGAGCTCCGGCGTCGGGAGAACTCTCTTCAGCTGCTTGGAGTGTCTGGAACGGCCGCTTGCTGCCAGAGACCGCGGCTCCCGAAGTCCACAGGCCGTGCTGGTCGGAGCTCCGACACTGGCGATCTCGGCGAGAGATCCCAGGCTCCGCGGTGTTTAAAGTTCAGCGCCGCCGCGGCTGGAAGCTCCGCAACGACAGCTCCGCGATGTTGGGAGTCGGCGGTCTCAGCACTCCGGAGCCCACCACACGGTGACCCGGGTAAGGCATCGCCCGCTCCGTGATGGTGCTTCCGCGCTGCGCCGCCGCCGAAGCCGAAGTTCTGGCCGGGCCCGGCAGGAAACGCCGCTCCAGTCCCGTTGGTAGGCCACGAGGAAGGGGTAAAGATACGGCTCGGAGAAAAGCCGCTTCTCCGACCAGTAGGGACTGAGAAATACAGTTTCCCCCTCCCCCCTCCCCCCCCACCCCCCCACCCCCCACATAAACAAGATTAGACCTCCAAATGAAACTTTTTAACATACTAAAAAAAAAATTAAAGGGTGAAAGGACGGACAGCTGCAGGCTGGGCAGCCATTCTCGACGGCGACATGATTGAGAAGACTATGTTTCCTCAATCATCAATATAGTTACACAGTTTGAAAGATACCTTTCCCATATCCAAGGTAGATATAACTGGAGGACATAGATCTGGATAACGTAGAGTTTGTCCACTGGAGATTGCCGCTAATGTGTAAGGAATGGTTGAGAAAATGGGAGAACACAGAACTAATGTGATCAAGAGATCGATGGTCGACGTGGACTCGGTGGGGCGAAAGGCTTGCTTCCATCCTGTATCTTTAATCTTCAGCCAAACTGAAATAACTGCACATGCAGGGGGAGCAGGAGTGATGGTTTTGGACCGGAGACCAGGGTGGGGTACGGAATGAGATGTCGTTGGATGCGGGAGAGGGGTTGCAGGTTGAGGTTTGTTCGTATTTAAACCACGGCTGCCATTTCGAATTATGGACCATTGATGCGACAATTTGTAAATGCATCATTCAAGTGATGTCAGTGGGTACACATAAGGACAACTGGAACTGGAGCAGACAAATCCCGAGAAATCACTCAGTCATAAAGAACAGGATGTGACTGCCAACGTGACAATTCCCAGTTACCATTTTTGAAAGGATTATAAAAGTTTAATTTTTATTTCAAAACATTGGTTACTTAATTGAGTGGTTTTCAATTTCCAGATGCCTCCTGACGGATGCTTAGGGAAATTATTTTTTTATTAATATTCTTTTTTTTCTTTACTCATATTCCTTTGCATGTTGTACAACCAAGAGATAAAACATGACAGGCAGGCTCAATGCACATGTACAGAATGTATAAATCAATAACTTAGGATAAATACCATGTTTTTTTTTACTGGTGGCAGTGCTGAAGAGATTGTCGTCGAATAGCTCAGCATACAGTTGCAACACCTCGTTCTTGTCACCAAAGCGAAAACAGAACATTACCTTTTCCAGCGTAGTTCCAGCAAAAACAGGGATGTAATGCTGAGGCTCTGTAGGCTCTGGTCAGACTGCATTTGGAGTATTGAGAGCAATTTTGGGCCCCATATATGAGGAAGGATGTGCTGGCACTGGAGAGGGTCCAGAGGAGGTTTACGAGAATGATCCCAGGAATTAGTGGGTTAACATATGATGAGCGTTTGATGGACACTGGTTCTCTACTCGCTGGAGTTTAGAAGGATGAGGGGGGGGACCTCATTGAAACTTATCGAATAGTGAAAGGCTTGGATAGAGTGGATGTGGAGAGGATGTTTCCACTCGTGGGAGAGTCTAGGACCAGAGGTCATAGCTTCAGAATTAAAGGACGTTCCTTTAAGGAGATGAGGAGGAATTTCTTTAGTCAGAGGGTGGTGAATCTGTGGAATTCATTGCCACAGATAGTTTCTTGATTAGTAGGGCTGTCAGGGGCTATGAGGAGAAGGCCGGAGAATGGGGTTAAGAGGGGAAAATAGATCAGCCATGTTTGAATGGCGGAGTAGACTTGATGAGCCGAAGAGCCTCATGCTGTTCCTATCACTTATAAACTTAAGTTTGTTCAACTGAGACAGGATAGCAACACTTCTTCTTATAACTAAAACCTCAATATCCTTGAAGAAGGGGCAACAATTTGCTACAGACTAACCAATGATACCGACTGAAAAATATAGACGGGGGGATCCATAAATTTGATTGCAGGGCACTCTTTATTTTGGCGCCATATGATTAACGGTATGAAAGGCATAACAGCGCCAGAGACTTGGGTTCGATCCTGACCTCGGGTGCTGTTCTTGTGCAGTTTGTACCTTCTCACTGTGACTGCGTGGGTTTCCTCTGGGTGCTCCGGTTTCCTCCCACATCCCAAAGATAGATTTGTGCGGGTTTGTAGGTTAATTGGCCTCTGTAAATTGCCCCTTGGGTGCAGGGAGTGGTTGAAGAAGTGGGATAACATAGAACTAATGTGATTGATGACCGGTGCGGACTCGTTGGGCCGAAGGGCCTGTTTCCATGCTATACCTCTAAACTAACCTAAACTAAAGTGACCATTTCTGCGTTGTTTTCCATCACAAAGTAAAATGGCCATTTGCTCTCATGAGCCATGCCTGCATCTGATGTGCATCAACTAACATCCTTCGGTGCAGCTCTCCACGGGTGGCGCCGTCAGCGATGGCAGCCTCGCCGACGGTCTGTCTGTCTTTTCGTCTTTTTTGTTATTTTTAGTGTGTTTTAAAAGTATGTGTTAATGTTCTCTGGTTTGTTTTATGTGGGGGAGGGGGTCGGGGGAAGCTTTTTTCCCCAATCTCTTACCTGCCAGAGATGCGATTTTTTTCTGGATCGCATCTCCGGTCGCCCTGCGGCCTAACATCATGGAGCTGGCGGCCTTGCTCGAGACTGACTTTGTGCCCCACCACGGGGCCGTGGACTTACCATCGGAACCTGCGATCCCTTGCCTGGGATCGACGCTCCAACTGTGGCCTGTGGATTTCAATATCGAGCAGCTCGCAGTCTCGCTATTTCTCGCCTAATGCAAATTTCTTTCAGTTCCTCTTTCTCCCTAGATCCTCTGTCCTCTTGTACATCTGAGAGATTGTATGTGTCTTCCTTAATGATCTGGGTTTAGACCTGGGTTTTTGTGAAAAGAACTTTGGGTTGCATGCAATTGTATGACAAGTGCTATAAAATAAAGTTTTAAAATAAAATTATTGTTTTTATTATTATTATTATAGAGCTCTATGACTTCAGAGAAAATAGAGGTCAGAAAGAGAGGGTGGAGAGAGAGGTGTGTGAGGTAGAGAGAGGAGACACAGACAGAGAGAGAAGGGATAGAGATAGAGAGGTCAGAAAGAGAGAGGGTGGAGAGATAGAAGTGTATGAGAGAGAGAGAGAGAGAGAGAGAGAGAGAGAGTGAGAGGAGAGAGACAGAGTGAAAACCAACTATTTCTAACCAAATCAGTTTGTTTTCTTTATGTGATTTCCATAAACTTCTGACTGCACAGAAACTCGGTGAAAGGCGCTCTTTGGTCTGCCCGAGCTTTGTTGACTTCCCAGCGGAACGGGGTGTCCGTCGGGGAATGCTGCCGACTGGCCCGCTGCAGACTGCAGGAGTACGTGCTGAGGGACTTACTGAAGCTCGGTGCAGCCGACGCCAATGCTCGGTGAGGGGGGAGGACCACAGTCTAAGGTCCTTCTGCTGCTGGACATGGGGGGGCAGGGTGTGGTGGAGACGCCCCTCAAAATATGGGAAGGGATTCCACGCCAGTGGGCCACATGAGTGGCAAAGGTAGGGGTTAAATTTGTGAAATTTGTGCAATGTGTGTAAACAGTATTGAATGTTTGTATAGCCTCCGAAAATGTCGGATGAATTTTTTGCACGGTTCATGTATTGTATGTATTTATTACTTGAATAAAGTCTATTTAATTTTTTTTTTTTTAAAGCGAAGGAGAGTAAATAGAATTACAGTTTCAAGGTTTCCAAGTCAGTTTACTGTCACATGCACCAATACAGTGAAATTTGAGTTACCATACAGCCATACTAAGTGTAAAACAACACATCAAATAAAAGTTGACATAAACATCCACTCGTGCTTGTTGAACACACACTTATTAATTCAACACATGGAGGCATTTGTGAAATATTTTCTGTTACTTTTCCGTGTTTAATCCCCGAACGGTGCAGGGGATGGGATTGTATTGATGTCCAATGAATGACTCATGCGGTTGCCATGACAATCTGCTTACCACATCTCACAGTTTTTATAGAAGAGAGAACAAACTGTTCCTGAGGCAAATCTGTAAGGAAATCACGCAAATCATTTCAAAATAATAGTGGTAGATAAAACAACAAGCTGATTGCACCGACTGGAAAAGCATTTAAAGGGGATTTTTTTTCTAATCTCACAAAAGCCCACAGTGTCATTTTTTCCTCCCCATTTTTTTCTTAACTTTTTCTGTCTCGGTATTTTCAATGTAACTATTTAGTGATGACGTGTGTTTGGGGATGTTCATGTAGACATGATGAGTGGCAGTCCAGGGAACTCTTAAAAACAAGGTGGAGACACAACAAACTGCAATGCTGGAATCTTGAGCGGAATGCAAAAGGCTGGAGTAACTCAGCGGGTCAGGCAGCATCTCTGGAGGGAAACGACACAGAGTGCTGGAGTAACTCAGCAGGTCAGGCAGCATCTCTGGAGGGAAACGACACAGAGTGCTGGAGTAACTCAGCAGGTCAGGCAGCATCTCTGGAGGGAAACGACACAGAGTGCTGGAGTAACTCAGCGGGTCAGGCAGCATCTCTGGAGGGAAACGACATAGAGTGCTGGAGTAACTCAGCGGGTCAGGCAGCATCCCTTAAGAACATGGATAGGTGATGTTTCAGACCAGACTGAAGAAGGATCACCTATCTATGTCCTCAAGGGTTGCTGCCTGACCCACTAAGTTACTCCGGTATTATCTGTCTTTCCTTGGTAAACCAGCACCTGCCGTTCCCTGCTTCTACATCTGTGGAGGGAATGGACAGACGACATTTTGAGTCAAGACCTTTCTTCAGACTGATGGAGTATAGGGGGAGAAGGCTGGAAAGGAGAGGTGGGGGGAGGAGGCAAATTCTGCCAAGACATGGGTGGGTCAGGGGGAAGTCAAAGGCCAGAGGTGGAAAAAGAGGCAAAAGTGTGTCAGATAAAGAGAGTAGAGGAGGAGTGAAATCTAAAGCCAGAGAGAGGGATGTGGATGGAAGTGGAGAAAAGGGAAACATGAGATTCAGGATAGGTGGGTATGCCCCTTTACCTCCTCTCTCACCACAATCGAGGGGCCCCAGCAGCCTTCCCAGATGAGGCAGTGGTTCACAGGCACTTCTTCCAACCTCGTGTATTGCATTTGGTGCTCCCGTTGTGGCTGAACTCTTGCGCTCTGTCTCGGTGCCACCGAGAATAAAGAGGGTCCCGGCATGGGTGGGCTGCCGAGAATAAAGAGCGACCATTGGGGACATTAATGAATGCTTAGTAACTTGGTGGATGCCCCTTACGTAGCGACTCTTTGCATACCTTGTGTAGGATATGCAAAACAAAGAATTTCACTGTGACATGTCACATGTGATAATAAAGGATTAATCAACCCAGGCTTGCTTGGATGTGGTAGGATGTTTCCACTAGTGGGAGAGTCTAGGACGAGAGGTCATAGCCTCAGAATTAAAGGACGTTCTTTTAGGAAGATGAGGAGAAATTTCTTTAGTCAGAGGGTGGCGAATCTGTGGAATTCTTTGCCACAGAAGGCTGTGGAGGCCAAGCCAGTGGATATTTTTAAGGCAGAGATAGATAGATTCTTGAATAGTACACGTGTCAGAGGTTATGGGTTCGAAAGCAGGAGAATAATAATAATAATAATAATAATAGATTTTATTTATATAGCGCTTTTCAGGACTCAAAGTCGCTTTACATTGAGAGTCAGGAATAAACAAAACAAAATAGAGCAGTAAGACAAAGGGGAGGGGAACATGGGACTAAGGGTATGCAGAGGTGAAGAGATGGGTCTTGAGGCGGGACTGGAAGATGGTGAGGGACTCAGAATTTCGGACTGGTTGTGGGAGGGAATTCCAGAGCCTGGGAGCTGCCATGGAGAAGGCTCTGCCTCCAAAAGTGCAGAGGTTTGCTTTCGGAGTGGAGAGAAGACAAGCTGATGTGGATCTGAGGGACCGTGAGGGTTGGTAGGGGGAGAGGAGGTCAATGAGATAAGGGGGGGCCAGGTTGTTGAGGGCTTTGTAGGTGAGGACCAGGATTTTGTAGGTGATCCGGTGGGAAATGGGAAGCCAGTGAAGTTCTTTGAGAACTGGGGTGATGTGGTGCCAGGATTTGGTGTGGGTAATGAGTCGAGCGGCTGCATTTTGAACCAGTTGGAGTCGGTTGATGCTGCTGGAATTGATTCCGAAAAGAAGAGAGTTACAGTAGTCCAGTCGGGAGGAGATGAAGGCATGGATGAGTCTTTCAGCAGCGGGGGGTGTGAGAGAGGATCTGATTTTTGCAATGTTGCGGAGGTGAAAAAATGATGTTTTGACAACATGGCGGATGTGAGGCTCAAGGGAGAGGGTTGAATCAAAGATCACGCCAAGGTTGCGGGCCTGAGGAGATGGGGAGACAGTGGTGCCGTCAATAGTGAGAGTGGGGTTGTTAATTTTAGTGAGTGTTGATTTGGAGCCAATGAGGAGAAATTCTGTTTTGCTACTGTTTAATTTAAGGAAGTTGAGTTGCATCCAAGATTTGATGGCTGATAGGCAGGAGTTGATATGGGAGAGAGGGGGGTGGTGGGGCGACTTGGTGCTGAGATAGATCTGGGTGTCATCAGCATAGCAGTAGGAGAGAGAGATCGGAGGGAGTAGACTTGATGGGCCGAATGACCTAATTCTACTCCCAGTCCTTAAGAAATCACACGCAGGTCATGGGGGGAACGAACAAACTCCGTACAGACAGCACCCGTTGTCAGGATCGAACCGGGGTCTCTGGCGCTGTAAGTCAGCAACTCTACCGCTGCACCACTGTGCCGCCCACAGTGTTGTACCAAGCCTATACAAGTCCGCCTCTAATTTTTATTTTAATTTTTATCTCCTAAAATCCAGTACCATACTCTTGAAAACAGAAATCAGAAAGCCGAAAATTGCAGATACTGCAAATCTGAAATTAAAAAATCATAAAATCGTAGAGATATTCAGAAGGTCAGGCAGCATCTGAGAAGAATGAAATATTTAACGTTTCAGGTTGCTATCCTTCGATCAGAATTATAATGTTCCAGCCAAGGCAATGTGCCCGGAAACCTCCTCTGCACACTTCCTACTGTTTCATTTCCTTCCTGTGGTTTGGTAACCAGACCAGCACAGAATTTGCCCCAGAAAAAACAAAAAACCCTGCTCAACCCTACCCTTTCATGAGTGTATGCTGTGACAGATTGCCTTGCCAACCACAGCATGACAAACATATTGTAGAGGGCATTCAGTTCAACCTCGAACGCAATGAACTCTGAAGACACTAAACCTTTACATGATGAGCCAGCCAATGATAACAGCTTAACCACAAATCTTCACAAAGTCTATCGCAACCTCAAAATGTTTCATGAACATACCGCAGCTGTTGGAAACCATGAACAGAACCAGAAACGCTGGAACCATTCTCAGCAGGTCAGGCAGCATCTTTAGGTTTACTTTGAAAGCTTGTGATTGTACACAATTCAATCAAATCAGGTAATACTATGTATGAATACGATCAAGGCAAATACTCGTGCAACAGGTCGATCGAGGAGAAAAATACCGGCGTGTAGAATATAGTTTTGCAACATTTTTGTGTAACAGTTCCAGAGAAAAAGTCCAATGTCCGCAATGAGGTAGGTTGGAAGATCGAGACTGTACCCAAGCTTATGGAAGGACTGTTCAGAAGTCTGATAACAGAAGGGAAGAAGCTGTTCCCAGGTCCGGTGGTACGTGCTTTCAAGCCTTTGTACCTTCTGCCCGATGGGATTGGGGAGAAGAAGGAATGACCGGGGTGGAAAAGGTTCCCGGTCACATATTGGCTGCTTTTGCGGTCACGGGGAGCACGTACAAACTCCGTACAGACAGCACCTGTAGTCGAGATCGAACCCG
>CM075986.1:11470778-11546907 GCA_038087875.1 Malacoraja senta
GTCAGGCAGCTTCTGTGGAAGACGTGGATGGTTTGGGTCAGGCCCTTTCTTCAGTCTGAAAGGACGCCTATCCATCTCCTCCAGAAGTGCTACCTAACCTGCTGAGTTACTCCAGCACTTGTGCTTTACTCAAGATTCCAGCACGCGCAGTTCCTTGTATCTCCGTCTTAATTGATGTTTGATTAGTAGGCTGAACATTTCGATGAGGCATTTCAGAAGATAAGCAGGAAGCTGGGAGAAATCATAAATGCAATCAACCCACCGCATTCTGATGGATTGAGACAGCCAAAATTGCTACTGTCGGCGACTGTCACAGCCGTAGCAGGTCGCCGAAAAAACGGCGACTGGATCCCCCTTCGACATAAAATTTGAAATAGAATCATTTCTTTAACATAAAAAAAAAAACAAAGTCACCACCGGCGACAACCTACGTTAACCTGGCGACAACCTACGACAGCGCCTACGTCAGGAGAAGTCAAGCTAAGCTCATTGGCGTCAAACCCACTGTCGCCGACTGTCTCCGAAAATGTTTCAACATGTTGAAAATCCAGCGGCGACCAGAAAGACGCTACGACTCTTTGGGCGACTGAGGAGACGACTCACGACCATACAGGCGACACCCTGGCGACCATGTGGCGACAGCCTAGTCGGCTGTAGTCGCCTGAAAAATCGCCTAAGTGGGACAGGCCCTTGACGTTTTCAGCATAAACGTAGCAGTACCTCCGGGTGAAGGAATATTTAAAAGTAGGCTGATGGACTTTGCAGAAGGTCTTCAGATTCAATTGTTTCCAGGTGATCTATCAATGATCTTCCTTCCAACGCAAGGCTGATGTGGATATTTGCTGATGTTGTATGAAGGGCAATCCCATTTGCAGCTCGACAGAATAAAAAGCCCCATTCCTTCCCTCCCATGACAGCCTGTAGCAAGACATGGTCAATATACAGGGCTTGGCAAATATTATTCATGCCGCTCAAGTGTCAGGCAATGTCCATCTCTAGAAAAAAAGAGCATTTCAATTAACCGCAGGAATGAATAAAGCACCAGAGTAATCATCTGGAACAAATTTAACTCCAAGAATTGAGTCTGAAGAAGGGTCTCGACCCGAAACGTCACCCATTCCTTCTCTCCAGAGATGCTGCCTGTCCCGCTGAGTTACTCCAGCATTTTGTGCCTATCTTCGATTTAGACCAGCATCTGCAGTTCCTTCCTACACATTAACTCAAAGAGTGGTGGGTTCATGAAAAGCCTCTGCCGATTTGTCAGCAACATTGGAATAAAAATTGGTTCAGAAGTGTGTTGAGTTGGTGAAATTAAAGCATGCCATTAAAGGTGCATTACTTGGCATCAATGTAACACAGCACTGCCTATAAGCTCCTTTTAACCCACCTGAATTGGATACACGTTTTTTTCCTGTTGTGCAACTCAAAGGGGGGTCAGAGGCGAGGGGAACAAGGAAGCTTCCTGTAGTTGGAGGTCCATTCAGGGGGGCAGAGATGTGACAGATTTTGGTTGAACCCATAGCAGGAACTGGAGTAGTGACATTAAGTTCAGACATTGAAAGATCAGGGCTTCTGTGGGAAGCCGTACCATAGGAGGACTGAAGAAGGGTCTCGACTCGAAACATCACGCTGAGCTACCCCTGCTATTTGTGTCTATCTTTTGTTTAAACCAGCAACTGCAGTTCCTTCCTACGCATAGGACTAGTGTTTCATAGCGGGTGGAATGGAGGCGAGGATACCCACTGGGAGATTGGAGGGTAGAGACCAGGTATTAGGGTTGTAAGGGTAAAGTGTGGCCATGGACAGAGGCACCTGGAGGACTTTTTACCTGGATAGTTTCTTGATTTGTACGGGTGTCGGGGTTATGGGGAGAATGCAGGAGAATAGGGTTAGGAGGGAGAGATAGATCAGCCATGATTGAATGGCGGAGTAGACTTGATGGGCCGAATGGTCTAATTCTGCTCCTATCACATGACCTTATGACTCTGGTGTGGGGAGGAAACAAAGATTGAAGAAATCAATGGCATTTAACTTAATTATAACCTTGTCTGGTCCAAAGTCAGTAGAATGACCAACAATAATTGTTCCATGAGTCATCAATAACAGTTGCTCCATGGAACAAAGTGTCTAACTTCCCCGGCAGTGCTGAAGAAAAGATAAGTGTGACGCACGCCAGGAAGTAAATGGTTTATTCTCCAAATTGCCATGAAATGAGCCAGAAATGATCATCATCCCAGTTCAGTCGGGGAAAATGCGACTTAAGTAAACAACACAATGTGATCACTTTTCGATATCCTGATGTGTTTTTTGATGGACGCAAAGTATTCCTACGGTGTTCTTAACTGTTCTCTCAGAGTGAGCACCAGAAACTGTTTTTCTTGATGTACATTAATGATGTGTTCAGGACATCAATCCCAAATTGTCAGTTCACACAATAACCTGGAAGTGTAGTTCATGAAGAAGAGAATAGGGATATGGGGAAATGACTGGAAACATAGCAAATACAATTCAATACAGATGTGCACTACAGATGTGCAAGTAGGAGAAGCAATATAACCTGACGGTTACAATTCCACAGGTGGTACAGGAATAGAGAGGTTAGCTTTTACATCTGTGTAGAGGTTGAACATCTGGCGGGGAAATATAGATCCTGGATTCTTACAATCAACGGTTCTTAACCTGGGGGTCGTTTGGGGGTTTTCCGGGGGTCATGAAGGGGTCATAAATAACAGATCAATTTGTTGAGCCCATTTTTAGGAGCCTAACAAAGGTACATACCACACACAGTATTTTTTTTGCGTATGCGCGTACGTATTCGCACACGAACTGTGTGTGGCCTGGATCATGTGCGATCGAGGCTCATGCTTGTCAACTGGCGTGTGATAACGTTCGTGCATGGCCAATCTGTGAGCAGGCCTTACATTTACCCATTTTCACAATAATTTCAGGTCACATAGAACAAATTTGTGTAGTATTGATTACGGATCTTCACAAATCACGGTTGTTTTGAGGCCACGAGTGTGTGCTACATATATAGTATAACTAATCATACTGAGGGTAAAAGCAAGAAGGTGATGGTGAACTTCTGGAAAATACTGGTTTGGGCACAAAGAGAGAATTGCCTCCATTTCTGAGCACTACACTTTAAGAAGGATGTGTAAACCCGAGAGAGGTTGCAGAGTACGTCTACCAGAACAGTTCCAGAGATGAAGTACTTCAGCTTCAATGGTTCAATGGTCCTTTATTGTGACTTGTACCATAAGCTACAGTGAAATTTGATTTACCATACAGTCATACCAGAAAAAAGCAACAAGACACACAACGATGTACAAGTTAACATAGACATCCACCACAGCGACTCCACGTTCCTCACTGTGATGGAAGGCAATAAAGTCTTATCTTCTTTCCTCGTTATTCTTCTGCAGACGGGGCAGTCGAACCATCCGCAGTCGGGGAGATCGAAGCTCCCGCAGCCGGCGATTGAAGCCTAATTGATAGGTTAGACGCTCTATTATACGTCAGAGAGTTGAGAAGGGAATCAGGTTTGATTGAGATGTCCAACGTCCAACGAGATGTCCAACGTCATCAAGGATCTAGTTTAGTTTAGTTCAGTGTAGTTTAATTTAGAGATACACCGTGGAAGCAGGCCCTTCGGCCCACCAAGTCCACGCCGACCAGCGATCCCCCCTCACTAACACTATCCCACACTCTCGGGCCAATTTTACAATTTTAACAAGCCAATTAGCCTACAAACCTGTATGTCTTTGGAGTGTGGGAGGAATCCGGAGCTCCTGGCGAAAACCCACGCAGGTCACGGGGAGAACGTACAAACTTTGTACAGACAGCACCCATAGTGAGGATCGAACTCGGGTTTCTGGCGCTGTAAGGCAGCAACTCTACCGCTGCACCATCGTGCCGCCTGGGCAACATTAAAGAGAAATGGTGTCCCTTCTTCTTCTTCTGCTTCTTGCGTATGGCGCGCACAGCCTAAAGTTGAGGGACAACTTGTTCTATTTGATCTTATTTGATTGTGCACGCCAGGTTGATTACGTTCGTTGAAACAGGGCGGACCACATGAAGGTTGCAATCTTCCCACCCCAATGGTCTCCCTTGAGGGCAAGAACAAGAGGACCAGGTATAACCTCATTGACACAGAGTAAATCGTTTGTTTGCATGTTACCCAGTGATTCTCCTTTTAAATAATAATTAATGCAACCAAGTACAGCAACGCACTGCATTGTTGAGACTCAGTTTATGCTGGCAAGACTGGACATGGGCTTGATGCAAATAGTGACATCATGAGCTCACACTTGATGCCAAAAAAACTGCAAGTTTGGTCTGATTTGAAACTTCAAAGTGCATAATCTACCAGTCTGCACAAGAACAGTGAAAGCATTCATATCTTAGCTTAGCCCAGAAAGTATCCTGAGATATGTAAGAGCAGAAAGGTTCTGTAAATATTCTGCTGGTTACGCAGTGTTCTGTACAGGTTTAAAACAGAGTTTTAACATCGTAGATCAATGTCCCTTCAGTAGAACTCAGGATGCGATGCCGTTTCCTACAATAGGTAGCCAAGTAATCAACCATGATCTACAGTACATAGGAACTGCACCATTCTGGAAAGTGAAAGATACTTATACTACCACTTAATGTTAAATCTCACAATAAGTTATAGTCATAGAGTTTTACAGCATGGAAGCAGGCCCTTTGGTCCAATGTCCACACAGGCCAACATGTCCCACCTGTCTGCATTTGGCCCGTATCCCTCTAAACCTGTCCGATCCATGTGCCTGTCTAAATGTTTCTTAAACGTTGCAATAGTACCTGCCTTAACTATCTTCTCCAGCAGCTCGTCCCATCCATCCATCACCCCTTGCGTGAAAAAAGTCACGCCTCAGGTTCCTATTAAATCTTGCCCCCCCCCCCCCCCTCACCTTAAACCAATGTTCTCTGGTTCTCCATTCCCCCACTCTGGGCAAGAGACTCTGTGCGTCCACCCGATGTATTCCTCTCATGGTTGGTAGAGGCAAGCCCAGTAAGTCCATCAGCTTGACAGCATTTGTTCTATTCACCCTTTCTCTAAGCATGAAGATGAAGAACAAAATGAACTACTGGCAGACGGCATCTAGTTGTGAATTAAGAAGGGTGTCCGTGCCAAGTTTCTGATTTACTGTGGTGGAATATTAGTTCATTTTACCACATCTTGAGTAAATATAAAACCCAGCCAAGACACATATAAGCATGGATTTGGGAAGTAAATTGTCAAATCTGGAATCAATATCTTCCATGTTTCAGTAATGGAATTCCACTGGAATAAATCCGTACATATTGTTATGGCTTTGTAGCTTGTAACAGATCTTGAATGGCTGTCGTGTGGGTTCCTCTACAGTTGGCTGCTGATGCCCATTTCGAGTCATGAACCACACTCACAGGGCAGGGGCCTCAGCATCTAAACGCTAGTCTGTAACTTGTCAGATGGGTTGGAGCAAAGCTGACACGAAAAAGTAGGGCTGAATATCAGTGCTGACTAGGAGAGCTGAAGAAGGGTCTCTTTTCAAGAGAGAATTGGAGTTAGATTTAGATAGAGTTTGATTTGGCTCTTAGGGCTAATAGATACATAGATACATAGAAAATAGGTGCAGGAGTAGGCCATTCGGCCCTTCGAGCCTGCACCGCCATTCAATATGATCATGGCTGATCATCCAACTCAGTATCCCGTACCTGCCTTCTCTCCATACCCCCTGATCCCTTTAGCCACAAGGGCCACATCTAACTCCCTCTTAAATATAGCCAATGAACTGGCCTCAACTACCCTCTGTGGCAGAGAGTTCCAGAGATTCACCACTCTCTGTGTGAAAAAGTTTTTCCTCATCTCGGTCTTAAAGGATTTCCCCCTTATCCTTAAGCTGTGACCCCTTGTCCTGGACTTCCCCAACATCGGGAACAATCTTCCTGCATCTAGCCTGTCCAACCCCATAAGAATTTTGTACGTTTCTATAAGATCCCCTCTCAATCTCCTAAATTCTAGCGAGTATAAGCCAAGTCTATCCAGTCTTTCTTCATATGAAAGTCCTGACATCCCAGGAATCAGTCTGGTGAACCTTCTCTGCACTCCCTCTATGGCTATAATGTCCTTCCTCAGATTTGGAGACCAAAACTGTACGCAATGGAATCAAGGGATATGGGGAAAAGCAGGAACGGGGTACTGATTTTCGATGATCAGCCATGATCATATTGAATGGCGGTGCCGGTTTGAAGGGCCGAATGGCCTACTCCTGCACGTATTTTCTATGTTTCTATGACCCGAAACGTTGCCTATTCCTTCTCTCCAGAGATGTTGTGTGCTAACCAGTCAGCGGAAGGACTGTACATGACTACAATCGAGCCATCCATAGTTTACATGATAAAGGAAATAACCTTCACTGCACGATAAAGTCCAGGATATTAAATAC
Source organism: Malacoraja senta (assembly GCA_038087875.1). Classification (NCBI taxonomy): domain Eukaryota; kingdom Metazoa; phylum Chordata; class Chondrichthyes; order Rajiformes; family Rajidae; genus Malacoraja; species Malacoraja senta. The sequence goes on from CM075986.1 coordinate 11,477,231, forward strand.
TTTTGTATCTTTGTCGGTGCCCTATTCGTGGTGACCCTTTGCATACTTTGTGTATGGTGTGCAAAACAAAGAACTTCACTGTGACAGGTCACTTTTGATAATACAGTATCGATCGACCGACCGACCGACCGACCGACCGACCGACTGACCGACAGACAGACAGACAGACAGACAGACAGACAGACAGACAGACCGACCGACCGACCGACCGACCGACCGACAGACAGACAGACAGACAGACAGACGGACAGACAGACCGACCGACTGACCGACCGACAGACGGACAGACGGACAGACGGACAGACGGACAGACGGACAGACGGACAGACGGACAGACGGATAGACGGACAGACGGACAGACGGATAGACGGATAGACGGATAGACAGATAGATAGATAGATAGATAGATAGATAGATAGATAGATAGATAGATAGATAGATAGATAGATAGATAGATAGATAGATAGATAGATAGATAAATAGATAAATAAATAAATCGATCAATCAATCATTTGCTCTCGGCAATGGGATAACCATCTGTCTCTTCTGCCTTGTCCACGGTGTCTATGATCAGATATCTCACTTCTAATCCAACATTCTGAGACAGTTTTTTTCCTTCTCTGCAAGTAGATTTTCACCATTTCCAATTTATCTCTTCTTCACAGCTACCTTTCTTATTAACTGATGTCGTTAAGAGTATCTCTGACCCAGCTCCGTCGTTCCCCTGGTCCCCTTAATTTTTCTTGCTTTCCACATAATAGAGCAGATGATTTATCTATCTTCAATGCAGCTAGCCTTTCCAGAAGTGCACAAAGGAACTGCAGGTACTGGTTTGCCACGAAGATAGACACAAAATGTTGGAGTAACTCAGCGGGCCAGGCAGCATCTCTGGAGAAACGTAATTGGTAATGTTTTGGGTTGAGACCATTCTGGGGATCCTGTCTGTACGGAGTTTGTACATTATCCCTGCCACCGAGTGGGGTTTTTTCCAGGTGATCCGGTTTCCTCCCACACTCCAAAGTCGTAAAGGTTTGTAGGTTAATTGGCTTAGTAATATTGTAAATGGTCCCTAGTGTGTCTAGGACAGTGCGGGTGTGCGGGTGTGCGGGGATCGCTGGTCAGTGCAGATTTGGTGGGCTGAAGGGCCTGTGTTAGCGTTGTATCCCTGAACTAAACTAAACCCTTCCAACCCTCTTCCATTTTTTATTATCACAGAGGAAAGTTATTTTTAATAATTTGGCGGAGTGTCAAGTCTCGGAGTCCGAGATGAAACTAAACTGAAGGAGATTAGATTTTCAAATGTTATTTTGGTGATAAAGAGCGTGTTTTGAATGTGAGATCGTAGAGCTCAGCTTTACGTGTTTGGAATGCATTTTACAGCAATTTATCAGCAGAAATGATCATAGCCCAGCAAAATGTCCATCAATTAATGTTACAGGATTGAAATTTGTATGTGCCACACTGACCTTTGTAGTCCTGAGGTCTGACACAACCCTGTTCTGATCATATTGATTCATTACAAACTATCCTTTTATTTGATTGCAACATGTGAACAATTAAACATAAAAAGAAAATAGTATGTGTAGGAAACAACTGCAGATGCTGGTTTAACCCGAAGATAGACACAAATTGCTGGAGTAACTCAGCGGGACAGAAGGAATGGGTGATGTTTCGGGTCGAGACCCTTCATCAGACGGAGAGTCGGGGCAAAGGGAAACGAGAGATATAGAGGATGAAGTAGAGAGATATAGAACAAATGAATGAAAGATATGCAAAAAGGTAACAATGATAATGGAAGAAGGCCATGGTTAGCTGTTTGCTCGAATGAAAAAGAAAGATTTTACAGCCTGCGGATAACATCATATTCCGATCATTCAGCAATATTGTGCATTTGGTGAATTAATATCGTTGTCACCAATATAACGAAAGGTCTTTGGATTTATATGGCAATTTTACACCTCACAATACTCCCTAGTTATTTCTCAGCCAGTAAAAACAGGAGTAAATTTCCAGTCTAAATTCTTTAGGACAGAGCAATTTTAATTTGTGTGTTTGTGTTACTAATATAAGTTGTCAATGTTATTTGTATTATTTACAAGTAGAGATCTGATGTGAATCTACATAAAACATTCAAAAACATTAATTTAATAACATTTGTGTTTCTTGGGCAAGCACGTACTTCATGAATAATAGACTTTATGTTTTTAAAGTGCGTACATCCAGATTGGACATCTGTTTTTATGGAGCGCGTCATGACTGTAATATCAGCAATTTTTCATTTTGGGCACAACATTGTACTAAATATAGCAATGTGATAATCAGAAGATTAGTTAAATTGAGGTTGGTTTGATAACTAACTAACCAACTAAATGGTGGGTTGATAAGCAATATTGTCTGGAAAAATTAAGTCCACAGATGCATTCTACTAGATGTTCCTTTAATATCTTTAGACTTTAGAGATACAGCGTAGAAACGGGCCCTTCGGCCCACCGAGCCTGTGCCAACCAACGATCACACTCTCTACGCTAGCACCATCCTCCACACCAGTGACAATTTACAATTTTACCAAAACCTACAAACCTGTACTTTTTTGGAATGTGGGAGGAAAACCCATGTGGTCAGAGGGAGAACGTACAAACTCTGTACAGACAGCACCCGTCAGGATCGAACCCGGGTACCTGGCGCTGTAAGGCAGCAACTCTACCACTGCCCCACCGTGTTGCCCCGTCTCTCAACAATGCTTATCTAACTATTTAAGAACATAAGAAATAGAAGCAGGACAAGACAATATCATGCTGCTATCTCAATCAATAAGGTTATAGCTGTTCTTTTAACTCAGAATAATTTTCCTGTTACAAACTCCAAATACCTTGACATTTATCAAGATCTTGAATATACTCAGTGACAGAGTACTACCCCTTTGGGCAGAAATTTCAGATGCGCTACTCTCAGGGTGAAGAAATTCCGACGCTTCTGTGCCACGAATTACCTAACCTAATTTGAGATGTTACTCCTGGGTTCCTGACACCCAAGGCATAAGAAATATCAATGCTGTATCTGCCCTGTCCCACCCTGTGAGAATATTGTTTGTTCATGAAAGCAGAGTGAGAAATGACTCGTGCAAGGGTTAATCTAAGAGCTTTAATTTAACCACTGTCAGAAATTCCATGGTCAGAAGGTATAGATTGGCCTTCAAATTGCGATCGATGCATTTGGAAACTTTGATCTCATCATATTCCCGTTTAAGTTGTTCTTGCTGCAGGCTCTTGGGGATTTTCTTTGAAATTTACTTTTGTGGTGAACTTTCATTTGGCTGGCTTTGAAGTTGGCACAGAGGCTCTGAAGAATAAGTAAGATCATCTCTCATTCTTCTAAGCTCCAATGACCGTTGGCCCATCCTGCTCAACCTCATAAGACTACTAATTGAACTTTCTCTGCATTCCCTACAATACAAGTGGATCATCCCTTAGAAAAAAAGACTAAAACTGAGCTAAACACTCCCGGTGCAGTCGTACCAGGTATGGCTTTGTGAGGTTGTGGCAACATTTCTCTATCTCCATACCTTGCCCCTTTTCAATAGAGGCTACCATTCCACTTACTTTCCCAATCACTCACCTGATGTACCTGAAAACCACCTCTCTGTGCCTCCCATACAAAGATACTTCAATCTCAGAACTTGCCGAGGGCCACCAGTGTGAATCTCCGCCCAGCTCGGCCTGTGGACTTCGGGAGCCGCGGTCTCTGGTAGGAAGTGGCCGATTCGGAAGTCCAAGCCGCTGAGAATGTTCTCCCATTCCGACGTCGGAGTTCCATCATCCCGGCGAGAGGGCCTGAACATCGGGCCGCCCGTAGCGGCGACAGCGAGGGGTTCGGGAGCCCCCCGACCACGGGTGAACAGCAGAGGACAACAGAGGAGGAGGACTGAACTTTGGTGCCTTCCCTCACAGTGGGAAACTTTGATTCCGCTGTGTGGGAATGTCTATGTTAAAGACTATCGTGTTCTGTGCTCTTTTTATTCGTATGGCTGTATGATGACCACACATTTCACTGTACCAATTGGTACATGTGACAATAAATGTCTCTTGTCTTGTCTTGTCTCTTGAACCACATCATTCTGTCATATCTCCCTTTCTAAAAAATGTTCTGAGGGAACTTCTAATTTTTTTCAGTTAGATTAGTTTAGTTTAATGCACCATTTGTTGCATGGTATCCAATCTGTGGAAGGACTATACATGATTACAATCAAGCCATCCACAGTGTACAGCTGCAGGATAAAGGGAATAATGTTTAGTGCAAGATAAAGTCCAGTAAAATCCAATTAAAGATAGTCTGATCCTCAGGGTTTTCAATGAGGTAGATAGTAGGTCAGGACTGCTCTCTGGGTTTGGGAAGTGGACTTCACTGGTGCGGCTGGTTTTCTCAATTGCCCGGGAGAGGTGGATGGGACTTTGAACCACTGTAGTCTATGCAATGAAAATGAGTTTCATGAACGTTATTGGGACTTGCTTCTGTACGAATATGGCAGTGTTGGTGCTTCTGATCATCATCTCATGCTATGCTATTTCTTTGATGAAGGGAATGGATTTATGGCTCAGTGCTCAGGCTACTTTGACCTCACTTATGTTGAGCTTTTTAAATGTAATTATATTGAGGCAAGTGACTTTGGAATGCATTCCTGGAACACCAGTGGTTCAGGGGAGAGCAGAGAGAAGTATATCAAATATAAACAATCGGAACCTCCTTTCCCAGGGTGGGAATGTCAAAGACTAGCGGGCATAGCTTTATGGTGAGAGGGGCAAAGTTTAAAGGGGATGTGTGGTAGGCAATGTTTGTACACAGATGGTATAAGTTTTTACACCCACTGGATAGGGTTGGTGGGTGATGTGGAGACAACAGTGGGACGACAGATGGCGCAATGGGCTAAGTGTTCGGCTGGCAACCGGAAGGTAGCCGGTTCGAATCCCGCTTGGAGTGCATACTGTCGTTGTGTCCTTGGGCAAGACACTTCACCCACCTTTGCCTGCGTGTGCATGTGTGTGAATGTGTGTGAGTGATTGGTGGTGGTCGGAGGGGCCGTAGGCGCAGATTAGCAGCCACGCTTCCGTCAGTCTGCCCCAGGGCAGCTGTGGCTACAGAAGTAGCTCACCACCACCGAGTGTGACTGAGGAGTGAATGAATAATGCGATGTAAAGCGCCTTGGGTATTAGAAAGGCGCTATATAAATCCAATCCATTATTATTATTATTAACAGTGGCATTTAAGAGGTTTTTAGATAGGCACGTGGGAATGGAGGGATATGGATTAGTTTAACATGGCATCCTGTTCAACATGGACATTGTGGACTGAAGGGCTTGTTTCTGTGCTGCCTTGTTCATTCGTTCATAGGTTCTAGGAGCAGAATTAGGCCATTCGGCCCATCGTCTGCTTCACCATTCAATCATGGCTGATCTATCTTTCCCTCTCAACCCCATTCTCCTGCCTTCTCCCAATAACCCCTGACACCAAAGGTTGGCCCAAAAGGCTTGTTCTATCTGTTCCCCTTTGTCACTCTCTTCCCCGAACGTCCCAGTAAAGCTCTGCCTTCTGCCACTCGTCCTTATTTCCTGCTGCCAGTTCACGGTGAGTGATCTCAATTCCTTGATTTACTAAAGGGAACCATTTTGTTCGGCAAAAAGATCTGTAAATTAACAAGGCTGTGTGAAATGCAGGATGGACATTTCAGTTTATTTTATTCCTTTTCATTGCGAACAGCGAATTGTTCATTATCACTAAAATAATTCAGAAATTGAAGACAACTACCTTCAGGCCCCGAGTGTGAAAATTAATAATCAGGAATTATTGTACATGAAGTCACTGAGTCATGGAGTTGTAGTATCATACAGCATGGAAACAGGCCCTTTGGCCCAACTTGTCCAAGATGCCCCATCCTTACTAGACCCTCCTGCCCGTGTTTGGCCCATATCCCTCTAATCCTTTCCTATCCATGTACCTGTTCAGGGGTTTCGGAGGCACAGATCTCCCATTCAACCACTGACTGGACCAGCATTCCAACTGAGCTTCTACTGTTAGAGTCAATACCAGCACATGTTTCTGTCGATTAGTCAACTTTTAAGTTGTATTGGATGCACAGTGAATGCTAAATGTATGGATCAAAGGTACGGGAACTGAGAAAGTGAAATATTAACCGCAGAATAATTATCCAGGAGACATTTCACCTCAAACCCTCACTGGTTGGCACGCAACAAAAGCTTTTTTTCTGTACACGTGACAACACATAAACTAAACGAATAAACTAAACAAGACTAAACTGAGCCCATGACCCAAGTGACAAGAGACGGCCACTGGGTTGAAGACTCATCATAAAATTAATTAGACGAATAACAGCCTTTTATCCAAGAGAGAAAGAAAGAGCTATAATATTTTCACACCTTCTCCAGCTTCAGGTTGTGCCAAAGCTTTTTACGGCCATTGAAATACTTTAACTGTGTCGTCACTGCTATAATGTAGGAAACATAACAGACATTGTCAGCACCTTTCACAAAGCCAGAATATGTCAGACCTGTTGCTCTGTTGCAGTGTTGCTGATTTTGGGGTAAAATGTTACTGGTGTTCTGGGGGCTAGTGGAGTCAAGGGATATGGGGAGAAGGCAGGCACGGATTATTGATACGGGACGATCAGCCATGATCACAATGAATGGCGGTGCTGGCTCGAAGGGCGAACGGCCTCCTCCTGCACCTATTTTCTATGTTTCTATGTTTCTATGTTCTGTGGAGCACTCCCCTGCTCTTCTTGAAAACAAAGCTATGGGTTATTTTACTCCACTGGGGTGAGGAAACGGGTCTAACCCATCCTCTGATGTTTGCTGCACCCTCTTATGGGTCTGTCCCACTTAGGCGATTTTTTGGCAACTACAGGCGACTGCCGCAAAACTCAACACGTTGAAAAATTTTCGGCGACAGTGGTGACAATTTTTGCTGTCGTAGGTCGTCGCCAGGTGTCATAGGTGAGTTCCATTAAAGCTAGTCCCTGGCAATCGCCTAAAGAGTCGCCTAAGTGGGACAGGCCCATATTAGTCTCTTCTGTTTCCAATTAGAATGCAGGGACACCTGCAAACTGCACCTCAGACAGTTGGGAACTTCAAGCCCTTCCACCTTTATTGTGTAATAAATGTCCCCGCAGAGTGCCAGGCTAAAACTTCCTCTGACAAGAGAGGGTCTTACCCCCATCCAAAACGTTTTGTGGTATTATCAATGCTGAGTCCCCCATTAATGAATCGGTGGAGGGGCAGGTCCTGTGTTCATCTACAATCCATTGAGTGTTTACATGGGACTTATAAATGCCCTTGGTTTCTCCCGAGGGGAGGAAGCTCGAATCCCGGGTTCGACCTCAACTCCGACGCTCCCCTTTCCGAAGCAGGAAGAGGGAGAGACAGGGATCGATCTGGGATTTTTCCCAGCAAGAAAGCGGAAAAGAACCTCATCTGTCTGAGGAGGTTTCTCAATCTATCTCCGAGATATCCTGAGAGAGAGAGAGGGGGAGGAGAGGGGAGGGGAAGAGAGGAGGGGGGAGAGAGGGAGGAGAGAGAGGGCTAACGTTTATGTTTATTGTTGCCACGTGTAGCGAGGTACAGTGAAAAGCTTTGTTCTGCATGCAAACAGATTAGATAATACTGTAGATAAACTGTGGCCGGAGGGGAGGGTTAGGAGGGAGAGATAGATCAGCCATGATTGAATGGCAGAGTAGACACGATGGACTGAATGGCCTAATTCTGCTGCTAGATCCTGTGAATTAACCACTGCCCAGAAACACGGACTGGACCAATGAATTAGAGTCTCACGAATCTGATCGAGTTTTTTGAAAGTGGGACCACAAGGTTTCTGAGAGCAGAGCTGTAGACGTTTTTGCATAGGGATTTCAGCAAAGCATTTGACAAGGTTCTACATGGTAGGCTGCTCTGGAAGGTTAGATCGCTTGGGATCCAAGGATAGCTGACTGGATAGAAAATTGGCTTCATGGAAGGAAGCAAAGGGTGATGGTGGAAGGTTGTTTCTGATGCTGTTAGGCAGCAGCTCTACCCGCTGCACTGCTAGGACGCCCAATATTGTCCTTCTTTTCCATCTAAAACTCAACAACCAATGCCTCAACTTCCAACTATACATATTGCAATGAATTCAGCAATTTCAGATAATCAGCTATTGTTCTCGCGTTTCCAGCACTCAGCTATTTACTCTCTCATTTTCCACTGTGACAGATTTCATTCCTATCTGGCTATTTAGAGGTTCACCAGAAATACCCTAGTCACCCTATTTCAACTGGCACCAACACCACTTATGTCATTTACAGTAGTTTCTCATGGTCGCCAACTCAATAACTGACCTGTTCTGTTGTTCTCTGCGCACCCCACCTCCTATTATCAGTATCTTAAAGTTTGTTATATTTCTAAATTTTCCCAGTTCTGATGAAAGATGATTGACCTGAAATGTTAACTCTTTCTCTCTTCACAGTTGTTGCCGGAGTATTTTCCACATTTTCTGTTCTTATGTCAGATTTCCAGCGTCTAATGTAACGCCATTGGATTGCTTTCATTGGTACAGCTAGTGGTTCAGTTAAATGTTCAAGTGAGAAGCTTTCTATTTATCCGCATGATCAGATTGAGAAGGGCTGGGTTGGACAGATCCCATGTTCAATATCTAGACTGTCTGTGCTATGTGTTGGTGGATGTAAATCAAATATATTGTACGCCAGGAGTTGGAAAGGAAAAATATATGTAATTGTAATCATTGGCACCTTTGAAACAATTTTGTTTGGCACAGAAGTGAAGTTGCAACATTCCATACAATGCTCTAAACCCCAGAGGTCCAAAAGATTTTTCTGTAATGGATTCGTTGGTGTCCATGAGACACCTCTGGTCCATTGTGGCCCAGTAAACACACTCATGTGCCTTCCGGATCTTCTCTTCCACCACTGACGTGTTCCACAATTCCCTGGCTTCTTTGTTAGCGGCATAGAGTTATACAGCGTGGAATCCAGCCCTTCGACCCAACTTGGCCACACCGACCCACATGTCCCATCTACACTAGTCCCAACTGGCCCATATCTCTCTAAACCTATCCTATCCATGTACTGTACCTGTCTAAATGTTTCTTAAATGTTGCGATTGTACCTGCCTCAGTTATCTGTCTCAGTCCTCCAGCAGCTCGTTCCATGCACCCACCACCCTTTGTGTAAAAAAAGTTACCCCTGGAGTTCCTATTAAATCTTTCCCCCATTGGTCGATTCCTACCGACCATCCACTGAGCCAGTTTCCCTGAAGGTGACTAAGACCTTGTGTGATTGCTCCCACCCCCATCCCTCTTTCCCATGCCCCCCCCCCCCAGTGCTAGAAAGCAGCCAGCATCATCAAAGACCCACACCACCCTGGCCATGCTCTCATTTCACTCCTGCCACCAGGTAGAAGGCGTAGGAATCTGAAAACTGTAATGTCCAGGTCCAGGAACAGCTACTTGCCAACAACCATCATTCTATCAAACGCTACAAACTCCAACTAAACTCAAAACTACGAACTGCCTGGGTTGACCGAGGGACTTTGGGCTTTGTTTTGTTTCTGCACTATATTGTTTTTTAAACTTTATTGAACTATTATTTCTGCATTTTATTATATTAGCTATTGAGAACTGTGTTGCCAAACCTATGGTGCTGCTGCTGCAAGTAAGAATTTCATTGTTCCTTCTCAGGACTAATGACAATAAAACAGTGGAGGAACTGCAGATGCTAGTTTACACCGAAGATGGACTCAAAATGCTGGAGTAACTCAGCGGGTCAGGCAGCATCTCTGGAGAAAATGAATAGGTGACATTTCGGGTCGAGACCCTTCTTCAGACTGAGAGTCAAGGTGAGAGGGAAACTAGAGATATGAAAAGGTACAAGAATAAATGAATTAAAGGTATGCAAAAGGACAAATCGAAGCCAGATCAATAAAACACACTTGCCTTGCTTTGGAACCAATGTGCCATTGAGCCATTTTCTCCATTTGCAGGGCCCATTCAAATTTATGGTAAAGACCAAACTGTTTAATTGTTTTAGTAATGATGATGTTGAACTCAGATAGAACAAAATATATTTGAGAACATCTTTTTTTTTCTCATTACTTAAACACAATGCAGCTGTTTCTACTTAAGTCGGGCTTTAATAGCATATATGATCTAGCTCGAAGTGCTCAGATAGTATCATCGTGGCTGAACCTGGCTGGTAGCCCAAGAAATACTTGTAGTCTTAGGCCGAGAACACTCTGCCAAAAACCCTTCGTGGGCCTCTTATACTTGGCCCATAAAATTATACCCACAATACTTCGCACGAACCACAGGTGTCCTGAATAGCCAAGGATCAGATTCACTGAGTAAAAAAAAACTTTAACATCATTACCTTTTAGTGCTTGCTTAAAAATGTAATAATGTCAGGGCTGGGCAGAGCAGTCGATGGTTGTGTGTATGAGGCAAACAGGCAATAAAGCTCAAGGTAGACACGAATAGCTGGTGTAACTCAGCGGGTCAGACAGGCTCTCTGGGAGAAAAGGAATTGGTGACGTTTCGGGTCGAGACCCTTCTTCACACTGAAGAAGTCTCGACCTGAAACATCACCTGTTCCTTTTCTCCAGAGATGCTGTTTGACCCGCTGAGTTACTCCAGCTTTTTGTGTCTACCTTTGGTTTAAAACCTGCATCTGCAGTTCCTTCCTGCACGTACAATAAATCTCCCTCGTTCCCAGCGCCAGCTCCTCACAATTTCCTAAGCAGCACTCGCACAAGGTTTAAATAATTCTTCACCCCCCCCCCTTTTACTCTGTAGGTGTGATGTTTCTAAAAGGATAAAAACCAAGACCTCCATTTTGTTCATCTCATGTCTCACTGGGTGCCCCAAAGCATTTTATTGGAGTAATTGGAGTATAGATGTTCTCACTTCTGTAATGCAAGTAATATGGCGAATAGCTCGGACATACAAAGCTCCCATGGGATAATGGCAATGTCATCTATTTTTGTGATATTGAGTGAGGAAAAAAGATTGTCCGGGATTCCAGGGGTAATCTCCTACACCATTTCAAAATAGTGCTGTAAAATCTTTCACATTCTTTTGCAAGGGGGCCCCAGATTAGCCAAGAGTTGGCACTCCCAACACGCCAGCTGTTGGCACTCTAGGCTCGTACTCCGCACTGCAGCGGAATAGCAGCCTACTTTTTGTGGTTAGGTTTCCAGAGTGGGGCATGAAACCAGAAGGTTGAGTTTAGTTTACTGTCACGTGTACCGAGGTACAGTGAAAAGCTTTTGTTGTGTGCTAACCAGTCATCAGAAAGTCTGAAGAAGGGCCTCGACCCGAAACGTCACCCATTCCTTCTCTCCAGAGATGCTGCCTCATCCGCCGAGTTACTCCAGCATTTTGTGTCTACCAGCGGAAAGACAATCCATGATTACAATCGAGTCATTTACAGTGTACATGATACATGATAAAGGGTACAACGTGAATGACATTTAGTGCAAGATGGTCCATTAATGTCCGATTAAAGATAGTCCGACGGTCTCCAATGAGGTAGATAGTAGCTCAGGACTACTCTCTAGTTGTTGGTAGGATGATTCAGTTGCCTGATAACAGTTGGGAAGAAACTGTCCCTGAATCTGAAGGTGTGCATTTTCACACTTCTATATTTTGCCTGATTGGAGATGGGAGAAGAGGGCTTAAATGGAGGTGTAAATGGAGGCAGTGGAAGGGAGGTTGGTTTGTATGATGAAATGAGCTGTGTCCACAATTCTCTGCAATTTCTTGCAGCCTTGGATGGAGCTGTTCCCTAACCATGCTGTGATGCATCCCGATAAAATGCTTTCTACGGCACTTCTGTAGAAGTTGGTGAGAGTTGTTGGGGACATGCCAAACTTCCAAAGCCTTCTAAAGAAGTAGTCATTTGCACTCAAAGATAAGACCAACATACAACTAATGTGAATGAGTGATCGATGGTCGGCGTGGACTCGGTGGGCCAAAGAGCCTCTTTGTACATGCTGTATCTTCAAATCTGGGAGAGGACTGCTCATCTGGCCAGCTTGCCCCTTGAGCAAAACTACAAAATGCAGATGTGACCACTCTAACTCGGTTGGAGTCAAAGCCACATAATGTTAATGTGTTAAATCTTCAAATCAATTCAATCAATCACAATCCACAAGACTTCCATTCTGAAGGAATTCCTTTAGGAAGGAGATGAGGAGGAATTTCTTTAGTCAGAGGGTGGTGAATCTGTGGAATTCTTTGCCAACAGAAGGCTGTGGAGGCCAAGTCATTGGATTTTTTTCTAATGCAGAGATAGATTCTTGATTAGTACGGGTGTCAGGGGTTATGGGGAGAAGGCAGGAGAATGGGGTTAGGAGGGAGCGATAGATCGTCCATTATTGAATGGCGGAGTTGACTTGATGGCCCGAATGGCCTAATTCTGCCCCTATCACTTATGACCTTATGGGGGTTCAGTATTGATGTGGATAGAGAACTGGCTGGCAAACAGGAAGCAAAGAATAGGAGTAAACGGGTCCTTTTCAGAATGGCAGGCAGTGACTAGTGGGGTACCGCAAGGCTCAGTGCTGGGACCCCAGCTATTTACAATATATATTGATGATTTGGACGAGGGAATTGAATGCAACATCTCCAAGTTTGCGGATGACACAAAGCTGGGGGGCAGTGTTAGCTGTGAGGAGGATGCTAGGAGGCTGCAAGGTGACTTTGAATAGGTTGGGTGAGTGGGCAAATGCATGGCAGGTGCAGTATAATGTGGATAAATTTGAGGTTATCCACTTTGGTGGCAAAAACAGGAAAGTAGACTATTATCTAAATGGTGGCCGATTAGGAAAAGGGGAGATGCAACGAGACATGGGTGTCATGGTACACCAGTCATTGAAAGTAGGCATTGAAAGTAGGCATGCAGGTGCAGCAGGCAGTGAAGAAAGCGAATGGTATGTTAGCATTCATAGCAAAAGGATTTGAGTATAGGAGCAAGGAGGTTCTACTGCAGTTGTACAGGGTCTTGGTGAGACCACACCTGGAGTATTGCGTACAGTTTTGGTCTCCAAATCTGAGGAAATACATTCCTGCCATAGAGGGAGTACAGAGAAGGTTCACCAGATTGATTCCTGGGATGTCAGGACTTTCATATGAAGAAAGACTGGATAGACTCGGCTTGTACTCGCTGGAATTTAGAAGATTGAGGGGGGATCTTATAGAAACTTACAAAATTCTTAAGGGGTTGGACAGGCTAGATGCAGGAAGATTGTTCCCGATGTTGGGGAAGTCCAGAACAAGGGGTCACAGTTTAAGGATAAGGGGAAAATCTTTTAGGACCGAGATGAGAAAATCATTTTTCACACAGAGAGTGGTGAATCTGTGGAACTCTCTGCCGCAGAAGGTAGTTGAGGCCAGTTCATTGGCTATATTTAAGAGGGAGTTAGATGTGGTCCTTGTGGCTAAAGGGATCAGGGGGTATGGAGAGAAGGCAGGTACAGGATACTGAGTTGGATGATCAGCCATGATCATATTGAATGGCGGTGCAGGCTCGAAGGGCCGAATGGCCTACTCCTGCACCTATTTTCTATGTTTCTATGTTTCTATGACTTATCACTGGACTATTTATGTGCAATTGCTAATCGGGGATGTGCTTGGGAATGGCAGTCCTCTTCCGGAGTGTTTGTAAGAAAAGAATCTCACTGTGCGTTTGCACTTTGCACTTGTGACAGTAAAAGCATCATTGAACCATTGAACTGACACAATGTCCAGGAAAGACCTCCTCTCATGTAACGCCTCCTCACAGTGCCTTATGACTCAGACAACTGACCTCTCCCCAATTCCCATAGGAACGTATGAACAAATTATCATCACATTGGTGCTTGTGGGAGATTGCCAGTTGCAAATTGGATGCTTTGTTTTCCGTGTTGGTGATTACATTTCAAACGGACCTAATTGATGGGGAAGTCCTGGCGACATGCATCATACTTAACGTGCACAAACATTATGCACGATGCACTTCAAGATCTCCTGAATACAATTCATTGCCTAAGAAAGAAATGCATATAACATTTCACAGAGCCGAGAGATTCAGTTAGCTCCAGAAAAAAACAGAAGCCCCACCCGAACAAAAATAGAAAATACGCGGGCCGCGTGGTAATTGTGGGGAGAGAAACAGGGTTTGAGCTGACACCTTAAAGGGCCTGTCCCACTTTCACCACCTAATTCACGACCTTTTTTACTCGTGGACATTTTTCATCAGGCTAGAAAAACACCCCGACCTACTTGATGCCACGAGTACCTACGACTAGCATCATGGCTTGCTACGACCTCCTACGACCTCCTACGACCTCCTACGACCTCGTGACGACCGTGCTGCGAGTATGAGTCAAGGGCAAACTCGGCAGAGGTCGTGAATTAGGTTGTGAAAGTGGGACAGGCCCTTAACTCTGTCTCGACCCAAAAAGTTGTCCGTCCATTTATCCTCCACCGATGCTGTCTGACCCGCTGATTATTTCCAGCAATTCTTGTCTCTATCTCAGAATTCTAACATTTGCACTAATTTGCCTTGGAGAACCCCTCCCCCCCCCCATTCTGGGCCTTTTGCAACTTGAACCACCCGTTAGGATGCCTTAGCAGCAGAGTATTCCAAGCATTCTAAAGCCAAGGATTGAGATGCGCTGGAAAATGTATTGCAGTGATCTTTAGTTTAGTTTAGTGTAGTTTAGTTTAGAGATACAGCACGGAACCAGGCCCTTAGGCCCACCAAGTCCGCGCCATCCAGCGATCCCCGTACACTAGCCCTATCCTTTACAATTTTTACAGAGGCCAATTAACCTAAAAAGCTGTACGTTTTTCCCCAGGGAAAACTCATGCTTACGTTCACGGGGAGAGCGTACAAACTCAGTACTTACCACACCCGTGGTCAGGATCGAACCCGGGTCTCTGGCGCTGTACGGCAGCAACTCTACTGCTGCGCCACTGTGCCGCCCTGATCTATATTGCCTTTGTATTCATTATCTATATTTGAGATGTACAATCAAAAGTCTTAAAAAATAAGGTAACCTAAATGCTTTATAAATCCATTGTGTGATCCCATTTGGAATGTGGTGCACATAACTGGTTGCCACAATTCAATAAATATAATTTGGTTGAGTCTGAAGAAGGGTCTCGGCCTGAAACGTCACCCATGCATGTTCTCCAGAGATGCTGCCCGACCCAGTCCAGAATAGCAGAACCAGGGAAAACCAGCCTATGTTTGAAGTGGATAAATTCAAATGTAAATCTGCAGAAAGCACCTGATGGGATAGAGGGAGTTTTGATATCCAAGGGCAATTTGGTTTGGTTGAAGGTGAGAGATTTAAATTTAGGAAACTGGCAAACCTAAGGGCGGCATGGTGGCAGTAGAGTTGCTGCCTTACAGCGCCCGAGACCAGGGGGAGCCTAGAAACCTCTACGTCTTTGGAGTGTGTGAGGAAACCGGAGCTCCCGGAGAAAATCCACACAGGTCACGGGAAGAACGTACAAACTCCGTACAGACAGCACCCGTGGTCAGAGTCGAACTCGGGTCTTTGGCGCTGTAAGGCAGCAACTCTACCCCTGCACCATCGTGCCGCCCACTTGTTGGGTTTTAGGCAATTACACAGTGGAGTAGCCAGTTTCCCAGGGGACTGGAGGCAGGAGATGAATAACCTTTTCCAACACTTTTACCCAACACAATTACTATGAAATCACTGTTTTCTCAACAGTAAAAGCAGTTCCTCAATTTGTAATGTAGCTGTTTTATTCCCATGTTGTGCATCATTAAAGATTGCTATTAGTAATTGCATCTTAGTTTGCACTTAAGTGCATTTTTTGTGGATGGGTGTGAATCCTGAAAGTCATTAAGGTTTCATAAATTCTCCAATCCTTTCCAAATCCTCAGGAAATCTGGCAAGTGATGGAAGATGGGGTCTTTGCAAGTTTGTGGGCCACTAAGCGCAGGAATGCTTTCTTCCAGACCTCAATGCATTGAACTTGTGAAACCACTCCAGTGTGGACCTCTTAAACTTTCTACAGCCATTGATAGTGGGCCAAGAGAAGTTGAGTGCTACTCCATGGCCCCTGCAAGACAATCTTCCAACCTTCCCCTCTGTCTCCCACTCACAATCTCACCGAGCAATGATTCCTATAAGCCACAACCATGACCAACCTCCTCATTAGAACAGGGAGGGATCCCGCATACACACACTCAAATCACTTTGATCATGAACTTCTGCTCTAGGCTCTCTCACACAGTATGCTGTTGTTAAGCTGGGAAGTGCTTCAGTGAGGCCATATTTGCGTTCAGTTGTGGTCATCATCTTATAGGAAAGATGTTGTCAAGCTGGAAAGGGTGCGAGGGTGTTGCCAGGACTCGAGGGCCTGAGCTATAGGGAGAGGTTGAGCAGGCTAGGACTTTATTTCTTGGAGTGCAGGAGGATGAGGGGTGATCTTAAAGAGGTTTACAAAATCAAGAGAGGAATATATCAGGTAGATGCACAGAGTCTTTTGCCCCGAATAGGAGAATCAAGAACCAGAGGACATCGGTTTAAGGTGAGGAGTGAGATTTGATAGGAATCTGAGGGGTAACTTTTTCACACAAAGGGTGGTAGATGTATGGAACAAACTGCCAGCGGAGGTAGTTGAGGCAGGGAATATCCCAACATTTAAGAAGCAGTTACGTACATGGATAGGACAGGTTTGGAGGGATATGGATAAAATGCTGGCAGGTGGGACTAGTGTAGGTGGGACATGTTGGCCGATCTGGGCAAGTTGGGCCGAAGGGCCTGCTTCCACACTGTATCACTCTATGACTCCATGGCTCTAGGTACATGGATAGGAGAGGTTTAGAGGGATGTGGGCCAAATGTAGGCAATTGGGACTAGTGTAGATGAGGCATGTTGTTCGGCGCGGGCAAGTTGGGCCGAAGGGCCTGTTTCCACGCTGTATGACTCTATGAGTAGCTGGCCAATGTTTAGATCTGCCAGGTGGATGAACAGGAATAGAGTGAAAACAAATTACCATTGGGGGTTGCCACTAAATCATGCAGGATTGCCACCTTCCTGTGACCTTTGGGACTCCCAGCCACAGACGTGCATTTATCGGGCTCCTGTAAATATCAGGGCTGGTATTTTAATTGAATGTAGAGAGAGTAGAAGTAGTTGATATCTGTTCAGATACAGATATTTTATTAGCAAGGAACTGCAGATGCTGGTTTAAACCGAAGATAGACACAAAATGCTGGTGTAATTCAGCGGGACAGGCAGCATCTCTGGAGAGAAGGAATGGGCGATATTTCTGGTCGAAACCCTTCTTCCAACTGATGTCAGTCGTCCATTATAACGGTGTTATAATGTAGGAAATCAAACAACAACCTCCGGAGTATAAAAATAGACAGTAAGTCAGGGACACAAATCCAGAAACGGCTATTAAGCCTCTTTAAGGCTGGATTGTTGTTCCTGTAGCTTTACAGTTCAGTTTTCAGTTTGGTTTATTGCCACATGTACCGAGGTACAGTGAAAAACTTTCTCCAGATTCATCAGTAAATTGATAAACTATGCTGACAAATGGCTCCGAAAATGTTACGAGCTCATAACATTTTATACATAATTCAAATAGAAAAACCAATTCAAATGTATCTCAGTGGGACAGGTAGCATCAGACTAAGGACTGAAGAAGGGGCCCGACCCAAAATGTCGTCTGTCCATTCTATCCACAGATACTGCCTGACCCGTTGAATTCCTCTAGCACTTTGCTTTTTGCTCTGGATTCTAGGATCTTGCAGAAAAAAAATATTTCTCTCTTTTTTTTAAGTTTTCAAGAGAGAGTTAGATTTAGCTCTTAGGGCTAAGTGAATCAAGGGATATGGGGCAAAAGCCGGAATGGGGTACTTATTTTGGACGATCAGCCATCATCATATTGAATGGCTTTGCTGGCTCAAAGGGCTGAATGGCCTACTCCTGCACCTATTATCTATTTTTCTATGCAAATCTGAAAATACCATGCCTTGTTGTATGCAGTATAAGTACATTTTTAGTTACAGGTATGTAATTTGCCAGTTTATTGCTGAATAACCTTTCCAGCTTTGAAAAAAAAAATGTTTTCAATGTGCGGTTTGTCACTTTCACAAGTAATTAATTCAAAATTCCATGCTTTTTAAATTAATTAAAAATCTCTCAGTATATTTTTAAGTTTGTTCACAATATTTCAGCCTCTACCTTACTCCTACGCTCTCATTCTCCTGTTTGAGTTTCACAATCAGTAAAATATTTTACAAGTTAATTAAAATGGTGGCTGCAGTATTTCTTCAGCCTGAGTGCTAGCTCAGTTTGCTTGACAACATCGCAACCACAGGTTTGTCCAGGCCTTGAATCTGTCTGACAATACTTGTGTAAGAAGGAACTCCAGATGCTGGTTCAAACCGAAGATGGACACAAAAAGCTGGAGTAACTCAGCGGGACAGGCAGCATCTCTGGAGAGAAGGAATGGTTGACGTTTCGGGTCGAGACCCTTTCTTCAGACTGTAGTCCAGTTCAGTACAGAAGGGAGATCGATAATCTGATTCAAAATGGTGCCAGTACTGATAGGTACTGATATTGCCAGGATATACAGGCATTTGGAAGGGCAAGGGCTAATTAGGGATAGTCAGCAAGGTTTTGTACGTGGGAGGTCATGTTAAAAATCTGATTGATTTTTTTGAAGACGTGACCAAAAAGGTCGATGAGGGCAGAGCTGTAGATGTTGTGTGCATGGATTTCAGTAAGGCGTTCAACAAGGTTCCGCATGGTAGGCTGCTCTGGAAGGTTAGATTGCATGGTATCCAAGGAGTGATAGCTGAATGGATAGCAAATTGGCTCCATGGAAGGAAGCAGAAGGTGATGGTGGAAGGTTGCTTCTCGGACTGGAGACCTGTGATTAGTGATGTGCCTCAGAGTTCGGTGCTGGGCCCATTACTGTTTGTCATCTACATCAATGATTTGGATGAGAACATACAGGGCAACATTAGCAAGTTTGCTGATGATGCAAAAGTGAGTGGTTTTGCAGACAGTGAAGATGGTTGTGAAAGATTGCAACAGGATCTGGATCGATTGGCCAGGTGCACTGAGGAATGGTTGATGGAATTTAATACAGAGAAGTTTGAAGTGTTGCATTTTGGAACGTTGAACAAGGGCAGGACCTACACACTAAATGGTAGGCCTCTGGGTAGTGTTGTAGAGCAGAAGGATCTAGGAGTACAGGTGCATGGTTCCTTGAAGGTCGAGTTGAAGGTGGATAAGGTGGTCAAAAAGGCTTTTGGCACTTTGGCCTTCATCAGTCAGACTATTGAGTATAGAAGTTGGGAGGTCATGTTGCAGTTGTATAAGACGTTGGTGAGACTGCATTTAGAATATTGTGTTCAGTTCTGGGCACCATGTTCCATGGAGCGCAGGAGGATGGGTGATCTTATAGAGGTGTACAAAATCATGAGGGGAATAGATCGGGTAGATGCACAGAGTCTCTTGCCCAGAGTAGGGTAATCGAGGACCAGGGGACATAGGTTCAAGGTGAAGGGGAAAAGATTTAATAGGAATCCGAGGGGTAACTTTTTCACATAAAGGGTGGTGGGTGTATGGAACAAGCTGCCCGTGGAGGTAGTTGAGGCTGGGACTATCTCTTCGTCTAAGAAACAGTTAGACACGTACATGGATAGGACAGGTTTGGACGGATATGGACCAAGTGCAGGCAGGTGGGAGTAGTGTAGCTGGGACATTGTTGGCCGGTGTGGGCAAGTTGTGCCGGAGGGCCTGTTTCCACACTGTATCACGCTATGACTCAATGTACAAGCAGCAGTAACAAAGAACTGCAGATGCTGGATAATACCCAAAAAACACAAAGTGCTGGAGCAAATCAGCGGGTCAGGCAGCATCTCTGGAGAACAGGGATAGGTCTTCTTCCTCGTGTCCGGCCATCTTCTATATCACGTCTTTCCGGTCGGTCAGTGACGGTTGACGGTCGGTGGTTGCAGAATTGGCTACTTCAGTCAGTCACTGCGGTACAGTTTCTGTCGTCAGCATTGCTGGGGATGCACCACGTGGAGGCTTCTGCTTGCATCCCACAGGGATAGGTGACATCTCAGGTCGAGACCGTTCTTCAGACTCTCGGTCTGGAACTGAGCCAGGAATTCAAGTGAGTTGAGG
Organism: Malacoraja senta; assembly: GCA_038087875.1. Lineage (NCBI taxonomy): Eukaryota > Metazoa > Chordata > Chondrichthyes > Rajiformes > Rajidae > Malacoraja > Malacoraja senta. Next base: position 11,497,456 of record CM075986.1, read on the forward strand.
CAAGAATCAGCAGAGTCGTTGGTCGTGGCCGCAGGTGACCAGAGTGCAGGTACGGGTCAGAGGCGGTGATGGAGGCAGGCACGGTCTGGAAGGAGCCAGGGGAGCTGTGTGGACCGGCGGTGGTGGCAGTAGGCATGGCCTAGAAGGGGCTGGGTAGGCAGTGCAGGACTGGGGTGACGTCGGCAGCCCGGCCTGGTGGTGGGGATCGGTGGGTCTGTCCGCTATAACAAAAATCCATCATAAAGAGGTCTCTTAATAATGGAGGTTTATGAGTTCTATGAGAATGGGTGAGGGGAGAGAGTGCTTGGCACAGTTAGAAGTGAGGAGGGAGCTAGTTGTACTCCACTTCTGAAATTAAGTTCCATTGACATCAATCAAACCAAATACTGAGACTGGTGTACCACACAGCTATGTTGTGTGTTTAGGGTTGATAATACAAGACAAAATCTCCACATCCCTGCTTTAAGCAGAATATTCCTGGTAGGATGTGTTGACTTTAAATTGTTAATTCATCAAAGACTTTCCCATGTCAGAGTCTGTTGTGGATTAAAATTTTCAAGATTGATTCCACTGATAGTCAACAACTATAATTGTCGTCTGAAATTACCAGGAGGGTCTACAACAGAATGGATTAATGTTGATCCTCTATAATCTCAATTTGATGTTGCAAATCACTTGCAGCTGAGGAGCTGGGAATGGCAGGGGAAAAGAGAGGAATTACTGCTGCACTTTCCTGAGAGATTCACAACAGCGTTGGCTCAGGTTGCACAAGAGAGTCAGGAAAACATGAATAGAAGATCGTAAGCAGAATTAATTTAAAATAAATTACTGTGGTCCACAAATTGAATTGCTCCATTTTTCGTTTAGTTTCATTTGGAGATACAGCGCGGAAACAGGCCCTTCAGCCCAACCAGTCCGTGCCAACTAGCGATTCCGGTGAACTTCTACCGCTGCACCATCGAGATCATCCTGGTGAACTTCTACCGCTGCACCATCGAGAGCATCCTTACCAACTGCATCACAGTATGGTATGGCAACTGCTCTGTCTCCGACCGGAAAGCACTGCAGAGGGTGGTGAAAATTGACCAACGCATCACCGGTTCCTCACTCCCCACCATTGAGTCTGTCCAAAGCAAGCGTTGTCTGCGAAGGGCGCTCAGCATCTCCAAGGACTGCTCTCACCCCAACCACAGACTGTTTACCCTCCTACCATCCGGGAGGCGCTACAGGTCTCTCCGTTGCCGGACCAGCAGGTCCAGGAACAGCTTCTTCCCTGCGGCGGTTACACTACTCAACACTGTACCTCGGTGACTGCCAATCACCCCCCCCCCCCCCCCCCGGACACTCCTCCCACCAGGATTTATTAGATTTATTTATTTACTACTCATATTTATGTCGCTCTTCTAGGGAGATGCTAACTGCATTTCGTTGTCTCTGTACTGTACACTGCACAATGACAATAAAGTTGAATCTGAATCTGAATCTGAATCTTAACACTATCCTACACCCACTAGGGACAATTTACACTTATATCAAGCCAATTAACAACCTACAAACCTGCACGTCTTTGGAGTGTGGGAGGAAACCGAAGATCTCGGAGAAAACCCATGCAGTCACGGGGAGAAGGTACAAACTCCGTACATAGTTGGGATCGAACCCGGGCCTGTGCCGCTGTAAGGCAGCAGCTCTACCACTGCGCCACCATGCTGACTGATGTCCCTCTGCCGCTGTAAGTGCAGTTATATTAATAATGCTATTTTATGAATAGAATAATTCTTTGCCACAGAAGGCTGTGGAGGCAGTCAATGGATATTTTTATGGCAGAGATAGATAGATTCTTGGTACACAAAAATGCTGGAGAAACTCAGCGGGTGCAGCAGCATCTATGGAGCGAAAGAAATAGGCAACGTTTCGGGCCGAAACCCTTCTTCAGATAGATTCTTGATTGGTATGGGGAGAAGGCAGGAGAATGGGGTTGGGAGGGAGGGAGAGATAGAGCTGTGACTGCATGGCGGAGTAGACTTGCTGGGCCGAATGGCCTAATTCTACTCCTATCACTTATGACCTTATGACATAATAATGGCTCCTCACAGCCAGTAAGGATGGTATCTAACAAAGCTTGAATTAAAAGTTATCATCACCTTCGGTACGACTCAAGATAGTGTGAGAGAGAGTGATTGCCCCATCTAACTCTTTCAGTCAGAGACACCTAGGAACTAAATAATACAGCTTTGCAAATGTTTCTTCATTATCCTTCGCAGGTGACAGCAAATATTCTTACTGTCAAGTTTAAATTTAGACATTGCTTTCATTCAATGATGCATATTAAATTGCCTCCATTGAAATATCCAGAATGAGTTGTCCAGTCAGTAGTAATTATGAACATTTTGCAAGTGGATAATTGCACATAACTACTATTTGAAAGTGTGTGCAATTGTCTTCTTTGCTTCCCCCCGTATGATTAACCGCTGAGCAAAATATAATAGTGAAAATTAAATGGCTCTTTATCTAAAAATTACCCACCCACCCCATGGTTCTTTTTCTTGTCTGGCAGAAACTGAATTATAAACGGTTATCACACCACCAATTGCCTTTGGCAGCGGTTGAGGGAGCTGGAGTCCAGGGTGAATCAGGAGGGGGTCATTATGAAAGATATAATGATCTCCTCAAAGGAAAACTGTCTGAGTTAAGGGCGGCACGGTGGCGCAGCAGTAAAGTTGTTGCCTTGCAGCGCCAGAGACCCGGCTTCGATCCTGACTACGGATGCCGTCTGTACGGAGTTTGTACGCTCTCCCCGTGACCGCGTGGGTTTTCTCCGAGATCTTCGGTTTCCTCCCACACTCCAAAGACGTGCAGGTTTGTCAGGAAATTAGTTTGGTATGAGTGTAAATTATCCCTAGTGTGTAGGATAGTGTTCATGTCCGGGGATCGCTGGTCAGTGCGAACTCGGGGGTCGAAGGGCCTGTTTCCACTCTGTATCTCTAAACTAAACTAAACTAAAAACTGACCCCAACGTAACAGGCAAACATCTCTGAAGCTGAGGGAGGTGTGGCAGAAAGAAATTGTCTCGTGGGTTTTTAAAAATCGCAATTTAATTCAGTGTTTATATTGTGGGGCTCAGTAACACTGGTAAAGTTACTGGCGTATCTATTAGTTATTAATGCAAACACACTATAGCCAAGAAATTACTCAATCGCTCTTTATTAATTCATCTGGTTCACTATTGTCCTTCAGGTGTGGAAATCTGCTGGCCTTACCTGTTCTTGTGTCTATACCTGTCCAATGTGGTTGATCTCGTAACTGCCTCCTGAGTGCAAAACTAATCAGTGATGGTCCATAAATGGATATGTTGCGACTGACTTCCACATTATGGGAATCTATGGGTTTTTAAAATGATAACAATAAAGAAACCAATGTGAGAGCAAATAGGTTGCGTTGGGAAGGGGAGGTGCAATGGGAATGGGGCGAGGGGGGGTTTATTGATGGGCCGAATGGTCTCCTTCTGTGCCATAGTAAGTAAGTGGGAAGAATAGCCGGCAGATACTAGCGACCCAGCAGAGCAATCCCATTAGTCCCTTCTTTATCCCCTTCCCCGCCCCCGCCGTGACTTACGTTTATTGATTCCCCCCTCCCTTTAGCTTTTCACCTCTTACCCACACTAGGAAGTAATTTACTTTGCCTATTAACCTGCCAATGTATCTGAAGGTTGTTGGAGGAAAATGGAGCACCCAATAGAATGTGGAAACTCCACCTGGACAGCAACTGAGATGAAGTCCCTGGAATTAAGGTCAGCATCAACTGCGATACACCATAAACCTCTTGCTGCAGTATTAAGTTCCATCGTTCTATTCTTGGGCAAAGTGGTTTATTTGGATTTCTCCTTTCTATTATATATATATATCACACACGCACACATACATAGGTAGGAAACAACTGCAGATGCTGGTTTAAATCGAAATAGGCACAAAATGCTGGAGTAACTCAGCGGGACAGGCAGCATCTCTGGAGAGGAGGGATGGGTGACATTTCGGGTCATAAGAAGGGTCTCGACCCGAATCGTCATCCATTCCTTCTCTCCAGAGATGCTGCCTGTCCCGCAGAGTTACTCCAGCATTTGTGTCTATCTACATACATACATGCATACATGCACATCTATATAACTAAAAGTCTAATCTTGACCCCTTCCTGTCTGCGCTGTATATTGATTTCAGAAATAACGCTACCATATATCGCTATGATTTTTGGCCATCTTACTCACAGTCCACCTCCGCTGAGGCAGCCCCGAGGACTTTTCCGATCGATGAAAAATAAAAAAGTTATGAATGTTTAAAACATCTTGAGATCAGCTGATTGCACCTATCAATCACCATGATGAAGGTTACGCCCCTTCCAGGGGTGCAGGACTATAAAACCCCGGATGCCTGGACATGAGTCAGTCATTCTGGAAGATCGCGAGGGAGAGGCCACAACTGTGATTCTGCGGTGAATCAACTGAACTGTGAGTCTACTGAACTGTGAGTCTGCAATGTACTTGCAATAAATTATTTGTTCACCTTAATGGAAATAAAATGTTGTTTGGCCTGCCCTGTGCTTGAAACTTAAATGGCAGTGGAACTGAAATGAAATGAAAATGAGATGTGTTGTTTGGCCTGCCCTGTGCTTGAAACTGAAATGGCAATGGAAATGAAATGAAATGAAAATGAGATTAGTTGAACTGTCCTCCCTACGTGATGTTAACAGTAGAACGTAGATTGACAGCCAGCCAAACCCGATTCAATAATCAGACGCGAGTCAGGAAGTTAGCATCTCTGCTCTTAAGTTTAATGATTTTCCGGTGCTGTCATTCTTAATATTGAAAAATGAGTGAAACTATAAAGAAGAAGAAAGATACATAAATTACTCTCCTTTGCAGAAATTTACATTTAAATAGAAATTAAACATACAGGGCAAATGTATAATAACAAACAATTCTATTAACAATCAAAGCAAATCCTATTCTTTGTATGTAAGGTGGCACAAAATGGCCGCCGGCTACCAATCTAAACATTCACAAATGCTATGAAGTTAATGAAATGAGTTAAACCTCATCTGCCATAAATATTCTCCAATATAGCATTCCAAGCATACAGTGAACTATATAAACTTACAGCCATTGCCTTCTTAAGCATAGCAAGCCAGGATTTGGTCGGATTGCTTCTGCTGTTGAACATGACAGAAAAGACAAAGGCAGGAGACTACTTCCTGCTTCCTACTTCCTGTGTGCAACTGACCTTTCACAATAAAAGTCCAATGGATGGCGCTATTGCACACAGGTTCCAGCAGAGGACAGAATATTAGTTGTTTGGCCTGCCCTGTGCTTGAAATTGAAATGGCAATGGAAATGAAATGAAATGAAAATGAGATGAGTTGTTTGGCCTGCCCTGTGCTTGAAACTGAAATGGCAATGGAAATGAAAGGAAATGAAAATGAGATGAGTTGTTTGGCCTGCCCTGTGCTTGAAACTGAAATGGCAATGGAAATGAAATGAAATGAAAATGAGATGAGTTGTTTGGCCTGCCCTGTGCTTGAAACTGAAATGGCAATGGAAATGAAATTAAATGAAAATGAAATGAGTTGTTTGGCCTGCACTGTGCTTGAAACAGAAATGGAAATGAAATGAAATGAGCTGTTTGGCCTGCCTGAAACCACTCATATCGGACTAAAAGGCCCCTATTAGCCGAGAAACCAGTCCTTAATGTAGTTGAGGCCAGTTCATTGGCTATATTTAAGAGGGAGTTAGATGTGGCCCTTGTGGCTAAAGGGATCAGCGGGTATGGAGAGAAAGCAGGTACAGGATACTGAGTTGGATGATCAGCCATGATCATATTGAATGGCGGTGCAGGCTCGAAGGGCCAAATGGCCTACTCCTGCACCTATTTTCTATGTTTCTATCAGCCCAGGAAGAGCATTTTGGCCCAAAAGGCCTATGCCAGGCCAGGAAAAGTCCAGAAATAGTGCCTTTCACTGAGATTTCACTCAGATTATTTGTTTTAAGTCCCTTCAGCCCATCAGGCCTGTACTAGTCCAGGAGGATTTCCTTCGGCCCATCAGTACGTATTCCCCCTGCAAGTATTAAACCTCACCCCAGTATTTTTCACCCTCCCTTCATTGGCTCCCTGTGAGATCCAGGCCAGGATAGACTTTCCTCCTTCATTGCTGTGATTGCAGAAATGGATGAAAAATGTCTAAAATTGATTCTCCACCCTCTCTCCCCCTTCTCTCTCACAGAGTCTCTCACCTGTTTTGGGCAGAATTTCTGGCAGTTTCTGAGCTGCCAACCCACCAGCCCTGAGTGACTGAGCTGCCAGCCCACCAGCCCTGAGTGACTGAGCTATATATATTTGTGTGTGTGTATATATATGTGTGTGTGTATATGTATATATATGTGTGTGTGTGTATATATATATATGTGTGTGTGTACATATATATATATATATGTATGTGTGTGTGTGTGTGTGTGTCACTTGTTAGGGTGCATAATTAAAGATATAAATATACACGCACGCACACGCGCACACACACACACGCACCCTGACAAGTAACCACACTGTCTGCATACTGGTAAACCATAATTTTTATTTGAAACTTCTGTCAAATCACCCTTGTTAATGTGTGCTCAACGTGCTACCATGCATTCCTCTTTGATGTAATTCCAGTGCAGATAATATTGTCTACCTTTCCATCGTTTAAAATTTGCTGGTGAAAATTAGTCATTCCCCAAGCCGGAACCCAGGACCATAGTTAATATAACTGGTTACTTTAGCGTCTGCTGTCCAACATGTGGTCTCTCCAGAAACTCTCGAATCCTTCCTTATCATTCTTCCATTGAAGAGTATTCAATCTGTTGCCCTTTCCACAGATGTAACTTGACCATCTGAAAGCTCCCAGCAATTTCTGATTTGTTTCATTGTTCCAATGGCTTGTTGAATTATACATGGAAATGAGAGCAAAACCTGGAATTCTTTTGCAGTTAATAATTAATATTTCAGCTTGTGGTCTGCTACATGCTAGATTTGTATCTGACCCATATCGTTCAAGTAGAACGATGCTTTATGGTAAAATTGGACTATGGCTCTTCTTGAATTATTTTGCATCGAGTGCTGTATCGCAAAAGATTAGTGTTCTGTAAATTGATTGCCTTTGAGAATGTAAATCGGAGGTAAGAATTTACAGCATCTGTCAAATGACTGGAAAGAGATACATCTGGAATAGTGGCGCAGTTAGTGGAGCTACTATCTCACGGCACCAGAGACCTGAGTCGAGTTCTGATCTCAGGTGCTATCTGTGTGGAGTTTGCACGTTCTCCCTGAGATTGCGTGTCTTTCCTCCAGCTGCTTCAACTTTCTGCCACATCCCAAATGCGTGCAGATTGGCAGGTTAATTGACCACTATGGCAAGTTAATGGCTGGTGTGTAGGTGAATGGTGGAAACTGGGGGAGTTGATGTGACTATGGGATTAGGGTGGAGTGAGTGTATATGGGTGGCTGATGGGGTCAAGGAAAGAGCGTTCACGTCGCGGCCCTGTTTCCACCAATCTTTCCACCACCACGCACAAGAAGCACAAGAAGCGACAAGACAGACACCATTGTATGCAGATGCCGTGAAGTGTGTTCAGCTCTGGCTGAACAACTACTAGTCTTGTGTGCAGACTCGATAAGAAGAAGGTGGCTGATAGTGGGCAGGGACTCAGGGGGCTGAAAATCCTGTTTTTATGCTGCTTTTCTCCATAACTACAATATATGAAAAGACTGGAAAAGATTAGGTTCATCTTGGAATGGGATCTGCAATAGACAAACACAATTGTGATGTTCATTTGCATAAAACAATAACAGCGATCTTTACACTGATCATATTCTAGCAGCCACATGTTTGAGAAGTAGTACCGGTAAATCAATTATATATTTAGGTACAATTACATTTTAGGTTGATAACACCCTTGCTTTGAGTGGCAAGATTTTAAAGTTATTTTCCCTTGAGTACACCACTCCAGTTACTCTCTCACTTTATGTTTCGCTTTCAAGATAGATTGTTGTATTCAGTCCGGCTGTTACTGTATGTCTGTGGTATTACAACAGCAGTTATACTTCAAATTAGTTGTATTGGATTTTGGACATCTCAAGGAGGATATGACTTTGGATAAGGTCATAAGTGAAAGGAGTTGAATTAGGCCATTCGGCCCATCAAGTCTATTCCACCATTCAATCATGGCTGATTTATCTCTCCCTCCTAACCCCATTCTCCTGCCTTCCCCCCCCCCTCCCCTAACCTCTGGCACCTGTAACTCAAATTTCACTGTATCTTAATTGGTACATGATACAATAAACTGACCTTGAAGCCTTGAATCAAGAATCTATTTATCACTTCTTTAAAAAATATCCTTCAAACTTGGCCTCCACAGCCTTCCGTGGCAAAGAATTCCACAGATTCACCACCCTCTAAAGACATTTCTCCTCATCTCCTTCCTAAAAGAACATCCTTTAATTCTGAGGTTATGATCTTTAGTCCTGGACTCTCCCACTAGTGGAAACATCCTCTCCACATCCACTCTATCCAAGCCCTTCACTATTCTATATGTTTCAATGAGGTCCCTCCTCATTTTTCTAAACTCCAGCATGTACAGGCCTAGTGCCGACAAACGCTCATCATTGTATAACCTACTCATTCCTGGGATCATTCTTGTAAACCTCCTCTGGACCCTCTCCAAAGCCAGCACATCCTTCCTCAGATATGGTGCCCAAAATTGTTCACAATATTCCAAATGTGGCCTTACCAGCGCCTTATAAAGCCTCAGCATTACATCCCTGTTTTTGTATACAAGCCCTCTTGAAATAAATGCTAGCATTGAGCATAAACACCTCATTTTAATAACAAATTAGGTTCTATGTTAAGGTTAGCACAGGATTTTTTAAAAATCTGTAGTTTTGCCCACTTTGGATGTTTGTACCTCAGCAAACTTAGGGAAAGTTTCAAAGTTTTAGTTAAAAGATTATGTTTCTCTGAGAGTCAAAAATGAAAACTAGCCAAAGTTTCATCTCCACTGACTATGTGGTGACCTGTGCCAGGAGGTACATTTGAAGGACTGTTGGATGAGGAAGAATAGGCTTGGCAATGAATAACCTGCTGACATTCAATGTCAAGACAGACACATGAAGAATTGGCTGCTTAATTGAGATCCTGGAGGGCAGCCAGTGTTCACTGAACTTCAGCTACAGAAGAATTGAAGCCTCGAGAAGAATGGCCCAGGGTAAGTGGAGAACATTGTGAAAGCAAACTCACAAGTAGTCATTTGAACGAATGCTCAATCGCCATGGTTACAGAGGGCGCTGAAGCACTCAACTCCTGTCAGTCGACCTTCATTCCTTCAAGGCAACCAGGGTGTGAAGGTCGAGGACAATGCCGTGAGTATTCACTCCTAAACCCTCATTTGCAACCCAAAGTGAAATCTATGGACGTGGCCCAAATGAAAGAAGAAGAATTGTAACCTACCCATTTAGAGCTTGTAGCCAGGGATCAGACTCACAAGGATGGCACCATTGTTTTTGGGAGTACATGATTTAATTAGTTTCTTTTATGAAACTTGAGAGGATGGGTGGTGGTGACAAAGGGCTGGTCTCAACAATCTCCATTGTTTGAATAGCCAGCTGCTGTCAGGAGCAGCGGCACTGTGGCCCAGCAGTACAGTTGCTGCCTTCCAGCGCCAAAGAACCGGGTTTGATCCAGACTAAGGGCACTTTTTATTTGTATGACTGACTTGGCAAATGAAATTCCTCGTATGTTGAAAAACATGCTTGGCTAATAAAGTATTATTGTGATTGTGCGATTGCGAAGTTTGTATGTCCTCCCTGTGACTGCGTAGATTTTCTCCGGTTCCCCCCCACACTCCAAAGATGTACAGGTTTGTAGGTTAATTGTCTTCGGTAAAATTGTAAATTGTCCCTAGTGTGTGTGGGATAGTGTTGGTGTACGGGCTGATTGCTGGTCGACGCGGACTCGGTGGGCCGAAGGGCCTGTTTCCACTCTTGCATCTCTAAAGTCAGTCTTCAGCAGGATGGTATCTGGAGTCACATCCTAAAGGCATTGGCAGAACATACCATCACTGTCTAGATCACAGCATATTCACTCTGCAGGACCTCGTCTCCTTTTCTACCACTGCTCGTCCTCACCCTTGACTATGTGCTGCAGCTGCTTAGAAACATCCTTGATCCTGGCAACACGGAGGCAACACACCATCCTGGAGTTCCGTTTGTGGCCACAGAATCTCCCGTGTGTCCCCCTAACTAACAAATATCCTCTCTCTGGCAGATTAAAGCCTTTCAGTTAAATACCTTTGCTAGAATATTCTCTAGTAACATTTAGGGCACAGAGAAGATTTACGAGGATGTTGCCAAGACTCAAGGGCCTGAGCTATAGTGAGCAGTCGAGCCGGCAGTGACTCTATTCCTTGGAACACAGGAGGATGAGGGGGTGATCTGAGAGATGTGTACAAAATCAAGAGTGGAATAGATTGGGTACACGCACAGAATCTCTTGCCCAGAGTAGGGAAATGGAGAACCAGAGGACATTGGTTTAAGGTGAGGGGGGAAAGATTTAATAGGAACCTGCGGGGTAACTTTTTTACACAAATTATGGTCGGTATATGGAATGAACAACCAGAGGAGGTAGTTGAGGCAGGGACTATCTAAGAATTTAAAAGAAACATTTAGACATGTACATGGATAGGACAGGTTTAGAGGGATATGGGTCAAACGCAGGCAGGTGGGACTAGTGTAGATGAGACACATTAGTTGCTGTGGGCAAGTTGGGTCGATGGGCCTGTTTCCACACTGTATATGATTCTCTACTTTATTTTTAATAGTTTTTCAAGGTTTTAGCTGCAGTCTATTCTGTGATACATTTCGTTCACCAATCACTAAAGCCCTATCACTCGTCCTTGCTGTGCTTCGGAGCTGGGCTTGGTGCCATAGAACTGGCTGCTGCTGCTGTTTCCTCCAGCATGGTCACCCTCCCAACAGTATCCATGGTCACCCTCCCAACAGTATCCATGCACGTGTCCATATCGCCTTAAAAATATCCATTGATGGCTTCCACATCCGTTTGTGGCAATGAATTCCACATGTTCTCCACCCTCTGACAAAATAAATCCCTCTTCACCCCCTTTTTAAAGGTACATTCTTTTGTTCTGAGGCTATGGCCTCTGGCCCCAAGCTCTTCCACTTATGCAATGCTACATATTTGAAAAAAATGGGTAAGGGCAGTCAAATGGAATAAAATTAATTAACGAGGAGTCAATGGACAAACTAGTTCCTTATTATGTAATTAGATGTCAAGATTCAAAATGCAAAATGCTAAATCAAAATGCATGTAGTAGCATTCACTATCTTATAGAGCGGGGTCGGCAACCTTGTTCAGCATAGGGGCCAGGACCCATATCTGTGAGCGGATGGCGGGCCACATGTAAAAAATCAAATATTGTTATTACAATAACAGTGTAACTAATGTTAGAATCATCATAAATCCATTAGCATTTTACCAATTTTGCTAAGGGCAACGTGAAAGTACATCCGCCTCATAATATTCCTGGACTCGATTTATCATCTGTTCATGCCCTCCCTAGCAATTCGTTCACTGCCCCATATCGCGACTGTAAACCGCGCTGTGGTTAGCTGTTGAGCGGAAGGGTGAAAGAGTCGCTATCCACCACAGCTAATCGTAGTTTTGTACGATCACTGTCTGCGCTTGTTCTAGGATTATAGATGACGGAAGTCCTCTGAAAAAAACGCCTGCGGGCCGGATTATTTCGGGTTACGGGCCGGATCCGGCCCGTGGGCGGTACGTTGCCGACCCTTATTATAGAGTCATAAAGTGATACAGCATGGAAACTGGCCCTTTGTCCCAACTTACCCACACTGATGAAGATGCCCCATCTACACTAGTTCCAACAACCCCCATTTGGCCCGTACCCCTCTCAACCTTGTCCAAATGTCTCTTAACTGTTGTTATAGTACTAGCCTTGATTACCTCCTCTGGCAGCTTGTTCCACATACCCATGAATATGTCAGTAGAAAATCTAGCAGACATAGAGAGACAGCATTCAGTGCATTTATGCATTCGTGCACTATGTATAAATAATGTTTTGAGTGTCGAAAAGTCACGTACATTTTGTGTGTGGGGTTTTTTGTCAACTAATTCAATGAAAACAGTAAATCTAGGATATGTGTGGTAAGTAGAACTATGTAGAATTTGATTAAGTGCAAGAGCTTCAGAAATCATAAACACTTTTCTGTAAGTGAACAAAATGTAGTACAGACAAGACTCGAGCTAAAGCCTTGAAAAATGTTACAATGGAACATTAGAGTAAAGGTGTTTTGCGGAAGGGCTTTTCACTGCCAGTTTTAAGTGCTGGCCAAAGGCCAAACAGAATTGCTGGGCTTACATTCGCTCTCTCTGGGATATAATGGCTGTTAAATGCACTGAAATGGGGGATTAACACACAGCTGGGTAAATGGAATATGCTGTATTGGATTAGTAATTTTATTTGCTCAATAAACAGTACGAAGTAGTGCAGGTTTATTACTGCTGAACTATGTACAGCATTGCAGGCAAGGTCAGAACGTGAAAAGCAAATATAATTATCATCAATCAGAAACCTCAAATGGGATGATTCATGTTGGCATAGTCCGATGATATCCCCCCTCACCCACCATCCCTCACCCACCATCCCTGACCCTCAACTCCACCACAGCAGCCTGACTTCAGCCATTTCAATTCCCTTAGCATGGTATCAAGAATCAACCTGAAGCCTTTGATAGATCAAAGGCTAGGATATTGGATTGCATCCAACCTGTATTGCTGTAGATGTGTGCACCACAGCATTTGCACATCTCGTCTAGCTGTTCCATTATTAACAAAGGTGGACAAATCCAATCTGGCTAAATATCTCCCGACCATTAATTATCAGGAAAGGCTGGAAGGAGGTATCGAACAAACTAAGCTTCAGATTCCGTATTTCTTTTAATGGTCTTGAAAAGTCATTTGTTAAGCCTGAAGACGCTTTCAAATATGCCCAAACGATTGTTGAAAGACAGAAATAAAAGGGAGCTTTGGCAGATCCGAATAATTCTCAGCTATGTTTTGTCTGGGGATAGTTACACTGTTATCTCCGGAATGTTGAAGCAAGGACATTTTCTGTTCAAAACGTGTAAACAACTTTATAACGGGATATGAATTAGAAAATAATTGCTTATTGATTAAAATGTTATAACCAATTGTAAGAACTTATCCTATTAACAACTTTAAAAGTTATGTAGGTTAGATTAGAATACTAACAAAAAAAACAAAAAAATAATGAACTAACATACTAATATGAATTTTTAATAAATTGTAACCTTGTCTATAAGCGGGAGGAGGGGATGAGAAACGAGCTCCTGGCTTATGTCCAGGAGCACGTCTCGTTAACCCCTTCAACCAACAGCTGATTCTTATTGAAATCAAAAATATTGGTTTAATAATTAAACTCTGATATATATATATGTTATAAGGAAATATCAGGGTAAAATTGTATTATATATATGAATGTGAGGCCTCGTTTTAATATTTTAATATGTTATGATTAACTAAGAGAGCGGAGCGAGTTGAGCAACAACGCAATGGAAGTCAAAATAAGGTTTTTTCCCACCTACAGGTGGGTCACTTGCTACAGTGCCGACTATAGACACTAGCCTCACTTTTTTAGTTTTTTTTTTATTACATAAAATCACTTGTTTGTGTTTTGTGTTTAGTGATAAGAATAATATGGACATACCAACAAAAGTTAATAATTCAAAAACTCCCCCAATACCTAAAGACCTGGGATATGGACGCACCACAAGATTCAAAGGTACTATAATTATTCAAAATGCATGACACCACACAAAAGAACCTAGGAGGAGTCTCATTTTGTAGTTGGAATATAAGAGGTATTAATGAACCTATCAAAAGGGGTAAGATATTAGCTCAGCTAAAAATGTATAATTCTGACATTACCTTCCTACAAGAAACACACCTAAAACCTCAGGACCAAGTTAGGCTGAGGGCGAAATGGATAGGTCAAACATACCACTCTTCATTCACTTCAAAATCTAGAGGCACGTCAATTATCATAAGAAAAGGTATACCATTTAAAGCAAAGAATATTATAACAGATATAGAAGGGAGATACCTAATAGTTAATGGAGAAATCCATGACACTCCACTTACTTTGGTAAATATATATGCCCCTAACTTTGATAACCCCCACTTTTTCAATAAAATCTTCAATATAATTGCAGAGTCAAACTATCAAAATGTTATAATAGGCGGAGACTTTAATTGTGTTTTAGACCCGTACTTAGATAAATCAAGTCAAAAACAGAGAGGGAATATGAAATCGAAAACTGGGGAACTCCTCAATACCTACATAAACAACACTAATATAGCAGATGTTTGGAGAATTGTGAATCCAACTGGCAGGGAATATTCGTTTTACTCAATGGTACATAAGACATACTCACGTATAGACTACTTTCTGCTGGATACAAAATTAATCCCCCAAACATCTAATGCAATATATCATACAAATTCAATTTCAGACCATTCTCCACTAACTTTCTTTTTAAAACTGGAAGGATTGTCTAAGAATAATTCATTCTGGAGATTTAACTCTCAAATTTTAAAAGATCCACAAGCGAGTATATATTTAAAAGAACAAATGGAGGTCTTTTTTCAAACAAATGATACTTCAGATATATCGCCTACTTTACTTTGGGAATCTTTTAAAGCATACATTAGGGGTATTATAATTTCATATCAAGCTTTTCAAAATAAAAAGAATAAGAATGAACAAAGACAGTTAGAAGAACTTATTAGACAAATGGATATAGATAATGCTAAAGATCCAACAATAGATAAACATAATAAAATAATAATTTTAAAATTTAAATTAAATAAATTATTATCTGCCAAACTTATAAGACTTTTTCAAATTACAAAACAAGAGCATTTTGAATTTGGGGATAAACCGCATAAACTTTTGGCTCGCCAGCTAAAAAAACGAGAAAAGGAACATACTATACCAAAGATCAAATCAGATAAAGGGGAATTATTAACAACACCGAAGGATATTAATAAAAGATTTGCGCAATTTTACGAGAATTTGTATACATCTAAAACGATAATTGATTCCAATAATATCACAAAGTTCTTGGATACCTGTAATCTTCCAAAGTTAGAGCTGAAGGAACAAGAGGAACTGGGTGCACAAATCTCAATTAAGGAATTAGAAGATACAATAAACTCACTAAAAAATGGAAAAACACCAGGCCCTGATGGATTTACTAATGAATTTTATAAAAACTTTTATGATAAAATAATACCAAGATTACAAAAAATGTACCAATACGCTTTTAAAAAACGAATACTACCTGATACATTAGCGGAATCAACGATTACATTAATACCTAAGAAAAATAAGGATTTAGAAGAACCTGGCTCATATAGAGCTATAGCATTGTTAAACACAGATCAAAAAATATTAGCGAAAACATTAGCCAGAAGATTAAGTAAATACATTAGTAAATTAATAAACCCAGATCAGACAGGGTTTATCCCTAAGAGATACTCTTCTAATAATATGAGACGTCTACTCAACATAATGCACTCACACAAATCTGAAGATCAAGAATTATCAATTATTTCGCTGGATGCTGAAAAAGCATTTGATCAAGTAGAATGGAATTATATGGATAAAGTATTACAAAAATTTCAACTGGGAGAGAATTTTATTTTATGGATTAAGTTACTATATAACAAACCTACAGCTAGAATACTTACTAATAACATATTATCCTCGAAATTTCAACTATCAAGGGGAAATAGACAAGGATGCTCATTATCACCACAGCTGTTTGCTCTCATTATTGAACCGCTAGCAGAAAAAATTAGAATACACCCTGATATTCATGGATATAATACTAAAGACTCATATAATAAAATATCTTTATACGCGGATGATATATTATTGTATATTACAAAACCTCAAATCACTATACCAAATATATTAAATTTAATTGAAGACTTCGGATCTTTTTCTGGATATAGAATAAATTGGAATAAAAGTGAAATTATGTCAATAAAACCGAAAGATTCAACACATCTTTTAAAATTCCCTTTTAAAATAGCTACAGAAAAATTTAAATATTTGGGAATCGAAATTACCAGAGCATATCAAGGTATGCTCAGGGCAAATTTTGACCCCCTACTTAATAAACTGAATACATTAATTAAATTCTGGAAAACGCTTCCGATGTCTTTAATAGGCTGAATAAACGCAATAAAAATGATCTTTTTACCACAAATTTTATACCTATTTCAATCAATTCCTATATACTTACCTAAGAAGTTTTTAAAAAAACTCGACTCAGATATCACCAATTTTATATGGGACTATAAATCACATAGAATACAAAAAACCCATCTGAATAAATCTAAAGTATTGGGGGGTCTAGCACTACCCAATTTTATGTATTATTATTGGTCAGTAAATATTAAAAACATGATTCAACTGATGGATAACTCCGCCCAGCAAGTAGACTGGATTGTAATGGAGAAAGAGGATTGCTCCTCTAGAAACATTGGAGCGATCCTCCTCTCTCCAATGAAATTGAATAACATAAACTATAATAAGAACCCAATTATTCATAGTACAATCCGTATTTGGAAACAAATAAAACAAAATTTAAAATTAAGAAACTTATCACTTTTATTACCTATAGTCAATAACCCTTCGTTTAGTCCTTCTATTATAGATAAAGCTTATACACAATGGGATAGACTAGGAATTAAAACGCTTGGTGACTTGTATGAAACTGGAAAATTACTTTCATTTCAACAATTACAAATAAAATATAAACTCGGAAATAATCAATATTTTAAATACTTTCAAATATGCGACTATTTGAAAAAATATATAAAAGATCATCATAATAACCCAGCAGATGTACTGGACGAGGCAATGCAGACAAAAGCGGAATCAGCAAACTTAATATCATATTTGTACAATATTATCTTAAATGTACAAATACCATCTACGGAGGGTATCAGAAGAGACTGGGAACAAGAGTTAGCTATTAAAATTTCAAAGGAAAGTTGGAATGAATACTTATTAAAAGTACATAAATGCTCGATTAATGTAAGACACACTTTAATACAATTTAAAATTTTACATAGATTATATTATTCGAAAACTAAAATTCATAAAATTTTCCCAAACGTATCATCTATTTGTGATAAATGTCAATCCCAAGAAGCAACTATAGCGCACTCATTTGTCTTCTGTACAAAAATTCAAAAATTTTGGAATGAAATTTTTGAAATCTTTACAAAGTTATTTAAAACAAGACTGATACCCAAAGCAGAATGGATTATCTTCGGAATAACGGAAGATGATCCAGAACTAAATGTGTTTCAAAAGAAATTAATGGATTATGGGTTAATAACTGGAAAAAAGCTAATTCTAAAATTTTGGAAGAAGGCTCCAATACCAACTATAAATATGTGGATTTCAAATATGTTTGAAACACTACACCTTGAAGAGATAAGACTCCTCCTAGCAGGTAAACCAGATCACTTCCACCTGACGTGGTCTGCATTTATAGAATTATTACAAACATAGGGTGCAAAAGTACTTTAAAAAAATAAAAAATTGAGGTCGGGTAAGGGGGGATGATAGTTGAAGAGTTGGTATGTCCTATTTACGTGATGCTCAAAAAAAAAAACATTTGTTTTTCTTTTTTTCTCTCTCTCTTTTCTTTTCTTAGGGCCTATTTCTTAACTCTTTTTCTTTTTGTTTTTAATTTCGCTCTCATAGGGTCCTCGTCCTTTTTTTTTGTTGTTACATTTTCTACACTTTTCTACACTTGCACTTTTTCCTTCACTTTCTTCTCTCTTTCAATCTTTTCTTTCTTTAGTGTAAAAAAAATAAATAAAGGGAGTACATTAATTGTAAGAAGATATAAATGACGAGTATTAATGTATGTGGCTGTGATGTAATGTACTTCTAAAAAAAAAAAAAAAATAAATAAATAAATAAATAAAAATAAATTAAAAAAAAATAAAAAAAAAAAAAAAAAAAAAGATTCCGTATCGATGAGAACTATGTCAAGGAAAAGGGCATTGAAGAAGGGAATTTGTTTATATTCATTAATTATCAGAGAGCAACAAAGAAGACAGATCTATGCCTGTGGTAGTTTGTTTTTCACTTACTAATAACCTGTTTTGGAATCAATTGGTCCCAGTTACTGGTTCCACCAAGATGCAGTACAGAACCCCACAGGAGATACTTTTTCCCCTGTCAAAGTCTACAACTCCTCCCCCTTCAGTCGTGGGGTAGACTGACTCCCCTCCCCCATCACCCCCCCCCCCCAATCTTTGCACATCCCCAATCCTTTCCACTCGTCACTTTAATTTCATGTTTCCTGTATCTCGTGTTTTATAACTGTTTGCAGATCAATCTTTTTCCTGGAATAAATAAAGATATATCGTATCGTAGAAAACAGTACATGTTCTGTTCCAATCATTTGGTTCCAGAAGTCATTACAATTTGTCCAAAGCTGTTGAATTTGTCCAAAGGTGCAGTTCGAGCTATTGACCATGACATTAAGACAACTGAACCTTCTTCCCCTCTGTTATCAGGCATCTGACAGTACGTCTCTAAGCTAGGGTACTGTCCAATTTACCTCGAGCCCATTGAGGACATTGGACTTTGTCTATGGAACTGATGCAACACAATGCTGAGAACTATATTCTGCACTCTGTATCTTCCCCTTTGCTCTATCCATTGTACTTAAGTTTGACTTGTTCATATTTATGTATGGCAGTCACGGCGGCGCAGCGGTAGAGTTGCTGCCTTACAGCGAATGCAGCGCCGGAGACCCGGGTTCGATCCCGACTACGGGTGCTGTCTGTACGGAGTTTGTATGTTCTCCCCGTGACCTGCGTGGGTTTTCTCCCACACTCCAAAGACGTACAGGTTTGTAGGTTCATTGACTTGGTAAATGCAAAAACTGTCCCTAGTGGGTGTAGGATAGTGTTAATGTCGGCGTGGTCCCGGTGGGCCGAAGGGCCTGTTTCCGCGCTGTATCTCTTATCTAAACTAAAAACAATCTGATCTGTTTGGATAGTATGCAATACAAAGCTTTTTACTGTAGGCATGATAATAATAACCCTAAACCTAAATGTAAACACGGTATCAAGGATCCCTAGTAACATTGAAGACTGACCAATTATAGATAGCACAAACCTCTTCTCAACAATTGATGTAGTTACTGCTTAGATACCGTTATGCCTCAAAAGAATTAAGAGTTTAGAGATTGGTGCGGCCTGCAGCATGCAGACCGGTTGCGGCCTGCAGCGTGCAGACCGGTTGCGGCCCGGAAGGTGGAAGGTCCCGACACCATTGCCAGACCAGGCTGACCCACAACAGCCACAGACAGCGGTGGAGGCAACGTCAATGGATATTCTTAAAAACGGAGATCGAAAAATTCTTGATTAGTACGGGTGTCAGGGGTTATGGGGAACAGGCAGGAGAATGGGGCTGAGAGGGAGAGATAGATCAGCCGTGATTGAATGGCAGAGTAGACTTGATGGGCCAAATGGCCTAACCCTGCTCCTAGAACTTACTGTATGAACTTATGAACTTAAGATCCCTGCAGCACCGTCGGTGCTGGCAGCAGGACAACGGGCTTTTAAGGCCAAGATAAGGCTCGATATTTTTAAGACATGATACTTGAAAGGTACATGATGACACTGGAAATGTGATGACACTTTAAGTACGACCTCAGAAGAAATGTACTATTTCTTTACACTACAATAGTGTCACTCTTGTACTTATGTGTGACTGTGCCTATGCACGGTGTTATGTGACTGGATTGTATACAAAGCAAAGTGTTACAGTGTATCAAGGCACTTGTGACAACAAAGTAACTATCGAACTATATTGGAGTTCTTTGCAAAATTCAGCAGCACCATTGCTATTTGCCATCTGGGAAGAATGGGTCGAAGAAAGCAATTCCCTCCATTTAGTATTTGTGCCCAAGGAAGATCAGATAATAATGGAGGGAGTGGGGATAAAGGAAAGAGGAGGAGCAGCAGAAAATTAACCCGTAAAGGTGTCAGGAGTTATGGGGAGAAGGCAGGGGAATGGGATGGAGAGGGAAAGATAGAACAGTCATGATTGGACGGTGGAACTGACTCGACGGGCTGAATGGCCTAATTTAGTTTAGTTTGGAGAAGCAGCACGGAAACAGGCCCTTCGGCCCACCGAGTCTGTGCCGACCAGCAATCCCCGCACACAATGCTATCCTACACACACTAGGGACAATTTACAATTATACCAAGCCAATTAACCGACAAATCCGTACGTCTATGGAGTGTGGGAGGAAACCGGAGGTCATGGGGAAAACCCACGCAGGTCACGGGGAAAACGTACAAACTCCGTACAGTCAAGCACCCGTAGTCAGGATCAAACCCGGGTCTCTGGCGCTGTAAGGCAGCAACTCTATCGCTGCGCCACCGTGCTGCCCTCTATTATGCTTCTATAACTTGTAAAACAAACAGCCATGTACTTGTTGACGTTGTTTTGAATGGCTCCCTAATTATTGCTAACGTTTCCAAAACACCATCTCTGCTGTCGATCACCAGGACACCGTTTTCATGGTTCATAAACCAAGAATTGAGCTCAAATTGCTTATAAGTTCATCTGAACTTCAAGGTAGTGTTATATAGCCTTGTTGCACCACACAATCCAGTTGCTACTAACATATAACAAATGCGCTATGCTACCATTTGAGTCTAATCCTTCCACCATCAGCAGGATTTAATTGATGTTCTAATATGTCATTGTCATGGCTTTGGTTGCAGTTACTCTTCATTTTAAGGTGACTCAGTGAGTGAAGTGTTGTGCAAACAGCAATGCAGTTACTTGTCCAGGATACTCGAACAACACCTCCTAAAACTGCAACTCCTGCCACCAGAGAGGTTAAAGGCTGCAAGCACATGGAATATTACCACCTCCAAGTCACACACCACCTCAGGTTGGAAATGTATTGCGAAAGGGTTTATACCCTGTACACTCTGTGCATAGTAATACAGTGGAAGCACCTTCACCAAAATGTCTATACTTGTTTAAGATGGTCTCTTACTTCAATTACGCAGGGCAATTACGAATGAACCATAGATACTGGCCTTGCTTAAACTCACTTTCTCTCTCTGCAGATGTGACCCAAACTGCTGGTAATATCCTGCTGTGCGGGCCACATCTGCAGAGAGCAAAACCGAGTTTGAGCTATTTCCAGCTCGTTTCGGGTCAAAACCCTTCTTCTCAATCCGAAACGTCACCCATTCTCCTTCACTCCAGAGATGCTGCCTGTCTCGCTGAGTTACTCCAGCATTTTGTGTCTATCTTCGGTGCAAACCAGCATCTGCAGTTCCTCCCTACGCAAAAAGAGACAGGACGTGGCTGAGACATGACTCTGGCCCAAATGTCAAATTGACCTCACATAGACTCATTAGTTCAACTTAATACAGGTAGTTCTGCTGTAATGCAATAGTTAAATTCAGTACATTTTATGAAGACAAAAAGCTGCCGGTCTGCATATCGTTCCTTGCAGTTGGTGTCTATAGCAGATTGTCATCATATAAATTGCTTCAGCTGTTTAAGTCCCTGACTGCTTCATTTAATTAATACATTTTATGTTTTGAAGTTCAGTAATCATATTGCAAAAATATAAAAAATTCTAAAAATCTAGATCGAATATTAGATCAAGAAAATCGAATGTTTAACTTTTTAGAGGTGCTGATGCATCATAACAGCGTGTACCGTCATTTCAATTCGCCTTCCTGTTCCCACATGGGCCTTGGACGGCTAAACATACGCCTGAGGTGGAGCTCGTATTCAGCTCAATGGTATGAACACCATGTTTTCTAATATCCGGTTGCCCTCTCTCCCTGATTTCCATTCCCACTCTCTTCATTCAACTCAGGCTCTTCCTCATTTACATTCCTATTGGGATGAGATCCTCCTTCCGACCGTGAAGCCATGGTTCTTTGAATAATCTTTGCAATGATGATTGTAATCCAACCTAGAACCCGAAACACCATCTATTCATGTTCTCCAGGGATGCTACCAAGCCTGCTGAGTTACTCCAGCACTGTGTGTCATTTTCTGTACTAACCAGTTCCTTGCCTACAGTTTAAGAAGGAACTGCAGATGCTGGAAAATCGAAGGTAGACAAAAATACTGGAGAAGCTCAGCGGGTGAGGCAGCATCTATGGAGCCTCACCCGCTGAGTTTCTCCAGCATTTTTGTCTACCTTGCCAACAGCCTGTCTTGTCCTTTTCTTCTTTGTTGTCTTTGGTCTGTTTTATTTGTATGTTTAAGTTAATCTTTAGTTTTTGTATTATGCGTGGGGCAGGGGGAAACCTTTTTTTATCTCTTTCCTCAACAGAGATGCGACTTTTTCCGTGCCGTATCTCCGCCTGCACAGCGGCCTAACATCGTGGAGCTGCCAGTCCCTTTGTTAGGTATCGGCTTCAGGAACTCCAGCTGCAGGAGTTTCGACCACGCCGATCGCGGGAGCGACGATCACACCGATGCGGGGGATTTGATCGCAGACCGCGGGAGCTTCGATCGCCCCGACTGCGGATGTTTCAATCGCCCCGACCGCGGGAGAAAAGGAGGAAGAAGGTAAATCGCAGTGCAGAGTGCGAGGTCACCGAAAGCAAGATGGATGCTGGTGGGGACTCGGAGGGATTGCCATGAGAACGGTGGTCTCGATGTTCCGGGATCGTCCTGCAGTCTGGTGCGAGTGCAGACGGCTTTCTGACTGTTCGGGTGGACAGAGACTGCAGAGAGTGGGGCGCTGCGAGATGGCTGCCCTGACACCAGCGTGTTAGTCAATTCTACTTTTTTGGGGGTTTTTAGTATGTCCAAATGTTTGTTTTAATGTCTCTCGGTGTGTCTTGTGTGGGGGATGGTGAGGGGGTGGGGTTAAGGGGGAAACCGCTTTCGGTCGCCTCCTGCACGGAGAGGCGATTTTTTCCATGTCGCCTCCCTCGCGGCCTAACACCAAGGATCGGTGCGGCCTTTCCCGGAGACGGGCCCGGAGCTTCAGCAGCGGGCGCAGCGTGAACTTTTCATCGTGGAGCGAGCGAGTCCTCGCTGGGGGTTGCCAGAAGGGAGTGCTCCGATCGCTGGCCGGCGGCAGCCTGAAGTCTGCGGAGATTCCAGCTGGCGCGGCGTCCAGTGCTGGGATCCCTCGTTGGGGACCCCCGGAGGAGAAGAGCTCCGACCGCCGGCCCACGGCCTACAACAGCTGAAGCTGAAGCAGTCTGCGGTGCTTCTAGCTGCGGGCGCGGCGGGGACTTACTTACTTACCATCCGGAGCGGGATCCCTCGCTGGGAATCCCTGGAGAAGAGCTCCAACCGCCAGCCTGCGGCCTACGTCATCTTCAAGCCGCGGTCTCCGTTAGGGAAGCACCGATTCGGGACTTACCTTGCCTGTACATCTGGCCGCCCGCAGCGGCGACTGCGGAGGTTTATGGTCCCGACCACGGGGAAAAATGGAGGAGAACTGACTGAACTTTGTGCCTTCCACCACAGTGATGGATGCTGTGGTGGATTTTTTATGTTAAATGTTTTTATTGTGTATTGTATGTTCTTTTTAATTGTACCGCTGCTGGCAAGTTCATTTCACTGCACTTCATTGTGTGTGTGGCGATTAATCTGACTATCTATCTATCTGACAAGCAGTCGGTGCAACTCTGGTCACGTCAAGGTGGAGCGCGTGGGTGGCTCGGACATTGGACTGATGGCTGTGGGTCTCCGCTTTTGCTGTGTGCCCTGGGGATTCTCACACGCCGCTGTGGTGGCTGTTTATGTTTGATTTTTATGTAATTTTGTATCTTGTTGGGTTTTTTTGGTATGACTGTGCGGTAAAACAAATTTCACCTCGAGGTCATGTGACAATAAAGGACTTTTGAACCATTGAACCATTGAACAAGCTATCTTTACTCCATTTTGAAGAACTCCCTGCTTTGACTTTGACCAAAACAAATTTATGCAGTGGTGCAGCAATAGAGTTGCTTCCTTACAGCACCAGAGACCCCGGTTCGATCATGACCACGGCAGCTGTTTGCCTGGAGTTTATATATCCTCCCTGTGATCATGTGGGTTTTCTCCGGGTGCTCTGGTTTCCCCCACACTCCAAAGACGTACAGGTTTGTAGGCTAATTGGCTTAGGTAAAAATTGTAAATTGTCCCTAGTGTGTGTAGGATAGTGTTAATGTGCGGGGATCACTGGTCGGCGCGGACTCGGTGGGCCAAAGTTCCTGTTTCCGCTTTATCTCTCAACTAAACTAAACTAATCTGCCTCATCCCTCTGGAATGGCACTTGCCCGGAATGAACATCCTGATTAAAATTTCAGTTGTGTGCCGATGACTATTTTGTTTTATTCTACAACTTTTTATATTGCCGTATAATGCTGCTAGCTGGAATATTGTTAACCCTCTGCCTTATCATTGAACAATAAGTGCAATGAACTTACCATACAGGAAAGCTATTTCTGCAAATGGCAGGTCGTTATCTTTTAACCTTATCTTTTGTTTCAGAATATAATTGCTTGACCGAATGTAATTGATACCCTGGCAAAAGAAGGGCTGTAATCGAGCAGACACAGTTATTTTATTTGTTTAGCTGTCAGGAGTGTGGATGGCAAATTAAATGGTATGTTTTCTGGTCGTATAGGTCAAACACATTAAGCGAGACCTATGAAGCAGAAAATATATTGGGGTTCAGAGTGCATGCATTCATATTCATCTGTTAGTATTAACTCCAGCATATAACCGATCAGTGGTAGATTCAGCTGCCCTTCTCTTAAAGGGCTACCATCATGGAAATACATTTGGCAAATTATTTGTGATTTTTTAAAGTTTGTGATATGGTGACCTGGGTCATGATGAGATGCATAACCATATTGAGCCACTTTGGCCTAGAAATTCAATTGCAAGTTATATATTATGGTTAAATGGAAATGTTTACTTTGGTTTAGTTTAGAGATACAGTGCGGAAACAGGCTCTTCAGCCCACCGAGTCCGCACCGACCAGCAATCACCCCATACACTACAGCTATTCTACACACACTAGGGACAATTCACAATTATACCATGGCAATTAACCTACATACCTGTATGTTTTTGGAGTGTGGAGGGAACTGCTACGCCACCGTGCTGCCCAAAGTATGGAGGTTCTAAACAGACTCAGTGTAGCAGGTCGTATCCCTCTGGTGAGACCAGCGCCGGGTTCCCAAAACACATTCTATTCATTCAACTTGCACATCTTTGAGATGTGGGAGGAAACCGGAGCACCCAAAGTAAACCCATGTGGGCTCAGGGAGAACCTACAAACTCCGCACAGACAACACCCGGGGTCAGGATCGAACCCGGGTCTCTGGTGCTGTGAGGCAACAGTATATCACCTACCAGCCTCTACGTTTGGTATTGAGTGCTTTATTAATTTAGACTTTTACAAAGATGTTAGTTATAGAAACAAGTGTAGAACATATTCCCATACTTTATTGCAAGTTCTGTCACACAAAGAGATTACTATGTGGATAGAGGAAAAGATTTAAGGATGTTCTCCAAACCTCCTTAACCCACTGGTCATCACATCTTTGGGATGCGGGCAGAAACTAGAGCATCTTGGGGGAAATGCCCGTGATCACAGGTGGAACACTCTTGGGCCTGTCCCACTTTGGCTGTTAGTTACGCGACAGGCCGGTGGCGCGTGAAGATTTCGTGCAGGACGAAGTCCACACTCCTCCACGCCACTCCACACTCCTCCACGCCACTCCATGCGCCCGTCCCGCGCTACCCACACGCTACCCACACGCTAGCAAGTCGCGTAAATGGCGCGCGAATGACGGCCAAGTGGGACAGGCCCTTTATATTCCATACGGCCGACTCTGGAGGTCAGTATCATTCCAGGATCACTGGAGCAATGAGATAGCACCTCCTACACTGCATAAGCAATGTTATGGCTTGCACAGAGCTCTTGGGATTAAGCAGAGTTAAAATGCAAAGCAGTGTAGAAATCCATAAACTGTGCAGTTTATAGTCAACTCAATTCTTGGATGAACCTGATACCCTGGTTCATTTTCACAGCGAAGTGATGTATCTGCTCTTTCATGTCTTTGATATTTAGTCTCTGATTGTGAAATCTATCGAGCAACTGGCCTAGTCCAGGGATCTTGACTTGACAGATAAGGAGTGTGCTATCGATTCTATATGGGACCAATAACAGCTTATTCAACAGTATCGGCAACTTCCATTGACGTGGAAGTTGTGGAATAACTTCTTTGGCATGCAGTCTTCTATACACTTACTGGTGAAGTCTATGAGAGCAGTGGCATAGACTTCACCAGAGTCCTTGAATATGGACCAGTCCACCAACTCAAAGCAGTACCATAGGATATCATCTTGTTTCAGACTGCTGTTCAGACTAGCATGATATGACTTTCTATACCAGAACCTCATGCTTCAGTTTCTTACAATGAGAGAATGAGAGCGCAGCTATAAGAACAGATTTTCCAAGGTGAGGGGAAGGATCGGTAGGCATCTTTGATGTAGCAATAGTTGAGATTGTTTGGACTATGGTGGGACAGGAGATGGGTTGAGAGTAATTTGGTAGCTCTCCAAAGACGTACAGGTTTGTAGGCTAATTGGCTTGGCCTAATTGTAAAATTATCCCTAATGTGTGTAGGATAGTGTTAGTGTGCGGGGATCGCTGGTCGGCGTGGACTTGGTGGGCTGAAGGGCCTGTTTCCGCGCTGTATTTCTAAACTAAACTAAACTAAACATTCTTGAAACTGAACATATTGGTGAGTTTCGTTGTCTGTGTACCTCGTTATCACCGAACCCACAGCCCTTGATCATCGTTAATGATCCTTGAACTAATGCTCTTCATGGTCTGAAGAAGGGTCTGGACCCGAAACGTCGCCTATTCCTTCTCTCCATAGATGCTGCCTCACCCGCTGAGTTCCTCCAGCATTTTTGTCTACCTTGAATTCCTTGATCATCATTACTTTTTTTGCATTCCTTTCATTCATTTGTTCTATATCTCTCCATAACACCATCTCTATCTCTCGTTCCCCTTTCTTCTGAGTCAGTCTGAAGGAGGGTCTTGACCCGAAACGGAGTAAAGAGGCTCTTCTGCAGTTATACAGGGCCCTGGTGAGACCATATCTGGAGTATTGTGTGCAGTTTTGATCACCTAATTTGAGGAAGGACATCCTTGCTATTGAGGGAGTGCAGCGTAGGTTCACAAGGTTAATCCCCGGGATGGCGGGACAGTCATATGAGGAAAGATTGGAAAGACTGGGCTTGTATACACTGGAATTAAGAAGGACGAGAGGAGATCGTATGGAAACATATAAAATTATAAAAGGACTGGACAAGCTAGATGCCGAAAAAATGTTCCCAATGTTGGGGGGAGTCCAGAACCAGGGGCCACAGTCTAAGAATAAAGGGAAGGCCATTTGAAACTGAGATGAGAAAAAAACGTTTTCACCCAGAGAGTTGTGAATTTGTGGAATTCTCTGCCACAGAAGGCAGTGGAGGCTAATTCTCTGGATGCATTTGAAAGAGAGTTAGATAGGGCTCTTGGGACTAGTGGAATCAATGGGTATGGGGAGAAGGCAGGCACGGGTTACTGATTGTGGATGATCAGCCATGATCGCAATGAATGACGGTGCTGGCTCGAAGGGCCGAATGGCCTCCTCTTGCACCTATTTTCTATGTTTCGATCCCTCTGCAACGTTACCCAGAGGCCTACCATTAACTGTATAGGTCCTGCCCTTGTTCGCCATCTCAAAATGCAACACCTCACACTTGGAATATTAAAAATTCCATCAACCATTCCTCTGCCCACCTGGCCAATCGATCCAGATCCTGCTGCAATTGTTCACAACCATCTTCACTATCTGCAAAACCACTATCTTTTCCTTCCTAAAGATTCTTGAAGTTGGTTTGCTTGAAGTCCCTGGCTATGATGAACATGGCCTCAGGGTACTTAGTTTATAGGCTATTGGAAGCAGTAATTAGTACATTCAGTTTGAGTTCATGTCCGCATGGGGTGGGGTTATATAGCAGAACAAATGCCCTGAGGCACTTCATGGGAGGTGTCTTCAAATTAGAGGCATAGGTGCTGGAATTAAGAATTATTTGGATTTGGTACTTTTTAAAAACACTTAAAGGAAGAAAAATAAGTGGAGGTGGAGAGTGTTAAAAAGGGATTTCCAATGCTTTGATTCTTGGCAGCTGAAGTGGTGCCCAGCAATGATTGAGTGATTAAATTGGTATTGGTTTGCTTATTGGTTTTTTATTGTAACATGAACATAGACACTGTGAAAAGCCTATTTTATGTGCTATCCAGGTAGTGCCAGGAGAAAATAAACGGACTGCAAAATATAGTATAAAGTGCAGATAAGAAAAGTGCAAAGGCTACATTGAGATAGATTGGAGGATCAGGAATTCATCAATAGCATATGAAAGGTCTGTTTAGAAGTTTGATTACAGCGGGGAGAAGCTGTTTTTGAATTTGGTAGTATGTGGTTTCAAGCTTTTGTATTTTCTGCCTGACAGGGAAGGGGAGAAGAGAGAATATTCGGGGGTATGAATGGACTTTGGGTAGGTTGGCTGCTTTGCTGAGGCAGCGTTAAGCATAGGTCGTCAATAGGTGGGAGGCTAGTTTGTGTGGTGGACAAACTGCGTCTACAACTGTGCAATTTCTTGTGGACTCGATCGAGTAGTTGCCACGCTATTTGTGTAGGAAGGAACTGCAGATGCTGGTTTACATCGAAGATAGACACAAAATACTGGAGTAACTCAGTGGGACAGGCAGCATCTCTGGATAGAAGGAATGGGTGATGCTTCAGGTCGAGACCTTTCTTCAGATCAAGGGTCTTCTGAAGAGGGGTCTTAACCCGAAACATCACCCATTCCTTCTATCCAGAGTGGGCGGCTTGCTGGCGCAGCGGTAGAGTTGCTGCCTTAGAGCGTTTGCGGCACCAGAGACCCGGGTTCGATCCCGACTACGGGTTCTGTCTGTACAGAGTTTGTACGTTCTCCCCGTGACTGCGTCGGTTTTCTCTGAGACCTTCAGTTTCCTCCCACACTACAAAGATGTACAGGTTTGTAGGTTAATTGGCTTTGGTTTGTATACTTGGTATAAGTGTAAATTGTCCCTAGTGTGTGTAGGCTTGTGTTAATGTGCGGGGATCGCTGGTCGGTGTGGAGTCGGTGGGCCGAAGGGCCTGTTTCCATGCTGTATCTCTAAACTAAACCAAAGACGCTGCCTGTCCCGCTGAGTTACTCCAGCGTTTTGTGTCTATCTTTAGTTGCCAAACTAAGCTGTGATGCATCCTGATAGGATGCTTTATTTTGTGCATCCGTAGACATTAGTAAAGATCATTGGAGACATGTCAAATTTCCTTATCGTTCTGAGAAAGTGGAGGTATTGGTGTACTTTCTTGGCCATAGCGCCCATGTGGTTGGACAATGACAATATGGGGATATACAAGAATCCAGAATTGCTGGAGTACAGGTATCTCAGAGGGATGGAAGTAACCACAGAGATAACCAGAATAATTGAGGGATTTGGATCTGTGGTGTCTGGAATATTAATCTTCTTTCTTGTATCCAATTTCAACCTCCTCTCAGTAATTATGGCATTTTTAATGCAAAGAATCCTAGAATTGTTTGGCTTTATTACTTGGGTATGTTTCAATTGTACTTACAGTAAGTATATTATGATCCAATTTAATTGTATATCTTGCAAACTAAATCTTTTCACTGTCCCTTGGTACAGGAGACAATAATAAACCGATAACCATATCAAGTAAGGCTGGTGAAATGAGGGAAATGATTAGCATACAAGAGTAGTATATTGTAGATATTACAGAGTCTTAGTTGAAAGGAGGGTGAGGGTGAGGCTGGCCTGTCAACATTCCCAGGTGCAGAATCTTCAGTCAGGGTAGGAAAAATGGCATTGATTTTCAAGCAAGGAGATAAAGAGGGAATAAAGAGGAAAGGTACTCAAGAAGGTTCTTCACATAAAGCCTTGATGGAACAAAAATGGGCAATTGCTTTGCTGGAGTCATATAGCAGACTTCTAAATAGTCAGAGGAGATGGAGGAGCAAATATGCAGGGAAATT
The DNA here is from genome assembly GCA_038087875.1 of Malacoraja senta. Lineage (NCBI taxonomy): Eukaryota > Metazoa > Chordata > Chondrichthyes > Rajiformes > Rajidae > Malacoraja > Malacoraja senta. The sequence continues at coordinate 11,527,775 of CM075986.1, forward strand.
ACAGAGAAGTGTATAAATAATGGGGTAATAACAGTGCCAAGTCAAGTTGAATATATTTGTCATATGCACAAGCCCAGTGAGATACAGCGACAATAAAAATCTTGCTTACGGCTGCATCACAGGCACATAGACTTAGACAACACACAAAAACATGAATTATATATACGTTATATAGGCCAGCGAAAAAGAAAAAGTGTGCAAAAACGAGACATTAGTGCAAAACACAATTAGAAAACAAGTCCATGGTAGTGCAAGAGGTAGAAACAAGGAACTGCAAATGCTGGTTTATAAAAATAAAAGGACACAATGTGCTGGAGTATCTCAAGGGGTAAGTCAGCGTCCCTGGATAACATGGATAGATACCGTTTCGAGTCTGGACCCTTCTTCAATGGTCCATCGTGTTCCATTGCTGGGTTGAAATTAGGTTTGTGGAGAGCTGTTCAAGAACCTGATGGCTGTAGGAATGTGGGACCTGGGATCACTTTAGTGTGAAATGGTCAGTTAGCGCAGAATTTTTATAGTGCTTCGCAGGTGACCTTTTTGGCAAGTCTACTGATAATGCGACCATGGAAGCCACAACATTGGCTCTACCTTCGAGAAGTGGGCGGCACGTTGGCGCAACGGTAGAGTCGCTGCCTTAAGGGCCTGTGCCACGGGCATGCGACTCCATGCGGCAAGCGCGACCTAACCGCAAGCGGGGGCCGTGCGGGGGCTGCGCAGAGGTCGCGGGGCCGGTCCCACTTCGATCGCCGGAGCCGTATGGAGTTATGCGGAGCTGGCCCCGACATCGCGCGGGGCTCCGAAAAACTGACACTGTTCAAAAATTCCGTGCGGCAACGGCCTGCCGCCCCGCAGCCGCCTCGAGGCCGTGCGCACCTCCTCGACGCGGGACGCACCGTCTTGACGTCACTCGACGTCCGCGCGGCCCCCGCTTGCGGTTTGGTAGCGCTTGCCGCATGCAGCCGCATGCTGGTGGGACCGGCCCTGTACGGGATCACTCGACCTCCGCACGGCACCCGCGCGGCCCCCGCTTGCGGTTAGGTCGCGCTTGCCGCATGGAGTCGCATGCCCGTGGGACAGGCCCTTAACGCACCAGAGACCCAGGTTCGATCCTGTCTGTACGGAGTTTGTACGTTCTCCCCGAGACCTGCGTGGGTTTTCTCTGGCTGCGGTATCCTCCCACACTCCAAAGATGTATAAGTTTACAGGCTAATTGGCTTGGTAAAATTGTAAATTGTCCCTAGTGTGTGTAGGATGGTGTTAGTGTTGCTGGCCGGCGCGGACTCGGTGAGCCGATGGGCCTGGTTCTGCGCTGTATCTCGAAACTAAACTAAAGTGGACGGGATGTCGGTGGGTGAACATTTCGAGGAGAATGACCACAACTCTGAGTTTTATGTTTGTAATGGAGAAGAATATGGGGGGATGGACTGAAAATTAGGGTCCCAAACTGACAAAAAGGTTGATTTTAATATGACAAAACTTTGTGAAAATGGACTGGGAGCAGCTACGTGCAGGTGAGTCTACAGCTGGGTGGTGACAGGCATTCAAGATTGAAATAGTGAGAGTTCAAGACCAGCGTGGACCATAATGGTGTACGGCCACGTCAATAAATCTAAAGAACTCTGAATGTAAAGGTAAATTGAGGGCTGGATAAATGAAAGTAGGCAGCTGATGGCAGACTGACAGAAATGGAAATGGGTAACAAATACCCTTGAGCAGTATGGAATATATAGGGGAGTACTTAAAAATAAATTAGGGTGAAGAGGGGACGCAAAACGAAACTGGTGGGTAAGATTGAAGAAAATCACAGAACATTTTGTAAGTATATCGAGGGCAAGAGGACGACCAGAGATAAACTAGGGCCCATTAGGACAAGTGGAATTCTATGCGTGGAGCCAAAGGATGTTGGAGAAGTCTAAGGGAATATTTCTCGCTTGTTTTCATTGTGGAGAAGAATAGAATTCAGGAAGAGTTATAATGGATTTCCAGAAATAAATAATTGAAAGCACAGTGCCTTATCAGGCTTCTAGGTGGATAAATCCGGGGAGACTCATGAAATATATTTGAGATTGCTATGAGAGGTAAAGAAGGATTGCTGGAGTTCAGACAGAAATATTCAAATCGTTTCTGGCCATAGAAGGGATGCCAGAAGACTGGAGGACAGTGAAGATGCTACGTTTATTCAAGAAATGCAGCACGGTGGCGCAACAGTAGAGTTGCTGCCTTACAGCGCCAGAGACCCGGGTTCATTCTCGACTACGGGTGCGGTCTGTACGGAGTTTGTTCGTTTTCCCTGTAACCTGCGTGGGTTTTCTCTGGGAGCTCCGGCTTCCTCCCACACTCCAAAGGCGTACAGGTTGGTAGGTTCAATTTGCTTGGTATCATTGTAAATTGTCCCTGGTACGTGTAGGATAGTGTTAGTGTGCGGGGATCGCTGGTCGGCGCGGTCACGGTGGGCCGAAGGGCCTGTTTCCGCACTGTATCTCTAAACCTAAAACTAAAGGACAACCAGGTAAATACAGGAGAGTGTGTCTAACATCAGTGCCAGGAGAATTTAGATTAGTGTAGAGATACAGCATGGAAACAGGCCCTTCGGCCCACTGAGTCAAGACAACGACCATAGATCACACTAGTTCTATGTTATCCCACTTTCTCATCTACTCCCTACACATTAGGAGCAATTAACCGACAATCCCACATGACTTTGGGATGTGGGAGAAAACATGTGTATCTAATGGAAACCCACGTGGTCACAGGGAGCATGTGCAAACTCCACATAGACAGCACCCAAGCAGGATTGAACCTGAGTCGCTGGCACTGTGAGGAAGCAGTCCTATCAGCTCCGCCACTGTGAAGCTCCTCCATCTAGTGAGTTTTCACTCCAAACCTCTTGCTGTATTGCTCACAAGCAGTTCCTCCATCACCATCACAATAGACAATAGACAATAGGTGCAGGAGTAGGCCATTTGGCCCTTCGAGCCAGCACCGCCATTCAATGTGATCATGGCTGATCATCCCCGTTCCTGCCTTCTCCCCATATCCCCTGACTCCGCTATTTTTAAGAGCCCTATCTAGCTCTCTCTTGAAAGCATCCGGAGAACCCGCCTCCACCGACCTCTGAGGCAGAGAATTCCACAGTCTCACCACTCTCTGTGAGAAAAAGTGTTTCCTCATCTCCGTTCTAAAGGGCTTACTCCTTATTCTTAAACTGTGGCCCCTGGTTCTGGACTCCCCCAACATCGGGAACATGTTTCCTGCCTCTAGTGTGTCCAAGCCCTTAACAATCTTATATGTTTCAATGAGATCGCCTCTTCTCATCCTTCTAAACTCCAGAGTGTACAAGCCCAGCTGCTCCATTCTCTCAGCACGTTTGTTCTGACAATGCCACTTTCATATCCGCGCTTGCAATGTTCCTTCCTTTTGCCTCCAGAGAGGATTCTCTCCCATAAACCCCTTGGCTGTAACTATTCTAATTCATGCACTTGTTTACCTTCCGCCCAGAACAATGGAAGCATTCTTTCTGTCCTCACCATCCACTTTGGGTAGCTTCAGTCACCATCAATCCCTAGACAGCCACAAAACGCTGGAGTAACTCAACGGGTCAGGCAGCATCTCTGGAGAGAACCAGTGGGTGACATTTCGGTTCGAGTCCCTTCTTCAGGCTCTGACCCCAACCGTCACCCATTCCTTCTCTCCAAAGATGTTGCCTGACCCGCTTAGTTACTTCAGCATTTTGTGTCTATCTTCGGTGTAAACCAGCATCTGCTGTTCCTCAAACCCCTTTATTTTCCCCCTTTCCCCTTTCTGCATTGTGAAAGCATGTTTTTTTTCTGCAGCAGCACTCTGATATACTCATCAACACCGGCCATGTCCCTCCCCGTCCCACAGCAGAAGATGTGCTACCTGTCTTTAGACTTTAAAGACAGCATGGAAACAGGCCCTGCGGCCCATTGAGTGTGCACTGATTAGTGATAACACTAGCACACCTATTCACGAGGGACAATTTACAATTTTTACCAAAGTCAGTTAACCTACGAAGCTGTACGTCTTTGGAGTGTGGGAGGGAACCAGAAGGCCCAGGGAAAACACACACGATCATGGGGAGAACGTACAACCTCCGTACAGACAGCACCTGTAATCAGGATCGAACCCGGGCCTCTGGTGTTGTAAGGCAGCAACTCTATTGCTGCGCCACCGTGCTGCACTGCCCTGTGCTGTCCTATTAGAACCATTTGTCTTAACAACTAGAGCCACACACCCGTTTTCTCAACATTCCTTTGGTTAATTTGTGTCTATATTCGGTCAACACCAGCATCTGCAGTTCCTTCCATAGATTGGTTACTTCACTTACTAGCCAATGTAGAGCTTTATTATTAGAAGCTCTGCCTGCTACACCATCAGGAGTGGCACGGTGGCACAGCGGTAGAGTTGCTGTCTTACAGCGCTTGCAGAGCGTGTGTCCCTAGTGTGTGTAGGATAGTGTCGATGTACGAGGATCGGCAGTTGGCGCAGACTCGCTGGGCCAAAGGGCCTGTTTCCGCGCTGTATCTCTAAACTAAACTAAACTAATTAATTCCACCTCCTTTCGACACAATGACAGATCTTCTCTTCTGGACCACCCTATAATCCCCACTCCCCATCCACTTTCACCTCATCTTAGAACTTGTTGTATCTCAGACGGTTTCCAATCAGCCAGTAGCCCATTGATTCAAATTGTTCATTCTGTTTCTCTCTCCACAATAGTGCTTGATCTGCTGCATATTTCCATAATAATGTACATATTTCTTTTTGTACATATTGAATTTCAATTCCCCCACATGAACATCCGAGATCAAGAACCAGAATAATTTTAAAACTGCAACTTAAATTCAACATATGGCAGTGCTTCAAAACAAATACTTCACCATCTGTAACAAATTCCAATTCCTATTGATGTTGTTAATGTTAATGAAATATGCAATTATATTATTTTTTAAGCTAAAATGTTCACAGGATCAAAATATTCAGGTGGTCTTTGAATCTCCTACCTCTGCTCTACTTTTTACAGTCTACCGAATAAAAAAGTTATATTAAACTTTTCCTGAGGTGTGATGAAAAATTGAAACTCATGTTTGCAGCATTAAAAAAAAAGCCTTAGAAAAGGGAATATCATTTTTTAACTCTGCCTTTAAGAACTTGAAATATAATAAGAAATTAGATTCTTATTTTTTAGACCTACAGCACAGAAACAAGCTCTTCGGCCCACCAAATCCACGCCGACCCGCGATCACCATCCTGCACACTAGGGACAATTCACAATTTATTCACCAAAGCCAATTAACTTACAAACCTGTGTAGGCTAGAACTGCAGATGCTGGTTTAAATCGAAGGTGGACACAAAATGCTGGGGTAACTCAGCGGGACAGGCAGCATCTCTGGAGAGAAGGAATGGGAGACGTTTCGGGTCGAGACCTTTCTTCAGACTGACAAACCTGTGCGTCTTTGCAGTGTGGGAGGAAACCGGAGCCCTGAAGAAAACCCACGTGGTAACAGGGAGAATGTACAAACTCCGTACAGACAGCACCCGAAGTCAGGATCGAACCCGGGTCTCTGGCGCTGTACGGCAGCAACTCTACCGCTGCGCCACCGTGCCACTCATTCACGGTGATACAAGAAACTACAGAATCACTCAGAAGAAGGGTCCCGATCCAAAATGTCCCCTGTCCATTCCCTCCCCAGATGCTGCCTGACCTGCTGAGTTTCTCCAGCGCTTTGTGTTTTGCAATTAGACTCATGGCAATCTTTTCAGAATGAAGTTTTGCTGTAGCCAGGGTTGGACGGGGTATCTGAAAAGTGAAGAGTACGGACGGAAGGCAAATCGAGGGAATGTAAGAACGAACGCCTTATCAACTCCTCAGGACATTAAAGTTTATCTCATAACCACTGAATCACCTCTGGATTGTAACCACTTTAATTTGTACACAGTATGGATCCGTAAGCAGAACATTGAATTATTGACTAGATAATTTTAATTTAATTTTAATTTTCAAAAGATGTTGGTTGAGGGATGAATATTGCAGCGTTTGCTCTTTAAGTGGTACCACTTTAATTTCCAAACGTGCTCAGACAAGTCCGCATCTCCGACAATGCAATAGTCCCTCGATATTGCACCAAAATGTTGGACTCGGCACATAGATTACAAACTAAGACCAATAGTGAGGCTGTAATCTATCCCGCGGCATAAAATATAAATCTGAGGACCAGAAAAGTCACCTATCCATGTTCTCCAGAGATGCTGCCTGATCCACTCAGTTAATCCAGCATTTGGTGTTTTTTTGCTTAGTAAACCAGCATCTGCAGTTCCTTGTTACAACATAAAAAATATGATATATTTGGCTCCCCTTTCTCCATGTACTTTGGTTTTGATTTCTTCAACTGCATCACCCTTCACTTCCTTTTATTTCAGTTCTGTATTGAGAGCTCAGGCTGGAAGTGAATTCTCAAACACATGCACATCCTTAACTTAACAAGCCTCTGGCGGTCAAACATATGCCTTCTGGGGCACAAGGGGTGTTTTTAGACTAAACGCTTCTTACTTGAATAGCGACGTGTAACTGGTGATCATTTTGCTAAGATTAATCGTAGGTTATCCAAATTAAACTCTCCATGGAAACCAACCTTAGGACAAAAGGAATAGAGGGTTACTGTTATCTGGTCTGTAATGCTGAGAAATGCAACCTTGCTCCATTGTTAATGCAGCATAGATTCCCATTAGTAATTGAGGATACACTTAGGTAAAGTCCACGTGTATTGTGTGACACTATGGTAACAGACAATGAAGGTTTCAAGACAAATGAAGAAATATTGATTTTGGAAACATATGTATGTACTTATCTGTAATTATCCACAGAATATAGCAACTGCAATATGTGCATATTGGTTTAAGTGGAGGAAGCATATTTTGACTACTGATTTTGGCTTATCCCTGCTACCCATCTTGAATGAGGATATATCGTTGTTCAGTGATCTGGTATTTCATCTGTGGTCAGCAAGGATTTAATCATTGCTGGCAGAGGCACATGGAAATGCAGGGAATGGAAGGATATTTTAGTTTAGTTTAGTTTAGCTTAGAGATACAGTGCGGAAACAAGCCCGCACCGACCAGCCACCCCCGCACATTAACACTATCCTACACACACACGGGACAATTTATACCCAGTCAATTAACCTACGAACCTGGACATCTTTGGAGTGTGTGAGGAAACCGAAGTTCTCGGAGAAAACCCACGCAGGTCACAAGGAGAACGTACACACTCCGCACAGCCAAGCACCCATAGCCAGGATCGAACCTGGGTCTCTGGCACCGTAAGAGATGTAAGGCAGCAACTCTACCGCTGGGTGCCACCATGCCGCCCATTAGCCGATATGGATAATGCGCCTTTCAGATAGGCACATGGATATGCAGGGAATGGAGGGATATGGATCACGTACAGGCAGCGGAAATTAATTTAACTCGGCATCATGTTCAACACAGACATTGTCAGCTAAAGGGCCTGTTCCTGTTCCTGCGCTGTACTGATGTACATTCTATGTTATTATTTGAGGGGAATGCGTTCAAGTTCATATTTAATTCATCTGCTGAAGAACAGAATATCATTTAAGGAGGAGGTTAGAAAATGAGGCGTAGCAAAATATTTGGTGAGATAGTTGACGATATAAAATGAACAAAAAAATGAAGATATATATCAGTTCAGACAGTGATGCAGAAAGATAATCAGATATGGCAAGTACTGTATATCGTGTAGAATGGAACTGCAGATCAAAGATAGACACAAAATGCTGGAGAAACTCAGCAGGACAGGCTGCATCTCTGGAGAGAAGGAATGGATAGATACAAAATGCTGGAGTAACTCAGCGGGACAGACAGCATCTCTGGAGAGAAGGAATGGGTGACGTTTCGAGTTGAGACCCTTCATCAGACTGATATCAAAGGAGTGGGCGGTGTAGAGATAGAATGTAGTCGGAGACAGTAAGACTGCTGGGAGAACTGGGAAGGGGGAGGGGATGGAGAGAAAGGGAAAGCAAGGACTTCTTGCGGTTGATATTTCGGGTCGAGACCCTTCTTCGGACAGGCAAGTATATTGTCAATCGTCAGAATGGAACACCTCAAGTGCTAAGAAGTGCAGCAGGGTCCCGATCCGAAGTCCGTCTTTCTATTTCCCTCCACAGATATTCAATAGTACTTTATTACTGCCTGTCCTGTTGCGTTCCTCCAGCACACTGCTTTTTGCAAAAGGCAAATTGAGTTTATTGTCATATGTACACAAGTACGTTCAGGAACAATGAAAATCTTGCTACCGCCAGCATTACAGACACATAGAATCAGACAACTCACAAAACAAATTATACATTGATTATACAAGACATGGGAAAGAAAAAGGCTGTGCAAAAAAAAGACATTAGATCAGAAACACAATTAAAAAACAAGTCTTTGGTAGTGCAAAAGGTGGTCCATTGTGTTCCGTTGTTGAGGTAGGGTTAGGATTGTGCAATAGGTCATAAGGAATAGGAGCAGAATTAGTTTGGGGTTGGGACCCATCTTCAGCTGGGAACATCCAAACTCAAAATATCGTCTGTCCATTCCCTCCACAGATGCTGTCATAAGGTCATAAGGAATAGGAGTAGAATTAGGCTATTCGGCCCCATCAAGTCTAACATCTTAAATACTAGTAGTGGCGAAACAAAAATGCCCATGCAATGTGAAACCTTGTAAACAATTTTCCTTTCAAGAAGAATATATGGCACTCTTCTGGATTTGTCACTTCAACAGCAACAGGTGTGGCCAAAACCACCTGCAGAAAAATAATCTTTTACATAAGGTCGGGGAATCGAGAACCAGGGGACAGAGGTTTAAGGTGAGATGGGGCAATATTTAATAGGAATCTAAGGGGCAGAATTCCGGATGGAGGTCCCACAAGAATTATTTAATGCACGTTGGCAAGTGAGAAGCTGAACCATGTTTTATTTACACATCTTTTCCATTAAGATGATGCATTTAAAAAAATCCCCAAAAGAACTGGCAGCATTTAAGTGGACAGATATCATTAGATTAAACAATATTGCCGAGATTAATTTATGATAATTGAGGAATAATCTGAATTCTTATGAATGACAGGAATGACACTGTTGGCGCCGACCCTGGAATGGTTTAATTACTGAGGTTCAATTATTGAGAAGTAATCTCAATAAGTGAGCAACAGTAATAAAAATGGATACAATTTTAAAACAGGAACTCGTACATGAATAAACCATTCAGCCTCCTGAGCTTGTTCCACTATCCAATTATAGCCTGGATGATCTGTATCTCCACTTAAGACTTGATGGTTTAGCAACTTTTATCCTTCAGATTAGTTCAGAATTATCATTAATTCATCAGCATTGTTGTTAGCAACCATTCAATATCTCAGCAACTTTTTTTCTCAGTCTGAGTTCTGAGTCTGAAGAAGGGTCTCGACCCGAAATGTCACCCATCCCTTCCCTCCATAGATGCTGCCTGTCCCGCTGAGTTACTCCAGCTTTTTGTGTCTATCTTCAGTTTAAACCAGCATCTGCAGTTCCTTCTGGAGGAACAGCACCTCATATTTCGTTTAGGTAGTTTACACCCCAGCGGTATGAACATTGACTTCTCTAATTTCAGATAGTCCTTGCTTTCTCCCTCCTTCCCCTCCCCCTTCCCAGCTCTCTCTCGCCTACTGTCTCCGCCTCTTACTTTCTTCCCACCCCCCTCCCGCCATCTGTCTGAAGAAAGGTCTCGATTCCTTCTCTCCATAGATGCTGCCTCACCCGCTGAGTTCCTCCAGCATTTTTGTCTGCCTCTGCAGTTCCTTCGTACACATTAAGTCTGAAGAGGGTTTCCCGGCACAAGTGTCGCCTGCCCATTCCCTCCAGAGATGTTGCCTGACCCGCTGAGTTACTCCAGCACCTCATGTTTTACTAAAGATTTCAGTATCTCCAGTGGCTCAAAGTTTCTACTATTTAATTGTATCCTGGCTGTACTAAGAGTTGTGTAGGTTAGAGTGAAGAAAAATAATTTGGCATCACTGTTGCACTTAATTCTATCCTGCTCCATTATCCATAGGCAAGTACATTTTTGCAAGACATGACAGCACGCAGAAGAAGCCCTTGTATATACAGAGTACTTCAGAGGTAAAAGAAGCGTATGTCTGGAATTATTTATATCATTCATTCACTTGACAGGATCTGGACATGGCTGGTAAGGCCAACATCTTTTACTGACCATTAAATATATGCTGTGAGCTGCCACTGTGCCAGGGGCGGCACAGTGGCACCGTGGTAGAGTTGCTGCCTTACAGCACCAGAGGCCCGGGTTCGATCCCAAATCAGGGTGTTATCTGCACAGAGTTTGTACATTCTCCGTGTGACCATGTGGGTTTTCTCCGGGTGCTCCAGTTTCGCCCAACATTCCAAAGTCGTGCAGGCTTGAGGCTTTTATTGGCTTTTGGAAAATTCAAGTTCAAGTTCAAGTGAGTTTATTGTCATGTGTCCCTGATAGGACAATGAAATTCTTGCTTTGCTTCAGCACACAGAACATAGTAGGCATTGACTACAAAACAGATCAGTGTGTCCATATGTCCTCGTGTGTAGGATAAAAATAAGTGTATGGGGGAATGCTGGTCGGTGAGCACTTGGTGGGTTGAAGGGCCTGTTTCCACGTTGTATCTCTAAACTAAATCTTGAATCACTTCTCTTCCAGTGAAAATTCTCACTCAATGTTGTAGGATCCAGTGAAATATTTCCAACTTCAATATAAGTGTGTGGCTTGGAGGGGAACTTACAGGTGGTGGTGTTACCATTTGTGTTTGTCCTTATCCAACATGATGGTAGAGGTCACAGAGTGTAGTCTTTCCATGGACTGGCTGCACTCAACAAAAAGCTTTTCACTGTATCTCGGTACACCAAACTAACTAAGATGTGGCAGGTGCAGTTGTATGAGCGTATGTGCACAACTGCAGTGCATTTTGTGGATGGTTTCCACTGCAGCTACTGTGGAGGGCATGTGTGTTTAGGGTAGTTGATAGAATATCAATACAGTGGGCTGTTTCATCCTGGATGATGTCAAATCTTCTTGAGAGTTGTCAGGGCTTTATGTACTTCATCATGCTCTTGCCTTGCACCTTGATGTTGGTGAAGAGGCTTTGGAATGTGAGGAAGTTATTGACTCATCATTGGATAGATACCCTGACTCTGACCTGCTCTTTTTGATGAATGGATCATCCAGTCAAACTTTGGTCAATGGTGACTTGCGGAACGTTGATGGTGACAGATAATACCATTGAATTTACAAGGGCAGGTGGTTAAACTTTCTTTTGTTGGAGAGTCATTGTCTGAATACTGCTTCAATCAGTTTCTGGATTGCTGCGAGTTTAGTTCAGCTTAGAGATACAGCACGGAAACAGGCCCTTCGGCCCACCGAGTTTGCGCCAACCAGCGATCCCCACACGCTCACACTATCCTACACACACTAGGGACAATTTACAATTTTACAAGACAATTAGCCCACAAACCTGTACGTCTTTGGAGTGTGGGAGGAAACCAGAGCACTAAGGGAAAACGCACGCGGTTATAGGGAGAATGTTCAAACTCTGTACAGACAGCATCCATAGTCAGGATTGACCAGGGGTCTCTGGCGCTGTAAGCAGCAACTCCATCGCTGCGCCACCGTGCCGCCCAGCTGTGAGTGGAATAGAGCACAGTTCCATCATCAGCAGTCATATTGAAAGGATGAAGCAGCTGAAGAGGTTCGGGCCTAGATACTGCAGTAACCCCCTGGTGTTAGAATGATTGGCCTCTGATAAACACAAACATCTTCCTCTGAGTGAGCTTTGGTTCCAACTACTAGAGTATCTGCCTTTTGATGATCGCAGGCTTCAGTTTTACCGCAGTGCTTGATGCTACACTTAATTAAATGACGTCTTGATGCCAAGGGCATTCACTCTGAAGTTAACTCTGCAATTCAGCTCCTTGATCCATACTTGAACCAAGGTAGTAATGAGATCTGGAGCTGTATACTGTTGGAGAAAGGCTTTGAGGAACAGGTATCGACGTGAAAGTATAATGGATGACAGCTTCCATCACTTTACTAAAGGGTTGACAGTACATTGATCGGAAGGTAATCAACCAATTTAGACTTGTCTTTGCTTTTTACGAACAGATACCTGGGCTATTTTCCACTTTGTCGAGCGAATGCCCATGTGGCAACTCGATTGGATCAGCTTGGCTGGAGGCCGAGCTTATTCTGGAGTGCAGGTCCATATTGTTACAGATGGAATGCTTCCTGGTCCCAAAGCCGTTATCCTAATTTTCAATACAAGTTCTTTGTCAGTGGCAATTCTGTCAAGTGTAGTCATGTAGTTGTGAGGATAAACATAACATAATCTCATGCTCTCAGCCAATTTATTAATGCCAGATGGAGTGAAACAAATTGAACAAGTCTGAAGAAGTCTCAGCCTGAAACGTCACCCATTCCTTCTCTCCAGAGACGCTGCCTGTCGCTGAGTTACTCCAGCATTTTGTGTCCATCTTCGGTGTAAACCAGCATCTGCAGTTCCTTCCTACACTAATCAATATTGAAAGTTGCCTGTGTTAACTGTGCTACGGCTTCACAAGGCTGACACTTTATCATTTTAGATGCTCTCAGCCTGACTAACAGTCCCAGCACAGAACAGGCCCCTTGGCCCACAAGACTGTGCTGAACACGATAAACTAATCTCATCTGCCTGCACATGAACTGTCCATTCCCTGCCTATCCATGTACCTATCTAAAAGCCTCTTAAATGCCACTATCATAGCAGCCTCCACCAGTGCTCCACCACTCCATCTAGTCTTTGACATTTCCACCCAGGGAAAAACGCCGCCATTATACAATGTTGCCTTCTGACAATAAAAGTCCACAACAAAACCCTGGATAATTCATAGCCCACATCTCAAGACTCATTCATGATGAAATTCACCTTCACTCCCAAACCACCAGCTGGGTGAGGGACCTCTCCTGGATTTAACACCCCCTGCAATGAGGCCCAAATGACATTCAGTCAATGGCAGCATGGTAGAGTAGCTGCCTTACAGCGCCAGAGACACGGGTTTGATCCTGACTACGGGTTCTCCCTGTGACCTCGTGGGTTTTCTCCAGGTGCTCCGGTTTCCTCCCACACTCCAAACACATACAGGTTTGTAGGTTAATTGGCTTCGGTAAAATTGTAAATGATCCCTAGTGTGCAGGATAGAGCTAGTGTACGGGCTGATCACTGGTTGGTGTGGACTAAAAGCCCTGTCCCACGTACGAGTTCATTCCAAGAGTTCTCCTGAGTTTGCCCTGATTCGAACTCGGAGATTTACGGTAGTGGCCACTCGTCGGTACTCGGGGATCTCGTGGACATTTTTCAACATGTTGAAAAATCTTCACGAGTCTTCCCGTGCTTACCTGCCGTTAGCGAGTCTTCCCGAGTACCTGCCGTTGGCGTTACGAGCCGCTAAGAGACGTCCCCGAGCTCCGACGTACCCGCTACGTTCATTCTCCGTGCTTACGAGTTTGATTTTTTTTTAAACTCAGGAGAGCTCTTGAAATGAACTCGTACCGTGGGACAGGATTAGTAGGCCAAAGGGCAAGTTTCCATGCTTTATGTATAATCTACTGTATGTAGCTGCAGTTTACAACTGTAGATGCTGGTTTACATTGAAGATAGACACAAAACGCTGGAGCAAGTTAGATTAATCAGAAAAAAATAGATTATTGTTGGCAAGAAGGTGACTGATTTATTCTACGTTCCTTTGTTCTCCACTTTGATCCCTGGTATTCACACCTTTCCCTTCTATATCTCTAGATTCCCTCTCCCCGGACTCTCAGTCTGAAGAAGGGTCTCGACCCGAAACGTCACCCATTCCTTCTATCCTGTTTTTGTGAGCATTTTATTTGTGTGCAATCTTCAAGCACAACGTGAAGGAACAATTGGAATCGTATCAACGATCTGATGAGTTGGAACACAGGAGATAGACACAGAATCAATGCTGGAGGAACCTGCTGCAAGCTCGGCTTTGCTTTGTACCTCTCCTCTCCCCGGACTCTCAGTCTGATGTGGGGTCTCGACCCGAAACGTCACCCATTCCTTCCATCCAGAGCCAGTCCCGCTGAGTTACTCCAGCATTTTGTGTCTATCCTCTGTAGGAAGGAGGACATCCTCTCCCAACCTGCTCATCAGAACTTCGGTCCAGCATCTCCCACCCCCCCATCCACAGTGGAAGCGCAAATCATCCTCAACCCCGCGCGTTTAAGAAGATTCACAGCAGCATGTTTTCGTTTTGTTTCAACTGCCCGCGCGTATTTTGACACGCGTAATATAACAGCGGGGGAATGAAAATTGGCAAACGGGATTAAAACGGGGGCGGTGGGCGGGGAGGGGGGGACAAATTTGCATCTTCAAAGATAGGTAACATTTCTTGCGGGATGAAATTTGTTTGCTAAGGAAAGCAATGAATATAGATAGCATTATTTCCGACCCAGAGATTTGTACACGAGTTCAGACTTCCACGGATTTTTCGCCTGTGCGGCGCCTGGGACCCGCAGTGGCGACTTGGCCAGCAGAGGGCAGCTGTTGCCCTGTTTCTGACCGAGAAAGCAAGAGCCCAGGTGTTAAAATACTCAATAGTATTCCTTCAACAGCTCGGGGTGCACGCTGAGCCCACACATCTATTCCACATTTAATCACATCGTGGTGGGGGGGGGGGGAGCCGTTTAAATGCGAGTGTGTGTGTGTTTTTTTTATTAAATAAAAGACTCATTGATTCTAGTGATGGGTGCGTGTGTGTGTGTGTATGTATGTATGCGTGAGGGAGAGGGGGGGGAGAGAGTGTGTGAGAGAGAGAGGGGAGGCGGAGTCTGGAGCCTACTTTCGGTTTGACAGCGAGCAGAGAGGGAGAGAGAGGGTGGGAGAGAGATCAGGACAAACAGAAATCGGAGATGAGAAGGGGAGGGGGAGGGGGAGGGGGGGGTGGGGTAGGGGGTGAGTAAAGAAATAGCTACAATCCGCGGCGTGAAATACCGAGTGAAATTAACCGCCCGCCTCTGGACTCTGAAACCTGCCAAGTTCGGGAGAAACGGGCGAGTCGGGGGAAGCAGAAGAAACTGCGGTAAGACTAGAACCATCAACTAACCCCAGCTTTGATCTGAACTTGGTGCAAGGATTTTTAAAATAATCTTCAAATAGAATAGCTTAAATTGTCCGCTGTGATATCCTCCGGTGATATTGGAACTCGATACATTTTATGAGCTTGTATTGTTACATTGTACAATTTCCTGCACGGATACTTTTTTTCTCCTCCCCCCGAGTTTGGAGGGAGGGTGGGTTGGGTCGGGACACTGTGCCAACGACGTCTGTTTGGGATCGGTGTAATTTGCGTGCTCTAACTTCAATATTAATGGAATGTTTTCCAACTGCTGGGATTTGGCGCCGCGCTGATTATTATTTTTTTTTTACATAGCAAGCGCGCAACTTTGTAAACAGTATATATAGCGGCTCACGCGTGTGTACGTACATTCACGAAGGCCAATGTCACCGGAGGAACACGTGCCAAAAGACTGGGGAAAGTCTTCGGTGAATACTAGATGTTGACACTTCGGAGGTTGCGCGCCTGTTCCCGAATTCAAAGACAAGAGACGTCGCTGCAGAAATGCAGAGTTGATCGTTACGCCGCGGAACCAAGAGAAAACAAGTCTGACAGAGAGACTGTTGGCAAGAAATAGCTCAGGCCAACGCATCCTCCCAAAATCAGACACAGGCATCTCTGCCTTCCGCACGCTGACAGACAGACGTCTTTAATTTCTCCTAGCATTTGCTCTTTTTTAAATTTTTTTTAAACAGTGAACTCACTAATCTCATGTGGCATTGCTCGTAGTGAGTTGGAGGAAGCACTGTGTTGCAGAGAGTGAGAGAGAGAGAGAGACATCGTTTCATCAGATGCAGAGTTTTCTGTTGTTACTCTTGTTAAGGAATATAGACGTGGTAACCTTGTATAATTACTGTACCAGCATGAGAACAATCAGAAACAACTTGCACATAAGCCGATTTTTAAGGTCAATAGGAGTTCAGCAGAAAGTAACCGTTTTTTTTGTACTTAAAAAATCATGTTTGATTCCCACCCCAGTTTGATTCCCACCCTAGCATGCCCCGATAGATGAACCATGATTAGCCATGGATCAATATTGTTAAGATATATTACTTGCATGGAGCTGCATGTTGCAGAAGCATTTCACTAGTTTAAAAAGCTTTGGACAGGTACATGGATAGGAAAGATTTAGAGGGACATGGGACAAACGTGGGCAGGTGGGACAAGTGTAGATGGGGCATTGTAGTCGGCATGGGCATAATAAGTTCGTAATTTCTAGGAGTAGAATTAGGCCATTCGGCCCATCATGTCTACTCCGCCATTCAATCATGGCTAATCTATCTTTCCCACCCAATCCCATTCTGCTACCTTCTCTCCATAACCCCGAACACCTTTACTAGTCAAGAATCTGCAAATATCCGCCTCAAAAATATCTATTGACTTGGCATCCACTGCTGTCTGTGGCAATGAATTCCACAGATTCACCACCTTCTGACTGAATAAATTCCTCCTCATCTCCTTTCTCAGGTTACGTCCTCTTATTCTGAGGCTGTGCCCTCTGGTCCTAGACTCTGCCACTGGTGAAAACACCAGTGGCAAGTTGGGCCGAAGGTCCCGTTTCTGAGGTGTACGGGTCGGTGACTCTAAAAGTGGAAGAGCAGGCAACGTGATTATTGGTGAACTGTGCACCTAACAAGTGGAGGAAGTTGTGTCCGTTATGGTCAACCTAAATGTAGATGCAGTGCCGTTTTTTGAGCTTGGGAGGCCACATCCAAAATGCCCCAGAGGTCTGGGGGAGAGCCAGGGAACTCCATGCACTTTGGGAGGAAGTCACCTCCTACAGAGGTGTATAAACCAGCAAAACGTCAATTGGAATTAAAACATTGAGAGCTGTAAATCTCGCTGCCAACACGCTGACAATTAACTTAGCACTTTTGAACTAACCAAACACCTCAGGGCAGCTGGCAAGAATATGAGCAAATAAAATAATGATAAGCAGTCCAAATAATATAACCAGGACAGAATGAATTCAGAACAGTAAACAAAAGCCAAAGAAGAGCAGCGATCTGAAAATTATACCAGAAAATGCTGGAGACACTCAATAGTTTAACAGAATATGCTGAGGGTGAAATAGTAGCTATCAACGTGAAGGAAGGTCTCGACCCAAAAAGTCACCCATCCGTGTTTTCCAGATGTTGCCTCACCCGCTGCATTACTCCAGGATTTTGTGCCTTTCTTTGGAAAAAAAAAACAGTATCTGCAGTTACTTGTTATTGCATTCTGATGAAGGAGCCTTGATATTGTTTCTTTTTCATCGTTTTTTTTCTTCATCTGCAGAATATGACTAGCATTGTCAATTTTGATTCCTTGAAAGTGGTGTCACGGGTAGATGGGGTGGTCAAAAACCACATTGGCCTTTATCAGTCAGAGTATTGAGTGTAGAAGTTGGGAGGTCATGTTGCGGTTATATAAGAGATTGCTGAGGCCACATTTAGAGTACTGTGTTCAGTTTTGGGCACCATGTCAAGCTGAAAAGAGTGCAGAGAAGATTTACGAGGATGTTGCCAGGACTCGAGGGCCTGAGCTACAGGGAAAGGTTGAGCAGGCTAGGACTCTAATCCGTGGAGCGCAGGAGGATGAGGGGTGATCTTATAGAGGTGTACAAAATCATGAGAGGAATAGATCGGGTAGACACATGGAGCCTCTTGCCCTGAGTAGCAGAATTGAGAACTAGAGGACATAGGTTTAAGGTGAGATTGTGATGGAAAGACATCTTGGGTGGATGAATGGCCTTCATTGAACATAGAACAAACAGTACAGTGCAGGACCAGATCGTTTGTCCCACAAGGTCTGAACTGAACATGTTGCCAAGTTAAACTAATCTTCTCTACCTACACATTATCAATTTCCCTCTAATCCCTCCATTCCAAGTCCATATTTAAAAGCATCTTCAATGCTATTATTGCATCTGCCTCTACCACCACCACCACCCCTGGCAGCGCGCTCCAAGCACTCACCCCTCTGCGTAAATAGACAAATCCCGCACATCTCCTGTAAATCTTCCCTTCTCACCTCAAAGCTACATTATCCAGTCTTTGACATTTCGCCCTCGGGAAAAAGGTTCATATTATCTACCCCAAGGGTTCCCAACCTGGGGTAAATTTACTCCCACGGGGTAAATTTCACCTACCCAAGGGGTAAATTTGTTGATTCTGGATTTGTACATATTTTTTCTCATTGACTGACTGTGTTTGGTTCTGGTATCTGTTCATCATTAGTTGTTCATAAATAAGTGAGATAACATTGTGATGTGCTATTAAAGTTGCCTGGGGCAAACGGGACGAAAAAGGTTGGGAACCCCTGATCTACCCCATCTGTGCCTCTGGTAATTTGATAAACTAGTCTCCCCTCAGCCTCTGGCACTTGAGACTAAACAATCTATTCAGAATGCTTACTTAAAATAATTCACAAACGACACGGATGGTCACATGGTCAGCCTTGTCGCTTCGATTAACAGCTTTAATCTTAATATAATAGCTAAATAGCGATAATAGAGAACTTTTAATACGTATCTTTTGTGAATTATTTTCACAATTCACAATTATTTTCTTCGGTCTGAAGAAGGGTCTCGACCTGAAACGACACCCATTCCTTCTCTCCACAGAATTCCTGCCTGTCCCACTGAGTTACTCCAGCATTTTGAGTCTATCTTTGGTGTTAACCCACATCTGCAGTTCGTTCCTACACTTGGATTTAAGATGCTTTCTTGCGTTGACATAAGTACAAAAGAATTCACACGAGGAGTGCAGCATTCACGGTGTAGGAAGTGTATGGTCAGTTATTTGTTTCTAGTTCGGCACAATCATTCTTGTAGCATGAATGGATGCAGCATCACCGCGCCAGAGACCCGAATTCAATCCTGATCTCAGATGCTGCCTGCATGGAGTTTGCATGTACTGCCTGTGACTCCGCAT
>CM075986.1:11547107-11578073 GCA_038087875.1 Malacoraja senta
TCCCCAACTTCACTACTACTGCTAGGTGGCCTGTACACAACACCCACCAGCGTTTTCTGCCCCTTAGTGTTTCGCAGCTCTACCCATACCGATTCCACATCCTCCAAGCTAATGTCCTTCCTTTCCACTGCGTTAATCTCCTCTCTAACCAGCAACGCTACCCCACCTCCTTTTCCTTTCTCTCTATCCCTCCTGAATATTGAATATCCCTGGATGTTCAGCTCCCAGCCTTGGTCACCCTGGAGCCATGTCTCCGTGATCCCAACTATATCATAATCATTAATTGCTATCTGCACGTTCAACTCATCCACCCAATTACGAATGCTCCTTGCATTGAGACACAAAGCCTTCAGGCTTGTTTTTACAACGCTCTTACCCCTTATACAATTATGTTGAAAAGTGGCCCTTTTTGATTTTTGCCCTGGATTTGTCTGCCTGCCACTTTTACTTTTCACCTTGCTACCTATTGCTTCCGCCTGCATTTTACAACCCTCTGTTTCTCTGCTCACCCATTTAAGAACCCCACCACCTCTTATTCTCTGTTTATTATTGTTTTCTTCTTTCCCCCCTACATGTTGGGTCTGAGTGCTTTCCTTCTCTGCCTCCTGCCTCACACACTGTCTACTAGCTTTCTCTATTTGAGTCCCTCCCCCCAACCATTCTAGTTTAAAGTCTCCCCAGTAGCCTTTGCAGATATCCCCGCCAGGATATCGGGCTCCTTGCATTGAGACACAAAGCCTTCAGGCTTGTTTTTACAACGCTCTTACCCCTTATACAATTATGTTGAAAAGTGGCCCTTTTTGATTTTTGCCCTGGATTTGTCTGCCTGCCACTTTTACTTTTCACCTTGCTACCTATTGCTTCCGCCCGCATTTTACACCCCTCTGTTTCTCTGCTCACCCATTTAAGAACCCCACCACCTCTTATTCTCTGTTTATTATTGTTTTCTTCTTTCCCCCCTACATGTTGGGTCTGAGTGCTTTCCTTCTCTGCCTCCTGCCTCACACACTGTCTACTAGCTTTCTCTATTTGAGTCCCTCCCCCCAACCATTCTAGTTTAAAGTCTCCCCAGTAGCCTTTGCAGATATCCCCGCCAGGATATCGGTCCCCCTCAGGTTCAAGTGCAACCCATCCTTTTTGTACAGGTCGAACCTTCCACAAAAGAGGTCCCAATGATCCAGAAATTTGAATCCCTGCCTTCTGCACCAGTCCTTCAGCCACGCATCCCAAAGACATGAAGATTGGTCGGGGGTTAATTGGCCTCTGCCAATTGCCCTTAGTGCATAGGGGAGTAAATAGGAGTGTGGAGGGAATGTCATTCATTCATCATCGTTGAAAAACATTAGCGAAGCAGTGGTGCTGGTTTCCGTCGGGAACGGTGAAGGATGCACCACGCATCTCTGTCCTCCAGTTCCTGTGGACTTCTGCTGCTGGAAGTATAGGATTCTGGTGTGTGTGCTTTATCATCATTCCTTACGATGCCGTGTACGACAGTGATCGCAACTTCTATCTAACGTAATGGGATTAGTATAAATGCTAAATTAGTAATAACCATTTATTGTTTGATAGCCAGCAGAGATTGTTTCCATGTAGAAACAAGGGACTGCAGATGCTGGTTTACAAAAACAGACAGAAAGTGCTGGAGTAACTCAGCGGGTCAGGCACCATCTCTGGAGAACACGGATAGCTTCTCCATAGCTCAGTCTAAAGTAGGGTTACAGCCCGCAACGTCACCTATGCATGTTCTGCAGAGGTGCTGCTTGACCCGCTGAGTTACTCCAGCACCTTGTGTCTTTCTCGGACTGTTTCCTTGTTGCATGGCTCAATGGCATTAGTTGGGAGATAAACATTCCCTTGGTTATATGGCCTTGGTTTAACGTTTCATGAAAGGCACCTTCAACATGACTAAACTCCCTCAAAAGCCATTGAATGAGCAGCCTGGATTGTGTGCTCAGATCCTGGAGTATGGCTTAAACTTGTGGTGTCTAACTTAGATATAGGACGACCACTCTGAACTAAATTACGCTTGACAACAAATACAAGTATCATCTTAATATGGAAAGAACTTGAAAGGGTTCATGGCCTTCCGAAGGGGGGGTGCATTGGGTGCGACCACACCCGCCTTTTTTCCCCCAGAGTAAGAAAAAATTCCAAGGGAAAAAAAATCGGAAGAAAAAAATTCGGAAAATAAATCAGCGTTTCCAATTTGTCGGAAAAGCGCCCGAAATTCTGGTTCCGGCCGCTGGATGATTTGGGAGAAAAAAATGCGACCATCCGCGCCTCCGCAGTTGGGGAAGCGACGCAAAATGACGGCGTCTATCCGCGCGTGCGCAGTGGGCCCGGGCGGGATCAGACTGCCATTTGCACTCCACACATTGAGCTCGATGCCTCGTATCGTCTACTCCAGGTAAGTAGTGGAATATTGCGTTGCAGGAGGAGGAGTGTTTTTTATCCTCGGTTCAAACTACCCGTGAGAGGGTCTAATCAGGCCCGCGGGATAAGACCCTCTCACGGGCCCATTTCTCCGGGCCCGAGAGGCGGGGTGCGATGTCTGCCCGCCGGGTCCAGCGTCTCCATCCGCGGCATCGGAGCCTCACCAACGGCCAGCCGGGCGACCAGGAGACCGTTCTCCCGTCGCCGGGCGGGAGTGGCTGAATCTGAACCCTGCGGCTGTAACCCCAACACCAGACGCAGCTGCGGCTGGGCCCGGTCCCCTCGCCTCCCCCCGCCGCCGGGGCCCAAGCCATCTTCCGCCCACACTGGGCCCACGCCACCCCCGCTGGATCCCCGCTGGGACCACGCCACCCCCGCAGGGCCCACGCCACCCCCGCTGGGCCTGCGCCACCTTCATCTTCGTCCCCCCCGCCAGAAAGAGGGTCGTATGTGGGAGGGGGAGAGAGAGAGGGGAAGAGAGGGGAGAGAGAGATGGGGAGGGAAGAGGAAAATGGGGATTATCTTTAGTGAAATTGCAAAATTAAGGTAGGTTTTAGAGCTATTATATTTTCTCCTCCATATGAATAATTTTAAACAATATCAAATAATAACAAAAAATTGGAACTGCTTTCTTTTCCTTGATAACAATACTGAAAAATATGAATTCCACAGTTTGTGACATAAATATACATTTTAATGGGATCATTATATACAGATGTAACATTTCCATTTCGAGATCGGGGGGGTGGGGGGGCAAATATGCGTCAAGCCGATAGCCTAATCGTTAAAGTTAAAAGATAGCCTAATCGATAAAGAGCTGAGAAGAGGAATCAGAGCTGCCAAGGAAAGGTACTCTGAAAAGTTGAGGAGCAAGTTCTCAGCTAGTGACTCTTCTTCAGTTTGGAAGGGCAAGCAAGAAATAAGAGGAAAGCCCCCCGCTCTTTGGACAATCGTCAGCTGACGAACAACCTGAATGAGTTTTACTGCAGGTTTGAAAATCAGAAACGTAACCCTGGTACCCCCTCCCCAACAAACACAGCCAGACCCCAGTCTACAAAGAATGGACCCTGCACCCTCTCCTTCCCATGCACCACTTCACACCTACTTAAGGCAAGACTCCAGTATGAAAAGAGTGGACCCTTTCCCACCCCAACCAACACTTCACACCCACTCACAGCCTGACCTCAGTCTGCAAAGACTGGCCCCTTCTACACTTACCCCACTCCAATCACCACTTCACACCCAATTACTCATTTTAACCAGTCCCTGCAAAGATGTACTGTCCCTGCCTGCTTCAAAGTCTCCACTATTGTCCCTGTACCCAAAAAGGTAAGGATTACTGGTCTTAATGACTACAGGCTTGTCGCACTGACCTCTGTAGTCATGAAGACTGTTGAAAGGCTTGTGCTGGCCAAGCTGAAAAATATCACAATCCCTCTGCTGGACCCTCTGCATTTTGCATATTGGGCCAATAGATCTGTGGATGACGTAGTCAATCTGGGCCTGCACTTCATCCTCCAGCACCTAGACCACCAGGGGACCTATGCGATGATTTTGTTTGTTGATTTTAGCTCTGCATTCAACACCATTGTGCCAGAGCTACTATGCTTCAAACTTTCCGAGTTAACTGTGCCTGAACCCCTCTGTCGGTGGATCACCAGCTTCCTGACAGACAGGAAGCAGCATGTGAGACGGAAAAGCATATCTCGGACCCGCAAACGCTCAGCATAGGAGCACCGCAAGATGCGTACTCTCCCCTCTCCTCTACTCTCGCCACACCAATGACTGCACCTCCACAGACACCTCTGTCAAGCTTCTCAAGTTTGCAGATGTCACAACCCTGATTGGACTGATCCAGGATGGGGATCTCTGTACTCTTTTCAGTTTGACATCTTTCCTATAACACGGTGCCCAGAACTGAACACAATATTCTAAATGCGGTCTCACCAACGTCCTCCAAACTTCTATACTCAATACTCTGACTGATGAAGGCCAAAGTGCCAAAATACGTTTTGACCACCTGATACACCTGCGACACGACCTTCAAGGAACCATGCAACCATCAACCATTCCTCTGCCCACCTGGCTAATTGATCCAGATCCTGCTGCAATCTTTCACAACCATCTTCACTATATGTAAAACCACTCACTTCTGTATCATCAGCAAACTTGCTAATCTTGCCCTGTTCTGTGACGTTTTACAGAGTGCTGGAGTAACTCAGTGGGTCAGACTGAGTATAGAGGTTGGGAGGTCATATTGCAGTTGCATAAGAAGGGGGTGAGGCCGCATTCAGAGTATTGTATTCAGTTCTGGGCACCATGTTATAGGAAAGATGTCATCAAACTGGAAAGGGTACAGTGAAGGTTTACGAGGATGTTGCCAGGACTAGAAGGCCAGAGCTAAAGGGAGAGGTTGAGTAGCCTGGAACTATTTCATGGAGCACAGGAGGATGAGGGATGATCTAATAGAGGTGTATAACATCATGATTTGAATAGATATGGTTGAGTCTTTTGCCCAGAGTAGGTGAATCGAGGAGCAGAGGACATAAGTTTAAGGTGAAGGGCAAAAGATTTAATAGGAATCTGAGGGGTATGTTTTTCACACAAAGGGTGGTAGGTGTATGGAACAAGTTGCCAGAGGAGGTAGTTGAGGCGGGGACTATCGCAACATTTAAGAAACAGTTAGACAGGTACATGGATAGGACAGGTTCGGAGCGATATGGATCAAACGTGGGCCGGTGGGACTAGTGCAGATGGGACATGCTGGGCTGAAGGGCCTGTTTCCACACTGTATCATTCTATGACTATATCTATCTTTTCCTCTCAAACCCATTCTCCTGCCTTCTCCCCATTACCTCTGACACCTGTATCAATCAAGAATCTATCAATCTCCTCCTGAAAAATGTCCATTGACTTGACCTCCACAGCTGTCTGTGGCAATGAATTCCACAGTTCACCACCCTCTGACTTAAGAAATTCCTGCTCATCTCCTTCCTAAAGGAATGTCTTTTGATTCCGAGGCTGTGGCCACTGGTCCTAGACTCTCCCACTAGTGGAAACATCCTCTCCACATCCTGGTTTTTACCAGGCTGGGACAGACGGCAACAGCTTCACACCATGTCCCAAAGCTTGTGTCCTGTCCTGCATCACCCAAGGCAGCAGAGACGTTATAGGAGAGGGCAAGCACCATAACAAATTAGCTCACGATGGTTTGGGTAACATTCAGGAATGTCTATGCATGTCACATCATGAATATTACTGAAGAACGGTCTTGACCCAAAATATAATCGATACCTTTTCTCCAGAGATGCTGCCTGACTCACTGAGTTACTCCAACACTCTGTGACATGTCACCTATCCATGTTCTCCAGAGATGCTGCCTGACCCGCTGAGTTACTCCAGCACTCTGTGAAACGTCGCCTATTCATATTCTCCGCAGATGCTGCCTGACCTACTGAGTTACTCCAGCACTTTGTGTCTAGTTTCCCTTCACCCATCTGCCCAAGCCCACTCTCCCCCCTCCTTTCCTATGTTCCTTTCCACCCATAAACCTCTCTCTGCCTTTACATTTCACTCCTCTTTCAAATCTGCTCTATTTATCTACATGCATTTTTCTTCTTAACTTTTTATGTCATAGAATGATGCAGTGTGGAAACAGGCCCTTCAGCCCAACTTGCCTACACCGACCAACATGTCCCATCTAAACTAGTCCCACTCACATGCGTTTGGCCCATATCCATCTAATTCTGTCCTATCCATGTACGTGTCCAATTGTCTCTTAAACATTAGGATAGTCCCAGCCTTAACTACCTCCTCTGGCAGCTCGTTCCATACACCCAGCACCCTTTGTGTGAAAAAGCTACCTCTCAGATTCCTGTTAATTTCTGAAATATTGGTCATAAATTTGGTGCAAAAATGCTCCAAAATAAGGCTCAGAATGCATCAGAGAGCATCTAAAACCCCAGAGCTTCCAGGGCCCTTAAGGATCCTGGACCTTGGCATCGAGGGACTTCACGCTTCGCGCTCGTGATGTGCGCAGCGTGCACATCATTTCACATTCATTTTTTGTAATCCTGTCATGCCACCCCCCTTTTTGGAAAGCTTCGTACGGGCCTGGGGTTCACTCTCTGGTCCAGGAATAAGAATAGATCATTCAACCACTTAGATTTGTTCTATTCTATGAGATCTGTATCCTAACTTCCCACAGATGTCTTGCACACAATATATCTTAATCCCGATTGTTAACAAAAATCCAGCAACCTCAAATTTAAAATAGGGAATTGGCCATGGATCAGTGGTGGATTTTGGAATAGAGTTTCAAACATCTGCAATCATTAGAGTGTAGAAAAGATTCAGAAGTTCCGTCCTAAAACCCTGGCTCTAATTTCTTAATCATTGCACTCTAGTTGTCAATAACACAAACACTAAAACAGCTTCTCTCTGTCTCCCCAGTCAGTTTCCCTTCATATCTGTGGAAGGTCAGCCAAGTGCCCCCAGTTTTCTGAATCCCTGGAAATCACCTCCAGTTTATGTAATGCCTGATGATTCATAAGCTGAAGAAGGGTCTGGACCCGAAACGTCACCCATTCCTTCTCTCCAGAGATGCTGCCTGTCCCGCTGAGTTACTCCAGTTTTTTGTGTCTATCATCGATTGATAACATTGCTTTGTCTCTCACGTTCAGGGATACTCTGGTTCTCCAGGTTTTCAAGGCATAAGAGGACCACCGGGGGAGCCGGTCAGTATAACCAAGTTACAATTAATTGTTCAATCAACTTTGTTGCTTTGATTTATGGGCTAATCTAACAATCTGTGTTCAAAACTAACTCAGTGAAAAACTGGTGCGGTCTTGGCTTGTGCCATGATTTGCAACACTAGAACAACTCGGGGTGGGGGGGCGGCACGGTGGCGCAGCGGTAGAGTTGCTGCCTCACAGCGCCAGAAACCCAGGTTCGATCCTGACTACGGGTGCTGTCTGTGTGGAGTTGATACGTTCTCCCTGTGACGGCTTGGGTTTTCTCCAGGTGCTCCGGTTTCCTCCCACACTCCAACTTTCTATCTGACTAAATTTATAGGCTTGAAAGGCATTCCTGACCAATTGTAAAATACTTCAACATGAACTGATGGAAGTCCGTCTGGAGAATGTTTTTGCGGGCATTGTTGGTTTAGTGCAGTGGTTGTCAAAGTGGACTGCACTGCCCCCTGGGGGGCTGTTGGATTACCCAGGGGGGGATTGGGCTAGGGAGATGTCAGTACATACTTGGCATGACTATGGGGCATTCATTGACTGCCATGCGCTCCACTGACCCTCTCTCTAAAACGTGCTATTTTTCTGAGTAATCGTAGAAACATAGAAAATAGGTGCAGGAGTAGGCCATTCGGCCCTTCGAGCCAGCACCGCCATTCAATATGATCATGGCTGATCATCCAAAATCAGTACCCGATTTTGTTTCCCCATATCCCTTGATTCCCTTAGTCCTAAGAGTTAAATCTAACTCTCCCTGGAAAACATCCAGTGAATTGGCCTCCACTGCCTTCTGTTGCAGAGAATTCCACAGGTTCACAACTCTCTGGGTGAAAAAGTTTTTCCTCATCTCAGTCCTAAATGGCCTACCCCTTATTCTTAAACTGTGACCCCTGGTTCTGGACTCCCAAAACATCAGGAAAAAAGTTCCTGCATCTATGCTGTCCAATCCTCTAAGAATTTTACATGTTTCTATAAGGTCCACTCTCATCCTTCAATATTCCAGAGAATACAAGCCCAGTCGACCCATTCTTTCATCATACGTCAGTTCCGCCATCCCGGGAATTAACCTGGCGAACCTGCGCTGCACTCCCACAAGAGCAATATTGTCCTTCCTCAAATTAGGAGTATTATTTCAAAGTAGTATTTCTTGGAACTTTTCAGAGTTATTACTTGCATATTATTTAATGCTTCATGCATCGTTATTGAGGTACGAGTCTAAGCGGTGCTGTTAGTAAAGTCACCACCGCTGATCTTAGCGGGACGTGCCAACGCTATTCTGAACAATGGTTCTCATGGTGTAGGAAGGAACTGCAGATGCTGGTTTACACCGAAGGTAGACACAAAATGCTGGAGTAACTCAGAGGGAAACTCCCCAGAGAGAAACTCCCCCGAGCTTTCCCTCTCCACTGACTCAGTCTGAAGAAGGGTCTCGACTAGAAACGTCACCTATTCCTTTTCTCCACGATGCTGCCTGACCCGCTGAGTTACTCCATGTCTGTTTGTGTCTATCACTGGGTTTTATAGGGTGGGCACTATAGAGGGGCACTGGGAATGGGTTTATGGAGCTATGGGACTGGCTACCCATTAAAGTTTGTGGAGCACTGGTCTGGTGTTCATTCCGTGCTGTGACTGTGTTCCTGTGTTCCATATTTTGATGCAGGGCGTCTGTGAGCAGGATTGTGAGTGTCAGCCTGGACCCCAAGGCCCCGCCGGACCCCCTGGTCCACCCAGCTCAACCCACCAGAGTTTCAACCCTTCATACGACCAGGTAAATGTCAGCAGAGGGAGCATTCACCTCCAGGACCACCGCCTCTCTGTGTTCAGGAGTTCATAAGCTATAGGAGCAGAATAAGGCCATTCAGCCTATCAAGCCTACTCCACCATTCAATCATCTCTGATCTATCTCTCTGCCTCAACCTCATTCTGCTGCCTTCTCCCCATAACCCCTGACAGGATATTTTCTTTATTAAGATCCTCTGTGTAGAAAAACTTGCCCCACACATCTCCTTTAAACTGTCCCCCTCACCTTAAAGCCATGCCCTCTAGTCCTTGACATTTCTACCCTGGGTCATAGAGTCATAGAGAGTCATAGAGCGATACAGTGTGGAAACAGGCCCTTAGGCCGAACTTGCCCACAAAGGCCAACAATGTCCCAACTACATTGGTCTCACTTGCCTGCACTTTGTCCATATCCCTCCACACCTGTCCTATCCATGTACCTGTCCAACTGTTCCTGATGGTCCCAGCCTCAACTACCTTCTCTGGCAGCTCGTTCCATACACCCACCACCTTCTGTGTGAAAAAGTTACCCCTTGGATTCCTATTAAATATTTTCTCCTTCACCTTGAACCTATGTCCTCCGGTCCTCGATTCCCCTACTCAGGGCACGAGACTCTGTGCATCTACCCGATCTATTCCTGGGTTAAAAGGTTCTGACTATCTACCCCTTCAACCTCTGATGCTCCAGAGAAAACAATTGGTCAGTCCAACCTCTCCTTATCTGTAATACTCTCCAAAGCAGGCAGCATTCTGGTAAACCTCTTCTGCACCGTCTCCAAAGCCTCCGCGTCCTTCCTATAATGGGGTGACCAGAACTGCAC
This sequence comes from Malacoraja senta, assembly GCA_038087875.1. Classification (NCBI taxonomy): domain Eukaryota; kingdom Metazoa; phylum Chordata; class Chondrichthyes; order Rajiformes; family Rajidae; genus Malacoraja; species Malacoraja senta. The sequence goes on from CM075986.1 coordinate 11,556,886, forward strand.
ACAGTACTCCAAATGTGGCCAAGCCAAACTCCTATAAAGCTGAAGCATGTCTTCCTGAAACTTACAATTATGAGAAGATGATGTTAAACAGAAAGCAGAGAGACACAAAGTGGAAAGATATAGAATGTAAAATATTGTTTATCATAACTGGCCTTGAACCCTCAAGTCAGGTATCAGAGAATTTAATTTCTGGTCGCTACTGCATGTCGTAAGTGAAAGTGTCTATGTTGTTCCACTCATAAACTGAGGCCAACAGAGGAGACTGCAGGTAGCGACAGGTGCACACATAACATGTGTGAGCAGAGACAAAACTAGAAGTGTGAAAACGCACACCTCCAGATGTCGGAACAGTTTCTTCACAGCTGTTATCAGGCAACTGAATCATCTTACCACAACCAGAGAGCAGTGCTGAATTATTGTCTACCTCTTTGATGACCATCAGATTATCCTTGATCGCATTTGGCTGGCTTTACCTTGTACTAACCGTTATTCCCTTGTCATGTACCTGTACACTCTAAATGGATCGATTGTAATCATGTATTGTATTTCTGATAACTGGTTAGCACGCAACAATAAGCTTTTCACTGTACCTCGGTACTCGTGACAATAAACTAAACTGAACTGTTCCCTCTAACTCTCTTGGCAACCCATATGCAATGACATACAAGGCCAAAAATGATCCCGGAAGGAGTCTTGACCCTGGACGTTTTATAAATATATCAGCACTCATTAAGATGCTCATGGCACAGAAACATAATTCACGAGCAGCTTTAATAGAATGGAGGTAAAATTACTGGATTTGTAAAATATTAATAATACTTTCCCTTTAGCTTTTGGCGCAGATCCTGAATACACTGAAGGGAGAAATTAGCGTTCCTGGAAGATCAGTAACAGATCCATCAACATACAATTGATTTCACCTCTGTCGTTTTTTCATTCCTCTGCAAAACCTTAAATCTCTCCAATCATTCAACTTGCTACTTTCTTTGGCAATATTATAAGCCATTTTCTTTGCTTTAAGAGTAGCTTTAACTTTTATCAATAGCCATTAGCCTTGGCTGGTCCACTTTTACTTATGGACTTTATTCCTTAAAAGCCGATGGACTGACCCTTTCAAACACATGGACTGGCCATAATGGGCCGAATGGCCTTGTTCTGTGATTCTGGGCAAACTACGGAATGCTTTGAGCTCATTTGGGGCTAAAAACAAGCAGCAAAGTTTTGCTTTGGAAGACCTTGTCTGTGGGTTCATTCAAGTCACATTAATTTCCTCCCAATAAATAGTTGGCCACAAGAATTTAAAAGCATTAGAGGAGTTAAAATGGTGGTGATGTTTTTTCCGAATGAAAAATTGTGAGGTGTTGAAAAGAGGAATGATAATTCAAAAGTTAATTATTGGTTGAATTCCAAGATCTTCTGTGTTCAAAATGTGATTGTTTCTTTTTGTACAAACAGGGCGCTCCAGGACCGAAGGGGGAGAAGGGAGACCCTTGTACTAACTCTGTAAGTCAAATCATAAAAATACAATGAGAACATATTGAATTGAATTGAATTGAATACATTTTATGAGCCAAATATGTATACATACAAGGAATTTGCCTTGGTGCTTTGCTCGCAAGGATAACAACACAATATACAGTAGACAATTAAATAGCAATGTTACAAAATTTTGAGATTTTAAAAATCAAGTCTGCAATTTATCCCATCAGATAAAGCATAAAAATAAGTTTAATTTGACACCTAATTCACTTTCATATCTTCAGTATTAAAAAAGTTATGGCCATTTTCATACTCGGAAATTAGCATCTTGTTCCCTATTGCTTTTCCATTGACAACATAAAAGCTGTGATCAAGGACAGTCAAAAGCCCATACATTTCTTAAAAATTAAGAGAACTTAATGACATTTTCAGTTATTATTGATTGAAGCATTCTGAAACAAATATGAAACAATCTTACTTGGATGACCTGAAATTAAAGCATATAATTAGTTAGTTACCCAGTTGTAGCTAATTACAAAATTCAATTACTAGATCTAAACATCTATCCATTTCTTAAGAAATGGTTAACATTTTTTAAAAGCCTAAGTGTCCAAATAACATTCACACAAGAATTCACAATATAACATTATTTTTAAATCTCATTGTCATGAATTTATAGGCCAAATGGAAGGAATCTAGTGTTTAATTCCTGTAAATTAATGGCCATTTAAATCATCTTGCGAGTGGGATTTTGTGGAACGCGCTGGTTTGGAACGTTGCGGTTGCAGTGAATTAAACCCCAATATCGGCAGGAAAAATACTGCCGGTTCGTATATTTACATAGTCACCTTTTCGCAACGAGAAATTTTGATTAAGGGCATCCTAAGAAGCAAGTTTATATGAAAAAATAAACGGCTTTCCTTTACCTGTCCCGTGCGTGAAATCCGTCCCGTTGTCGGCGTTGACGGCATTTGAAGATGATTTTAATTTTACTCCAACAATTTAATTATCCAGCGCTAATTTTAATAAACTTAATAAAACGGCAGTCGAAGCGATTTTTCTTTAGCAGCTAATTTACCTGACAGACATCGATTTGAATAGGCTGCCGAAATATCGCACTTTAAACCCGCCCCCCTTTCAAAGGCGCCAAAGTCGCGCACACGGGCAGTGACAGAACTGCAGTGCCGCTGAAGGTAAGTTTTGTAACATACCTAAATTAAAAATAAAACATTATAATTCAATCATGTGAAGAATAAAATAAAATACCAGAGCATGAGGTTGAGTAATAGGATCATATTGATTGCGAATAATTTTAGTTTCGTTTAGAGAGACAGTGTGGAAACAGGCCCTTCAGCCCACCGAGTCCGCGCCGACCAGCGATCCCGGCACATTAATATTATCATACACACACTAGGGACAATTTACAATTTTACCAAAGCCAATTAGCCTACAAACCTGCACATCTTTGGAGCATGGGAGGAAACTGGAGATCCCAGGAAAAACACACGCAGGTCACGGGGAGAACGTACAAACTCCATACAGACAGCACCCGTAGTCAGGATCGAACCCGGATCTCTGGCGCTGTAAGGCAGCAAATCTACCGCTGTGCCGCCTTTAACATTCAACCTAAGCACATTCCAAGCAATTTTTACATTTCTTCTTTTCTCCAAATTCCAAGTCTTTCAATCATGGCTTTGAAATTACTGAGGGAGATAATTCCTAAGATTCACTACCTTCGGAGTGAAAGCTTTTCCTCCCGACCTTAGTCTAAACGTATCTTGAGATCATGCTCCCTAGACTTTGCTGCTAAGGGAAACAATATCTCAGCACTCGCCTTGCTGAGTCTCCTCAGCGTACTACACTTGCTGAGTCTCCTCAGCATACTACACTTCAAACGCACTAATACTCATTCTTCTAATTCCCAGAGAATACAGGAAATTTGGTGATAGGAAAGGAACTAAAGAATTTCAAAGCTCTGTTCAGACTGAAGACAAAATAATTCAGACTTCAAGGTCCAGGGGTATTGCATGCGCAGGCATCTTGCACACATGCACAAATACTCGTAGACTACACACGTACACAACGCAGAAAATACACAAGGGAAATTTAATGTCTTTGAAGCTATAGAATAAAACATTTTGTCATCTGTAGATAGACATTATATGCTGCAGTAACTCAGCAGGACAGGCAGCATCTGTGGAATGGGTAACGTTTCGGGTCGAGACCCTTCTCCAGACCCAAAAGGTCACGCATTCCTTCTCTCCAGAGATGCTGAGTTACAAATGTTTGGCTCTATATATTGTAATCTCCAAAGATAGACACAAAATGCTGGAGTAACTCAGCGGATCAGGCTGCATCTCTGGAGAGAATGAATGGGTGACGTTTGAGGTCCAGACCCTTCTACTGTAATCTCCATGTATCCATCATTACCAGTGACAGGCACATGGGCAGGGAAGGTTGAGAGGGATATTGGCCAAACGTGGGCAGGTGGGACTAGTGTAGATGAGACAGCTTGGTCGGCATTGGCAAGTTAGGCTGAAGGGCCTGATATCATCCTGTATGACTATGACTCTATCTTGTACTCTTCATGTTCGAAGTTGCTAAAAATGTAGAGTCTTAACTTGACCATAAAGGCACGATGTTAAACTTCAAAAATTAAGCTTGTTTGCTCCAACGCTCTAACGCATCTTTTTCTTCCCATGTTTTGTTCAGGGTCTTCCAGGAACGCCGGGCATTCCTGGTATTCCAGGACCTCCGGGCACGCCAGGAATGCCGGGACCAATTTACTACAATGTAGGTCCATTCAATCACCAAATAATTTCCAAGCAGAGTTGCTTCGCTATTTCACTTAAATTTGTTTTTTTGTGGTCTTTTTTGCAGAGAATTTTCCCGATTCCACCAAGGCCTCACTGTAAAATGCCCGCAAGTATTGTTTATTTAAAAAAAATCTTTATTTATCTCATATAGACACAAAATGCTGGAGTAATTCAGCGGGACAGGCAGCATCACTGGAGAGAAGGAATGGGTGACGTTTCGGGTCGAGACCCTTCTTCAGTCCCGACCCGAAATGCCATCCATTCCTTCCCTCCAGAGATGCTGCCTGTCCCACTGAGTTAATCCAGCATTTTGTGTCTACCTTCGGTTTAAACCAGGTTCTGCAGTTCCTTCCTACACTTTGTTTCGTTCTGGGCAATCTTTTCCTCCAGTGTACCTGCTTCTAAAACTCTCATCGTCATCTTTCATACTGGTCTATCTGCCTCATCTTCTCTCCATTTCCTGGTGGTTCATCAACAATTGGTTTCTGATTTAGAACATAGAACCTAAAGCCCACAATGTCCCAAACATGATGCCAAGTTAAACTGACTTGTTCTGCCTCTACATGATCCATATCCCTCTATTCCCTGCACTTCCAAGTGCCTATCTAAAATCCTCTTAAACGCCACTATCGCATCTGCCTCCACCACCTCCCCTGGCAATGTGTTCCAATCCCCCACTATTCTGTGTAAAAAAATTGCCCCGCACATCTCCACTAAACTTTCCCCCTGCTCACCTTATAGCCATAACCTCTAGTGTTGGGCATATCCACCCTGGGGAAAAGGTCTGGTTGTCTGCCCTACCTATGCCTCTCATAATTTTATATACTTCTACCAAGTCTCCCATCAACTTCCGACGTTCCAGAGAAAACAATCCAAGTCTATCCAACCTCTTCCTGTAGCTGAAACCCTCTAATCCAGGCAGCATTCTGGTAAACATCCTCTGCACCCTCTCCAAAGCCGCCACATCTTTCCTATAATGGGGTGACCAGAACTGCATGCATTACTCCAAATGCGGCCTAACCAAAGTCCTATAGAGTTGCATCATGGGTGTAAGTATGTTGACTAACATCAGACCAACTAGACTCCTGATATGAAGTTAACCATTTGGTGATGAACCATCAACGTCAGCAGGAGCTGGAGAGATGAGGCAAATCAACACACGTCCTCGCACAATCCCAATGTTCCTTTTAATACCAGATTACTTATAGAAACATGAAAACATAGAAAATTAGTGCAGGAGTAGGCCACGCGGCCCTTCGATCCAGCACCGCCATTCAATATGATCATGGCTGATCATCCAGAATCAGTACCCTGTTCCTGCCTTCTCCCCATATCCCTTGATTCCATTAGCCCTAAGATTTATATCTAACTCTCTCTTGAAAACATCCAGTGAATTGGCCTCCTCTGCCTTCTGTTCACAACTAGAGCTTTTCCCAAACCAAGCATCACAGCCAGTCATCATAGCCCAGTCCATCACACAGATTGACTTCCAACCTATCTCCATCTACACTTCACACTGCCTCAGAAAAGTAGCCAACATAATCAAAGACTTGTCCCAACCCAGTCATTCCTTCTTCTCTCTGCTCCCGTCCGGCAGAAGATACAGAAGCTTGAAAGTGCGCACCACCAGACTCAGAAACAGCTTCTTTCCCCCACTGTTATCGGGCTTCTGAATGGTCCTTCCATAAGCTAGGGTACTGTCCGATTCACCTCTACCTCAATGTGGATATTGGGCTTTGTCTATGGTACTGATGCTCGACAATGCTGAGAACTATATTCTGCACTCTTCCCCTTCCCCTTTGCTCTACCTATTAGACAATAGACAATGGGTGCAGGAGGAGGCCATTCAGCCCTTCGAGCCAGCACCGCATATTGTACATGAGTTTGACTTGATTACATGTATGTATGATGCATCTGACCTGATTGGATAGCATACAAAACTATGCTTTTCATGTACCTTGGTACACATGACAATAATAAGCCTAAACCTGAGATCCCAATAAAGGCTTGATATCTTCAGCACTGACATGTGCATGACCATATATCCATCAGAAGCAGGGCCAAGGATGGATTAGCAATACAGAAATCTCAGTAATTCAAGGCCCAGGGAGATTACACTGTATTTTCTTCCTCATGGTGTATATTTCACTATCCATTGTCATTGTGTCACTCATGTTATTGTCACCTTTAATAATCTGATGTGTTTCTTCCACCAGGTGAATCATGAAAAAGAATTTGACTTTCCAAGCATCGGGAGCCCAGGTACTTTTTCCTGTTGCAACCAAAGTCCCCAAAATAAATCAGGTTACAGCTTTTATATGCTACATACATTTTATCCCCAAGAAATTTACCATAGTTTAACCTACAATGTTAGTACCTTCAACAACCAGACTTATTTCCAATTTGAATCCAGGCAACATCCTCGCAAATCTTCTCAGCCCACTTTCCAGCTTAACAGCATCTTTCTTACAACAGGGTGACCAAAACTGAACATAATACTCCATAGATAGACACAAAATGCTGGAGTACCTCAGCGGGACAGGCAGCATCTCTGGAGAGAAGGAACGGGTGACGTTTCGGGTCGAGACCCTTCTTCAGACCCTTCTTCATTCCTTCTCTCCAGAGATGCTCCCTGTCCCGCTGAGTTACTCCAGCATTTTGTGTCTATCCTCGGTTTAAATCTGCATCTGCAGTTAATTCCTGCATAATACTCCTTAGCACTATTCAGTACAACTGTAACATAACATCCCAACTTCTATACTCAATAGCCTGACTGATGAAGATCAAGGTACCATGAACTTTCTTAACCACTCGATCTACCCGTGATGCAACTTTCAAGGAACAATTACCTGCATTCTTAGATTGCTCCGCTCTACAATTCCCCAAGCCTCTGCCATTCACTGCGTAGATCCTACCCTGGTTTGACCTCCCACTTATCTGTAATAAACTCAATTAACCATTCCTCAGCCCACTTGCCCAACTGATCAAGATCTTGCTGAAACTTTTGATAACCATATCCGCTATCTACAAGACCGCCCACTTTAGTGTCATCTGCAAATTTTCACCACTAGTCACAGCAGTCCAGACCGAAAAACAACCTTCCACCATCGCCTTCTGCATCCTTCCATGAAGCCAATCTCCATCGTCAGCCAGCTCTCCCTGAACCCTATGCCATCTAATCTTCCAGAGAAGCTTCCCATAACTAACAAACACATAACGTTTGAATGCTAGCAAGTGGCATCGGAAAGTAATAGGCACAGCAGTGAAAAATTCACTTTTACGACCATATTTCCGATGTAGCCATGTAACACGATGGAAATATTCATGTATTGATAACTTTAAATATGGTGGTAAAAATCGTTCTTAATGAAATATTAAGGTTTTGATATCTTCCTAGTCAATGAACATCTTGGTAAAAGACTAAGTTGTTAATGTGTGATGACTCTCAGATAGATGTGTTGCATGTTCCATGTAAGGTTACATGAATAATATATAACAGTAAATAATTCCCACTGAAATTTTATACCGTAATAATCACAGAAACAACTCCAGCATGGAATGCTAACTCTTAATGGAACTGGACACGACAACCCTTATTATGATTCCCAGTTATAATTAGACATTTTTGTGTTTCATTATAGATTCCCAAGGTCCCAAAATCAATAAGAATCCATTTGACAGCAGCTTGAAGGTAAGCCAGCAAAAACAGTCACTATCTACAGTAGGTTCAGGTCATCTTCAATATACAATCATAAATAAAAAGGAACCCAGCCAGATGACTGCCATCACAAAAGAGAAAAGCACCAAGCAATGAGGTGTTTGTGTATTTCTTAACTGCAGAAATGTTGGGAAAAGCAACAAATTAGTGGGAGAGTCTAGAACTAGAGACCATAGCCTCAGAATTAAAGGACGTTCTTTTGGGAAGGAGATGACGAGAAATTTCTTTAGTCAGAGGGTGGTGAATCTGTGGAATTCTTTGCCAAAGAAGGCTGTAGTGGCCAAGTCAGTGGATATTTCTAAGGCAGAGATAGATAGATTCTTGATTAGTACAGGTGTCAGAGATTACGGGGAGAAGGCAAGAGAATTGGGTTTGGAGGGAGATAGATCAGCCATGATTAAATGGCGGAGTAGATTTGATGGGCCGAATGGCCTAATTCTACTCCTATTCCTTATGACCTTGAATACTCCACCCGCTGCACCATTGCACAGTGGCTGCAGGCACCTGGGTTCGACCCTGACCTCGGCTGCTGTCTGTGTGGAGTTTACACATTCTCCATGAGACTAGAATAATAATAATAATAATAAATAACGGCCAGGAACATCTACGGAGGCCCGATGTTCCTGGCCGTTCTCGCCGGGTGCAGTTGCCCCGGCGTCGGGAGAGTCCTCACAGCGGCTGGGACGGCTGGAATGGCCGATTCCCTACCGGAGTCCGTGGCACCTGAAGCCGACAAGGCCGCGCCAATTGGATGGAATGGAATGGATGGATGGAATGGAATTGGATGGATGGAATGCCTTTTATTGTCATTCAAACAACTTGGTTTGAACGAAATTTCGTTTCCTACAGTTTTTACATTACAAAAAAACCCAAGACCCACACTTAACACAGTTTACATAAACATCCATCACAGTGAATCTCCAACACCTCCTCACTGTGATGGAAGGCAAAGTCTTTATCTCTTCCCTTTGTTCTTCTCCCGCGGTCCAGCAGTCCAACTGCAACGTCCAGGTGAACTGGGGCTCCGATGTTAAGCCCCCGGCGGACGATGGTAAGTCCTGTGGCCGTTTAAGCCACGCCGGGTGATGTTAGGCCCCGGCTCCATGTCCTTTAAACCCCGCGATTCCAGCGGGAGAAGTTGCCGTTGCGGAGCATGGAAAAGCGGTCTCCCACCAGGGACCTGCGAGCTCCCGATGTTACCGTCCACCGGGCCTGCGGCCGGAGCTTCTGAAGCTCCAAAAGTCGGGTCGCAGCCGTGCGCCACCACAGTTCTTCCCGCTCCGAAGATGGCCAGCTCCTCGATGTCAGTTCCGCAGCTCCTCGACTGGAGCCCTCAGGTTAGTCAACGGCCGGAGGCCACCGCCGGCTCCTCGATGTTAGGCCCAACGACACCGGAGACCCAACAGGGAAAAAGTCGGGTCCCCGTACAGGGAAGAGATTAAACGGTTTCCCCCACATTCCCCCCCTCCACCCCCCACATATACACAGCTAAAAAAAAAAAAAAAACTAGCTGAAGACATACATTTAACAAGACAAAAACTAAAAAAAAGGCAGACGACTGTAGTCGAACCGCTGCCGTTAGGCGCCGCCACTTCACTGCGTTGTATTGCTCTGTTCTCAGGTTTCCACCCATACCCCAAAGACGTGTGGGTTTGTAGGTTAATTGGTCTCTGTAAATTATCCCTAGTGTATGGGGAGTGGACGTAAAGTATGAACTGGGATGGTTGCCATGGAAACGGTGGGCCGATGGGCCTATTTCCATGATGTCGCTTTCATAAATTCATGTTTATAGGTTATAGGAGCAGAATTAGGCCATTCGGCCCATCAGGTCTATTTAATGCGTATTTAATTTATCAATGCAACATTATTCTGACACTTCCATGATACAAAGTGCTGGAGTAACTCAGCGGGTCAGGCGGCATCTCTGGAGAAAAAGGATGGCTGACGTTTCTGGTCGGGACCCTTCTTCTGTCTTGTTGAGTTGATGGGTTTGAGCAGGGTGGGGGAGTAATGTCGGAGTAGTCTAGGTCCAATGCACTTTGTGATTGGCACAGACTGTGGCAAGCGGTGGGTTGCTGGAATGTGCTTGCAGTTGGATTACAAGCTCATTAGACTGCTTTACTCTGAAAGTTTTCAATGTTCTAAACCACCACTGTTAGAGGTGTAGCAAGCAGGTAAGTTGAGAGTATGCCATTGTGCTCCTGAGTCCTGACATGTGTCCTCTGGATGGTGGGAAGGCTTCGGAGACTCAGAATGTAAATCGATCACCTTCGGAGCTTGCTCTCTGAAGTTGTCCATTCTGGTGGCATTTTGACAAGCCCTGCTGGAGGCATGGATGAGATGGAGAGTTGACACTGTAATAGACCTGGCATGGTTGATGTCCCCCAAGTCACAGCATCCATTCACTGTCAAGTATTATTACTGGAGAATAGGCCACTTGGCCAAGCTCTTGGAGAGTGCCAGCCATCCACAGATGTGGGCACTGCCAGGAGTCAATACCTTTAAGAGAAGAGGGAATATTGGCAAGCAACGGAAATTCTACCATCCTCAAAGCAAAGCCTGCTCCTTTTCTTCATTTTATTGCAAACAAAAAGCCACTTGTAATCAATCTTTCTGTAATGTTGACAGCTCTGCCTGCATTGTTCTAGGGTCACCCTAATGTGTTCTTTGCTGTAACAGAGCCATGTATTTAAAGATGTTGAACTCATGCTGAAGGCTGCATCCGTGATACCAGAGGGATCCCTGGTCTATGTAACAGAAGGAAGTAAAGTCTTCATTCGATTGCCGAATGGCTGGAGCAAGCTTTGTGTGAGTACCTTTATGTCCACAAAAACTAAGCCAAGAACAGGTAGACCTGCATTTGTATTGCACCTTCTGGACTTTAATCGTAACATTGGCACTCATAGTCAGAACTCATAGTACGGCGGCACAGCGGTAGAGGTGCTGCCTTACAGCGCTTACAGCACCAGAGACCCAGGTTCGATCCTGACTACGGGTGCTGTCTGTACAAAATTTGTACGTTCTCCCCGTGACCACGTGGGTTTTCTCCGAGATCTTCGGTTTCCTCCCACACTCCAAAGACGTACAGGTTTGTATGTTAATTGGCCTGGTTTAGATGTAAATTGTCCCTAGTGTGTGTGCAGGATAGTGTTAATGTGTTGGGATTGCTGGTCGGCGCGGACTTGGTGGGCCGAAGGGCCTGTTTCAATGCTGTATCTCTAAACTAGACCAGTTGTCACATTAGTCATCTCACCATGGTTCACAGTTTGTATAATTATCTTCATTATTAAAATTCTTATAAAAGATTGAGGGAATATTTTATTAAACCATTAATATGCAATCAAATTAAAATGGCACAATTTTTTATATTTACATATTTATGATATACTGCATAGCACAATTCCACAAATACTAATTAAGAAAGAATGCACATAAATACCATCAAGTAAATAATGGCTGCATCATAGAAAATAATTGTTTCTAGAATGATATAATGAATATATTGAAAGTAGTTTCACTGACAGGAGGGACAGGAAATAAAAGACAAAATTACTGGGATATTAATAAAAAGATGAAATATTTTCATCGCACATTATTCTAACCTGGAAGCTAATGGTAGAAAGGGTGTGGAATATGATTCAATTGTTAATAGAAAAATATTTAGTTTATAGGAAATGTAACGTTTGTGGCCAGATACGTGCAGGTTTGAAGGTTAATTGGCTTCATAAATTGTCCCTGGTGTGCAGGATAGAACTAGCTGTTTAAGAAAGAACTGCAGATGCTGGAAAAATCGAAGGTAGACAAAAATGCTGGAGAAACTCAGCGGGTGAGGCAGCATCTATGGAACGTGGATTTGGATCTATGGATCCATAGATGCTGCCTCACCTGCTGAGTTTCTCCAGGATAAAACTAGTGATCCTTGGTCATTGCGGACTTGGTGGGCCGAAGGGCTTGTTTCCACACTGTATCTCTAAACTAAGCTAAACTAGACTAAAATATGGTGCAGATAAAAAAGGTGTAAGGTGCACAACAAGGTAGAATGAGGGGTTGGGAATACATCCCATGGCTCGTGGAATGTTCTAGGGTTGGATAACAGTGGGGAGAAGCTGTCCTTGAATCTAGTGGGTACCACAATTAGAACGCAGGGAACAAGAGGAACTGGGAGCACAAATTACTTCTAAGGAGATAGAAGACACAATAAAAACACTAAAAAATGGAAAAACACCAGGACCAGACGGATTCAGTAATGAATTTTATAAATCTTTTTATGATATAGTTACTCCACGATTACAAAAAATGTATACATATGCTTATAAAGAGCAAAACCTACCTGAAACACTAGCGGAATCAACGATCATATTAATACTTAAAAAAGATAAAAATATAGAAGAACCAGGATCATATAGAGCTATTGCTTTGTTAAATACGGATCAGAAAATAATAGCAAAAACATTAGCCAATAGATTAAGCAAGTATGTTAGTAGACTAATACATGAGGATCAAACAGGATTTATACCTAAGAGACACTCATTTAATAATTTGAGACGTTTGCTTAACATAATGCATTCACATAAATCTTATGACCAAGAGTTAGCTATCATCTCACTGGACGCAGAAAAAGCGTTTGATCAAGTAGAATGGGACTATATGATCAAAGTATTGCAAAAATTCCAATTGGGAGAAAACTTTATTGCATGGATAAAACTACTATATAACAAACCTACGGCTAGAATACTAACTAATAATATATTATCTTCAAAATTCGAATTATCTAGGGGCAACAGACAAGGATGTTCACTATCACTGCTGTTATTTGCTTTGGTAATTGAACCCCTTGCTGAAAAAATAAGAACACACTCGAATATTCACGGTTATAACACAAAATATTCAAACAACAAACTATCCCTATATGCTGACGATGTACTACTGTACATCACAAAACCACAAATTAGTATACCAAATATATTAAACTTAATTGAGGACTTTGGATCCTTTTCAGGATATAGAATAAATTGGAACAAAAGTGAAATTATGTCGATTAAACCAAAAGACTCAACACATCTCAGGAAATTCCCTTTTAAAATAGCTATGGAAAAATTCAAATATTTAGGAATTGAGATTACTAGAAATTACCATGATATGTTTAAAGCTAATTATAATCCCCTACTTAAGAAATTAAATAATTTGATTAAATTTTGGAAAACACTTCCGATGTCCTTAATAGGTAGGATAAATGCTATAAAAATGATTTTCTTACCACAAATCCTTTACCTATTTCAATCAATACCTATATATCTCCCAAAAAAGTTTTTCAAAAAACTGGACTCAGACATTACAAATTTTATATGGGATTACAAATCCCACAGAATACAAAGAACACACCTTAACAAACGAAAAGAGTTGGGGGGTCTAGCGCTCCCTAACTTTATGTATTATAACTGGGCAGTAAATATTAAAAATATGATTCACCTGCTGGACAATTCTGCCCAGCAGGTGGACTGGATTATAATGGAAAAAGGGGATTGCTCCCCGAATAATATAGGAGCGATTATTCTCTCTCCAATAAAATTGAATAATAAAAATTATAATAAAAATCCAATTATATATAGCACTATTAGAACATGGAAGCAAATAAAACAGAATCTAAAATTAAGAAACCTATCTCTCTTAATACCAATAGTCAATAACCCATCGTTTAAACCTTCAATCATAGATAAATCATTTATACAATGGGAAAGAATGGGAATCAAAACGCTCGAAGATCTGTATGAATTAGAAAAATTACTATCATTTCAACAACTACAACTGAAATATAATTTGAAAAATAATCAATATTTTAAATATCTACAAATCTGTGACTATTTGAAAACACACACAAAAGATTATTATAATATGCCTTCCGACTTACTAGATGAAGCAATGAAGACAAAGGCGGAATCAGTTAATTTAATATCATACTTATATAATATCATCTTAAACATAGAAATACCCACAACAGATGGAATTAGAAGAGATTGGGAACAAGATCTAGGTATAAAAATTTCAAAAGAGAGTTGGGATAATCATTTATTACAGGTGCATAAATGCTCGATCAACGTACGACATACGCTTATCCAATTTAAAACATTACATAGATTATATTATTCAAAAACCAAACTAAATAAAATCTTTCCTAACGTCTCACCAATCTGTGATAAATGTATATGTCAAGAAGCTACCATAGCACATTCTTTTGTTTTTTGTACAAAAATCCAAAAATTCTGGTTTGAAATATTTGATATTTTTTCAAAATTAATCAAAATAAAACTGGTACCAAAACCAGAATGGATTATTTTTGGAATATCGGAAGGTATTCCTGAATTAAACGTGTATCAGAAGAATTTACTCAATTATGGGCTAATAATGGGAAAAAAGCTTATACTTAAATTCTGGAAAAATGCGCCCACACCAACAATAAAAATGTGGACATCAAATATGTTGGAAACATTACATCTGGAAGAGATGAGATTCCTCCTAGTAGGCAAAGTAGACCAATTTCAAAAGACGTGGTCTACGTTTTTGGACCTATTACAAGCATGAGGTGCAATAGTAATTTAGAAAAACAAATAAATAAATAAAAGGTATCTGGACCTGGTAATGGGAGGTAAAACAAAAACAGACTTGGTTGGTAGTTCCTTCTCTATGAAGTATGTTATAAGAGTTATAATAGAGCGATTGTTCCTTCTTTCTTTCTCTTTCTTTTCTAGGGTCTATTTTCTAACTTTACTTCCTTCTCTAACTTCTTTTCTAAGGGGCTTTCTTTTCCCAACACTCTTTTGCACTTCACAACCTTTGCGCACTTTCTTCACTTTTCTTACTTCTTTCTTTTTCTTTCTTAAAGTTTAAAAAAGTGAAGCGGTACAAAAAATGTATTAATATATACGTGTTGTACATTACTGTAATCTACCGTACTTCTATTAAAAAAATTATTTTAAAAAAAAAATTAAAAAAAAAATAAAAAAAAAAGAATCTAGTGGGTACATGTTCTCAAGCTTCTGTATCTTCTACCTTATGGAAGAGGGGAGACGAGGGGTTGACTAGGGTGTGGGTGGTCATTGATTACGTTGACTACTTTCCCGGGGCAGCGCGAAGGGTAGATGAAGACGTCATGGGGGGAGATTGATTAACATGATGTGTTGGGTTGTGTTCATGTGATCCGGTGATATAACAAATGCACTCACAATGACTTGCAATTGTGCAGTGAAAAGAAATCAGCTAAGTCTTGTCACTGTATTTGAACACATTTCTTTCATGTATTTCTGGTCTCTCTGATAGCTTGAAGACTTCTTTCCTGGCATAGCTTCTGATGACCCTGCAGTCTCAGTAAGTACGCTACACTCCAGCTAAAGATAGCACTGGTCGTTCTATAAATGTCTATATAATCATCTGACTTTTAAACAGTAAATGAATCAGGTAAGCTATTTTCCACAAGTAAAATCTGTTAGTGTCAACTTATTTTATTTCCCCACCATATGTGGCAGTTAAAAGTAAAAGCCAATAGGCAACCGAATAGTCAACCTCAAACACTAACCTCGACTACCACAACACTAACCTCGACGTGAACTATGCACTCTCTTTGGTTGCATTGGGCTTTTTTTGCACTAGGATTGGGGTTATTAATTTATTGAATTTGATGACACAGAATTACCTAATTCTCAATCACAAGTATGAAGGAAATGTCACAGTGGTACATCACACAATTTCAGTTCTCTGTACAAGAACAAAAGACACAAAGTGCTGGAGTAATTCAACGGGTCAGACAGCATCTCTGGAGGACATGGATAGGTGATGCTTCAGGTCGAGACCCTTCTTCAGAATCAGTCCTGACCCAAAGTGCCACCTCTCTATGTTCTCCAGAGATGCAGCCGGATCTGTTAAGGTACTCCAGCACTTTATGCCTTTTTTTTTTGTAAACCACCACACTTTATTCCCTGTATCCTGTGTCTGTACACAGTGGACGGCTTGAATGTAATCATGTTTCGTCTTTCCGCTGACCGGAATGCACGCAACAAAAGCTTTTCACTGTACCTCGGTACACGTGGCAATAAATGATACTGAACTAAACAAAAATATTACATTGTGCTGTTATGGTTGGGCAGCGGTAGAGTTGCTGCCTTATAGTGAAGGCATCGCCGGAGACCCGGGTTCAATCCCGACTACGGGTGCTGTCTGCACGGAGTTTGTACCTTCTCCCCGTGTCCTGCGTGGGTTTTCTCAAAGATTTTCGGTTTCCTCCCACACTCCAAAGACGTACAGGTTTGTCGGTTAATTGGCTCGGTAAATGTAAAAATTGTCCCTAGTGTGTGTGCAGGGTAGTGTTAACGTGCAGGGATCGCTGGTCGGCGCAGACGAGGTGGGCCTGAAGGGACTGTTGGGGCACAAAGCTGTACAACAGCTACCAAAGTTCAACAGCTTCTATTGTGTGTTTTCTGAGTCAGTGTGCTTGTGATGCTGCTACAAGTAAGATTTTCATTGCACACGTATCCTGCCGTATGTGTGCACTGGCAATAAACTCAACTTGACTTAAGTTAAAGTTGCCGTAAGAAGGTTCTATCTGTTTGGTTTTATCTTATGGTCCCAGTAATCCCTCACTCATTCCAACCTTGCGATCCTGAAAGACTAGTCTTTCATCTTATGTCTCTTTTCTTTCTCAGTAGATTTCTTCATTAAATTGGCAGTGACGTGGGATATGTTTCAAATTACACCTGCAGTCTGTGAAGTGTTGATGTTACTTTTTTCCCCCCTCTCTATTGTTTATACTGCTTCATATAATTGTGACTTTTTGTGTGATTGTTCTAAAAATTCTTGAACGAGATCCTTGGGAGGGTGCAATGCAGGAAAGGTCTGGTTCCTTATTTTCAGCAAGGGGCCTACTCAGTCACATGCATGTTTTTCTTTCCTGTAACTAGGTAGAAGTGGCTGATATCGCCCCCAGTCCAGTACCAAGTAACATCATCCACCAAGGGTCAGTGGTAAGTTGTTTCTCCCTCAGGTGAGTTACAACATCTCCTCTCTCCAATCAGGCAAAAGGTATAGAAGTGTGAAAACGCACACCTCCAGATTCAGGGACAGTTTCTTCCCAGCTGTTATCAGGCGACTGTATCATCCTACCACAACTGGAGAGCAGTGCTGAACTACTATCAACCTCACTGGTGACCCACGGACTATACTTGATCGGACTTTGCTGGCTTTACCTTGCACTAAACGTTATTCCCTTTTCATGTACCTGCGCACTGTAAATGGATCAATTGTAATCATGTATTGTCTTTCTGCTGACTGGATAGCACGCAACAAAAGCTTTTCACTGTACCTCGGTACACGTGACAATAAGCTAAACTGAACTGAACGGATCATGTCTTGAACATGGACGACATTAGATTAAAGATCTGCAGCTGCTGATTTATCAAGGAAAATGCTGGAGTAACTCAGTGGGCCAGGCAGCATCCCAGAGATACTATTTGACACGTTGAGTTACTGCAACATTTTGTGTCTTTCCATGGTAAGGCAGCACCTGCAGTTCTTTGTTTCGACGTTTTGACTGCTCCACTGCGAAATCTCCTCAAGGTATGCCTACTTTGAAGAGGTTCTCCTCCACACTCTGAACTAGCGTCCCAATCCAAAACATCCATGTTCTTCAGGGATGTTGTCTGACCCACTGAGTTACTCCAACATTTTATGTCTTTCCTCCGACATTAAATTAAAATTATTACGAATGAATGTAGTGATTTAGTGAGCGCCTTTTAAGCATTTATTTCACAGGTCTCCTTAAAGCGTCATAAACGCTTCTGATATCATTCACAATTTTAACTGAAGCAAATAAACACATTGATATGAAACTTCTTCAACTTCTCACGGTATAAACAATGCTATTGATAGCATTTGTTACTAAATGTATTGTTAACTCCTTCCCAGAATTGTTGTTAGATTAATAGCCAAGCTGTTTTTGTTCTCTGAGTGATTTTGTTTGAGTAGATATTTTTAGAAATGAATTACACAGAGACTGGTAGGGCCCCGAAGAGTGTTATAGAACTGAGGGATCTAGGAAAGCAAGTACTGCCAGAACATGGATATAGGGTAGTAAATAAGGGTTTTAGTATATTGACCTTCACCAGTCAGTGAATTGACTGTAGAATATAGACACAAAGTGCTGGAGTAACTCAGAGGGTCAGGCAGCATCTCTGGAGAAAAAGGATGGTTGAAGTTATCGATCTGGACCCTTCTATAGACTGGTCTGAAGAAGGATCCCGACCCAAAACATCACCCATTCTTTGTCCACAGAGATGTTGCTTGACCCGCTGAGTTACTCCAGCAAATTGTGTCTGTCCGCGGTACATACCAGCATCTGCGGTCCATTTCTACACATTTTGAGCCTGTTATGTTACAGTTATACAAGACATTGGTGATGCTGCACTTGGAGTATTGTATTCAGATCTGGTCACCCTTCTATAGGAAGGATGTCATTAAGCTACAAAGGATGCAGAGATTTATGAGGATGTTGCCAGGACTTGAGGGCTGGAGCTATTGGGAGAGGTTGGGGAGGCTGGTATTTAATTCCTTGGATCGCAGGAGGCTAAGAGGTGATCTTATAGAATTGTACATGATCTCATATAGGGTGAATGCACAGAGTATATATTACCCAGCATATGGGGAATCAAGAAACAGAGGACATAGGTTTATGGTGAGAGGGGAAACATTTAATCGGTACCTGAGGGGAAACCTTTTCACAGAGGGTTGTGGTTTATGGAATGAGCTGCCAGAGGACGTAGTTGAGGCAGGTGCAAGAACAACCTTTGAAATATATTTGGACAGGTTCATGGGCAGGAAATGTTTAGAGGGATATGGTACAAATGCAGGCAAATGGGGATTTGCTTAGATGAGGCATCTTGGCTGTCATGGGCGAGCTGTGGTGAAGGGCCTGTTTCCATATTGTATGATTCTATGAAGCTTGTTTTTTTTAGCAAGTGGCAATGATTTGGAATGGATTGCATGGAAGGATGATGGAGACACATTCAATAATAATTTTCAAAACTTTCAGGTACCTACATAAAAAACAACGTTTTGGGGGGGGGAGGACTGTGTGAAAAAACCCAAAAGTTGGGAAAAAAACAGAGGAATAGGACAAGTAGAGCCAGCATTAGCTCGATGGGCCGATTGGCTGCCATTTGCACTAGATCCTCCTATCTACAGGGCTTCTTGCTGTTTAACGATATTCTTAGTAAGGAGATCTCACATGAACTTGTGAACTTACATTCGTGAAAATTCACCATTTAGAAACCAGAGTAGAAAGACCTGACCTGGGAACTCAGACCCGATTGGATGCACTTCTTATTTGTGATGCACTTTCAGCTTTCATCTGGTGGCTCTCAACACTCCCGTCACGGGTGAAATAGACGGCATCCGTGGAGCCGATCTCCAGTGTTTCCAGCAGGCTCAGGAGGCCGGACTGCAGGGGACTTTCCGAGCTTTCCTCACCTCAGGAACCCAGGGACTTGATTTCATTGTGAAGCGATCGGAGAGAGCATCCGTGCCGGTGGCAAACCTCAAGGCAAGTGCTTGTGACACGAGAGATGTGGACACTGATTTAACATGCGGCACCAACTTGATTCCACCGTTGCCATTTACACCAACTCTGGACCCAAGAGACTGCAGATGCTGGAATCTGTAGCAAATAACAAACTTCCCTATTCCTTTCCCCCAGAGACGCTGCCTGACCCGCTGAGTTACTCCAGCATTTTTATTTTTTATTTTTTTTTTGAAAATATTTTTTATTGGAGATAAGTACACAACCTATTAACATCATTACAGTCTTCCATTTTTGAATTGATAATATTGTCAATTATTATTACATTGTCTCCAATACCTTTTGCCTTTTTTTTTTAAACTAGATAGAACTAAAAAGATAGATGAATTAAAGAAAGAAAAGAGAGAGAAGAAAAAAAGAAAAAAAACAAAAACAAAAAGAGAAAGATAGTTAAAGAAGAATGGAAAAATTTATTAAAATAAAAAACTTCATTCGAGATATATTCGTACATTTCAGAGTATCGCATTTCATCCATTCTTTAGCCCGAGTGTTAGTCAGGTTCCTGTGCTGAACCATTCTGACCCTTTAAATAATCAATAAAGGGAGACCATGTTCCAACGAATAATTCCTGTTTGTCCAACAGGGAAAATCTGATTCTTTCCAGCATTTTGTGTCTATCTTTGCTGAAGGAACTCAGCAGGTCAGGCAGCATCTGAGGAGGGTGTGACTTGCTCAGTTCCTCCAGCAGTTCTTTGCTTCTCCAGACCCATCTTTACTTGTACCATTACCATTCCCCTGTTGTCTACTCTTATACCTTTTAACAATCCCGCTTTCTCACATCCTTTCCCCATCATCACTTCTCTTCCCCATTTACCCAGTTGTAGGAGTGGGCACTTCCCCCAAGTCTCATGAACTAAACACACAACATGGTGGTGGCATCATGTTGACCCTCATTTCTAACATTCATTTCTCTTGACTTCTGTGAAACTGAATGCCAGAAGGCAAAGCAGTATTGCATCAATATTGCACGGTTCAGCCAAGTTACCATAAACACCTTTATATCATTATAGATCCAAGATTTTCTAATTCTAATTTAAAATGATCAAATTAAAGGGTTACTTTGGCTCTCCACATATGCAACCTGACTTGCTGAGTATTTCCAATAGTTTCCATTTTACTTACATACCATTAGAAAATAGATCCAATAGCTGTAAATTCTACATTAATGCACTTTGCCTCCATAGTAGATGAGGAGTTAATCAGTGCAGCACAATGGCACAGCGGTAGAGTTGTTGCCTTACAGCACCAGAGACCCAGGTTCGATCATGTCTGTATGGAGTTTGTACATTTACACCATGTCTGCGTGGGTTTTCTCCGGGTGCTCCGGTTTCCTCCCACACTCCAAACAAAGACTTGCAGGTTTTAGGTTAATTGGCTTCTGTAAATTGCCCCTAGTGTGTCGGATGCGAAACTGGGATAACATAGAGCTAGAGTGCGGGTGATCATTAGTTGGCGCGGACACAGTGAGCCGAAGGGCCTGTTTCCATGCTGTCTCTCTAAACTAAACTAACTAAATAAACTACACCGAACAACATCAGAACTGTGTGCTCGGATG
>CM075986.1:11578273-11760899 GCA_038087875.1 Malacoraja senta
GTGAGTGTGGTGGTGAGTGGGTGTGTGGGTGAGTGGTGTGGGTGAGTGGGTGGGTGAGTGGGTGAGTGGGTGGGGGGTGAGTGGGTGGGTGAGTGGGTGGGTGAGTGGGTGTGTGGGTGAGTGGGTGAGTGGGTGGTGGGTGGGTGGGGTGGGGGGGGGTGAGTGGGTGGGGAATGTGTGAGTGAGTGTGTGGGTGAGTGGGTGGGTGGTGGGTGGTGTGGGTGAGTGGGGTGGGGGTGCGTGGGGTGTGGGTGGTGGGTGAGTGGGTGGAGTGGGTGGGTGAGTGGGTGGGTGAGTGGGTGGGGTGAGTGGGTGAGTGGGTGAGTGGGTGGGTGAGTGGGGTGGGTGAGTGGGTGGGGGGTGAGTGGAGTGGGTGAGTGGGTGGTGGGTGGTGAGTGGGTGGTGAGTGGGTGTGGGTGAGTGGGTGTGGGGGGGAGTGGGTGGGTGAGTGGGTGGGTGAGTGGGTGAGTGGGTGTGTGGGTGAGTGGGTGGGTGAGTGGGTGGGTGAGTGGGTGTGTGGGTGAGTGGGTGAGTGGGTGGGTGAGTGGGGTGGGGTGAGTGGGTGGGTGAGTGGGTGAGTGGTGGTGGTGGTGGGGGTGAGTGGGGTGGGTGAGTGGGTGGGGGTGAGTGGGGTGGGGGGTGAGTGGGTGGGTGAGTGGGTGGGTGAGGTGGTGGGTGAGTGGGTGGGTGGGTGAGTGGGTGGGTGAGGTGGGGGTGAGTGGGGGGGGAGTGGGGGTGGGTGAGTGGGGGGGTGAGTGGGTGGGGTGGGTGGGTGAGGGGGGGGTGAGTGGGGGGTGAGTGGGTGGGTGAGTGGGTGAGGGTGGGTGGGTGAGGGGGGGGGGGGTGGGGGGGGGGGGGGGGGGGGGGGGGGGGGGGAGGGGGGGGTGGGGGGGGGGGGGGGGGGGGGGGGGGGGAGTGGGGGGGGGGGGGGGGGGGGGGGGTGGGGGGGGGGGGGGGGGGGGGGGGTGGGGGGGGGGGGGGGGGGGGGGTGTGGGGGGGGGGGGAGGGGGGGGGGAGGGGGGGGGTGGGGGGGGAGGGGGGGGGGGTGGGGGGGGGTGGGGGGGGGGGGGGGAGTGGGGGGGGGTGGGGGGGGGGTGGTGGGTGGGGGGGGTGGGGGGGGGGGGGGGGGGGGGGGGTGGGTGAGGGGGGGGGGGGGGGGGGGGGGGGGGTGGGGGGGTGGGGGGGGTGAGGGGGGGGGGGGGGTGGGGGGAGGGGGGGGGGTGAGGGGGGGGGGTGGGGGGGGGGGGGAGGGGGGGGGGGGGGGGGGGGGGGGGGGGGGGGTGAGTGGGTGGGTGAGTGGGTGAGTGGGTGAGTGGGTGGGTGAGTGGGTGGTGGGTGGGTGGGTGAGTGGGTGAGTGTGTGGGTGAGTGGGTGGGTGAGTGGGTGGGTGAGTGGGTGAGTGTGTGGGTGAGTGTGTGGGTGAGTGGGGTGAGTGGGTGGGTGGGTGAGTGGGTGAGTGGGTGGGTGGGTGAGTGGGTGGGTGGGTGAGTGGGTGAGGTGGGTGGGTGGGTGAGTGGGTGAGTGGGTGGGTGAGTGGGTGGGTGAGTGGGTGGTGGGTGAGTGGGTGGGTGGGTGAGTGGGTGAGTGGGTGGGTGGGTGAGTGGGTGAGTGGGTGAGTGAGTGGGTGGGTGAGTGGGTGGGGTGAGTGGGTGAGTGGGTGGGGTGAGTGGGTGGGTGGGTGGGTGAGTGGGTGGGTGGGTGAGTGGGTGGGTGGGTGAGTGGGTGGGTGGGTGAGTGGGTGAGTGGGTGGGTGAGTGGGTGGGTGAGTGGGTGGGTGGGTGAGTGGGTGGGTGGGTGAGTGGGTGAGTGGGTGGGTGGGTGAGTGGGTGAGTGGGTGAGTGAGTGGGTGGGTGAGGTGGGTGGGTGAGTGGGTGAGTGGGTGGGTGAGTGGGTGGGTGGGTGGGTGAGTGGGTGGGTGGGTGGGTGGGTGAGTGGGTGGGTGAGTGGGTGAGTGGTGGGTGAGTGGGTGGGTGGGTGGGTGGGTGAGTGGGTGGGTGGTGGGTGAGTGGGTGGGTGAGTGGGTGGGTGAGTGGGTGGGTGAGTGGGTGAGTGGGTGGGTGAGTGGGTGGTGGGTGGGTGAGTGGGTGAGTGGGTGGGTGAGTGGGTGAGTGGGTGAGTGGGTGGTGAGTGGGTGGGTGGGTGGGTGAGTGGGTGGGTGAGTGGGTGGGTGTGTGGGTGAGTGGGTGGGTGAGTGGGTGGGTGAGTGGGTGAGTGGGTGGGTGAGTGGGTGGTGAGTGGGTGGGTGGGTGGGTGAGTGTGTGGGTGAGTGGGTGGGTGGGTGGGTGAGTGGGTGGGTGAGTGGGTGGGTGAGTGGGTGGGTGAGTGGGTGAGTGGGTGGGTGAGTGGGTGGGTGAGTGGGTGAGTGGGTGGGTGAGTGGGTGGGTGAGTGGGTGAGTGGGTGGGTGAGTGGTGGGTGAGTGGGTGAGTGGGTGGGTGAGTGGGTGGGTGAGTGGGTGGGTGAGTGGGTGAGTGGGTGGGTGAGTGGGTGGGTGAGTGGGTGAGTGGGTGGGTGAGTGGGTGAGTGAGTGGGTGAGTGGGTGGGTGGTGGGTGGGTGAGTGGGTGGGTGAGTGGGTGGGTGAGTGGGTGGGTGAGTGGGTGAGTGGGTGGGTGAGTGGGTGGGTGAGTGGGTGGGTGAGTGGGTGAGTGGGGTGAGTGGGTGGGTGAGTGTGTGGGTGAGTGTGTGGGTGAGTGGGTGTGTGGGTGGGTGAGTGGGTGAGTGGGTGAGTGTGTGGGTGAGTGTGTGGGTGAGTGGGTGGGTGGGTGGGTGAGTGGGTGGGTGAGTGTGTGGGTGGGTGGGTGAGTGTGTGGGTGAGTGGGTGAGTGGGTGGGTGGGTGGGTGAGTGGGTGGGTGAGTGGGTGGGTGAGTGGGTGGGTGTGTGGGTGAGTGGGTGGGTGAGTGGGTGGGTGAGTGGGTGAGTGTGTGGGTGAGTGGGTGGGTGGGTGTGTGGGTGGGTGTGTGGGTGAGTGGGTGGGTGAGTGGGTGTGTGGGTGAGTGGGTGTGTGGGTGAGTGTGTGGGTGGGTGGGTGAGTGGGTGGGTGGGTGGGTGAGTGGGTGGGTGAGTGGGTGAGTGGGTGAGTGGGTGTGTGGGGTGAGTGTGTGGGTGGGTGGGTGTGTGGGTGTGGGTGGGTGAGTGGGTGAGTGTGTGGGTGTGTGGGTGAGTGTGTGGGTGGGTGGGTGGGTGGGTGGGTGGGTGGTGGGTGGGTGGGTGGGTGGGTGAGTGTGTGGGTGAGTGGGTGGTGTGTGGGTGAGTGGGTGGGTGGGTGAGTGGGTGGGTGGGTAGATGTGTGAGTGAGTGTGTGGGTGTGGGTGAGTGGGTGGGTGGGTGGGTGTGTGGGTGAGTGGGTGAGTGGGTGTGGGTGGGTGGGTGGGTGGGTGAGTGGGTGGGTGGGTGGGTGAGTGTGTGGGTGAGTGGGTGAGTGTGTGGGTGAGTGGGTGGGTGGGTGAGTGGGTGGGTAGATGTGTGAGTGAGTGTGTGGGTGAGTGGGTGGGTGAGTGGGTGAGTGTGTGGGTGAGTGGGTGGGTGAGCGGGTGGGTGAGCGGGTGGGTGGGTGGGTGAGTGGGTGGGTGAGTGGGTGGGTGTGTGGGTGAGTGTGTGGGTGAGTGGGTGAGTGTGTGGGTGAGTGGGTGGGTGTGTGGGTGAGTGTGTGGGTGAGTGAGTGGGTGGGTGAGTGGGTGGGTGAGTGGGTGGGTGAGTGGGTGAGTGTGTGGGTGAGTGAGTGGGTGTGTGGGTGAGTGTGTGGGTGAGTGGGTGGGTGGGTGAGTGGGTGGGTGAGTGGGTGGGTGGTGGAGTGGGTGAGTGTGGGGAGTGAGTGGTGGTGAGTGGGTGAGTGGGTGGTGTGTGGGTGGGTGGGTGAGTGGGTGGGTGGGTGAGTGGGTGGGTGAGTGGCTGGGAGGATGGGAGCAGAATAACATGTAGCATGTACATGCCACATGTTGGCTTTTTGGCTCAAGCCACAACAATGCAGTTCAATAATCCATATTTCATTTATTAATTACTTGCTTATATCCTGCACCCCAACGGGAATGTTCAAAGAGAGTTTCTCTCGTTGCTTCAGAACCTTATGTCCATTCTCTAAGTGCAAGGTTTAGATCTCTGATTGAATGTCGACTCACCCTGGGTCCAGGCTCCCCGGGATCCCCTTTCAGCCCCTGTAAAAATACCAAACGTGTATCAATGGGCACAATCGGAAACACAGTCACGGTGGCCCAGCGGTAGAGTTGCTGCCTTACAGCGAATGCTGCACCAGTGACCTGGGTTCGATCCCGACTACGGGTGCTTGTCTGTACGGAGTTTGTACATACTCCCCGTGACCTGCGTGGGTTTTCTCCGAGATCTTCGGTTTCCTGCCACACTCCAAAGATGTACAGGTATGTAGGTTAATTGGCTTGGTATAAATGTAAAAATTGTCCCTAGTGTGTGTAGGATAGCGTTAATAAGCGGGGATCGCTGGTCGGTACGGACTCGGCGGGCCGAAGTGCCTGTTCCAGCGCTATATTTCTAAACTAAACTAAAAGCTAAACAGTCGTGTACTAAAACAAGACAGGACCAGCCACAGATACATAGATACATAGAAATTAGGTGCAGGAGTAGGCCATTCAGCCCTTCGAGCCTGCACCGCCATTCAATACGATCATGGCTGATCATCCAACTCAGTATCCCGTACCTGCCTTCTCTCCATACCCCCTGATCCCTTTAGCCACAAGGGCCACATCTAATTCCCTCTTAAATATAGCCAATGAACTGGCCTCAACTACCCTCTGTGGCAGAGAGTTCCAGAGATTCACCACTCTCTGTGTGAAAAAGTTTTTCCTCATCTCGGTCTTAAAGGATTTCCCCCTTATCCTTAAGCTGTGACCCCTTGTCCTGGACTTCCCCAACATCGGGAACAATCTTCCTGCATCTAGCCTGTCCAACCCCATAAGAATCTTGTACGTTTCTATAAGATCCCCTCTCAATCTCCTAAATTCTAGCGAGTATAAGCCAAGATCAGCTCAACGGGTCAGGCAGCATCTCTGGAGAACATGGATAGGTGATGTTTTGGGTCAAGGCCCTTCTTCAGACTGATGGCGTTTCTGGTCGAGACCGTTTTTCAGACTGGATCTTCAGGCAGACTGCAGACTATCACCATCAGTCTGAAGAAGGGTTCCGACCCAAAACGTCACCTGTCCATGTTCTCCAGAGATGCAACCTGATCCGCTGAGTTAATCCAGCACTTTGTGCCTTTGTTTGTAAACAAACATCCACAGTTCCTCGTGTCTTTAATTATTGATTATGTTTTTACATGAACGTGCCTGTAAAGCTGGGGCAATTAAAAATGGAATTGTTCCAGACACACTGCAGACTAAGCACTCTTGACTCTTGACATTATCTTTGTACCAAAAGGGTATAACAACTCAATGTCTTTGAGCTTGCAGCAATCAGAGTGTCTGTCTGCGTGGATTGAAGACCAGTTACATCTACGGATTTAGGTTCTGTCTGGTTCATTCAAAGTCACAAAAGAGATGAGGGAAGTGAAATAATGCAGATGTAAGGAATTGCAGATGGAGCAAAACACTAAGTGCTGGAATAATTCAGCGGGTTAGACAGCATCTGTGGCGGGAATGGATCGGTGATGTTTCGGGTCAGTATCTTTCTTCAATTTGATAGTAGACTTTGGAGATACAGAGTGGAAATAGGCGCTCCTGACCACTGAGTCCGCGCCAACCACAATCACCTCATACACTAGCACTAGCCTACACTAGCACTGGGGACAACTTACACGTTACAGAAGCCAATTAACCTGTACGGACAGCACCCGGAGAACGTGGATCTCTGGCTCTGTTTGGCAGCAAATCTACTGCTGTGCCACCATGCCGCCTTATTAGTAGTAGTGGTGAGAAAAGCTGGGAAAGAGGGGAGGGGTGGGGCAGAGCCTGGCAAGTGATAGGTGGATACGTGTGGGGGGGAACGGTTTGATTCAAGTGTATGTGAACACATCAACACATTCGACGTTGCTTTGGGACGCAGCGTGATCTGTAACTAGTGAGAGGGAGGGGATCTCATGAACATCACCGATGCGAAGGCTGCAGCAAGTGAGGGGGACTGCCCTGTCGATAGCAGTGACGCCATCCATCTCATATCTCCAATACTGACCGTAGGTCCTGGTGGTCCTCGTGGTCCCGGGTATCCTGGCAACCCCTGGGTAGAGAGGGAGAGGGAGACATGAAAGCTCAACATCATTTGACACAAAACAACTTGCAGTCAGTCACCAGGCAAAAATATATTGGCTGGATTTGAATTCAAGAGACAGAGAAGTGTCCAATCTGGTCAATGCCTGCACTCAGCTGGGCCAGATGGGAGCTTCATGTTCAGAGAAACAGATACAGCATGGAAACAGGCCCTTCAGCCCATCCTTTCCCCAGAGTTGTTGTGGACATGCTGAACCTCCTTCCCTAGAAGGCTTAGGAAATTCGGCAAGTCCCCAGCAAGGCTCGCCAACTTCTACAGATGCGCTGCACAAAGCATTTTATCGGGATGCATCAGATCATGGTTTGGGAACAGCCTAGACGCAGCTGGACGCATTTTGGACGCAGCCTAGACCATCACACAAACCCAACCTCCCTTCCATTGACTCCATTTACATCTCATGCTGCCTCAGCAAGGCCAGCAGCATAATCATGAACTAGTCTATTTTTCAAGAGAGAGCTAGATAGGGCTCTTAAAAAGAGCGGAATCAGGGGATATGGGGAGAAGGCAGGAACGGGGTACTGATTGGGGATGATCAGCCATGATCACATTGAATGGAGGTGCTAGCTCGAAGGGCCGAATGGCCTACTCCTGCACCTATTGTCTATTGTCTATTGAGTCGCATCCTGGCCACTCCCTCTTCTCCCTTCTCCCATCAGGCAAAAGGTATAGAAGTGTGAACACGCACACCTCCAGATTCAGGGACAGTTTCTTCCCAGCTGTTATCAGGCAACGGAACCATCCTAACACAACCAGAGAGCAGTTCTGAGTGATTATCTACCTCATTGGAGACCCTCGGACTATCCTTGATTGGACTTTACTGGACATTATCTTGCAACAAATGTTATTCACATTATTCCCTTTATTATGTATCTGTACACTGTGGATGGCTCGATTGTAATCATGTATTGTCTTTCCGCTGACTGGTTAGCACGCAACAAAAAGCTTTTCACTGTACCTCGGTACACGTGACAATAAACTAAACTCATACTCATAAACTAATAAACTCCTGGCCATGCTGACCATTAACCGACTGTTCACACTAATCCTACATTAATCCCAAAGATAGACACAAAATGCTGGAGTAACTCAATGGATCATGCAACATCTCTGGAGAAAAGACTCTTTACTCCAGAAATGCTGTCTGACCCGCTGAGTTACTCCAGCATCTTGTGTCTATCTTTGGTACAAATCAGCATCTGCAGTTCCTTCCACTAAATGAATCCCATTTTATTTATTCTCCCCACATTTTCATCAATTATTTTCAGATTCTACGAACCATCTACACACTAAGGTGAATTAACATTGCCAACCTGCGTAGTTTTTTTTCATACTTAGATTTTCTAAATTAATGTCTAATTTCTGGAACACAGGTTTCAAAACAGGACGCACTAAAGTGGCGAGTCAAAGTGGATCCAAGAACCATGGTGTGGTGCAGAGCAGCCCTGGGTAACAACAGGCACAGTAGATGGCACCAAATGACAGCACAAGTGTTTGTTCCTGAGCTGGTGTATACACGTCAGAATTTCCTGGAATCAGAGTTCACAGCATGAGAGGGCAAATGTTGTTCAGAGTTTGTTTATTTTTAATAAAGAATCAAAGGTAAAAGTTAAACTTTAGTTTAGTTTAGTTTGGTTCAGTTTAGAGATACTGCGCGGAAACAGGCCCTTCGGCCCACCGAGTCCTCACCGACGTACACCAGCACTATCCTACACACACTTGGGACAATTTACTATTTTTAATAAAGTCAATCAGCATAAAACCTGTATGTCTTGGAATGTGGGAGGAAACTGGAGCACCCGGAGAAAACCCACACGGTCACAGGGAGAACGTCGAAACTCCCTTCGGCCCACCGAGTCCGCTCCGATCAGTTAACCAACACAGATTATCTTGACCATTGATATAATTGGTCTTGGCAGGATCGGTCTGTGCATAAACTAATGTTTCTTTAGCCATCAGGACAGTGACTAACTTCCAGATTTAATTCACTGCGTGTGATGCATTTGAGAACCTCCACGAGGACTGTATAGTGCTTGGAGTCACAGCATCGTGACAAGGCCACTTCACCCGTGAAACATGTTCTAACTGCGAGATCCTGCGTGGTTCCAAACAAGTCGACTATTTTCCCCCTCTATCTCTGCCTACATTGGATCCAGAAAAGTTCAGCAGGATTAGTTAACAAGTAACCCAGTATCAGAGGGAGAACATCACAAACATCCATCACCCTATACATGTCAAACATGTTTCAGAAATTCAGAAATCTTACTTATATATGGATGTAGAGTTTCACATCAAGCAGCACCAAGCTAATGTCTCTTACTGAAGAGAGACACAAAGTGTTGTTGCAAATAATATTGCATTATGGATCAGGATCACCAGAACAGGGCAGTGTACACTGAAGAGAAACACAAAGTGCTGGTGTACCTCAGTGGGTCGGGCAGCATCTCTAGAGAAAAATGATGGGTGACGTTTCGGGTCAGGAACCTTCTTCAGACTGAGTCTTGAGTCTGAAGAAGGTTCCTGACCAGAAACGTCACCCATCTGTTTTTCCCAGAGATGCTGCCTGACCCGCTGAGTTACACCACTTTCATAGCACTTTGTGTCTATCTTTGTATAAACCAGCATCTGCAGTTCATTGTTTCTACATTCGGTCCCTTACCGGTTGGCCTGGATTTCCATCTAAGCCGGGTGGACCGTGAATTCCGAGCTCTTCTTCATCCTGAAAAAAAAAATCAATGGAACTTACTGCATACGGAAGCTGAATGACCATCCTAGTCCCTGCTGTCCTCACTCCCAACAACGCCAATGTCTCGTCCTGAACCTCAACTACGGAAATGCCGTCTTCTTCTCAGATCACATTTTGACTCTTACTCTTCAAAAGAATTCCTTTCCTTTTCCATATTTTTTGTTGAAGATACTCCACGAATTTCTCAACATTTACCTTTCAGAGATAATTTAATTGTTTTATCTCTTGCACAGCTCGAGGGTCATGAGGTCAAAAGGAATAGGAGTAGAATTAGGCCATTCGGCTCAACAACTCTTCTCCGCCATGCAAAGAGTAGGAGTAAACGGGTCCTTTTCAGAATGGCAGGCAGTGACTAGTGGGGTACCGCAAGGCTCAGTGCTGGGACCCCAGCTATTTACAATATATATTAATGATCTGGATGAGGGAATTGAATGCAACATCTCCAAGTTTGCGGATGACACGAAGCTGGGGGGGGCAGTGTTAGCTGTGAGGAGGATGCTAGGAGGCTGCAAGGTTGACTTGGATAGGTTGGGTGAGTGGGCAAATGCATGGCAGATGCAGTATAATGTGGATAAATGTGAGGTTATCCACTTTGGTGGCAAAAACAGGAAAGTAGACTATTATCTGAATGGTGGCCGATTAGGAAAAGGGGAGATGCAACGAGATCTGGGTGTCATGGTACACCAGTCATTGAAAGTAGGCATGCAGGTGCAGCTGGCAGTGAAGAAAGCGAATGGTATGTTAGCATTCATAGCAAAAGGATTTGATTATAAGAGCAGGGAGGTTCTACTGCAGTTGTACAGGGTCTTGGTGAGGCCACACCTGGAGTATTGCGTACAGTTTTGGTCACCGAATCTGAGGAAAGACATTCTTGCCACAGAGGGAGTACGGAGAAGGTTCACCAGACTGATTCCTGGGATGGCAGGACTTTCATATGAAGAAAGACTGGATAGACTCGGCTTGTACTCGCTAGAATTTAGAAGATTGAGGGGGGATCTTATAGAAACTTACAAGATTCTTAAGGGTTGGACAGGCTAGATGCAGGAAGATTGTTCCCGATGTTGGGGAAGTCCAGAACAAGGGGTCACATTTAAGGATAAGGGGGAAGTCTTTTAGGACCGAGATGAGAAAATCATTTTTCACACAGAGAGTGGTGAATCTGTGGAATTCTCTGCCACAGAAGGTAGTTGAGGCCAGTTCATTGGCTATATTTAAGAGAGAGTTAGATGTGGCCCTTGTGGCTGAAGGGATCAGGGGGTATGGAGAGAAGGCAGGTACAGGATACTGAGTTGGATGATCAGCCATGATCATATTGAATGGCGGTGCAGGCTCGAAGGGCCAAATGGCCTACTCCTGCACCTATTTTCTATGTTTCTATGTTTCTATGTTTCAAACGTGGCTGATCTATCTCTCCCTCCTAACCCCATTCTCCTGCTTCTCCCCACAACCTCTGACACCAGTACTAATCAAGAGGGATCTCAAGAAAGGGGCAGAAATGTTGCTCAAAGCTATGAGCAACACAGTTTGACAGAGATTCCTAAAGTTGCAATTGTCTATTTCAAGCATGACTTTAATTTTAGTTTGAATAAAATTTCCATTCCTTTTTTCCTTCCATCAATGGCACATTACAGTACAGGCTTTGAGTCTGCTGCATGGAACCAATGACTAGGATGTTGCATTGCAGTACTGCATTGGTGCCTGCTGCATTACATCGCTGGCCAGTGTTGCAATGGGTCTGCTGCATCCCGCATTTATCAGAGTCTGGTGCATTAGAATACAGAGCTCATGACTATGACATACTGTAAGCAAATAATAACATCAATGTAGACCTCTATGTCTGCTCTACCATTCAATGTGGTCTTGGCTGATCTTTTTTAATCTCATGCCACTTCCCTGCACTAACCTCAAATATCTATCAATCCTGGGCTTGCCTACACTGGCTGAGTTTCCACTGCCCTTTCGGGTACAGCCTTCCAAGATTCACCATCCTCTCGATGAAGGAATTCCTTCCTTCTTCCTCTGGAATGACGCTTCCTTTGCTTTGAGAATGTGACGATGTTTCAGGCAGGAGAGCATCACCCTACACCGACCCCACCAACTCCGCAAACATTTTGTATGTTTCAATGAGATCACCTTTCATTTTTGTCTCAGGTCAGGTAAGTGAAGCCAACAAAAGGACACAAAGTGCTGGAGTAACTCAACGGGTCAGGAGCATCTCTGGAGAACATGGGTAGGGGGACGTTTGGGGTCAAGACTCTTCTTCAGATTCTGAAGAGGTTCTCATAAGTTCATACATCATTGGAGCAGAAGTACAGTATTCAGCCCATCGAGTCTACTCCGCCTTTCAATCATGGCTGATCTATCTTTCCCTCTCAACCCCATTCTCCTGCCTTCTTCCCATAAGCCTTGACACCCTTACCAATCAAGTATCGACCCGAAACATCACCTATCCATGTTCTCCAAGATGCTGCCTGACCCACTGAGTTACTCCAGCACTTTGTGTCCTCTGTGTATTATCAAGCATCTACAGTTCCTACAAGTAAAGACACAATCTTGATTTGATGGAGAGAGACCTCAACACTGATTGTTGTAGCTGACTGCACGTTGCTCGAGAGTTTCTCTCAGGAGGCAGGCGCTGAAGTATTAGGAGAACATACACCGAAGAATTAGGGGTCGGCCATTAGGACTGAGATGAGGAAGACCTTTTTCACCAGAGAGTTGGGAATCTGTGGAACTCTCTGCCACAGAAGGCAGTGGAGGCCAATTCACTGATGTTTTCAAGAGAGAGTTAGATTTAACTCTTAGGGCTAAAGGAATCAAGGGATATGGAGAATAAGCAGGAATGGGGTACTGATTTTGGATGATCAGCCATGATCATGTTGAATGGCGGTGCTGGCTCCAGGGGCCGAATGGCCTACTCCTACACCTATTGTCTATGTTTCTAACAGAGAGAGAGGTGTACGCTGTGCTTGTTTTACCCCTCATTTAGTTGGCCTGTTTGGCTTATTGCACCATGACACGAATTGCAAAGTTTGTTCTTGATGAACTTGCCTTAAGAACCATGCCAAGTGCTTGATCATTCCTACATTGTTATACTGTGCTTCAGCTGCCTACCGATCCACCTCATTGGTGACCCTCGGACTATCCTTGATCGGACTTTGCTGGCTTTACCTTGCACTAAATGCTGTTCCTTTATCATGCACCTACACACTGCAAACGGCTCGATTGAAATCCTGTTTTGTCTTTTTGCTGACTGGATAGCACGCAACTAAAGCATTTCACTGTACCTCGGTACACGTGACAATAAACTAAACTAAGCTGCTCTGCCCACTACAATAACCAGATGATGCCTGCATGTGACCAGGCACACCGTGTGGAATACACTACAGCCTATATGTGACAACATGCCATGGGGTGTTTATAAGTATAAGCATATCCTTAAGATCGATTGTATTGTATGGTATGATATAATACATTGTGGTAATGGACACTGTTGATGTGATTTTACCAATGCCTGTTCTACCTCGAATGGATTGAAGGGATTTGCTTGTGCAAGCAGCAACATACAACAGTTTACAGGCACCACACTAGGTGGGAGTAGGTTCCCCCATTCACACATGCATTTACTAACATGGTGTGATAACAATGGCATTGTAAACTGAACAATGTGTTGAACCTCGTGCGATGACTCGGCTCTCCACGTTAGCGGAGTGACGGCAGACACTCACCGCGGTTCCAAACCAGCCAGTTGTTTTCTTGGACCCCGGTGGTCCGGGTAGTCCGGGCTGTCCAGGTAGACCGGATTCTCCAGCTTGACCGGGTTCTCCAGGTGGGCCAACAGGACCAGGTGGGCCAACACGACCAGGAGGACCTGCCTGACCAACTTCTCCAGACAGACCAGGTTGACCCCGAGGTCCAGTATCGCCCTGCCATTAAATAAATTAAAACAAAAATCATCTGTAGAGTAAAACTGCAGTACACTGGGTATCACTGCTGCCTCATGTCTCTTGCGGCCTAGGTACAATCTAGACCTCCAACGAAACTTGCATGTTCTTCCCAGCCCAGTCTGGCTGGGTTTCTCCAGTGTTTTCAGTTTCCTCCCACATCCCAAAGGCACGCAGTAGGTTATTGGGTGCTGGAAATTACCTCTGGTATAAGTGAGCAGTAGATGAATCAGAGGACATGGGCATGTGAGGCAGAATGGGTGACAGGGAACTAGGGTTTGCAACATGCTGTTATAGATTTTCGCTGAGTGTAACGTGTAGGTTCGTTGGACTGACTTCCCAGTTCTGATGGACAGAGTTTCGCCATTATCCCGAAATCTTGCAATCTTTTCCATACCTTTGACCCAGGGGGACCCGGCCTCACAGGACAGGTACACGGACCAACTTCACCCTGGAAGACAATGCAGTTTAGAATCATGTTGGATTATATCCTTTCACTTGTTGTTTGCAAAAAACAAAAGCATCCAGACTCAATAGGAGTGCAACATGAATCAAATCAACCCATCAGTTGCAGCCAGCAGGCACTTCCATTACGATGAGAGACTTATCTTTATGAAACAGTGTTCAGTGCAAGTCCCTCGGACAATGCAAATACACTAGCCACGCTGCTCCTGAAAGGTCAATTCAGTATGAAAGCTCAGTTTAGCTTATTGTCACGTGTACTGAGGTGCAGTGAAAAGCTTTCGTTGCCTGCTAACCAGCCAGCGGGCTTGTATCTGTATCTTGTACCGGACTTGGTCCTTGATCTGCATGGGTGAAAGTGCCATGCAGATCATTCTCAGCAAGGTAGACACAAAAAGCTGGAGTACTGTAACTCAGCGGGTCAGGCAGCATCTCTGGAGAGAAGCCTGAAGTCTGAGGAAGGGTCTCGACCCGAAACGTCACCCATTCCTTCTCTCCAGAGATGCTACCTGTCCCGCTGAGTTACTCCAGCTTTTTGTGTCTTATCTTCGGTTTAAACCAGCATCTGCAGTTCCTTCCTACAAATCTCCGCAAAGGTAACAGTTGTGGAGTAGATTGATTGTCCTCAACTGGGGAGAGGGGGGAGAAATACCAATCTGGGGTGCTTACTCGCGAGGGCTGATCAACATTACCCCCAAGGCAATGCCATTATAGAGCAGCATGTGTACAGGCTCCCTCCTCCACGTACCCGAATGTGAATTGGGAACTGCCACTCGAGAGTCCGATTCACATTCCCACCCTGGGGGAGATGTGTGTTATTTCTCATCCATCCAGCTAGACAGGATGGGAAAATCAACGCCTGTAATGGTGCCCCTGTAGCAGGGGCAATGGCACAGTGACGCAGGGATGAAGGGAGAGTATAAAGCTGGAGGAGGGAACGGGTTGATCCAGATCTTGCCTGACATGTTAAAGCTGGCGGCTAGCGAGAGGCTCTGCCACTGTTGGACATTCAAAGCAATTCCCCATTTCCTTTCACCTCGTCTCCTTTCGACACGGGCACCTTGTCTCCAGTCTTCAATCCAAGTTCGGTGGTGTCTTCTATATCTATCAAATAAATTATTTTCCGACAATGATTTCACTTTGCCTGCAATCCTTGCCCATCTTCCTCTCATTTCTTTCCATATATTTTTAAATAACCCCTACATATTCTTATAGCTATTCTTTCTTGGATGTGGGGTTATTGGCAATGATGATACTTATTGGTGTTGGCTAATTATTATCATGTGTACCGAGATGTTTTGCGTACTATCCAGGCAGATCATACTACACACGGGTACAACGGGTATGTACTCAGGCAGGTGGGACTAGCGTATATGGGGAATGGTGGTTAGTATGCACGGGTTGGGCCAAAGGGCCTGTTTCTGTGCCGTGTGCCTCCATGGCCCCACAACAAGTTGTGCAAAAAGAGGAAACAAACCGACGGAAGAAGATGGTGTTACAGCTTTCGAGAAAGATCATCAGATCATAAGTGATAGGAGCAGAATTAGGCCATTCGACCCATCAAAACTGACCCGCCATTCAATCATGGCTGATCTATCTCTCCCTCCTAACCCCATCCTCCTGCCTTCTCCCCATAACCTCTGATACCCGCAATAATCAAGAACCAGTTTAGATTAAAAGTTTTATCAATAGGAAAATGTTAACATTTTTAAACATGGTATTTTATTTACTGATGTATAGACATCAGTTTAAAATGGTTTCTGACTTGGCTATTCAATAAAAAAATGGCAGTGCAAACAGACCTGAGGCGCGCGCGCACACCCACACACACACACACACACACACTGGCTTCATGGCACAGCATTGCGCTGAGGCACACCGTTTTGGAACTACTAGTCTATGTGGTGAAGGCTGTTTGTTTTGACCATGTATGATTACGTGACAGTATGGTGAATATCCACTGTGTGAAAGCTGGAATAAAAGTTATGCTGATAGAGCTTTCGTTTCATCTGTCACTAAACTCCCCATCACCTTGACATGTGGTTACTCTGGGTTAAACAACACAGTTCTGTCAGATAGACACAAAGCGCTGGAGTAACTCAGCGGGTCAGACAGCATCTCTGAATTAAAGGAATAGGTGAAGTTTCGGGTGGAGACCCTCCTTCAAAAAGACAAAACATCACCCATTCCTTGTTCTCCACAGATGCTGTCTGACCTGCTGAGTTACTCCAGCTCTTTTGTGCCTATCTATGGTTTAAACCCGCATCGGCAGTTCTTCCTACACAGTTCTGTCAGCGTTTGTACATTCACTCACTCCTGCGAGCAATGCTGTTGTTTGTGGTCTTCAGTTATCCTTTCTGTAAGGACTACCCAGTGGTTTTGAATGTTTAGATTTTAGTTTAGAGATACAGCACGAAAACAGGCCCTTCGGCCCACTGGGTCCGTGCTGACCAGCTATTCCCGCACATTAACACTATCCTACACACACTAGGGACAATTTTTACATTTACCAAGCCAATTAACTTACAAACCTGTACGTCTTTGTAATGTGGGAGGGTACCCAAGATCTCGGAGAAAACCCACGCAGTTCATGGGGAGAACGTACAAACTCCGTACAGACAGCACCTGTACTAGGGTTCGAACCCGGGTCCCCAGCGCCGCATTCCCTGAAAGGCAGCAACTCTACCGCTGCGCTACCGTGACCACCCATAAATGTGATGGAGCTCTGATCTCACCTTTGATGGGAAGGCTTGTGGTCATGTCGTCTCCTGAGCTCACCATGAATGTGTCATCGGGTGTCACGTCTGATAAACGGAAGGTGCTCTGTGAAAATATGCAAGAACAAGCAGAGATTTCAACCTAGATCCGAGGAATCTTTGATCTCGGATCAAAGCTTCACCTATAAAGGATCTTTATCCTGACTACAATTTCTGCTTGATCCTCAAGGCATAGAGGCAGTGGAATAGTTTCTAAGAATTCATTAAAGTTCATAATACACAAAGCATTTAGACAGGTACTTGGACAGGATAGGTTTGGAGGGATATTGGCCGAACGCAGGCAGGTGGGACTAGTGTAGATGGGACGTGTTGGCCGTGTGGGCAAGTTGGGCCGAAGGACCTGTTTCCATGCTGTATGACTCTATGACGATGACATGATGTAGTTATGTTTGCACGTTGAACTTGGCTTTTGACGTTTCTTTTCATTGACTTCAGAAGTGAGGTCAATGTCCACACAATCGTTCCCCAATAGAACCTGCTGTGGACATTTGGTCAGCACTGCAGATTTTCCTGTTTCTATTTAATTGGTTTTCCAGAGATTATCTTTGCTGCCAAATAGATTAATCGGTGCATCAGTTCCTCATTACCAGTGAGATCTAACTGTGCAGAAAATAGCTGCATTCAATCATTCATTGCATACAATTTGGTGCAAGGTCTCCCTCTCAGTCCTGTGGGCACACGGTGAAACTGACTAATAATTGAAATGTGTCTTGTATTATGCAATCCAATAGGTTTTAGCCCAAGTTTCACATAGGTATGACATTTAAAATTTTAAAAAGACGTATTTATATAGTGTTTAAGAAAGAACTGCAGATGCTGGAAAAAGGGTCTCGACCTGAAACGTCACCTATTCCTTCGCTCCATAGATGCTGCCTCACCCGCTGAGTTTCTCCAGCATTTTTGTCTACCTTCGATTTTCCCACCATTTGCAGTTCTCCCTTTGTATCTATATAGAATCCTTTACAACCTGAGAAAGTACAAAAGGACCTAACATCCAGTGTGATATTGATTGATTGATTGAATTAATTAATTGATTAAAAGATACAGCATGGAAACACACCCTTCGGCACATCAAGTCCACGCTGACCATTGATCACCCGTTCACACTAGTTCCATGTTATCACAAATTTGCATCCACTCCCTACAAACTAGGGGCAATTTACAGAGGCCAATTCACCTAC
This sequence comes from Malacoraja senta, assembly GCA_038087875.1. Classification (NCBI taxonomy): domain Eukaryota; kingdom Metazoa; phylum Chordata; class Chondrichthyes; order Rajiformes; family Rajidae; genus Malacoraja; species Malacoraja senta. The sequence continues at coordinate 11,595,612 of CM075986.1, forward strand.
AAATCCACACATCTTGGGGAATGTGGGAGGAAACCGGAGCACCCGGACGAAACCCAAACAGTCACATGGAGAACGTGCAAACTCCACACACACACAGCACCCAAGGTCTGGAAACATTACACTGAGTTTCAGAACTGAAGTCACTGATGTAAACTATAAATGTCAGGTGTTTTGCGACGCCCAGCCATACACCACTCCCCACAGTAAAACCCTTCATCCCTTTCTATCTTTGATTTAATTTCTGGTCTATCCATGCACTTAATTCCTGGCCTATTCTGGCCAACCTATGCAAGCCTATCCACGTACCTGTTTCACTGGCCTTTAAATACACCCAAGCTCTACAACTTCCTCTGGCAGCTTGTTCTTGTTATATGAATCACTTCTGTGTGAAAAAAAATGACCCTTCGGTCTCTTTAAATTTTCCCCTCTCACTTTAAACCCATGCTCCCTAGTTCTGGATTCCTCGACGGTTTGAAGATCACTCATGAGCACTCTATGCGCTCATGATTTTGTATACCTCTCCGAGGCGATCCCTCATTCTCCTCAGCTCTTGGGAAGAAAGTCCAGCCTCTCCAACCTCTCCATATAACTCAAACCCTGCTGCACACACCCTTTCCCTCTCCCTCCCCCAAATGGAGCGCCAAAACCAGTGTGGAGGTCAACTTAACTCGTCTCTTTAAGGCCTGTCCCACTGTACGAGCTAATTCAAGAGCTCTCCCGAGTTTTTAAAAAAATCAAACTCATGGTAAGTACGTAGAATGTAGGTAGCGGGTACGTCGGAGCTCGGGATGTCTCTTAGCGGCTCGTAACGCTAACGGCAGGTACTCGGGAAACGCGGTAAGCTCGTGAAGACACGTGAAGATTTTTCAACATGTTTTCATGAGAGCCCCGAGTACCTACGAGCGGCTATTACCGTAATTGTCCAAGTTCGAATCAGGGGAAACTCGGGAGAACTCTTGAATTAGCTCGTACAGTGGGACAGCCCCATTATTCTCTCATCTTATACCAAGCCCTCATTGAACTGGTGATGGTAAAAGCCCCAGGGAGACCTTGCCAAAGCCCCCAATCCCTGGACAATAACGTTCTCCTCATCTGGTATCAATACCTTGCTGCTGTTTTGGTTGCACGGTCTCTCAAGAGGTTAAACTTAGGGCCACGTTATAACATCTCAGCTCTGCTTACATTAAAGTTACAGGAAATTTAATGGAGATTTTACAATAATCAATAAATTAAAACCAACACCCGCCCCACAAATTAAAAACAAGCCCACCCCCATGAATAGAAGAAACTTTAACAAGGTGTTGGCCAGTTTAAACAATCTCCACTTACTGACTGTGATGGAGTCAATTTGATGTCTGAGTCTGTAACGTCCGATTGTCCAGAGGCCTGTGGAAAGAAGGGCTCCAATCTGTCAAACTCTGAACAAAGAAACAGGCCAACGGTGGTCCTGATCAGAGCGGCGTTGAGGTCCACCCCACTGATTCCTGGAATGGGCGGGTTGTCTTAAGAGGAAAAGTTGGACAGGGTGGACTTGTATCCACCGGAGCTTACAAGAGTAAGGGAGGTCTCGATTGAAACATACGAGATCCTGAGGGGACCTCACCCGGTACATCCGGAGAAGATGTCTCCTCCTGCATGGAATCTAGATCTAGGGTCACTGTTTAAAGCTGAAGGGTCCAAATAAGACAGAAATAAGGCCAATAGTTTCTCTCGGAGGTTTGTGAGACTTTCTCTTCCACAAAGGGAGATGGAAGGATATCTCTGAATATCTTCCAGTCAGGGGTACATACTTGTTAAGAAGGCAATTGAACGTTTACTGGGATGGGGGGGGGAGTTTAGAGATAAGGGTTGCAATCAGATTATCCACAAACCATTTCTGTACCACTTCCCACAATATCCCCACTGGTAATTCCATTCATGATTCCTGCTCATGTAGCTTCTGTAATGAATTACCAATATTTAATAACATTAACAATAATAATAATAACAACTATAATTAAAGTGACTAATTAATAATGACAATAACTAAAATGGTAATAATAGTAATGTAATATTACAGTGCCATGATATAAAATATACACTAAATAACAGTAACATATTTTATATAATAGCACCACAGTATTAGATTCAAAGCTGCGGTTTCATATAAAGCAAACATGTTTCAGGTCAAGATGTTTCTCCTGCTTCATGTGATCTTTTAGTGCTACAGTATTACCCAGCCCTGATTCCATTTTAGCATCCATTTCTTAAGTCATACGCCTGGACCAGGCTGGATGTTATTTGACGTCGCTCTAAAAACATGTACTTTCCCGGGCCGTGAAGAGTCAGTCCTGACCTGCTACGCCGACATGACCTGAAGGATTGAGTCCAACCTCCAGCGCCACCCCATGGGCCAACCCCGTACCGTGAACACGTCTTCATTGTCCTCATCATCCACCGCGCCGTCATCACAGTCCATGTTCCTCACGTTCTCCCCGTCCCTGGGGTCCGGGGTGATCGACAAGTGCTGAATGGCTCCCTGAAACACAAACCAGCACAGGGGTCAGTCGGAGGAGCAGAGAATGTTTTGTCGAGCCACGATGGCACAGAATTGGCATGACACGGAAGGAGGTCATCAAGTCAGACGAGTCTCCTTGGACAAAGGTCCCATCTGTCCCATCCCCCGCAGCTCTCTGATTAGTTTAGTTTAGAGATACAGCGCGTAAACAGGCCCTTCGGCCCACTGAGTCCGCGCCGACCAGCGATCCACGCACATTAGCACTACCCAACGCACGCTAAGGACAATTTATGTTTATAGAAAGTTTGGAGTGTGGGAGGAAACCAAAGATTTGGGGGAAAACCCACGCGGGTCACGGGAAGAACGTACAAACTCCATACAGACAGCACCCATAGTCAGGATCGAACCCTGGTCTCTGGTGCTGAAAGCGCTGTAAGGCAGCAACTCTACCGCTGCGCCACCGTGCAGTCCTCTCATTATTCTCTCCGTCACATTGCTGATTTATTCTGCTTCCACCACCCTGTGTTGGGGCAGCAGGGCGAAGGCCGCAGATGCCAACAGGATCAACAAACTTGTCAGGATGTCTGGCTCCGTTCTGGGAGCGGAGTTGGATTCATGGGAGGTGGACATGGAGGGGAGCATGCTCCCCAAACTGCGGAGCATCCTGGACAATACAGTGCACCCCCTCCATGACACACTGGTCAACCTGAGGAGCACCTTCAGCAACAGACTGGTTCCAACAAGATGCAGCACAGAGCCCCACCAGAGATCCTTCTTCCCTGTAGCTATCAAACTGTACAACTCCCCCCCCCGCCCCTTCTGTCATGGAGTAGACTGAGACTGACTTTGTGTTTTTTATGATGACTATTGGCAAATTAATGTCCCTCCTGGGATAAATAAAGTTCTATCGTATCATATCGTAACTCTCTCAAAGAGTCAAAGAAGCTCTACTGCATGGAAGTAGGTCTTTTGGCCCCTTGATTCCTTGATGACCATTAAACATCCATCAATGTCTCCTGCAGATGACCGATGTTTACCATCCAGTTGTTCAAATCAGTTGTTTAGCACTATTGTTTTTGGCTTTAGGGGGATTTGCATTTGTGATCCTTTAAACTGGATTTAGAGGAGAGATTTTTTTATCATTCCATTGGAGAAAAGGGAACAGATCTGTGGGGGAATTTTTAATACATGAAATAGATTGTAAAATGAGGCAGCAGAAATCAAGGCACCTAGCAAATAGTGTCTTTAGATCATGGCATTACATGGACCATTCGGCCCATCGAGTGAATGCCAGCTCCTTGTGCAGCACTATTTGGTTCCATCCTTGCAATACGGGGCCAGTGATGTTGGGCCTCTCCTCTCACCAGCCCAACATCACTGCCACTTTCTTCCTCACAATCCCCTCCACCCCCCTACATTTTGCCTTGCTTTTGCCTCAAATCTGTGCCTTTATGTACCCTGTATAGGAGGAACTGCAGATGCTGGTTATACACTAGATAGACACAAAATGCTGGAGTAACTCAGCGGGACAGGCAGCACCCCTGGAGAGAGGGAATGGGTGACATTTTGTGTCGAGACCCTTCTTCAGACAGAGTCAGGGGAGATGCCTCCTTGTCACCTCCCCCTCAGCTAACATTGATACAAATACATCTATTGATGCTCCTGAACACATCATCAGTGTTGTAACCTGGGGTCATTGGGTGTTTCGGGTCTTTCAACATCAGACACCCTCACCCAGGCGACCCAGCCATGGTTGATCAGACCACGACTTGTGTTCAGGTGGCATTCGCTCCTCCCCATGGACCTTCTCTCCTGATCCAGAGCCATCTCGAGGCTTTCTCCGCTGCCTCTGTGGTGTTCATGATGGCCCTTGTCGCCACTCCGGTGATGCCCAGTGCACTCAAGGCTTTGTAGAGCGCTTGCCCTGCAAAACCTCTGCAGCCCACTTCGATGGGCATACACCTTGCCTTCCAGCTCTTCATCATGAACCATTCTACATTTCCTTATTGATGTCTGCTTTGATCTGTCGTTTTCACACCTTACCCTTCCATATTTCTAAACTCCCTCTGCCGACTCCCTCTCTAACTGAAACATTAATTTTGTTTCTCTATCCAGACGAAATGTGGTTTCTCCAATTTCAAGTAACCCCTGCACTCCCTCTCTCACCGTCCCTCCTCCCCCACCCAAGTCGCACCAGCTTCTCGTTGTCACCCAACAAACCGCTAACAATGGCCTGTTTCCTTTATCATCTTTACTTTTTTACATATCTTTCATTCATTGTTCTATATCTCTCTACATCATCGTCTATATCTCTCGTTTCCCTTTCCCATGACTTTCAGTCTGAAGAAGGGACTGGACCCAAAACATCACCCATTCCTTCTCTCCAGAGATGTTGCCTGCCCCGCTGAGTTACTCCAGCATTTTGTGTCCATCCTTACGTACCTTGCTAATCAGAACTGCGTCTCACCATTAACTTTCTTTCCGTTTACTTGTTCTGAGCCCACAATGAAAGCTAGTTATTCCCTGGTGGAGAAAAACCTGACAGCGGACACTAAGTGTTATGAATGACCAGCTACTGGGTCAGACCAATGGATGCCAAGGAGGTTGCTGGCCTTATGCCATTCTGATCAAGACTACGAATGCATTCTAATAACAAAAAAGGTGACAATTCGGTCGGTGGGGGCGCTGCGAGCCGGCTGCCCTGCCAGCAGCATGTTCGTTTTTTCTACTTTTTTTTGTTTTTTTAGTATGTCCCAATGTGTGTTTTTTTTATGTTTCTCAGTGTGTCTTGTGTGGGGATTGGTGTGTGGGAGGGGGGGGGGGGGTAAGGGGGAAACCGCTTCGGTCGCCTCCTCCACGGAGAGGCAATTTTTTTCCATGTCGCCTCCCTCGCGGCCTCACACAAAGGATCGGTGCGTCCTTTCCCGGAGACGTGCCCGGGGTTTCAGCAGCGGGCGCAGCATAGACTTTTTCATCGTGGAGTGGGCGAGCCCTCACCGGGGGTTCGCTGGAAGGGAGCGCTCCGTTTGCTGGCCCGAGGCAGCTTGAAGCCGTGGTCTGCGGAACTCCAGCTGGCGCGGCGTGCGGAGCCTGGGATCCATCGTTGGGGACTCCGGAGGAGAAGAGCTCCGACCGCCGGCCCGCAGCCTACTTCTATCCGCGAGCGCGGCGGGGACTTACCATCTGGAGCGGGATCCCTCGCCGGGGACCCCTGGAGAAGAGCTCCGACCGCCGGCCCTGCGGTCTGCAGTGCTTCTAACTATGGCGCGGTGGGTACTTTAGATCTTCAACCGCCGGCCTGCGGCCTACACCATCTTGAAGCCGCGGTCTCCGGTAAGGAAGCACCGATTCAGGACTAACCTTGTCTGCACATCTGGCCGCCCGCAGCGGCGACTGCGGAGGGTTGTGATCCCGACCACGGGGGAAAATGGAGGAGGACTGACCAAACTTTGTGCCTTCCACCACAGTGGATGTTTGTGTAAAATTTTTATTATGTATTGTGTGTTTTTTTTATTGTACCACTGCTGGCAAATTCATTTCACTGCACTTTATTGTGCGCGTGACGAATAAAACTGACTTGACTTGAAATTACCGTGCAGAAATAGCAGGCAATGGAGAGATATGCGTCACGTGCAGGCAGATGAGTTTAGTTCAACTTGGCATCATGTCCAGCACAGACATTGTGGGCCAAAGGGCCTGCTCCTGTGCTGTACTGTTCTATGTTCTTAGTGCACGATGAATGTTATTGATATAAGATAGATAGTTGGGTATTTTAGCGTGTTCTAGGTTCCAACTTTATTGTACAATGATTATATCTGGTTTTATGAAAATGTAATGTTTTATTTTGTTGTGAATTTGTGGAATTCTCTGCCTCAGAAGGCAGAGGCTGATTCACTGGATGCATTCAAAAGAGAGTTAGATAGAGCTCTTCGGGCTAGCGGAATCAAGGGATATGGGGAGAAGGGGTACGGACTGCAGATGATCAGCCATGATCACATTGAATGGTGATGCTGGCTCGAAGGGGCCGAATGGCCTACTCCTGGAACTATTTTCTATGTATCTATGTAACATTATGCAGTTTAATTTTACAATGTATTGAACTATGAATATAAAATAATTCAATAGTGTACTATGGTGTAAATGATTTACAGGCAGCTCCTTGTAAGGGCAATTAGGAATGTGATTGGGAATGAGCTTGCTTGCTAGTGACGTAGATTCCTAGAACTGATAAAACATTAAATATTAACGGCTCCAATATTTGCCAAATACTGTGCGCTTCAGAGGTCTGCCGCGGACACCTTGGTTCCATAAAACCACAAAATAACATAATTAAAGTGTGCTAACATTTAAATCTGTATTGATTCAGATTGCAGATTGAATACTCTCCATGTATTAAGTCATGGAGTCATACAGCGTGGAAAAGGCCCAACTTGCCCACACCGGCCAACATGTCCCAGCTACACGAGTCCTATCTGCCTGCTTTTGGCCCATATCTCTCCAAACCTGCCTGTCCATATACCTGTCAAACTGTTTCTTAGACGTTGGGATTGTCCCTGCCTCAACTACCACCTCCGGCAGCTCGTTCCATGCACCCACCACCCTTTGTGAAAAAAAGTTACCCCTCAGATTCCTATTAAATCTTTTCCCCTTTCACTGTAAACCTATGATCTCTGGTCCTTGATTCACCTACTCTGGGCAAGAGACTCTTGTGCATCGACCCGATCTATTCCTCTCACTTAAGGAAAAGTCTTTTAAAGACATGCAACATTTAATGCACGCTTTTGCACAGCCTTGAAGCCCTGAATCATTTCCAGTCCATGACACCAAAGACACAGGGTGTCCTAAATATTTCCTCAAAGTCTAAACATGGAGATATAACTTTTGTTTTTGTCTCCTTGGTTATGTTTCAGATTCCAAAAATCAAGCCTTCATGTCGTCTGCAAAGCTGTGCAAAGAACAAAAGGTTCGCAAGAAAGTCCAAACCAAAAAAAAAGGAGTGGGCTGGACTTGTTGCAAACTGAATTGCTTTCTCAACCTTTGAAATCTACTGGAAGAGACAGTATATTGAGCAAAGTTAACTCAGTTAACTGCGTTTACGGAGTTAAGTAAACACAGTAAAATGGGTCGAAGAGTGCTAGACTCTTATTTCACTCCAAAGATAGACACAAAATGCTGAAGTAATACAGCGGGACAGGCAGCATCTCTGGATAGAAGAAACGGGTGCCGTTTTGGCTCGATGTCTGTCCCGCTGAGTTACTTCAGCATTTTGTGTCTATCCTCGGTTTAAACCAGCATCTGTAGTTCCTTCCTACACATCTTATTTCACTCCACCAACTTCAGTTGTTACATTCTTATCTGAATGTCCAGTCTACCAGCAGAACCACAAGAGGCCATAGCCTCAGAATAAAAGGACATAGCTTTAGAAAGGGGATGAGGAGGAATTTCTTTAGTGAGAGGGTGGTGAATCCGTGGAATTCATTGCCCAGGAAGGTTATGGAGGCCAAGCCAATGGATATTTTTAAGGAGCAGATTGACAGATTCTTGATCAGTATGTGTGTCAGAGGTTATAGGAAGAAGGCAGGAGAATGGGATTGAGAGGGATGGATAGATTGAATAGGGCCTTGATTGAATAGCGGAGTAAACTTGATGGGCCGAATGGCCTAATTCTGCTCTGACAACTTATGAAGCAGGTTCCAGTATAACCTGACACTTGGTCATCCCGCAACCCTTAATCCAATCATTCCAAATCCCAGCATCATTGACATCTCTAATCCCTTGGTCAAGCGAGCCATTCGTCCATTAGTGCAGTTGATGAACCACAGTGAAAGCTCCCACATAGAACTTTGTAATTAGGACTGAACCAATCCATTTGGCAGATCTGGATGTCATCAGATTGTTCTCAACCTGTATGTTTTGTTTAGTTTTAGTTTAGTTTAGATACAGCGTGGAAACAGGCCCTTCGGCCCACTGAGTACGCGCCGACCAGCGATCCCCGCACACTGACACTATCCTACACACACACTCGGGACAATTGACTATTAACCAAGCTAATTAGCCTACAAACCTGTACTTTTTTGGAGTGTGGGAGGAAACCAGAGATCGCGGATTAAAGCCACACAGGTCACGGGGAGAACGTAAAACTCCGTACAGCCAGCACCCATAGTCAAGATCGGACTCGGGTCTCTGGTGCTGTAAGGCAGCAACTCTACCGCTGCACCACCGTGCCGCTCAATGCCACAGTTTCTGGCATTGCTCGTTCTGGACATGCAGAAATCAGTCCAGGCACAATAAACACCACCATTTATCATGAATCCGGATGCAAGCCCATTTCGCAGCCAATTCAACAGTCTGGAGTGCAATGAGTTTTGTCGTTGCCAAGCTGAGACAATTAATGAGGTGTCAGGTAGAATGAGTTTACTCACGGAACACACACCTGAGATGGTGGAAGCAAGAGCGCCCACAACAATGTAAATGAGCACTTATGGAGTTATTGAAACAAGCCCTTTGGCCCAACCCGTCTACACTAACCAAGATATCCTTCTAAGTAGTCTAATTTACTTACGTTTGGCCCATGTCTCTCAAAACCTTTCCTGTCAATGTGCCTGTCCAAATGTTTCTTAAAGGTTGTTTTAGTACCTGTCTCAACTACTTCCTGTGGAAGCTTGTTCCATATACCCACCACCCTGTGTGTGAAAAAATTGTCCTCAGGTTCCCATTAAATCTTTCCCCGCTCATCTTAAACCTCTGCCCTCTAGTTCCTGATTACATTCCCCTTGGAAAAAGGCTCTGTGCATTCACACTATCATCTCCTGACATGGCACCTCTATAAGATCACCTCTCAGCCTCCTGCACTCCAAGGAATAAAGTCCCAGCCTGCCCAACCTCTCCTTATCCAAAACTCTGCAGTGGGCCAAAGGGCCTGCTCCAGCGCTGCACCTTTCCATGTTCTATGTTCTCCCTACTGCCTCGTGTCCCATTTAGCCAGCAATCCTTCTGCTTGCTCTCTCCCATTGGTTCCTAATTAAGTAGTGCCTTGACGTTAAATTTCTCAGTGGAGCAACATTTCTAATCTTTGTTTTCAAATTCCCCCACGGTGTCCCTTATCTGTATCCCCGTAACCCCCTTCAACCATAAGATCGATCCTCCATTATCTGAACTCCTCTAATTCTGGCCACGGACACAATCTCTCAGTTTAATCGCTCCATGATTTAATGCCAAGGCCCTCAACCCAAGAATCCTCATCCTGATGCAATCTGGCCCACCAAACCTTCCTGTTGAAGATGTTTCGTCACACCTACCTCTTAGTTTGTAGTAGACAAAATGTTTAAGAAGGAACTGCAGATGCTGGAAAATCGAAGGTAGACAAAAATGTTGGAGAAACTCAGCGGGTGAGGCAGCATCTATGGAGCGAAGGAAATAGGCGACGTTTCGGGTTTCGACCTGAAACGTTGCCTATTTCCTTCGCTCCATAGATGCTGCCTCACCCGCTGAGTTTCTCCAGTATTTTTGTCTACGTTTGTAGTCGGCTGCCCCAATCTGTCCTTTATGATTCAATGCCAAGCCCCTGCGAGTATCGTGGGACATGATTATTATATTGATGTTAATTATAGATAGAAAGAGTTGGCAATCCTGTCGTTAGAACATGAAATGCAGGTCGGTACAGGAACAGGTCCTTTGGCTCACGATGTCCGTGCTGAAGATGCTGCTAAGATAAACTAATCTCTTCTGCCTATACATGATCCATATCCATGTACCGTTCCAAAAGCCTCTTAAATGCCACTATTATACAGTACCTGCCTCCACCACCACCACCCCTGGCAGCACTCTCAACTGTACACACTTGCCACACCTACCTTCTTTAAACTTTCCCTCTCTCACTTTAAAGCTACACCTCTAATCTTTGACATTTGCACCCAGGCAAAAGAAAAAAGTGTTGTGATCATTCTACTCCTATAGGGGGGGTTGCACGTAAGGTCACCGGGTCATAAGGCTTGACGCACGGAGCCGCTCAATCCATCTGGAGGACATCGCAGCTTCCGGTATATGTTGTTAATACACGAAACGCGTACTTTCCTACCTGTTAAAAAACGCCCAAATAGTGAATTTTTGAGCTGTAAAAAATTGTGGAAGTCGGGGTAAGCGTGAGAGACATGTACCCAACTTCAGAATTCCAAAAGTGAAGCGAAATGAAGGTAAAGAGAAGCGAGAGCTGAAGGGACAACAACAGCTAAAGTGCTTGGCGAACATTGGTCGTGCAGATATCGGAATTGAAAATATTGGGAATTATCGCGTTTGCTCACTGCATTTCATCAACAGTAAGGCATTATTTGTGTTTTTTCTTGATTCCTTTGGTATCTAAAAAGTCTCAGGTGATAAATCTGGCTGTAAAATTTTAAAATCTCCCATGGTTCTGAAGTGGGTTTTTACATGCAAAAGGAAAACGCTTCTGAAGCTAAATTTATCATTAAAAAATTCTCCAGACTTACGAATGGTGTGTGGAAAAGTAAGTCTTCTATCATTATGCTATTGAGATGTATATTTTGGCAAATAATAAAAAGTCCTGACAGCTTAAACACCCACTCCCTTTCAATAGGATATTGTCAATTTGCTGAGGTTGATTATGTCCAATTAACAGCTGACAATTATGCCATTCCTTGGCTTGCATCTGAGTAAAATGTAATTCAAAACCCACTTATGGTTTGCGATTTTTTTATGATAAATTTAGCTTCAGAGGCGTTTTCCTTTTGTATGTAAAATCCCACTTGAGAACCATGGGCGATTTTAAAATTTTACAGCCAGATCTATCACTTCTGAAACTTTTTAGATGCCAAAGGAATCAAGGAAAAACACAAATAATGCCTTACTGTTGATGAAATGCAGTGAGCAAACGGCCAATGTTCGCCAAGCACTTTGGCTGTTGTTGTCCCTTCAGCTCTCGCTTCAATCTACTGTCATTTCTCCTCACTTTTGGAATTCTGAAGTAGGATAAATGTCTCTCACGCTTATCCCGATTTCCATAATTATTTACAGCGCAAAAATTGACCATTTCGGCGGGTTATAACGGGCCCGCTAGGCTGGAAACGATGGTCAGTGCTTACCTGCAGTTCATCGCGTGTACTCCAGTTGGCGTAGTGTGGCAACAGTACGGGTCGTGGAACTTCAATCCCTTTCTGGCCACCTAAATATCATGGTTTAACTAAAATCTAAGGCCTTGTGGTAAGTAGAATTGTGTCTCCTAACAGCTGGACTGAGAGATCACAATGACCTGATTATTTTAATCTAGGATTTTTAGTCGGCAGGCATTTGAGTTCCAGGACCTTTCTATCTGTCTATAATAGGACTTGGAACCCAGCTGCATTACTTGGAAGAATTGCCCGGCTGCACAGATTAATCTGAGATTTGGGGAACTTTAATCCCTGCCTTCAATCCACAGCAGCTGTGGATTGAAGGCAGGGATTAAAGTTCCCCAAATCTCAGTGTGTGTGTGTGTGTGTGTGTGTGTGAAAGCAAAAGGAAATATAACTCACGGTGTACGTGTCTCGGTCCAGTGGTTTAGCATTAGCGATGAATATTTTGGAATCTGGGTCAAATTCCAGGGGCTCGGACGACCTTTTGAGCTTCAGCCGCTGTGGTCTTTGACACTGTTGGTGGAGGGTCACCGTGTTCCCATCCACGCTGATGCCGAGACGGCTCCACCGCTTAGTCCGGGCCGACACCACGAAGGAGGCGGCTATGTTGGAGAGCCGGGAGCGGGGCGGCGTGTAGTACAACTCCACGACCTGCTGGCCGTCCTCCACCGCCGACAGCTTCAGCCCCAGGTGGATGACCGTCTCGGTAGGGTCAACCACGGCAAAGATCACCCCGCCTCTCCTGTTGTTCTGCTGCAGCGTGGCCACGATGGAAAAGTCACGGTACAACGGTTGTGGGAAGAGAGTCCTGGCCCGGACCGGCGTTGGGGTAAAACCCGTCTCAAAGGCCAAACCAAATCCCCCGTCCACTCCCTCAACCTTGGACGTGTGCGGAGTCCTTTCTGAGACGAGTTGCAGCAGGTTTATCTCCTGGTGGAATCCATTGCCTGCAAGACAAACATGCCGTTTGGTGAGAGCTCAGTGAAGCCGGTTTTGTACCCATCGCCTTGGCAATGCACAGGAAGGAACTGCAGATGCTGGTTTAGATCGAAGGTAGACACAAAATGCTGGAGTAACTCAGCGGGACAGGCAGCATCTCTGGAGAGAAGGAATGGGTGACGTTTCGGGTCCAGACCCTTCTCCAGACTTCTCTCCAGAGATGCTGCCTGCCTGTCCCGTTGAGTTACTCCAGCAGTTTGCATCTGCCTTGGTAATGCAACTTAGTATTAGACAAAACGCCAAGGTGACACAGAAAGGTGGATTAGCTCCGATCATGATATTCGGTGAAAGTGGGCTGAACATCTAAAAAAAACACACACACACAATGCTGGAGTAGCTCAGCAGGTCATGCAGCATCTCGGCAGAACATGGAGAGGTGATGTTTCAGATCGGGACCCTTCGGACACACTATCTGTCTGTTACGTGAATAAATATCCCACCATAGTTGTGGGTTTTGTATTAATGATTCTTTCTTCTATTTTTTATAAAATCTTCAAAGCATAGCAACCACACATGTTCTCTGTCATTCACTGCAACAGGAAAATAAATTGCCCAAACTCTCCGAGTCCTGGGGCAACAGGATCTCAATTTAGCGTTGACTTTGCCAGCTGCCAACATCTGTATTATTTTTTTCTGTTCAATATATTGCCATTCCTGAAAATGGATGACCCCACCAGACTGGTTCAGAATACACTTGAGCCAATCATTACACTGTGGGATTGCAATCAGACCACGAACCAGACCCAGAACAGATAAAGAGAAAGCACCAGGAACTGCAGATGCTGGAATCTTGCGTAAAAAGCAAAGTGCTGGAGGAACTCAGCGGGGCCAGGCAATATTTGTGGAATGAGTGGATAGGCGACGTTTGGGGTCGGGACCTTTCTTTATACAGAGTGAGTGCGTTGCGAAAACCCACATGGTTTAAAGTGGAGATGAAATGCTCGGTCTCTATTGTAAACTCAGTCAGTCAGGGGTACCACACTCTGGAGTGGACTGGACGTAATGTCACTCACCCCACACACACAACAATGTGGTGTAAAGACTCTGATATTTGGCTTTCTGTTGTGTACACCAGGCAGCAACAATAGCAACATTTTACACAATAAAGAGAAAGCAGCTTCATTAGAAATCAGTTGCATTGGCAGCATCTGTGGAGGGAACGGACAGACAACATTTGACCCTGTGACGCTAGATTTAGAAGAATAATGTTGATACAGATTGGAAAGCTTACTACTAATCCATTCCCAGAACATCTGCCGGTTTTTCGCGGCAAGAATGACACACATTCAAAGGTGTTTTAAGTCACGTGTACTAATTAAGGTACAGTGATGCTGGTATTACCATGTATCTGTAGGAAACAAGGTCACTGGTACAAAATGGTTTAACATTGCATCAGCACTATCATCATGACTTTAATCTGTATCCCAGACCTGATGCCAGACCAAGATTCCATGCGGGAAAGATTCCGCAAGTTCTGTTGACAAATCCTTGAAGAGTGTTCCAGCATTTGCTGCTTTTATTTCAGAAATGTCTGACTAAGCATTAAGGATAATGTTTAGTTTAGTTTAGTTTAGTTTAGTGATCATACAGAGTGGAAACAGGCCCTTCAGCCCACCGAGTCCGTGCCGACCATCGATCAGTGATCACCCGTAGTTCGGTCCTACACACTGGGGACAATTAACCTAGAAACCTGTACGTCATTGGGATGTGAGAGGAAACCAGAGCACCCGGAGAAAACCCACGCGGTCCCAGGGAGGTATCAGCTCTACTGCTGCGCCACCGTGCCGCTCAAAGATTATTCTGACATACAAAGAGAAATGCAAGAAATGAGAACAAAGAGAAATATGAACACAATCATTATATCATAGAACATAGGACAAAGAATAGAACAGGGACAGGCCCTTCAGCCCACTATAAGCATGATACTATAAACTAAACTCATCCTCCTGCACATGATCCATATCCCTCCATCTCCTGCCACACATCTATATGTCTTAAGGCATCTAGCCATCAAGTTAATGACAGCTCTCGGAGTATTCCCTTCAATCCTATTCCCCCACTTATCTCCCTGTACCTTCATCCCTCTCACAATGGCCATCAATTCCACAAGGATATTCCCAGCACTCACTCATGCAAGCAGCCATTTACCATAATCGACTAAACCACCTTAGTTTGCTGGACAACTCAGGGAATTTAGAAGGATGAGAGGGGATCTTATAGAAACATATAAAATTATTCAGGGATTGGACACGCTAGATGTAGGAAACATGTTCCCCATGTTGGGGGAGTCCAGAACCAGGGGCCACAGTTTAAGAATAAGGGGTGGGCCATTTAGAACTGAGATGAGGAAAATCTTTTTCATACAGAGAGTTGTGAATTTGTGGAATTCTCTGGCTCAGAAGGCAGTGGAGGCCGATTCATTGGATGCATTCAAAAGAGAGTTAGATAGAGCTCTTAGGCCTAGCAGAATCAAGGGATATGGGGAGAAGGCAGGAACGGGGTACTGATTGTAGATGATCAGCCATGATCACATAGAATGACGATGCTGGCTCAAAGGGTCGAATGGCCTCCTCCTGCACCTATTGCCAATGTATCTATGTACAGTATCTATGTAAACCCAATGGGTCATGAGGAGAACGTGCAAACTCCACGCCTAAAGCACCCACAGGTCAGGAATGAACCCAGATCACTGGAGCGGTGAAGCAGCTGCACTACCAATAACTATGGCGGACACTCATGCTTCTGGCCTGCATGTACATCTGTGGTATTGCAAGCAAATAAAGAACAAAGGAATATTAGAATGGAACCAATCATTCGCTAAAACTTGCATCCAGAAAAAATGACGTAATAATAGACGGATAATGCAGCCACTATAGTTAAGTGTGAAATTTTGCCTCATGTGCTGAGGTTTTGGGCGTAAGAGTTGAGACATTATGTAGCAGTTGTATAAAAGTAAAGAAGGGTCTCGACTCGAAATGTCGTCTGTCTATTCTCTCCACAGATGCTGCCTAAAGGGCCTGTCCCACTTGGCCGTCATTTGCGCCACATTTACGCGTCATATGTAAAATAGGTCGATGCATCGTGATGCACGACGCCGCGCGCAAATCACGCGTCGGCACAGCCGTCTGGTGCGCGTGACGTCATTAGAATACCCTGCGGCGCGCGGCAGGACGTTGACGCAAGGACGTAGACGCACGGTGACGTAACCATACACGTGAGACGTCGGGACACCAGCCAATGCGTCAGCGTGCGTACCCAATGTATCAGCGTGCGTATGCGATACGTCACGCAGGTGGCGCGCGAGGATTTAGTTCCTATACTAAATCCTGAAGCGCCACGCGATACCGCGCGCCACCGCATACGATTCCACGCCTCACCATGCGCAATGCATGCGCACCCCATGCGTCACGACGCGCCAACCTAATTTACATATAACTCGTAAATGAGGCGCAAATGCCGGCCAAGTGGGACAGGCCCTTTACCCATTGAGTTCCTCCAGCATTTTGTATTTTGCGCATCATTCCAGCATCTGCAGTTTCTTGCATCTCAGACTCTAGTTAGTGTTCCATACAATTTTGATCACCGTGCTATAGGAAGGATGTAATAGTAATGGATTGAGTTGCAGAAGTGATTCACCAGGATGTTGCCCGGAATGGAAGCCTGTAGTTATAGGGAAAAATTGGATAGGCTGCGTTTGTTCTCACAGGAATATGGGAGGCAGAGGATTGCCCTTTAAGATGCAGGACATAACGCCACAGAAGATCCTTCTTCCCTGTGGCTATCAACCCCTCCCCCTTCTGTTGAGGGGGAGGAGACTGACTGACTACCCTTCCCCCTCTCCCACTCCCCCCCCCCCCAATCTTTGCACATCCCAAATCCTTTCCACTCGTCATTTTAATTTCATGTTTCATGTATTTTGTGTTTGTGTGTTTTATGACTGTTGACAGATCAATTTCCCTCCTGGGATACATAAAGTTCTATCGTATTGTATCGTATCATAAATTGTGAGAGGCTTAGATAGGGTAGATAGGAGAAATCTTTGACCTAGAACAAAAGAGACTAGAACGAGATAGCACGGGTTTAAGATGAGAGGGGAGAGGATTAAGGAGATCTGAAGGGGTCAGGTTTTTCACACAATGGGCGGTGAATATCTGAAATGAGCTGCCTGCAGTGAATGCAGGTAACTTTAAAAAGGCATTTGGACAGGTAGATGGATAGGGATACGAGGGTTAAATGGGATTAACGCAGATAGGAATCATGTTCAGGAAGAACGAGACGGGCCGGAATGGTCAGTTGCTCTGCTAACGGTTTCTCTGGTTGTGAAATTTCCCACTGCATATTTAACATCCTGAGCGAGTTACTTGCTAATGTGCCCAGGCTTAATGATCCAATACATCTTCCTCCTGTGAGTGGGATTAACCAGCTGTTGCAACACATTCCCCTTAGAGCAACAGGTTTTAGAGACAATCAATTTATACGCCCTTGATATTTTATTGTAATATTATACGAACAAGTCTCTCCTCTCACGCAAGTTACCATTAGCGGCCACCTTGAACATCCGACTCAGTGTTAAAGGACCATTGAATTTATTGTGTTGGAAGGAACTGCAGATGTTGGGTTAAACCGAAGATGGACACAAAATGCTGGGGTAACTCAGCGGGACGGGCAGCATCTCTGGAGAAAAGAGATAAGTGACGTATTGGGTCGGACCCTTCTTCAGATGGGTTTGTTGGTTAATTGGCCTCAGTAAATACAATCTGAAGAAGGGTTCCGACCCGAAACGTCAACTATTCCTTTTCTCCAGAGATGCTGCCTGACCGGCTGAGTTACTCCAGTATCTTGTGTCTATCTGCCATTGAATTTATTGATGCTTTTTGGCAGCAAGTACTATTACTTCAATGAGTATAATCTAATGCGCTCAATTAGTTTATTTGGTGAGTCTGCATTAATAAACACATCTTTTGAATGCTGGCGGAAACCACACAGACATCGAACCTGCTCAGACATGGACACAGATCATGGAGGTTCTTCTGCCCCATAACGTTCAACTTCCCCAAGTGAGGTTGTTTCAATGGACCACATTGACTCGCACTTTAACTCTTTTCACTTCCCTTGATGCTTCGAGTACAATTCCATCTGAGTTCTACACTGTTCTCGCCATTATTCTTTTTCAAAAAGAGACACAAACCTCTACAGTAACTCAGTGGGTCAGGCAGCATCCCTGGAGAACATGGATAGGTGATGTTTCGGTCGGGGAGCCTTCTTCAGACTTGGTTATTCTTTATGTGTTAACCAAATGGCTGCCACTTATCTGACACTGGTGTTATACATTCATTCTTCCCTGTCTCCTCAATAGTGCAGAGGAATGATTCATTTTCCTCTTGGTTTGGAGGTGAAAATTAATCATTGAACTCCACTGCCAACTCGAGACAGTCAAGAGACTTAACCTCAGAAACAATTGGTTCAAATAGCAGGGGGCCGCGGGTCAAAGGAGATGGAGGAACTGAGTGAAATCCAGGTTAGTCGGGAAGTGGTGTTGGGTAAATTGAATGGATTAAAGGCCGATAAATCACCAGGGCCAGATAGGCTGCATCCCAGAGTACTTAAGGAAGTAGCTCCAGTAATAGTGGATGCATTAGTGATAATTTTTCAAAACTCTTTAGATTCTGGAGTAGTTCCTGAGGATTGGAGGGTAGCAAACATAACCCCACTTCACTTTTAAGAGGAGGAGAGAGAAACGGGGAATTACAGACCAGTTAGTCTAACATCGGTAGTGGGGAAACTGCTAGAGTCAGTTATTAAAGATGGGATAGCAGCACATTTGGAAAGTGGTGAAATCATTGGACAAAGTCAGCATGGATTTACGAAAGGTAAATCGTGTCTGACGAATCTTATAGAATTTTTCGAGGATGTAACTAGTAGAGTGGATAGGGGAGAACCAGTGGATGTGTTGTATCTGGACTTTCAGAAGGCTTTCGACAAGGTACCACATAAGAGATTAGGATACAAACTTAAATCACACGGTATTGGGGGTTCAGTATTGATGTGGATAGAGAACTGGCTGGCAAACAGGAAGCAAAGAGTAGGAGTAAAGGGTCCTTTTCACAATGGCAGGCAGTGACTAGTGGGGTACCGCAAGGCTCAGTGCTGGGACCCCAGCTATTTACAATTTATATTAATGATCTGGACGAGGGAATTGAAAGCAACATCTCCAAGTTTGCGGATGACACTAAGCTGGGGGGCAGTGTTAGCTGTGAGGAGGATGCTAGGAGACTGCAAGGTGACTTGGATAGGCTGGGTGAGTGGGCAAATATTTGGCAGATGCAGTATAATGTGGATAAATGTGAGGTTATCCACTTTGGTGGCAAAAACGGGAAGGCAGACTATAATCTAAATGGTGGCCGATTAGGAAATGGGGAGATGCAGTGAGACCTGGGTGTCATGGTACACCAGTCATTGAAAGTAGGCATGCAGGTGCAGCAGGCAGTGAAGAAAGCGAATGGTATGTTGGCCTTCATAGCAAGAGGATTTGAGTATAGGAGCAGGGAGGTTCTACTGCAGTTGTACAGGGTCTTGGTGAGACCACACCTGGAGTATTGCGTACAGTTTTGGTCTCCAAATCTGAGGAAGGACATTATAGCCATAGAGGGAGTGCAAAGAAGGTTCACCAGACTGATTCCTGGGATGTCAGGACTTTCATATGAAGAAAGACTGGATAGACTTGGCTTATACTCGCTAGAATTTAGGAGATTGAGAGGGGATCTTATAGAAACGTACAAAATTCTTATGGGGTTGGACAGGCTAGATGCAGGAAGATTGTTCCCGATGTTGGGGAAGTCCAGGACAAGGGGTCACAGCTTAAGGATAAGGGGGAAATCCTTTAAGACCGAGATGAGGAAAAACTTTTTCACACAGAGAGTGGTGAATCTCTGGAACTCTCTGCCACAGAGGGTAGTTGAGGCCAGTTCATTGGCTATATTTAAGAGGGAGTTAGATGTGGCCCTTGTGGCTAAAGGGATCAGGGGTATGGAGAGAAGGCAGGTACGGGATACTGAGTTGGATGATCAGCCATGATCATATTGAATGGCGGTGCAGGCTCGAAGGGCCGAATGCCTACTCCTGCACCTATTTTCTATGTATCTATGTATCTAAATATTCCCCATATCACATGTTATGTGTTACCTGGTACGTGTAATGTGTTACATCATACATGATACATGTGGTATTAATTTATAATCTTCGAACGCTCTGGGAAGTTTTCAGTGTCAGTGTGACGTTTCAAGTCGAGGTGAAGAAGAGTCTCGACCCAAAAATGTCACCTATTCCTTCTCTCCAGAGATGCTGCCTGTCCCGCTGAGTTACTCCAGTATTTTGTGTCTACCTCGCATAATCCCAGACGATTTACTAGTTTCACTGTCACCCTGGTGAGTTTCATTGTCTGTAACTCTGTTTTCATCTAGCCCACAGCTAACAATGGACTGTTTCCTTGATCATCGTTACTTTCTTGCATATCTTCATTCATTTGTTCTATATCTCTCTATATAACCGTCTATATCTCTCCTTCCCCTTTCCCGACTCTCAGTCTGAAGACAGGGTCTCGACCCAATAGACAATAGACAATAGACAATAGGTGCAGGAGTAGGCCATTCGACCCCTCGAGCCAGCACCGCCATTCAATGTGATCATGGCTGATCATCCCCAATCAGTACCCCGTTCCTGCCTTCTCCCCATATCCCCTGACTCCGCTATTTTTAAAGAGCCCTATCTAGCTCTCTCTTGAAAGCATCCAGGGAACCTGCCTCCACCGCCCTCTGAGGCAGAGAATTCCACAGACTCACCACTCTCTGTGAGAAAAAGTGTTTCCTCGTCTCCGTTCTAAATGGCTTACTCCTTATTCTTAAACTGTGGCCCCTGGTTCTGGACTCCCCCAACATCGGGAACATGTTTCCTACCTCTAGTGTGTCCAAGCCCTTAACAATCTTATATGTTTCAATGAGATCCCCTCTTATCCTTCTAAACTCCAGAGTGTACAAGCCCAGCTGCTCCATTCTCTCAGCATATGACAGTCCCGCCATCCCGGGAATTAACCTTGTAAACCTACGCTGCACTCCCTCAATAGCAAGAATGTCCTTCCTCAAATTAGGGGACCAAAACTGCACACAATACTCCAGGTGTGGTCTCACTAGGGCTCTGTACAACTGCAGGACCTCTTTGCTCCTATATTCGATTCCTCTTGTTATGAAGGCCACATGCCATTCGCTTTCTTCACTGCCTGCTGTACCTGCATGCTTACTTTCATAGACTGATGTACAAAGGACCCCCAGATCCCGTTTTCCCCTTTTCCCAACTTGACGCCATTTAGATAGTAATCTGCCTTCCTGTTTTTGCTACCAAAGTGGATAACCTCACATTTATCCGCATTAAACTTCATCTGCCATGCATCTGCCCACATCCCCCAACCTGTCCAAGTCACCCTGCATTCTCATAGCATCCTCTTCACAGTTCACACTGCCACCCAGCTTTGTGTCACCCGAAACGTCACCTATTCCTTTTCTCCAGAGATGCTGCCTGACCCGCTGTGTTACTCCAGCTTTTTGTGTCTATCCCACACGATCCAGGTTGTTACTGGGAATTTGATGCCAACTTTGACTCCGGCTGCTGAACAGCGGCTCTCTCTGGGTCAGATCCACTCACTCAGCTGAGAGTGTAAGGGGAGCACTGCTTACATTTTGGGTCGGCACGGCATAGGACACAACGGCATCAGAGAGGGAGCAGTGGAGACCAGTGGAGACGTTGCCAGCCCGGGAGAGATACGCAACGATATTGAGCAGGACTCTGGGGTTGTTTCCTTTGGAACAGGGGAGGTTGAGGAGGTGGAGTATAATAACGTATAATATATAAAATTATGAGAGGCATATATGGGTTTGATGGTCAGAAAATTTCCCAGGATGAAAATATCAAATACTAGCGGGCATAGCTCTAAGATGAGAGGGGCAAAGTTTAAATGAGATGTATGGGGCAAATTCTTTAACCAGAGGGTGGTGAATACCTGGAATGGGCTGCTGGGGTGGTGGTGGAGGCAGATAATGGCATTTAAGAGACTTTTGGAAAGACACAGGGATTAGAAGGGTGTGGATTATGTGCAGGCAGATGAGAGTTGGTCTTGGCATTCTGTTCAGCACAGACTTTGTGGGCCGAAGGGCCTTTTACCTGTCCTTTCGCCTGAAATAAGTAAAGCTGAGACACACAGGGAACTACAGATGCTGGAATCTTGCATAGAAATCAAAGTGCTGCAGTAACTCAGTGGGTCAGGCAGCATCTGTGGAGGACATGGATAGGCAATGTCTCAGGTTGGGACCCTTCTTCCGTCTGAAGAAGAGTCCTGACCCAAAAGATCGCTTATCCATGTCCCCTAAAGATGCTGCCTGACCCGTCGAGTTACTCCAACACTTTTAGCTCCACAAATAAAACTGAGAGGTTTGGTTAGAGTAAATTGAAACAGGTTGGTAGAAGAATTAGAGGGGAGGTGTGGAAAGTGTTTTCATACCAAGAGTGGCAGGGGTTCAGGAGCGAGTTGCCTGAAAAGGTGGTAGAAGCCGAAAGCCTCGACATATTGGACAAGCGGTTGAATGGGCACGATACCCTGCAAACTCTGGGATATAGACCAATCAAACTGCTGGTCAGCTATTGTCCATCCAGCATGGACACGATGGGCCGAATGTCCGCCTTCTGTGCCATTCATTTCTCAGAGTCGAGATTTCCACTGGTGTTCGAGCCAAGATTGGCTTCTCAATCTACAGAGAAATGGAAACAAGAAACTGCAGATGCAGGTTTATAAATGGGTTCTGACCCATTGTGTGACCAATCCACGTTATTCCAGAGATGCTGCCTGACCCGCTGAGTTACTCCAGCACTTTGTGTCTTTATTTTTTCAATCTACAGAGCAGTTAACTGGCCATTCATCTCACTTAGAGCCATACAGCGTGGAAACAGGCCCTTCGGCCCAACTTGCACATGCAGACCAACATGTCCCATCTACACTAGTCCCACCTGCCTGTGTTTGGCCATTATCCCTCTACACCTGTCTTATCCATGTACCTGTCTAATTGCTTTTTAAACGTTGCGATAGTCCCTGTCTCAACTACCCCCTCTGGCAGCTCGTTCCATACACCCACCCACCCAACCTTTGTGTGACAAAGTTACCCTTTAGATTCCTTTAAATCTTTCCTCCTCTCCTCAAACCTATGTCCTCTGGTCCTCGATTCCCCTGCTCTGGGCAAGAGACTCTGTGCATCCACCTGTCCACACTTGCTTGTAGGACCTAACTCAGGACAAGCCAACTGCGAACACAAGTTTTGTAAGGACACCAGCACATCTGTAAGAAGCTGGAGAAACACAGGGATCCAACCCCTGCCAACCAGACTCCACAGGAACCCCCAGACTAACCTTTTGGATCTTCCCCTTTAACTCCTCATCAAAGATCAGGATTTGAGTAAATTGCAGACTCAATTGTGGGCAACCTCGGCTCCAGATGGTTTGGCCAATTAAATGTCTAAAAATATATTGAGGTTAATGTTTCAGATTTCCTGAAGCCTCAGGGGTTCTTTTAATGTTATTCATCCCCCTGCCTGGACTATGTTCAACCTGTATTCACCAGTGGTCTGGGTGGATGTATGCCGGCTGGGATCAAAGTGTCTGAGACGCTGTTAAACATACACAACAAAAAGGTATTGGCCTATTCATATCAGAATTAAAGCGGAGCAAAATCTGGTTCAATGCACGGCACTGCTTCCACCAGTTCTCACTGACTGCGCTAATTCACACGAAAGCTCGCGAGTGAAGACAGCAACCAACAATTCTTTATACTAATTACCAAGAAATGAGATGACAAAAACCAAGAACAATCAGATGTTTAAGAAGGAACTGCAGATGCTGGAAAATCGAAGGTAGACAAAAATGCTGGAGAAACTCAGCGGGTGCAGCAGCATCTATGGAGCGAAGGAAAGAGGCAACATTTTGGGCCGAAACATTGCCTCTTTCCTTCGCTCCATAGATGCTGCTGCACCCGCTGAGTTTCTCCAGCACTTTTGTCTACCCAAGAACAATCAGAGACCGGACAAGTACATGGATA
This sequence comes from Malacoraja senta, assembly GCA_038087875.1. NCBI lineage: Eukaryota > Metazoa > Chordata > Chondrichthyes > Rajiformes > Rajidae > Malacoraja > Malacoraja senta. The sequence continues at coordinate 11,619,367 of CM075986.1, forward strand.
GGATGGAGGGTCATGGGCCAAAATGCAGGCAGGTGGGACTGGTGTAGATGGGGCATGTTGGTCGGCCTGGGTAAGTTAGCCCAAAGGGCCTGTTTTCAAGCTGTATGACCAGCACTTAAACACCAAGCCTAGAACTAATGTGTGGGTGATCGATGGTCAACGTGGACTCGGTGGGCCGAAGGGCCTGATTGCACGCTGTATCTCTAAACTACAGAACTCTGAACAATCAAGCTGACCACTAGAATCACTTTTAGAAACTAGTCAGGGTAAACTCTCATTAATTTGGTGCTGTTCAGTGACATCTGCACTCGTTTGCACATTCGAGGCCGTGTTCAAACACGGAGCAATGTATTGTTAACATTTAATCTGATCAGGACTAAAATTCAGCATAAAGCTCTTCACACATGGTCCTTCCAATAATGTAGCTTGTGTTGGATGCAAACCACAGCTGCATCACAAAAACATCTATTGATGGAACCAACAATTGGTCCCCACCACAGGCGATCAAGATGTCACCAGGCGATTGATTCCGATATTGGTCAAGTTGTCAAAGGACATTTTGTAAGATTCACCACCTGTGAACTAACTGTAACATGACCTCCCACCCTCCATACTGAAGAGAGTAGAAAGAGTGCCTCATCTACTCACAGCTTCCCCTACCCCTGTATGATTTACAACATTAAAGCTCAAACTCCGTTAAGAGATACTCAAATCTCAGTACCTTGTACATTGACTCTTCCAACCGTGTTCCTCAGAATCAACAATGAACTCCAGGCCATCGTTGCTGGTGGCCCAGGAAGCCCCTGTCACCGCGTGCCCTCTGGTCGATGGAGTGGTGGAGGCGGGGGCTTCCTCGGAGGCGCCCCACAGCCACGGCCTTGCTGGGTGGCAGAGGGCACAGAGCAGCACGAAGACCCTGGGTTCGAGGAATGAAGAATGCATCACAGCTTCCAGAGTCCCGAGAGAGGCAGGACTCACAACCCAGAAGCAAACTCTTCTTTGCTGCTGCACAGATAGCAGGGTGGCGGAGTTTTCATCACACTGCGCTCCTGCTGGCTGGAGCTACAGGTGGCACTGTGCTCTGAGGTCAGCCCCAAGCACAACTTGGCCTCGTCAACGTTTCATTATCATCCTCAAGTCCTGATAGCTCGTCAAGGATGACTGCCTGGCCCATGCCCAACAAGATTGGATATGTTTGTGTGTTTCACAAGGTTGTTGCCAATGTGTCGTTGTAGAAAAAGCAAGGCTATGGTCAATCCTATTCCATCCCCTCCCCTCCCCCCTCGCTCTCTCTCTCTTTCTCTCTCTTTCTCTCTCTCTCTCTCTCCCCCTCTCTCTCTGTCTCTGTCTGTCTCTCTCCCTCTCTCTCTGTCTCTTTGTCCTCTCTGTCTCTGTCTGTCTCCTCTCTCTCTCTCTCTCTCTCTGTCTCTCTCTCTCTCTCTCTCTCCCTCCCTCTCTCTCTGTCTCTCTCTCTGTGTCTCTCTGTCTCTGTCTCTGTCTCTGTCTCTCTCTCTCTCCTTCCCCTCTCTGTCTTCCCCCATCTGTCTCCCATTCTCCCCCTCGCCCTCTGCCTCCCCTTCCCCCTCACGGCCTCCCCCTTCCTCTCACCCTCTCTCTGTGTCCTATATATATTGAAAATTTATATTAATTCTAAGGACAAAATCTAAATTCTACTTTATTAAAAGATGTTCATTTATGCTTCAATAGTATATTGCCATTTAAATTCATTTTGCTTTCCAAAGATTAAAGGTTTGTTCGAATATAGATCACAGAACGACCACAACATATGGACTGACCCTTCAGCCCAGAATGCCCATGCTGCACGTGACAAACTAATCTAGTCTCTCTGTCGACCTACGCCTTCCTGACGTGCAGGATGGAACTGCAGATGCTGGTTTACAACCGACTGATAGAGACAAAATGCTGGAGTAACTCAGCGGGACAGCAGCATCTCTGGAGAGAAGGAACGGGTGACTGTTTCGGATCGAGATCCTCCTCCAGTCTCATCTTCCTGATGTCAGGTGGTTATCGTGAGAAGATAGAAATGTTCCAATTTCATTTGCTAAAGCCTAGTTTATGGTTTGAATTGCTCAATGTTTCTTTTGCCTGGATAGCTGAGTGACAAGAATAAAAATAAACCAATGCCGATAATACAAGTATAAATTCTTCGAGTTCTGTAAGCCAAAAGTCATAAAGTAATCAGGAGAGCATTCAAGTATTGGAAGTCAGAGTTGAGCTCTGGAATTGTTGAATGATAGAACAGAACTGCGGGATTAGGTAACCAAAACTCTTGTTCCTACAATCTCTTACCTATTAATAAATATTCAGCAAGTGCACTGAAAAGATATGAAGAAGGGAATGGAATAACAGCTACAGCTTCTATTCTTCATGCCTGTGGTGACCCATTGTGGGGCTGCGTGGTTCAGATGCTCACACGTTTAGCTTAGAGACACAGCGTGGAAACAGGCCCTTCGGCCCAGCGAGTCCATGCCAACGACCAACGATCACCCCATACACTAGTTCCATTCAACACACTAGGACCAAATTACAGGAGCCAATTCACCTACAAACCCACACATCAGTGGATTAGGAGGAAACCGAGTTTACAACAAAATGCAGCGCCCGAGACCCGGTTCGATCCCGACTACGGGCGCTGTCTGTACGGAGTATGTACGTTCTCCACATGACCTGCGTGGGTTTCTCCGAGATCTTCGGTTTCCTCCCACACTCCAAAGACATACAGGTTTGTAGGTTGATTGGCTTGGTACATGTAAAAATTGTCCAACTTCCAGTATAGTCCCTGGTGGACTCTTCGGAAGGGACAAGGCACAGGGTACAAGGTACCCGTAAAAAAACCCACTCAGTCACAGGGAGGAGGTACAAACTCCATACAGACAGCACCCGTGGTCAGGATCGAACCCGGGTCTCTGGCGCTATAAGGCAGCAACTCTACCGCTGCGCCACTTTGCCGCCCTCTGCTTTCATATCCCAAGATATGAATGAGCAAATGTGATAGCAGTTCTTCCACCTTTGTAATCCACAGAGAGATGCGTGGGTTTGTAGGGTGGTCTGTAAAGTCCAAATGGTGGTGGTGGGGGGGGAAAGTATAACCTGGCATCTGCTCTGATACTTCAACTCTCATCTATTCTGGCAGCACATTTCATTTGAATACACTTCAAGAAACTCATTGAAATAAAACACTGGCCATCAAAGCTGCAATTGTGCATACAAGAAAGTTCAATAACACAGAGATAATGGTGGGTCACCAGCTTGCACCCAAACATATGCACGCAAGTTCCTTTGCCTCTGTTTAGTTTGAAGGCACAGAATGGAAACGGGCCCATCGGCCCACTGAGTCCGTGCCCACCGAGTCCGTGCCCACCGTGTCCGTGCCCACCGAGTCTGTGCCCACCGAGTCCATCCATCACCCATTCACACAAGTTCTATGTTATCCCACTTTCCCGTTCTTACATATTTGGGGCAATTTACAGAGGCTAACTGACCATCTTTGGGATGTGTGAAGACAGTGCAATCTAGTCTGTGACATTAATTTGATCCACTTACTGAAACTCTTACTGCCTGCCCAAGGTAGTTCAATATTATATTCCTACAGACTCATACAGCTCTGTCCTAACCTCATGAAGGGAGTGATTCTGGTGTCACCAACATGGCCTCTCATCTTGAATCATATTAATTCCAAATGTCAACATGGCTTCTCAAAGAGACCCATTCTTCTCTTTGAACGCATGACCACCTTACCTTCTCTATTGTCAATGATTAAGTTGTGAGTACTTATTGCTCCTAAGCCAAACCTTTGAGTTCAAGACTAATACTTGCATCTGAGGGAGCGTTCCATTGTCAGATACACAGCGGGTTTGATAAGAAGTTATATCAAGAGCGTGTTTAGTTTTAGTTTAGAGATAGCCTTCGCCCACCGAGTCCGCACCAACCAGCAATCCCCGCACATCAACACTACCCTACATGGACAATTTAAATATATACCAAACCGATTAATCTACAAACCTGAGGTACACTAAAATGCTGGAGAAACTCAGGCGGGTTGCAGCAGCATCTATGGAGCGAAGGAGATAGGCAACGTTTCAGGCCGAAACCCTTCTTCAGCATTGCGAAATCTACAAACCTGGATGTCTTTGGAGTGTGGGAGGAAACGGAAGATATCGGAGAAAACCCACGGGGAGAACGTGCAAACTCCATACAGACAGCGCCCGTAGTCAGGATCGAAACCGGGTTTCTGGCGCTGTAAGGCAGTAACTCTACCGCTATGCCACCTTGCCATGCAAGCTTGTCTCGAATCATTCTGAGTTAGAGACAAGCGTGCATGTCAAGGCGGTGTAAAAGATCTCATGGCATTGCTCTGGGACATTCAGTGCCTTGAAAGGTCCTTCTCTCTGGGATGGGGGTGACGATGTTGAGACTAAATTCTAGTTAATTGTTTGTCCATGGGATATGGATATCATTCTCTGTCAATGATTTCCAACTGACCCAGAAGTTAAGAGTAAACCAGAAGAGAACAGAAGATTGTGTAGGAAGGAACTGCAGGTGCTGGTTTGAACCGAAGATTAGACACAAAAAGTTGGAGTAACTCAGCAGGACAGGCAGCATCTCTAGAGAGAAGGAAATGGGTGACGTTTCAGGTTGAGACGATGGGTCTCAATCTGAAACGTCACCCATTCCTTCTCTCCAGAAGATTCCCTATCATGGAGCCATAGAGTGTACTGCATAGAAAATGTCCCTTCAGCCCACCATGTCCATGACTACCTTTATAGGTAGCTACACTAACCTCGTGAGGTCTGAGGATTAGATTGTGTGGGTTCAGTTGAAAACATGGAAGGAGACCATCAGACGAAATAACCAACCTGATCTCCCGGTGGCTCAGCCCTTCAACTCCCCCTCCCCTTCGTGAATCCGACCTTTTTGTCCTGGGCCTCCTCCATGGCCAGAGTGAGTGCCACCGCAAATTGGAGGAGCAGCACCCCATATTTCGCTTGAGTAGTTTACACCCCAGGGGTATGAACATTGACTTCTCCAATTTCAGGTAGTCCTTGCTTTCTCCCTCCTTTCCTCCCCATCCCAGCTCTCCCACAGCCCACTGTCTCCTCCTCTCCCTTTCTTTATCCTGCTCCCACACCGCCCCTGACATCAGCCTGAAGAAGGGTCTTGACCCGAAACGTCGCTCCATAGATGCTGCCTCACCCACTGAGTTTCTCCAGCATTTTTGTCGACATGGTAGCAGTTGTGGGGAAATATAAATGCTGTGTTGAGTGACAACGTTGGAGTCCAGAGAGAGATGGGAGGCGCTTGATGCACAGTTTTGTCCTTGTTGAGGAACCCGATGCTATTTCGCTGCAACAGTCTTAGGATCAAAGAGATGACGGAAAATTGACGTCACAACCTGATGGCAACTTCCACCACATTCTCTGTCATCCACGAGGTCAGTGCTCTTTAATGATTCATCTAACCAGTGACCAAGGTCTCTGGCCTCCCCTTCAGGTAGTAAGTACCAAACTCCTACTACCTTCTGGGAGGAAAACCTTCCCATCGCATCTCCACCCCCGACTTTGTAATGATATTTTGTTTCAGCAGATTAGAGGTACAGGTTTAAAGGGACTAAGATTCAAGTGGGTAAGGAAAGGAAGAGGACGGCACACTGGTGCAGCTGGTCGAGCTGTTGCCGCACAGCGCCAGAGACACTGGTTCGATTCCAGCTTCGGGTGCTGTCTGGATGGAGTTTTCATTCTCCCCCTATGACCGCGTGGTGCCCCAGTTCCCCCCCCCCCCCCCATCCCAAAGTCTAGCGGGTTTGTGGGTTGTAGATACAAGGGAACCACAGATGATAGCTAATACACAAAAGGACACAAAGTGCTGGAGTAACTACAGCAGGTCAGGCAGCATCTCTGGGGAACATGGGCAGGCGACGATTCGGGTCGGACTCTTCTCCAGGTGGGTTTGTGGGTCAGTTGGTCTCTGTAAATTGCCCCCCCCCAGTGAGTGGGCAGTGGATGAGAAAGTGGGATAACATGGACTCGGCGGGCCGAAGGGTCAACTTCCAAGCTTCTTCTCTCACCTAAACTAAACAGGGAAACACAACCCCTGTGTCTTCATGAGAGTTCTCCATGAAAACGCATTCTGAAAAAGGTAGAGGAGAGGGAGAAGCGAAGCTGTGGTAGATGAAGCAGATTGGAGAAGAGGTGAGATTCGGTGGCGCTGAGAGAGGGCAGGGTACGGTCTGCCGGCTGGTAAATAAGGCAGGGGAAGAGAGGACCAGTAGGTCAGCATCTGTCAAACATCAAGCCTTTACAGTACCTATTCTGAACCATCCTGCGAATACTTCAATGACTGGTTCAGTTCACTAGCACTGAAGCAAAACAGTATTGCACGCTAGGAATAAGGAGAGTGAGCAAGAACGAGGGGGGAATGAACTGATTGCTCGCACTAACCTGGAGTAGTTGGTGCTTTATCCTCTGGTGCTGGAGTTGTGACATTTCCAATTAATGTTGAAGCAGTGCTGGGAAACAGAGACAAATCCTGTTCTTCAGTTCCCCATGCATGACTGGTGCCTCCTTTGCTGAGGTCGGGTGTGGTGTACACGGGGGTCTCGGTGGTCCCAGGGACATGCTGGATGCTTGTGGCCACACGGCTGGTTGAGGGTGAAGATGATTCAGTAACGTTGCCAACTTTTCCCAGTGTTGCTGCAGCCTCTGTGGGTTGCGTTCCTGGAGTTGCTGCAGCTTGCACTGCTGTCATGTTTGCAGGTTGGGTTGCTTCAGACTCAGTGGGTTGCATTGTTGTAATTTCAGTAGTTGGAGCTGCAGTGGCGTCGATGGGTTGCGTTGTCGCAATGTCTGCAGGTTGAGTTGTTTCGATGGGCTGCATTGTTGCAATTTCTGTGGGTTGAGATAACGTAGCCTCATCAGGTTGTGTTGATGCATCTGCTGTGGGTTGATGTGTTGTAACCTCAATAGGTTGCATTGTAGCAGGTAGTGGGGATTGTGTTGTCTGAGTCGCAATAGGTTGCATTGTTGCTGGTGATTTAGTTGTCTCAGTCGCAGTAGGTTGCATTGTAGCAGTTGGTGGGGATTGAGTTGTGTCGGTCTCAGTAGGTTGCATTGTTGCCGTTTCTGTGGCAGTTGTCACAAACCTAATGGTGTGCTTTGTCGCAGTTCCTGGAGATTGAGGCGCAATAGGTTGCTCTGTTGCGATTTCTAGGGTTTGAGTTGTCCCAGCCCCAGGAAACTGCAATGCAGCAGCTTCTGGGGGCTGAGTTGTTACAATCTCTGGTGGGGCAAGAGTTGCAATTTTGGGCTGTTCGAAGTAATTAAGCCACCACTGAGAAACTGCAGGAGTCAGCAAGGCACACAGCACGATGAAACTCAATGTGTTCGAGAACCTTAAACCCATTTTGTAATTGCAAGACAATGATAAAGAGATAGAAAATACTGTTTCAAGCTAACAAAAAAAAATAATAATGCCAATTCACATCCATACAGTAATATCCATTACTTACAGAACAAAAAAAATCACCAGAGACCTTTTGAGACTTCTGATCTGTCAGTATTCATTCAGCCCGAGTCTTTAGGCTGTAGATAGATTAACCTTTGGTACCTGAAAACTAAATATTTCGACCCACCCAGTTCTGTGCCCATAAACAGATTAGCTGTTATTTACATGCACCAATGACAGAAATCTCAGTCGACCTGCATCCGAGTTTCAATTGGTTGTGACAAACAGGAAAATCCATGACTGCAATTTAGGGTTGGGGACGGCTCACAGTCATCACCAAGTGGTTCATAGAGTTTGTTTATTGACCACCTACATGTACAGGCATTCTGCAGAAATACAAACATAACAGTTCTGAACTGTTAGACTCCGATTGTTGGTAACTCATGAAGTTGCTCATCGTGACCTAAACCAAATGTTCGTGCAAGTGTGGTTCTGGAAATATTACAAGAGCAATATTTACAATGTAGATTGCGGAATGTCTGCAGAAGGATCGCAACCCGAATCGCTGCCTATCCATGAATAGGAAGGAACTGCAGATGCTGGTTTACGCCGGAGATGGGCACAAAGTGCTGGAGTAACTCAGAGGGGGCGGGCAGCATCTCTGGAGAGAAGGAATGGTTGACTTTTCAGGTCGAGACTCTTCTTCGGACTGAAGAAGTCTGAAGATGGGTCTCGACCCGAAACGTCACCCATTTCCTCTGTCCACAGATGCTGCCTGTCCCGCTGAGTTACTCCAGCATTTTGTGTCTATCTTCGCAGTCTATCCATCTTCTCCAGGGATGCTGCCAGACGCGCTGAGTTACTCCAGCACTTTGTGTCTTCTCTTTGATAAACCAGCACCTGCAGTTTCTTCTTACTACAATGTAAATTGCAGGTCCTTTAATCGAAGGACAACTGTGTCACTCACTTCTGTTCAAGTCAATTCTGTTTAATGTGGAGAAATGTCCATTCAACTGATCTATAAATCTCCCAATGCACAGATTTCCTTCTCTCCCACCACCTTACAGCTAATAAAATTCAAATCCAAAAACTGATCAGTATTTCTGAATCACTATGTGATCCCTACAATTTTTCAATCATCATCAATCATGAGCTGTTCAAGACTTGAACCCTCCACCATGGTGAGGAACCGACTTGCGTGACTCCAAGAATGGAAAGAACAGAACAAAGGCAGAGATCAGCTGAAGGATATGCCGACTTTCTTATCTTTCTATCTATATTAGTATCGGTATTGGAATTGTCATTGCTATTGAGATATGATTTTAATTTTACTTGTAGAGATACAGCGTGGAAACAGGCCCTCCGCCCGACCGAGTCCACGCAGACCATCAATCACCCATCAGCCAGTTCTATGTTATCCCAGTTTCGCACCCTACATGCTGAGGGCAATTCACAGAAGCCAATTAACCTTCAAACCTGCACGCCTTTGGAATGTGGGAGGAAACCAGAGCACCTGGAGAAAACACACACGGTCACAGGGAGAACGTACAAACTCTGCGCAGACAGCAACCGAGGTCAGGTTCGATCCTGGGTCCCCGCGAGTTCCTTCTCCCACAACAGATGCTGCTGGACACGCTGAATTCCTCCAGAAGATTGTTTAAGAAGGAACTGCAGATGCTGGAAAATCGAAGGTAGACAAAAATGCTGGAGAAACTCAGCGGGTAAGGCAGCATCTATGGAGCGACGGAAATAGGCAACGTTTCGGGTCGAGACGTTGCCTATTTCCTTAGCTCCATAGATGCTGCCTCACCCGCTGAGTTTCTCCAGCATTTTTGTCTTCCTCCAGAAGATAGTTTGTTGCTCCACACTTTCCAGCATCTGCAGTCCCTTGTCCCTCCTTGAATAGAGGCTGAACTGCTTCATGTGTTCAGTAGTTTCTATTTCTGTTTCCGATCTCCTCTTTACGATGATTTTTTTGTTTTCTTTGTGCAGCTCAACTGATGATTGCACTGGGAATTGAGTGCACGTCACCAACTGGGTCTGGCATTGAGGCATATTGTAAATTCAGCTAATTTAAAAATAACCACATACTCGGCGAATAAATACAACATTCAGCGATGTTGTGTGCTGAGACCATCATCGAGGTCATCAGTTACCCTGGAGAACGTTGACAACAACTTACATTCATTTATATTCTCTCTCTATCCATCTCCTCTATCGGCTCCAACAAACACTTGGACAAACGCGGTCCGCAGGCTCTCGCCGACATTCCTTTGTTCTTCCAACCCTCCTTTATGTAGAAACGAAGAACTACAGATGCTGGTTAATACACAAATGCTGGAGTAGCTCTGCAGGTCAGGCAGCATCTCTGGAGAACATGGATAGGTGACATTTCAGATTGAGACTGCTGAATAACTCCTGCACTTTGTGACCTTTCTTCCTCCTTTATGCAACTTAAAACTCACTTGTTTTCTTACTTTTCCCGTTCTGACAAAGACTAATTGACCTTTAAGTTTAGGTTTATTATCGTCATGTGTACTGAGGTGCAGTGAAAAACTTTGTTAAGGCGTGCTATCCAAACAGATCAAATATACAAATGAAGAAGGATGCCGACTCATCCTTTTTCTCTCGGGAGATGTTGCCTGACCCGCTGGGTTGTTCCAGCACTTTGTGTCTCTCTTCAGATCAAATATACTATTAATGAATATACTCGTCAAACTCAGGTAAATTACATAGAGCAAAGAGCAAGATACAGAGTGCATAATATAATTCCCAGTGGTGTAGCGCATCAGTTCCATAGACACAGTCCAATGTCTACACATGTTAACTCACATATCTCTCTCAACAGATGCTGCCTGACCAGCTGTGCAATTTCAGCGTGTTTTCTCTTTTTGCTTTTATTTCAGATTCCCGGCATCTGCAGATCTTTGATGTAAAACTTGCATTAATAACGGAACATAATAATAATAATAATGAATTTTATTTACGGGCGCCTTATACCGAGGTCTCAAGGACACCTTACAGAGATTTATAGGAAACATATAATCAGAATTTAAAAAATAAGTTATAAAGACCAATACACAAATCAGGGACAGAATTCCTTCCAAAAAGACAAAAAAAGAAAATCAGAAGCACAGTTTGAGGAGAGAGCAGCGGCAACGAAAACCGCGCCAGCGTCCACTCTCCCCTCCGACCGCCATCTTGAACACAGACTAACAAGTACAATTACTAACAATTACATACAAAAATCATCCCCCCACAGTGATTTCCACTGTGGGGGAAGGCACAATGTCCAGTCCCCAGCCCCAGTTCACCCAAAAAAAGTCAGGCCAAATGAGGCCCCCGCTATTGCCTCTACGGAGGCCCGATGATCCTGGCCGTTCTCGCCGGGTGATGTAGCCCCGGCGTCGGGAGAGTCCTCCAGCAGCTGGGCCACCTGGAACGGCCGCATCCCTCACCGGAGGCCGTAACTACGGCTGGAACGGCCGATTTCCCGCAGGCGTCCGCAGCACCTGAAGCCGACAAGGCCGCGCCGATTTGGAGCCACGAGGGTGCTGCACGGCCCCCGTCGGGAAACGCCGCTCCACACCCGCTGGTAGGCCGCAAGGACGGGTCGACTGGGCAGCCGGAGAGAAGGCTGCCTCACCGACCAGGTAAGGACCGGGAAGTGATTTCTCCTTGATCCCCCCACATCAAAAGGCAAAATAAATAAAAACAAAGACTTAAAGAAAACTAAAAAACTTGGTAAAAAGTACAATTAACGGACGGCTGCTGTTTTGCAGCCGTTCCTCAAGATGGCTCCTCCCTGTGTGTAGGAACATGTGTGTAGGAGGGAACTACAGATGCAGGTTTACACCGCAGATGGACACAAAATGGTGGAGTCACTCAGAGGGTCAGGCAGCCTCTCTGGAGAAAAATAATAGGTGACAGGTCTGAAGAAAGGTCTCGACATATTCACTGGAATTTTGAAAGGATGAGAGGGAATCTTATAGAAACATATAAAATTCTTAAGGGATTGGACAGGTTAGATGCAGGAAAAATTTCCTCGATGTTGGGGGAGTCCAGAACCAGGGGTCAACAGTTTAAAAATAAGGGGTAGGCCATTTAGGACTGAGATGAGGAAAAGCTTTTTCACCCAGAGAGTTGTGAATCTGTGAAATTCTCTGCCACAGAAGGCAGATAAGGCCAATTCACTGGATGTATTCAAGAGAGAGTTAGATATAGCGCTTAGGGCTAAGGGATTCAAGGGATATGGGGAGAAAGCAGGAATGGGGTACTGATTCTGGATGATCAGCCATGATCATATTGAATGGCGGTGCTGGCTCAAAGGGCCGAATGGCCTACTCCTGCACCTGTTTTCTATGATTCTATGTTCCGCAATGTCACCTATTCCTTTTCTCTGGAGATGCTCCAGCATTTTGTGTCTATCTTTAATAAGGAATCAGTGATTTGGCAAAAATGTCCCAGGATGTCAAACCTTGCATTCAGATAGCAATGAAAGGTTGAGTTGGGGACTAGTTCTGAAGGAGAGTCTAAAGGAACAGAGAATGGTGGAGAGGATTTATGCAGGAAATGCTTGAATATGACCGTTGTAAGGAAGGAATGATTAAACTCACGAAAGAACGAGAGGCCAGAAGCTAGTGGGTCCATAGGAGGATTTGAAAACAAAGATAAGAATTGTAAAAATGAAGGCCCTGTTTAACTTGGAGGCAATGTATGTTTGCAACCTACAGTGCTGATGGGTGAAGAAGAGGGTATAAGTTAGGAATGGAGGGAGACAGAGTTTTGGATGACTTCATTTTTAGAGATTAAAAAATGGTCGAGATGGAAGAGTATTAGATTTAGACACAAGGAACTTCAGATGCTTGCTTACAAAAAAAGACACAAAGTGCTGGATTAACAGAGTCACGGAGAGCATCTCTGGAGAACATGGATAGGTGACATTTCTTGTTGGGACCCTTCTTCAGACAGTCTGAAGAAGGATCCCAACTCAAAATGTTGCCTATCCATGTTGACCTGTTGAGTTACTCCATCAGTTAGTATATTAGATTTCTACATCGTGGAAAATCATGGAGCCAAGTTCTGGCAACATGTGAGTAAAAGGCAGAGCAGTGTCAGATGATGTTACGTAGTTGTGTAGGAAGGAACTGCAGATACTGGTTAAACCGAAGATAGACACAAAAAGCTGGAGTAACTCAGCGGGCCAGGGAGCATCTCTGGCGAGAAGGAATGGGTGACGTTTCTTCAGACTGAAGGTCACGGGAAAGCGAAACGAGAGATATAGACGGTGATGTAGAGCAATATAGAACAATGAATGAAAGATATGCAAAAAGGTAACGATGATAAAGGAAACAGGCCATTGTTAGCTGTTTGTTGGGTGAGATTGAGAAGCTGGTGCAACTTGGGTGGGGGAGGGATGGAGAGAGAGGGAATGCCGGGATTACTTGAAGTTAGAGAAATCAATATTCATACCACTGGGCTGTAAGCTGCCCAAGCGAAATATGAGATGCTGTTCCTCCAATTTGCGTTTAGCATCACTCTGACAATGGGGGAGGACTAGGACGGAAAGGTCAGTGTGGGAATGGGAAGGGAAATTAAAGTGTTTGGCAACCAGGAGATCAGGCAGCTCCAGGTGATGGAGGTGTGACTAAGTAGTGATTGTGGTGACATGAAACTTCAATTTATGGTTAAAGATGTCACCATGACAGTTTGTTCAGTATCAGACCATCGCCTTGGAGAGGCATGAAGCTAGTGACCCAAGAACAGAGATAATTCCAGGCACTGAAGAAGATATGTTTATTCCTCACCATATTCGGTTGGTTTAAAGTAATTTAGGTTTTATTACTAGGTGTCCTTCCATGCATCATTTAACTCTGTTGAAGGGACTCAACAAATGGTTTGATACTGCAAGGGCTACTTTGAAGAAGGGTATCGACCCAAAACGTCACCCATTCCTTCTCTCCAGAGATGCTGCCTATCCCGATGAGTTACTCTAGCATTTTGTGTTTATCTTCGGTTTAAACCAGCATCTGCAGTTCCTTCCTGCACTAACTTATGTGCTGGATTAGCCTTGCCTTGGAAAGTCTTGTCTTTTCCTTTTGTAAAACATCTCACGATATCTGCGGTGCGGAACCACGCAAGTGAGAGCTTTTAACATGAGGTGATTGCATTTATCACTAAGCATTGGCTAGACACCGAGTTGCTTACAGTCTTTTAGGCACCGCAGCCTTGTAATGTTTTGGAACAGTCTGTTCCATTTTGTTTTCACCATTTCTCTCGTGATATTTATTTGCAGTGCCATGCAAGTGTTAATGAGGCAAACAAACTTGTCAAGCAGAATGATTAATTAGCAATAGGTTAAAACTAAATAAAGACGCCCTGTGTACTTAGTCTCTGGAGAGGAGGAATGGGTGCCGTTTTGGGTCGAGATCCTTCTTCAGACTCAATAGTTAAGTGAGTGTACGGGGTGATCGGTGGTCGGTGCGGACTCGGCGGGCCAAAGGGCCTGTTTCCACTCTGTATCTCTAATGTCTAAACTCCAAATCACCAGGCAGAGGGGTGCAGATGAAAGAAGATGAACATGCTCGGCAGCAGTGGAAAAGTCCTCTGGAACAATCAAGCTATCCAAACGATAAGCTGCAGAAACCAACAGGACATCTGTATAACATGCTTTGAATATGTTGGTCAGAACAACACTACATGCTGGAGCAACAACCGCTTGTGAATTACATTGTCTACCTGGACGGATAGAGGCCAAGCACATCAACGTAACAGTGAACCCAAATTCCAGAGACAGTGAAATAGATGGCTTTCTACAAGTAATTCAGCAAATAGGCTTAAAAATTGTAAGAGGTGTCCCAAAATAAGAGAACTTAGCTAGATGCAAAACGCTGGAGTAATTCAGCGTGTCAGGCAGCATCTCTGGAGAAAAAGAATAGGTGACGTTTCAGGTCGAAACCCTTCTTCAGACTGACGGATCATCACTGCATTAACATGTTTTGAAGATTTATACTTGTAAGTAGACACAAGCAATCTACATTAAAGGCAGAAACACTGAATTAATTTCAAAGCATTTTGCTTTCAGTCAAAGTACACTGTGAAGGGCTGTTGACCTGAAATATTGACTCTTCTTCTCTTCCCACTCATTGTTGGACCCACCTTCTGCCCACTTCCAGTATTTCCACATATTGTTAACTTTGTACTGCTTGGTCTGAAAATTGCTTTCATAAAAGAAGAGTAGAGTTCTTGTACAAATAATGTTTCCTCTCCATTGTACCAAAGGTTTAGGTCTATTAAGAAGAGCTAGACACCAATTAGTTTAGTTTAGTTTAGAGATACAGCGTGGAAACAGGCCCTTCGGCCCACAGAGTCCATGCCTACCCAGCGATCCTCCACACACTAACACTATCCCACACACACTAGGGACAATATAGGTATACCAGGCCAATTAACCTAAACCTATACGTCTTTGGAGTGTGGGAGCAAAAGTGTGGAAGATCTCGGAGAAAACCCACACAGATCACGGAGAGAAAGTACAAACTCCGGACAGACAAGCACCGTAGTCAAGATCGAACCCAGGTCTCTGGTACTGTAAGACAGCAACTCTATCGCTGTGCCACCATGCCGCCCTGAATTCCCTGAGTGGATTATAAAATCTGAAAACAAGACTCAGGAGCTGGTGTCTGAATGTAGATCTCTGTACATATACACGGAACACCTAAGAATCATGTGTAGATCTGACCAGAACCATTTTTTAAAACATTAGGTCTGGGAGTAATAATAGTTTAGCCTCGTCATCGCTGAAATTTCCACACGCACATTTCTTTCTCAATTAACAAAAATAAACTAGAGGGCCGATCCAAACGTCCAATGCAGGTCCATCCCTGGGTAATAAACTGGTGCCGTTTTTACAGATGTCCGCAGGTCGGTTTTGTCCACAAGTCAGAAAATGGAAAAATAAAACGGTTCAATATGGGAACCGTACCTCCGTGGTATTGTAATGAATGAAATCAAAAGCATATAAAACCGAATAAAAAAGAACAGTTACTCAAAGTGGAGAGTCATACAGACCCTTCAGCCCAACTCATTCATGCCGAGCAAGAGGCCTCATCCATATTGGTCTCATTGGCCAAGTTTGACCCATATCCCTTCCAAGGACCAGAGGCCATAGCTTCAGAATAAAATGACCTACCTTTAGAAAGGAGTTGAGGAGAAGTTTCTTTAGTCAGAGGGTGGTGAATCTGTGGAATTCATTGCCGCAGACAGTTGTGGAGGCCACATCAATGGATATTTTAACGCCAAAATTGACAGATTCTTAATTAAGGGTAAGGGTATCAGGGGTTATGGAAGAAGGCAGGAGAACAGGGTTGAGAGGGAAAGATAGATCAGCCATAATTGAATGGTAGCGTAGACTTGATGGGCCGAATGGTCTAATTCTGCTCCTGGAACTTATGAACAATCCATGTACCTGTCCAAATGTCTTTGAAATGTTGCTATTCTACCTGCCTCAACCACTTCCCTCTGGAGATAGGAAACTAGTTCTGCTGCTTGTAGGAACGAACTAACATATGCAAGTTGGATTTTTGCATTTAATAATACTTTATATGAACTCAATCATAATTAGGAATGTCCATTAGCGGGGCATTTTTTAATGTGGAGATGGCCTTCAACCATCTTTGGTTCACATTCATGGTCCCGAGACCAGTTCTAGTCAAATGTCAGCATGGTGTTACATAGAATGACACAGAAAGCTGGAGTAACTCAGCAGGTCAGCATCTCTGGAGAAAAGGAATGTTTGAGGTCAAGACCCTTCTTCAGACCTCCTACACTAGGTATAAATGTCATTTATGATACGCTTTCAACTTCAGTCGTATCGTATCGGGCAGTTCCCCACAGGCTGATAGCAGAGATTATTGGCTGTGTTGTCTCATTCCATTTTCTGGATGGATGTTTGTATTGGGTAATTCATTTGCAGAAAAGCAAAGAAATTGAAGCAAACTGCATCAAAGCATGTTGAGTAACCGCACACAGCTTCAGCAGTTGCGTAACAGCTTCCAATTCCTTGTAAGAGCAAGGTATTCGTGGATTGGAATTACCATCAGCCCTCAAGTATGCTGGAGATGAGGTCCATCAAAAATCTCATGAACTTAAGCATGGACAGTGGGGGGGGGGGGAGAACACTGTGGTTCATCAGCCTGTTCAGGCAGCACAGTGGTGCCCTGCACAACTTCAATCCCGTCAAAATGCTGATCACATTCAACCAGTTGCCATGGCTAGGTATGCTCGGCATTACAGTGCCACAGCAAACCCCCTACTCTGGGCTCCGTCACGCAAACAATTCCTTGGAGGACAGAGAAACGACTTCAGGGTATCCTCAAAACCATGACAAAAATGCTACATTCTCACCAATGTTGGGAATCCCTACTCCAAGGCTGCTCAGACCGGTAGAGAAGCATTCATGCAGGAAGCAAGCACCATGAATGTCTCTGGCAAAATCTCATGGAAAGCGCAAGCAGGAGATGGCACACCATTAGCACTGACAGTCAAAAACACCACACAGTCCTCCTGTGGCATTCAGTGGATCCTGCAAGGGATTCAAGAGTCAGAAACATAGAATGGATGCAAGTCATTCCTCAGTTCCGAGGACTGCCCAAGAAAGAATGGCAAACGCGCCAATGGATCGGACACAAAATGCTGGAGTAACTCAGCTGGTCAGGCAGCATCTCTGGAGAACATGGATGAGTCACGTTTCGGATCTGGCCCCTTCCTGACTGGAAACATCATCTATCCATGTTCTCCGGAGACGCCGCCTGACCCACTGAGTTGCTCCAGCATTTTGTGTCCATTTCTTGCACACCAGCTCCTGCAGTTCCTTGTTTCTACTGAAGGATGGATAGGATTTGGATGTTGTCTGACCCGCTAAGTTCCTCCAGCAGTTAGCTTTTTATAATACATTAATTCATTGAAGTGTTTGAAATGTTAATGAGATCCAAAAGATTATAAGGCACAGGAGCAGTGTTAGGCCATTTGGCCCATCGAGTCTACTCTGGGTTAACACTGAAGTTATTTCTTCTGGCGGAATATACAGAGCAAGGGACAATATTTTTATTGTTTGAGATTGGCCATTGAGGAGCAAAATAAGATCGCATTGCTTTGTGCAGAGGGAAATCTTGTGGATCCAAGATTAATTGAAATTCAAGGCTTTGATCAACAGACCTTGATTAGGTAACGATCGTGGATATGGACTGTGAGCAGTGAAATGGTGACAAACGTTTAAGAGAATGGTGCTCCTCTTCCAAGACTGGTCTGCTATTCAGCGCTCCATAAGCCAGTGGATGCTGATTTTTAGATGTGCTTCCAGCAGGGGGCAATCTGAGCCACCTTCTAAACTACAGTGCCCTCCATAATGTTTGAGTCAAAGACCCATCATTTATTTATTTGCCTCTGCACTCCACAATTTGAGTTTTGTGATAGAAAGAATCACATGTGGTTAAAGTGCACATGAACTTTATTGCCTTCCCTCAGTGGGAAACGTTGATTCCGCTGTGGTTTTTTTTAAACGTTAAATCCTATTCTGTATTGTGTTCTTTTATTTGTATGGCAACTCAAATCTCACTGTACCAATTGGTGCATGTGACAATAAATGTAACTTGAAAGGCCATTATTATGTTTCCTTTCACCCATTTCAAGGCACCATAATGTTTGGGACACACGACTTCAGGCATTTGTAATTGCTCAGTAAATTGTGTTTAATTGCCTCCTTAATGCAGGCATAAGAGAGCTCTCAGCACCTAGACTTTCCTCCAGTCTTTCCATTACCGTTGGCAACTTTTATTTGTTTATTAACACGAGGACCAAAGTTGTGCCAATGAAAGTCAAAGAAGCCATTATGAGACCAAGAAATAAGAATAAAACTGTTAAGAGACATCAGCCAAACCTTAGGCTTACCAAAATCAACTGTTTGGAACCAGGGAGTGACGGCGCCTGACGGCAGCGGCTCAACTACAGCCGCCCGTCTTTTTTTTTTAATTTTTGTCTTGTTAAATGTATGTCCTGAGCTTAGTCTTTATTATTTTTTAGCTGTGTATATGTGGGGGGTGGATGTTGGGGAAACGGTTAATCTCTTCCCTGTACGGGGACCTGACTTTTTCCGTCGGATCTCCGATGTCGTTGGGCCTAACATTGTGGAGCCGGCGGCGGCCTCCGGCCAGGACCAACCCGAGGGCTCCAGTCGTGGAGCCTGGGACCTGACATCGCGGAGCTGGCCGACTTTGGAGCAGGGAGAGCTGTGGTGGCGCTCGGCTGCGACCCGACTTTGGAGTTTCGGAAGCTCCGGCTGCAGGCCCGGTGGACAGGAACATCGGGAGCTCCAGCTCCCTGGTGGGAGACGGCTTTTCGGAGCTCCCGCAACAGCAACTTCTCCCGCTGGAATGGCAAGGTTTGGAGGACACGGAGCGAGGCCTAACATCGCCCGGCGCGGGTTGGCGGCCACGGGACTTACTATCGTCTGCCGGGGGCTCTAACATCGGAGCCCCAGTTCGCCTAGACGCTGCAGTTGGACTGCGGGTTGGATTGCTTGAACTGCGGGGTTTGAAGGACACAGAGCCAGGGCCTGGCATCGCCCGGCGTGGCTAAATGGCCACAGGACTTACCATCGTCCGCCGGGGGCTTTAACACCGGAGCCCCAGTTTGCCTAGACGCTGCAGTTGGACTGCTGGACCGCGGGTGAAGAATAAAGGGAAGAGATAAGACTTTGCCTTCCATCACAGTGAGGAGGTGTTGGAGACTCACTGTGATGGATGTTTATGTAAACTGTGTTAAGTGTGGGTCTTGGGTTTTTATGTAATGTAAAAAACTGTAGTAATGATATTTCGTTCAAGCCTAGGTTTGAATGACAAAAATAGCATTCTATTCTATCATTAAGAAGATCGACAGCACTGGTGAGCTTGCTACTCGCAAAGGGACTGGCAGGCCAAGGAAGACCTCCACAGCAGACGAATTCTCTCTATAATAAAGAAAAATCCCCAAACACCTGCCCGACAGATGCTGAAGAGAAAACTGAAGGGGACTAGTCCCCAAAACAAGCATAAGCTAAAGATGGCTGCAATACAGGCCTGGCAGAGCATCACCAGAGAAGACACCCAGCAACTGGTGATGTCCATGACTCGCAGACTTCAATCAGTCATTGCATGCAAAAGATATGCAACAAAATACTAAACATGACTACTTTCATTTACATGGCATTGCTGTGTCCCAAACATTATGGTGCCCTGAAATGAGGGGGGGACTATGTATAAACACTGATGTATTTCTACATGGTTAAAACCAAAATGTACAAAAATGGCCTTTATTAAAATCTGAAAATGTGCAATTTAACCACGTGATTTTTTTCTGTTACAAATCTCAAATTTTGGAGTAGAGGGGCAAATAAATAAACGATGGGTCTTTGTCCCAAACATTATGAAGTTCCACTCCCTGGTTAGATAATGCCTCAGATGTCATCAGCTGATTCAGAGTATGGGATATTCTATATAGTTATGTTTCCAGACTAGGAATACCGAGGGCTGATTGCAGGTTCAGAGACTTCAAGTTCAAATCTGGCCATGGCAGATGGGGAACAATCTGGAATTTAGAAAGCTAGCACCGGTAATTGTGAATAGACATCATCTGGCTTCTTGTAAAAATTCAGTTGGTTCGCAAAGTCCTTCACTGTGGAAACCGTCTATCATTTGGATATGTCTACCTGCAATCTCAGATCCAGAGCAGAATAACTGTGCCCCTGAAATGACCTGGCAAATCACCGTTTAGGAATTAATAACTTCTTTGAATTTGTTTCAGGACATGGTTGTAGCTGACAAAGAAAGTTACTAAGCTGATTGATGAGCTCTGCTGAAGATACAGCACGGAAACAGCCCACCGAGTCCGCGCCGACCAATATTCCCCGCACATTAACACTATTCTACAACACTAGGAACAATTTACAATTTTACCAACCCACGCAGGTCACGGGGAGAAGTTACAAACTCTGTACAGACAGAACTAGTAGTCAGGATCGAACCTGGGACCCTGGAGCTGTAAGGCAGCAACTCGACCGCTGCACCACCTTGCTGCTGTTGTCAAGGAGCAAGTTACAGGATTTAAACCCAAAATGTTGAGGAAATACTTCTAAGCTGGGAAGGTGTGCGACTCAAGAAGCATACATGCAGGTGGTGGAATTTCATGTGCCTGCATACTATGTTCTTCTTGATGGTAAGGGCTACAGTCTTGGGAGATGATACTGGAGCAGCCTAGTCAAGTAAATGTGGGTCATTTTATAGATGTCACATAATTCAGGCGCTTTGTACTGGGGTGAGGGGATCGTTTAGGATGGTATATAGGATCCCAATCACAAGGGCGCGCTTGTTCTAGATGGTGTCCATTTTTTAAATTTTGACAAGAGCTGTTCGAGCTGCTCTCTTCTAGGGAAGTGCGTTGGGATATCAGAAGATAAGACACTTACACACAATCTAACTTGTTCGTAGCCACAATATTATAAAACTGATCCTGTTGGGTTTCTGGTCAATGATGACGTCGATGTTGGGGCTGCTTCAATGGTAACACCATTGAATCTCAAGCGTGGATTGATAGACATTGGAAGATGACCATTGCTGGCACTTTAGGGCAACATTTTATTTGCCACGTAACAACCCATGCTTTAATGTTGCCTAGGTCTTACTGCATGCGGGTATGAGTTCCAGCGATCATTCCCACTTCTGATTCATGATCTAAGGAAGGTCATGGATGAAACTGCCAGAGATGAATAGGTATAAGACACTCTCATGAGGAACTCATGTCTTAGGGTGGAAAATTGACATTCATAGCCATTTTTCTGCAAAGTTCGACTCCAACCATTGAGTTATACCCATTGGTTTGGGCTTTTCCACAGAGCACCTTGATGCCTTACTGACTTGATTTCAAGGGCAGTCACTCAAATCTTCACCCAAAAAATGGAAGTTAGACCCAAGATTTTCTTGCCTACATGGCGCACTAGATGGTGGACACAAAGTGCTGGGGTAACTCAGCGAGTCAGGCAGCATCTCTGGAGAAAAAGGATGAGTGACCTTTTGGGTGGGGACCCTTCTTCAGACGCAATCACGAGATGGCGCCTTGACTTGCCAGTTCCATTGTTTCCTCACAGGCACGTTTGTACGCCTGTTCGCCCGCAAGTTCCACTACTGGCATCTTGCTCAAGAGCAAAGACGCCCGGTCTCAACAGCCGATATATTGAAAACTAAAGAAAAGGAAGAAAGAATGTAGGTAAAACCAGAGAACCGACCTAAGAACCTGAAAGACACAACGTTCATTTTGGTAAAGGAAGCTTCTATGAAAGGATTTCTTTTTTCCACACTTTATTAAATTGTGTCCACCAAATGGCAACAAAAATATTGATTACAAATCTCCATTTCCAAGATGATTAAAAACTAGCCATCACAGTGTTCTGGGGTCTAGATTAGTCACACAGCTGATATGTGGAATTGACAAATACAATTAAATCTTAAGGCAAAATAATGAAGAAAAAAAAACGTAATTACATTTAAATTTAACATTTATAAAAGTTTACACTCTGCAGTATTTTGACATTT
This sequence comes from Malacoraja senta, assembly GCA_038087875.1. Classification (NCBI taxonomy): domain Eukaryota; kingdom Metazoa; phylum Chordata; class Chondrichthyes; order Rajiformes; family Rajidae; genus Malacoraja; species Malacoraja senta. Next base: position 11,641,449 of record CM075986.1, read on the forward strand.
CTTTTAAACTAGAAAAAGTATTTTGCAAAGGAATAATTACACACTTATTATTCAGCATTCAACATATAAACAAGCTGTCTTAAGCGGCCTAACAGATACGGGCTAGACAGACCCCAGGAGTAGTAGACACATTAATCCAAGTTAACAGCATCAATGCTCTGGTCTGTAAACAAGGAAACATACAGGACTGTGGCCTGGTAAATGCAGTGAGACAATACCTATTTTTTGCCACCAAAGAAAGACTCCTGGTAAGCAATGCCATGTAAATGCAAACAAGCTGTGGCAGAATGGATAATGTAACACTACAATTCACTACTCATAATCCCCAATCATTCACGAATCATTTCAATAATTTTTAATTTTGACCTAAAACAGAAGGTTGAAAAATAATTGGTCAACAAAACTTTCAACACCTGGACCTTCTATCGTAATGTTACTTTGCTCATATATATCTATTTATTGTATCAATGGTCACACTGCCACAAATCAACACGTCAAGGATGTACCCAAGTAAAGTGCTCTTATAAAAGATGAAGACTACCATCTGGAACAAAGACATCTTGACTGGATTGTCTGTTCTTCGTCTTAATACAGTGTATTACAGTTTGGATCAAGACTTTCAGTTGATATTATAATCACCACAGGAGTAAAAAAACAACATCATTAAGTCCTGCTTCCCTCAGCTGTGTATGGTGGTATTACACACAACCCAATATTAAACAACACAAGCTAAGTGCATTTCACCAGCTTTCACCTGCCTCCTTTTTTTTGTTTCCAAGGAGAATATTTTATCATTTCTGAAGTTAATGCAATATAAAAAAAACGTACTTCAATGGCTGGCAGCAGAATTTTGATTTCATTGCTCTTTTTGTTGAATGCAAACTGCCATAGGATATACTCTACTTCCATCAAGATGTGTGATATGGTAAAGTAGAATTTACAATTGACTTGAGGGAATTTTTATTATTAGTTTTTTTAAGTAAAATGAATTGAGAAACAATGGAGATACTTTTTGAACCAATACTCTGCCTACAAGAACATAAATGCTAGACTTAAAACTAAACTGTATTTTGATATTTGTGTTCACTCGCTCTATACAGAGGGCACCAGTTAACTTATGGCGTTATATTGTCTGCATATTGCATACGGGATTGTCCACTAGGCAAAAGTAGTCATCTTGAGACACTTTAGAATTAAATATTAATAAATGTATACTGAAAGCTGAGGAAAGACAAGGCTAGAGCAAACTAACCTGCAGAGGAAACAACCCGTCTCAACATGAAGGCTCGGTGGTCGTGGTGGTGGGGGGGGGGGGGGGTTATTGCTTTACTTATTTTGAAACTGTTCAGTTGCACTTGATCACATGGGACTCAAAATTTAAAATCAAACCTTGACGGCTGGATTTCCACAATGTTACCATTCACACAGTAATGGAAAGCTGCTCAACAACCACAACGTGTCAAGTGGCACAGTACAAACCGCGTGGAGTCAATTCTGCTTGTTGCTGTGCATTGTTAAAAGACCGACTGGCAAGTCCTGCAGCCAGAATTAAACGACGGCTGCAAATATTAGCAACATTAGTAGCATCGTCAAGTCAGCAGGGTGTCCAACACAGGAACAGAGGACTGATTATCCACACAAATTCATTTCTGTTTAAATTCATAGATAGACTTCCCTGGTAGTTAAGCTTCATTCCTTTCTTTCAGCTTCTCATTTCGGCTGCCCTAGGGGAAAAAAAAAAGATGGGAGCACTTCAGATCGCAACAATTTGGAGCAAATGTCTTCTTGTGATTTTAAGAATAGCTGCAATTGCATCCTTTTAAAATTCTGATAAAAGCCAATTAATTACAATCTGCACGAGCAACATAACTTAATCGTATATCTTGGGTAGGAAACAATAACCAATAATCATGGAAAATGCATACATTAAAAAATATCCTACTGCCTTATGGAAGGAAAGGCAACTTTTGCAACAAAGAACATTTGGGAAATAGCAAGTATTTAAAAAAAGACATGTGCTGGCTGTCATAAACCTTTTCCTTAGCGAGTTGTATGGAATTCTCAATAATTCTCTCTGTGGTAACTCACCATTTTAAATCAGCATTTAAACCTTGCTTCGCAGACTACATGACATTAGTCCGATCATAAGGCATAGGAGCAGAATTAGGCCATTTGGCCCATCGAGTCTGCTCTGCCATTCAATCATGGGTGGTCTATTTTTCCCTCTCAAGCGAATTCTCTCCGCAAGTTCGGACACCCTTACTCACCAAGAACCTATCAATCTCCACTTTAAAAACACTCAATGACACAGCCAATTAACCACTCTGACAAAAGAAATTCCTTCTCTTGAAGAACTTCCTTGAAGAGTCTGAAGAAGGGTCTCGATCGAAAGGTCACCCATTTCTTCTCTCCAGAGATGCTGCCTGTCCCGCTGAGTTACTCCAGCATTTTGTGTCGACCTTCGATTTAAACCAGCATCTGCTATTCTTTCTTACACAAATTCCTTCTCATCTCCCTTCTAAAGGTACGCCCTTTTATTTTGAGGTTGTGCCATCTGGCCCTAGATTCTCCCACTACTGGAAACATCCTTGCCACATCCACTATATCTTCTGTTGCTAATAGTCGGCTATCTGTGTAATGCTTAAGGAAGCAATATACAGCAGTTTGTGCTAACTGCTCATGTCAGGTAAAAAAAGTGTTGATTTGGTGTTAATTAACCAAATAATTATTTAAATAATCACTAAACCCAAGCTCATTTTGGGATGGCTGATGATTTCTCCAGTCAATTCTCATATCTTCCAATTCCTTACTGTCCAAAGAGCTATTAATATTCTGGACAATGAGCGCCTATAGTCCTGTCAGGTAGGGAATTCTACAAGTGTCCAATCCTCAGGTAAAAAGGGTGCACAAGACATTCATTGCTAGGGAAAAACAACACAATAAGTAGTTTATTTGAGAGATTCATAACACTGACCACAGTGGCCTCACTGGTTATCAAAGGAAAATCTTAACTGTCAAGATTGCACATTTCAGAATCACAGTAGTTAGTACAGTCATGTGAAAGTCCCTGAAACTTCACTTTAAAATGGTATTCTCATCATAAGCTCTTAGTACAAAATGATTAAAAAATACAATTGATAAACAAATTATAAATATTTAACATTTATTAAAAACAAAAAGAAAAGATGGAGGGAGGGCAAGCCATGAGGAGAGGGAAGGAACTAATGGGAGGGACCCACCACTTAGCTCAAGCACAGGGCAGGCAGGTTGGGAGGCTACAGTGAAGAAAACAGAATGAATCTTTGGTGTGCAGGGTGAGATGAAGGGGAGAGGGTGAAAGAAACGAGCAGTAGGGGAGAAGAAAGGAGGGGGAAATATTAACCAGGCATAGCATTAATCTTCATAAGTACATGGTATTTTGCAGCTTCAGATGATGTTGTACCTAGGCTGCGTGGAAACCAGATGACGGATGTATCAAGTACCTCGGGTGGCGGTGGTTTAACAGTAACAGGCTGCGATTGTCGTCTTGGAGGTGATGGGCTTTGGCAGAGCCTGTTGCTGAACAGTGTTGTAGTAAGTGACTCCACCAAAGACCTGAGACTGGGCCTGACAACACACAACACATGGTTAATGTCTCAGAAATGTCTTATTTTCAGTAACAAACAGGATGTGCAAGGACAGACAATAAAACCCTTATGCTTTTAAGCAGCTGCTCATTCCTCAGTGGAGTCACTTTTTTTTTGTAGTGGGTGAAACAAGGCTTAATAATAAATTACTACTTACTGTAAAAACCTGAAAATTGACATTTTGTTCACATAACCCCTAAATACTTGTATTAATGATCATGTGGCAGGTTTGTGAGTCAGTGCCAATAATGCCATCTTAGCTCACGGAGGCCTAATACATACAATTGCTGTGAACTATAACATTGCAGTCTGAAGAACGGTCCTGACCCAAATGTCCATTTCCTCCACAGCTGTTGCCTGACCCGCTGAGCTCCTGCAGCACCTTGTGTTTTGCATAATACGTGCATATTGTTGTTTCTTACAGGATGCCTTGAAATAACTGAAATCCACTTTTTAAAAAATAATAATTAGGCGTTAATATATGATGCTAAAGATAACATACCCCATGATCTGATTTGCTCTCCGTTTCCTTAAAAGATCTGACATTTGCACTCAAAATGTTTCCAGTGCAAAAGAACAGGGAAAAAATATATATTATTTCCATTAGCACCAAACACATACGTAATGATTTGTTCTTATGGTAAATATTTCCATATTAACCACAATAAAAATTACATTTGTATCTATGTTGCTTCATAACCATTCTTTACTCACCTGAGTAGTTGGATAAATGTGAGGTGGGAGTCCTCCAGTTGGGTACGGGTAACTGGGATTTCCATAGTTCATCATTCCAGGTGTGAAGAAAGGAGGCGGTAGCACTTGGGGTGGGGGTGGTTGACCAGCTGGCAATGGGACTTGTGGAGCATAAAGACCAGTGTTGGTTAGGTGGCCAGGTGACTGGTGATGATTAAACCTGGAACTGATAATGAACACGGGCTGAGTGAGCGGAATAAGCAGAACATCATTTACAGCTTTCAAGGAACCATCACGAATATCATCACAAGGCAAACACATGCTATGGGATTCCACCAGAGTTCAAAAAAAGAACTGACAAACATGGAGCAGGTGCAATAACATGCTTCTGAAAAATAATTATCAGCACAATTGTTCAAGTGCTCAATCAACACAGGAGAAACAGACTGGTTCCAAAATAAACACCAAAAATGAAGAGACACTGATTATTCATTGTTCTCAAGTTTAAGGACCTAAAATCTCCTTTCCCTGCTGGCTACATTCACAATAAATTATGAGCGGTCTCAAGCTTCTACATAGAATAAACCAATTGTAGATTTGGCAACCACTCACAGAACACCTTTGCTCAGCTACAAGGTTGAGCCCAGGTTTCCAGTTGCCCTGTCTTTAGTCTTTTACACCCTTCTATCACCACCCAAAAGAAGTTCATAAAGCATCTTGTTTCAATTGTTGTGATATTCAATTTTCCTTTTGTGGTTCAAAAGAGCCGAATACCTGGATGAGGAAGGTGCATATCTGGCTGGACAATCAGGCCCTGAGGTGGCAGAGGGGCTGGGCTTTCATTGTGGGTATAAATTGGTCCTTGAAATTGTACTGCAAACAGAAAACATAGCTTTGATTATGAAGGACAGATCACTGCATCAGAAACGGCGCATTTAAAAGCTGGTTAATATAATTTTTTACACCTCTGGTATTTTATTAGACAAAGTACATACTTTGAAATTCAACTTGCTATGTGCTAGGATAAAAGGTCACATAACCCCGCTTACATGCATCATAATAGTGTCCTTCCATGAGGCCAATGTGCATGGGAGCAGGCCAGGAGCTGGGCCCGGCCCTAGAGCTGGTGTAGGTGCTGGAGGGGGGGGTGGGGGTGGTGGTGGTGGTGGTAGCGGGGGTGCTCGGGTACTGGCCGTTGTCTTTGAGATGAGTAACGCTTTGCCCGTCTTGCTTGGCTGCCCTGGAAGACAATCAACGATGGAATGCTATTTAATCTGCGTACCAACAGACGCTTTGTAATATTGCCACTTTGTAATATAACAAAATCAAAAATCATCTCCCTCTTTTTCTCATTGTGTCTTTCTGTGTTTATCCCTCCTGCATCTCCATCACGACAGACGTGTCACTTTGCTTACTCAGTTAACCATATGTTCAGGTGATTCTCAAAGCCTATAAGAGACATATGTGCAGGGCTCGAAATTAGCGGTTGCCCGGGTGCCATTGACCACAGAAAGTGCCCCCGGGCAACCTAAGCGCCGACTCATTTTGCCCGGCTTGGCACCCAAATACTGGTTTATACCGGTAGACGCAAAAAACTGGAGTAACTTCGCGGGTCAGGCAGCATCTCCGGCGAATAGGAACTGACGTTTCGGGTCGGCGGCTGTATTCCTCTACTATCTTTGATTGCGGGTCAAAGATACTGGGTGCGTGGTGACGAAGGGTCGGGGCGAATGATGGGCCCCGAACAGCAGCAACAGCGGCCGCGACAGCGGCTCCACCGCCTCCTCCTCCCACACCCCGCCCGGCGGAAGGAGGCCTCCCTCTCCCTCCCTCCTCGGCGTGCGAGAGGGTGTGTTTTGAAAGCGCCTTTTGCGGATTTGCCATCAGCGGCTCCTATCGCCCTGATAACGGTCGCTGCTTGCAACTCCGCTAAGTAACGGCGCTTTCAAATCAACCCCTCTCGCACGCCGAGGCCGGGAGGAGGGAGGAGGAGGCCTCCTTCCGCTGTCTAAAGCAGCTGCATCACAGATCCTACAGCTATAGGATCTATGAGCTGCACCGCTCGGCCCCGCACCTTCCTGTCGGCTGGCGGAGGAGGGGAGGCGAGGAGGCGGCGGCGGCACTTTGGCGTTGGACAGGGACGGCCAAGGCAGCGGGGCGATGTTGTCCGAGGAGCGCTGACCTTCCTTCCTTCCTCCCCACCTCCTCTGCCCCTTCCCCCACCCTCTTTCTCTCTCTCTCTCTCTCTCTTGTACGCCCCCCTCCACCCCTCTTATCCTGGGACCCCTCCTCTCCATCCCGCACTGATGCCCATTCCCTCCTCTATTCAGTCCTCACGGACATCCCCTGTGCTCCCCTCCCCTCCCCATCTACACCCCCCCCCCAATCTATTCATCACCCTATCCACCTCGCATTGATTCTCCTGCCACCCCCCCCCCCCCCATCCATCCTACACTGGTCCCCCAATTCATCCTGTACTGACCCCCCTTCCCATCCATCCTGCACTTCGCCCCCCATTCATACTGCACTGATCCACCCATTCATCCCGTACTGACCCACCCTCCATTTACCCTGCACCAATCCCCCCCATCCATCCTGTAGTGATCTCCCCATTCATCTTTTACTGATTCCCCCATTCATCATGTACTGATCCCTTCATTCATCCTGTAGTGATCCCCCATTCATGCTGCATAGACCCTCCGATCCACACTGTCCTGACCCCCCCCATTCATCCTGTGCTGATTCCCCCCCCCCATCCATCCTGTACTGATCCCCCCATTCAAGAAGAATGGGGGGAACAGTCTGAAGAAGGGTCTCGACCCGAAACGTTGCCTATTTCCTTAGCTCCATAGATGCTGCCTCACCCGCTGAATTTCTCCAGCATTTTTGTCTACCCCAGGACTCTCGCTTAACTTTTTTTCCCTGTTGCCAGCCGGGCAACCTCGGCAGCTTTTTAGGTTGCCAAATGACAGTTTAGGTGGTCATTTAAGACGGCTTGCATGACACGTGCGATAATGTGCTCGGACGAAGTGCGTAGTTACCAGTCGGAATTATGCTCAATGAAGCATTCATATTATTTCTGCTTCAAATAAAGTCACAAACTAAACATATTCACCAATCAAGACATGATATATACCACAATGACATGCGGCAAAATACAATACAGTATCTCATCTCTTTTTACACGTTGCAATTAGTTCTTTCCACTTCCAAACAAAAATATTGTTATTCAGCGTATGATCAACCTCGGTGAGACCAAGCGCAGGCATGGCGATCGCTTCGCACAACACCTCCACTCAGTTCGCAATAACCAACCTGATCTCCTGGTGGCTCAGCACTTCAACTCCCCCTCCCATTCCGAATCCGACCTTTCTGTCCTGGGCCTCCTCCATGGCCAGAGTGAGGCCCACCGCAAATTGGAGGAGCAGCACCTCATATTTTGCTTGGGTAGTTTACACCCCAGCGGTATGAACATTGGCTTCTCCAATTTCAGGTAGTCCTTGCTTTCTCCCTCCTTCCATTCCCAGCTCTCCCACAGCCTACTGTCTCCGCCTCTTCCTTTCTTTTTCCCGCCCCCTACCCCTCCCGACATCAGTCTGAAGAAGGGTCTCGACCCGAAACTTCGCCTATTTCCTTCGCTCCATAGATGCTGCCTCACCCGCTGAGTTTCCCCAGCATTTTTGTCTACCCATTCACACAAGTTCTGTTATCCCACATTCTTCACCCACTCCCTGCACATTAGGGGCAATTGTACAGAGACAAGTTAACCTACAATGCCAATGCGTCTTTGGAATGTGGGAGGAAACCCACAAGCTTGCAGGGAGAATGTGCAAATTCAACACAGACAGTGCCCGAGAACAGGATCGAACACAGATCTCTGGTGTGTGAGGCAGCAAGTCCACCAGCTGTGCAACTATATTTTATTTTCCAACACACAAAAAATTATACGTTGATAACTTTGGTTACTAAAAAAAAAGAAACTATCCATTTTCAGTCTTAAATCTCTAAGTGACGCTATGTCCCCCTTTACAGCTACTGTATGTTTTAATTCAGTTCAAGACTATGGGGCAGTACATTGGCTATAAGGTTGCGGCCTAAAATTGCCAGAGACCCGGAATTGATCCTGAATATGGGTGCTGTCTGTATGGAGTTTTGTTTTCTCGTTTATAACGTTGTTTACAGAGTACTATGTTTACATATTCTGTTATGCTGCTGCAAGTAATGATTTCATTGTTCTAACTGGGACGTGAGAGAATAAAACACTCTCGACTCTTGACTTACGTCGCTGATATGTGGGATAGAACTAGTGTACGGGTGATCGGTGGTTGGCGTGGACTCGGTGGGCCGAAGGGCCTGTTTCCACGCTGTATCTTTAAATTAAACTAAAAACACTAAAACCAGAGGAAATGTAAAGAAGGGATTCTACCCGAAACGTCACCCAATTTTTTCTATCCAGAGATGCTGGCTGCTCCATGGAGTTCCCCCACACAATTAAACCATGGAATAGTCGTCACCTTACCATAGGTACCAACCAGAAGCAATTAAATTTAAGGTAGCTTTTTTCTTTTCCCAAGAACCCTTTTTTGCTTAAGTCCAAGTCAAGAGTCAAGAGAGTTTTATTGTCATGTGTCCCAGATAGGACAATGAAATTCTTGCTTGCTGCAGACAACAGAATATGTAAACATAATACAGAACAGGAGATAAATGTTCAGTGTGTCTATATACTATAGACCTTATATATACACAATAAATACAGATAAAATGCAATAGGCTGTTATTTTTCAGAGTTTGGAGTTTGGTGGTGGTGGGTCCACCAGTTTAAATTCCATTTCGAATATTTTTGGAGGACCAGGAAACCAAGAAGCAAGAGTTACTCCTGGGAGTTACTCCAGCTCCAGGGAGTGATTCTGCGTTGTTTTTCAGCGGTCGCAGTGAGGCAGCGAACGGACAGCAATGGCGGCCAGAACTCCCACAATGCAAAGGGAGGGAGAAAGTGGCCGACGCCGACCAGTTGCCGTGGCAGTGCGCATGTGCAGGGCCGCACTTGCGCAGAACCACGGCCGATGATGTGCTCGGCGGCCGGCCGGCCGTGCCGAGCGGAGACCTGAGAGCTAGCGCCGAGCGGAGAGCTGAGAGCTAGCGCCGGGCCGAGAGCTAGCGCCGAGAACCGAGAGCTAGCGCCGAGCGGAGAGCTGAGAGCTAGCGCCGGGCCGAGAGCTAGCGCCGAGCGGAGAACCGAGAGCTAGCGCCGAGCGGAGACCCGAGAGCTAGCGCCGAGCGGAGACCCGAGATATAGCGCCGAGCGCGGAGCGGAGAGCCAAGCTTGCCAAGCCGGGCAAAATGGCATGGCTTTTAGGTTGCCCGGCGGGACCATAAGTTGCCATTGGCACCCGGGCAACCGCTAATTTCGAGCCCTGCTACCCCCATTCATCCTGTACTGAACTCCCATTCATCCTATACTGATCCCCCCCCCCCCATCCATCCCATACTGATCCCCACATTCAACACCACTGACATCCCCCGTGCTCTCCCCTCACAATTTTACATACTCCAACCAACACGTACTAATTCATCTGCCTCAATCCATCCATTCCGCACCGATTGCCTTCTCAACCCACCCCCCCACCCCCGCCATCTATCCACCCCGCACTGATTCACACACACCCTGACCCTATTATGCTTCATGGTCTTCAGAGCGAGCATTGATTATGTTTGATAACGGAATGTAATCAAATGTGTTTTAATTCCCAATGTTATTATTTGTTTTGACACCTTTAAACATATTACCAAAAGAACATTTGCTGCAGTTATGTCCTTTGGCCATATCTTGTCAGTTAGTGTAATGTTTAACCTGTCAGATGGGTATAGTAGGTTTTAACAGCTATTATCATAAAATGCCTGTAGAAATTTCCTTGCAACCTGTATATTTTGTTATGGATAAATTATGTGGGAAGCCAGAGTGTTTCTGTGCCAATAGCAATAACGCAATACTCATGGTAATTTTCGGTCCTTCACGGAAAACATGCTTGCATCAATCTGTAGTGTGTATGGTTAAGCATATATGTTACCATGGTCCAGGATTTATTGACGCAGGTTGATCATATGCTGAATAATCCAACCACATTTTTGTTTGGAAGTGGAAAGAACTAATAGAAATTGCATTAATTGCAATGTTTAAAAAGAGTTGAGATATTGTATTATAATTTTGCTGCATGTCATTGTGGTATATATCATGTCTTGATTGGTGAATATGTTTAGTTTGTGAGTTATTTGAAGCCGAAATAATATGTGAATATAGACAAAAGTGCTGGAGAAACTCAGCGGATGCGGCAGCATCTATGGACCGAAGGAAATAGGCAACGTTTCGGGCCAAAACCCTTCTTCAGATTGATGGGTTTCGGCCTGAAACATTGCCTATTTCCTTCGCTCCATAGATGCTGCTGCACCCGCTGAGTTTCTCCAGCACTTTTGTCTACCTTCGATTTTCCAGCATCTGCAGTTCCTTCTTGAACATAATATGTGAATGCTTCATTGAGCATAATTCTGACTGGATTCGTCCGAGCACATTATCGCACGCGTCATGCAAACCGTCTTCAATGACCACCTAAACTGTCATTTGGCAACCTAAAAGGCTGTCAAGGTTGCCCGGCTGGCAACAGGGAAAAAAAGTTAAGTGAGTGCCCTGATGTGGCAACAATTAACGTTGTGCCTCAGTTACATTTGAAATTTGTTAACTTTTTAGCAAACTGATGCCAAATCTTTAAAAAAAAAAAAATTCTACCACCCCATTTGTAAATATGGTCTATCAGAGTCTACAAAACCAACGCGTTTTAAAAAGAAACTTGACTCAGAACTATACAGGGTTTGTTCTCCAGACGTGTGCACTCGTGCATTACAGGAAAGAGATATAGTCTGGTGTCCTGCACAATACCTGTGAACATTTTATCTCCTTTGTTTAACATCTAACCAAACTACCAGCTGCTGGCTTTGCCTGCATAATGGTGTACCACATAATAAACACACACTCAAAAGGCCAGGCTTAACAGTTGTCAAAGGCTACATGACTTCTTTAAACGCTTCCCAATAAAATGTCAACAGCAGAAACACTATCTATAAAAGCAAATAATGCCAACACAAATGCTTGGGAAAAACTATGCTCCAAAATTAACTGATAGTACCATCAACCATTTTATAGCTGATCAACCATTGTCTGTGGTTCCACTGAACTACACATCAGTTTAAATATAATAACAGTAAATTTTATCTTACCATTTCTTCCACTCTGTTATATTGAGCAGTTGAAGCATTAATGTGTGGTGAATTAGGAATTCCTGGAAGAAGCACAGCAGTTTATAACCTATGCAACAATTATTGAACGATAATGCTGACAGAGCCAAGTCATCAGATAGTTTCATTAACAGCAAAATAAAACATCACCGTTCAACATAACATTGTGTTAGAGAACAACTGGAGCACACTCCAACCATTATGAATAGTTATGATAAGTAATGATCTCAAAGTGCTCAGGCAAAGATTGGAGCTGTACTCGTACTTACCCCGGAGTTCTCTTGGTTGTACATATTGCGGTTGACTATTTGGAGTCCAGTTTTTACCCGATAAGCTAATTTGGGTCATCTCTTGTTCTAGCGCAGTCACAGCTGAGTCTACGGGTGGGGTGTCCCAGGAGCCGGCCTTTGATGCTGGTGGGGAGGCAGGTTGAACAGGTGTCTGCTGAGCTGGAGCAACCAAACCTGGGACAGGGGTGTCCTCCGCGGGCTGTGGTTTCTCCACCTCGATGACTTTGTTCCTGGTCCTTCGGATACGGGAATAGGATTTCTTTTCTATCGTTTTTTCCTGTACCGGTGGCACATTCTCAGTCGGAAGGGACTGATTTTGTTTGGAGCCATCTTCTCTTGCCACACCATTACTCCTCACTGACTGCAAACCGTCTGTTACAATCACACTCTCTCTCGCGTAGCTCTGCTCAATGTTTTCACCGTTGGACAGCTCCCCTGAAGAGTGGTAACTTCTTGAGCTATGGATTTCAACCGGCCTCACATTCTCACGATCTTCGTTATAACAAACATTTTTAGAGTAGCTCTGTGCTGGAGATCTCCGTTCTGATCCACCCATCCTTCGGTTAAAAGTTCTTGCAGTAGGTATGCTATTAGTAGTTTTACGTAGGTAAGGCCTTGGTGGCGGTTCATCCATCCAATCAGGCTCTCGATTTTGAGGACTTCTAAACCTTTCATAAAATTTCAAAAAAATAGGAATTATACGCCGAAACATCAAGTCGACAGCAAATCAACATTTTATATACACATTAATATCAATTTTTAATTATCACTGAGGACTCACTGGATAAGCTGACAAAAGATATCAAAGAAGTTTTTATGTGACAACTACAAATATAAAATTGGGTACACATTTTGTGCTTGCTTTCTGTCACACACAAGCTTTGCTGATCCAAGCTTGCCTCAACTTCATAGAATGATGGAGCACGAGTTGCAGCCATTTGGCCGGCCAACAATGGCCTGCACCCAAGCTTTAAGTTTCCTTCTGCCACTCATAATGTCAGAGCACGGGAAACAGGTCCTTCGGACCAACTTGCCCATGCCGACCAAGATGCCCCATCTACATTAGTCCCACCTGCCCATGTTTAGCCCACATTCCTCCAATCCTTTCCAATCCATGTACAGTGTCCTCTATAACGTTTGGGACTAAGACCCATCGTTTATTTATTTGCCTCTGTACTCCACAATTTGAAATTTGTAATTAAACAAATCACATGTGGTTAAAGTGCACATTGTCAGATTTTATTAAAGGGTATTTTGATACATTTTGTTATCACCATGTAGAAATTACAGCTGTGTTTATACATAGTCCCCCCATTTCAGGGCACCATGATGATAGCGCTGCTTCTCCATGCTGGCTGTGGGCCTGGGGGCACCGCTCTTGTCTGAGACGTCGGCGGCACCCCAGGCCCGCAGCCAGCATGGAGAAGCAGTGATAAATCCAGCTCAACTCTGCCTGTCTCGCTGGGTTAACCTACCAGCCCTGCCTCGACTTGCAGGAACGACGGCCCAGGCTTACAGCCAGCGCGGAGAAGCAGCGCTAACCCCACAGCTCCGGCAGGGGGCGGCACTCCCGTCTGACTCCCGACATCTCTGGCCACCCCCGGACAGGGGAGGGGGGTCACTCGGAGGGGACACGGATGGTCCAGTGGCGGTTCGGCAGGATTGTGGCGCCGGAGATCCGGGTTCGGTCCTGGCTGCAGATGAGGCGCAGGTCTGTGTCCGTGCCGCAGCACGGCTGCCGAGAGTTTTTATCGCATGTGACCTTTGACAAATCCCACGATTCCTTGCGTTTTTCGGAATACTGAACTCGCTTATACAGGCCTGTCAGAGCATCACCAGAGAAAACACCCAGCAACAATGTGATGTCCTTGAATCGCAGACATCAAGCAGTCATTGCATGCAAAGGATATGCAACAAAATACTAAACATAACTACTTTCATTTACATAACAATGCTGTGTCCCAAACATTATGGCGCCCTGAAATGGGGGGACTATGTATAAACTGATGTAATTTTTATATGGTGAAACCAAAATGTATAGAAATGGCCTTTATTAAAATCTGACAATGTGCACTTTAACCACATGAGAGAACAAAGAAGGGAAGAGATTATTCTTAACTTAACTTTTTATTCACCTTCCATCACAGTGAGGAATGTGGAAGAGTCACTGTGGTAGATGTTTATGTTAAAATGCATTTTGTGTGTTTTATTGCTTTTTATTGGTATGATTGTATGGCAAATCAAATTCCTCGTATGTTGCAAAACATACTTGCCTAATAAAGTATGATTATGATCTTTCAAATAGCAGGGTGACCATAAAATAACATAATATTCCAAATTCGGCCTGACCAATGTCTTGTACAACTGTCACATAACATTCCAACTTCTACTCAATACCGTGACTGATGAAGGCCAATGTGCCGAAAGCCTTCTTGACCACCCTAGGTACCTGTGACACGACTTTCAAGGAACTATCTAGCTGCACTCCCAGATCCCTCTGCTCTACAACACTCCCCAGGGCACTGCCATTCATTGTGAAGTTCCTGTGCTGGCTTGACTTGCCAGTGCAACACCTCGCACTTATCTGCAATAAACTCCATTAGCCATTCATCAGCCCACTCACCCTACTGATCAAGATCCTGCTGCAACTTTTATTAACCATCTTCGCTAACTGCAATACCACTCCTTCCCAATAAACCTACAAATTATTTTTTTTCAGGTATTTATCCAATTCCTTTTGAAAGGAGGGCAAGCAGGGATGATCTGAAACAAAAACCATCAGTGTAAAATTCTACGACTTCATGAGTATTTCCGTAACTACACATTCTCTATACATTCCCTAAAGGTTCTCAAAGCTCAAATTCCTGAAATTCCTCATACCTTGGTTTCCTCATCCTTCGCGGCCTGATTTCATCAGGGTTTCTGTCTGATCGAATATCATAACCATACATCGAAATAAGTTCATCTCGGGATTTCGGGGCTTGTTCGTCTTCTTGGAACTTATCATGTACCCATCGACCTTCATCTTTCCAGAGCTTGCGCTGTCGGACTTTTGGCCTAGAAAGGGAAAAAATGAAAAAGTGTTACTGACCAATTCATGGTTTGCAAAAGCTGTCCGGCACCATTGAAGATTGATCAGACCAGACTGAATATATTCAGGGAGGGTGGGCGAAAGGGAAGAAATTATATTGTACTTCTAGTCTTCATCTGAAGGCAAAATACTACTTTACCTTAATTCTAAATTCTGCATTAGTCCAGTCTGCATTCTAACAAGACCGCAGCTCGGTTCATTATCTGTAAAAACTCATCAAACCTCAAAATCCAAACATGAAAGCAAACAATATTAATTCGAACAATATTCAATCTGCCACTTCTCACAACAGTTCTCATTCCGTGCATCTTAAACAATATTAATTGAAGGTTCTTCATTAGCCTAATTTGGTTCGAGGAGAATTACTGCAATCACTTTTGGACAATGCCACAAACCTCATGCCCTTATCACCAATCCCATCCATTTACCTTTTGTTTCTTTTTGAATCAGATCATGCCCCAGATCTATTTGAACCCTGTGGAAATAAGTTTCCCATCTGTATCCTCAGCACAAACACCACTTCATTTCTGAACATCACTTGCTTTCAGCAACCCAGCCACCCTAATGACTACCATGTTTCCTAATGTCATAGTAAGATACTAATTGGTCTATGAAGTCCATACCAATTCACAGAGCAATCCATTCTCTGTAATTTATTATCTTACACAAGCCCATTTATTCCCTCTTTTGATTGTTCTACTATGCACCCATACTAGGGCCAATTTACAATTGCCAAATAATCCAACAACTACCACATCTTTGGGATATGGGAGAAATACAATGCACCTTGATGGAATCCACATAGTCAAAGGGAGAATTGTGCAAATTCCACACAGACAGCACCAACGTTCACAATCTCATCCAGGTCTCTGGAACTAGGCAGCTGCACATCCTGCAACTCTACTGTGCTGTTTCTTGTGTATCACTCTTACTTTAGATCTCTCACCTGGGGGTTGTGCTTCAACTAGTTGGGTTCATGCTCTACAATTCTCACTGGTCCTCTCCAATGTTTCTCTTCCCCATAAAAAATTCTATAATCCAACCTTAACAATTCGATTTTGGACAGAACTGTAACATCCCTTCTTTTTCTTAAAATATTCCTTATGAAGCATCTTCAATTAACTTTCAATATTATTACACCTTATAGATTCAAGTAATTGTTGCTATTTGTATAATCTAAAACTTTATTGGAAGTGGCTTAATCTTTTTGCCAACCTTTGAATTAGATGGGTATTTAACAAAATTCAGTCTTATATACCTCCTTTCTTCAAACAAGTATGATTATATATTAATTACAAGGGGTATGAATTTCCCTCATCAATGGATGTTATGTTATCTAACATTGATAGTAGATCTTAGCTCCTGATATTATAACAATAAAAGGTTGATATCTATGTCATAACAATTTAAGATTTCATATTTTTCCCCGTCCTTTTTGGAGCATGGGATTAAATTTAATACAATAGAATGACAGTCACTCACAAACCTCACTTCCTCAGGTTCCGTGTGTCCTCTGAGATCATGTTCAAAGAAGAGTCCCTTCCGTGGAATATAGGCAGGGTTTTTCCGATCCTCATCATCGTCCAATTGCCGCCTGCTCTTTGTTGCCATTTTATTTTCAACAGGTTCTATGCTTTCCTACAGGGAGAAAAAGTAGTACAAAACCAACAATCTTTCGCATCTGTCACTTTGCCACATTATAACTGAATACACTTAATAGCCTGGGGTCTTGACAGGATGGATGCGGAGAGTTGCTCTTTTGGAAGAATCTAGTCAGAGTATTCTAGTCTGAGAATCTAGTCTGACTCTTCATCAGTCAGAGTATTGAGTGTAGAGGTTGGGAGGTCATGTTGCAGTCGTATAAGACGTTGGTGAGACCCCATTTAGAGTATTGTGTTCAGTTCTTGGAACTATGTTATAGGAAAGATGTTGTCAAGCTGGAAAGGGTATAGAGAAGATTTACGAGGATGCTGCCAGGACTAGAGAGTATGAGCTATAAGGAGAGGTTGAGTAGGCTGGGATTCCCTGGAGTGCAGGACAATGAGGGGTGATCTTACAGAGGTGTATAAAATCATGAGAGGAATAGATTGGGTAGATGCCCAGAATCTCTTACTCAGAGTGGGCGAATCGAGGACCAGATGACATAGGTTTAAGGTGAAGGGGAAAAGATTTGATAGGAATTTTAGGATTAACTTTTTCACACAAAGGGTGGTGAGTGTATGGAACAACCTGCCAGAGGAGGTTGTTGACGTTGGGACTATTCCAACATTTAAGAAGCAGTTAGACAGATACATGGATGACAGGTTTGGAGGGATATGGACCAAACGCAGGCAGGTGGGACTAATGTAGCTGGGACATGTTGGCTGGTGTGGGCAAGTTGGGCCGAAGGGCCTGTTTCCAAACTGTATCACTCTATGACTCTATTCATTGCGAATGAGCAAAGACTGCCAGTCTCTATTAAAAATGGAGTTCACCCAAAACGTTAACCAACATTATAAAAATGATTAAATGGATGCCACATTGTGCATCATTCACTGATCATGACATATTTTGAGATGTTTCCAAAAGTAATGGAATGCTGCAAAAGAAAAAAAATCCATGTGTTTTATTACTCTTCTCTCTGGACACCTGTGATCAATGAATTATCCTGTACATGTTACCATTAGTAAATTACTCTGTTAGGCGTATGGGAAAAATAAAGACTCCCCTTCATGCCAAAGCTAAACAAGTCTAATTTTATGTTACCTGTCCATCTCCACTCTGTCTCTCTCCAGTAATCTCCCCTTTCTCTTCAGGCTTTCCTTCCTTTGCTGCTCCATCATCATTCCCTTCATTGCTTGGTTTTTTTGTTTCCTGTTTTGGGGTTTCCTCTTCACTGTATTCTCCACCATTTTCTTCCTGCAGACAAAGATTTGATTTAGTATTTGTAAAAAGATCTTGTAATGCTGATAAACAGATTTTTTAAATTCAAAGCACTATATTCAACAAGCTTTTTCTCTTCCACACGATGATCAAAATGTTCCTGCAGCTTCTCTCAAGCCCTAAAAGAGAAAACATGCAATCTTTGCAGTACCGTGACTTCAACTGTATTCTACCAATGTTATCAGAACCCTGGCACCAGCTCATTGTTTGTGTTTGAACAATAAATGTGAGGATAACCACGTTTTGAAGCGGAGTACAAGCCACACATTTGATACAAAAAATCATTGTCGTGACAGTGGATAAAAAAAATTTCACCTTATGCGAGAACTGTGTTACAACTCAATCTGGAATTAGTTCAATTGGAAACATCAACACAAACAGATTTATATTAAGGCAAACATGAATTACATGGTACGTCAGAATTTAAGATTTTAAAAGTTATAGATATTAATAAACAATAGCACCAAACATCTACATATAGTTGTAAAATTCTCAATTAAGACACAGCTCATTGTTTTATTATTTTGCATTACAGAAAATCAGCACTTTTCCTTCCTGCTCCCAATTCAGAATTGTTGGCCTGCTGCAAGCAAGATTGTTATTGTACCCGTACCTCACTGTACTTAAGCAAATGACAAGAAACTCAACTTGATAAATTTAGTCCATAGAACTTGGACTGGGCAAGATGCAAGTTAATTTTAAATACAGAATCTGGTGAGAAATTTTCAGAGGCAACATCCTAGATCATGTCCCACAATTAGAAAGATCAGGCTGCCATGTTACTCGGGTTAATTCCCCCAGAATCCCCAAGGAGCACAGGGTACAGCCAGAAAGGAGCAACTGAGTGGTGGGAGGCTACAAAGAAAAAAATCTACCACAGGATTCCCTAACCTTTTACCTACATAAACACATGCAAAAATACATGCAAAAAGAACCAACAGTAAACCAGCATTACTTGGTATCACTCCGCGAACCAAATAAAAACAGATTACTTGTCAGGTGTAAAGATATAGAACTGTACCTTCCTCATAACAATAGTATTATATGTTACCAGCAGCAGTCCAAGTACAGTATTCGTGGTTTATCATCTGCCTACGACAAGGATGTAATAAAGTTAACCTCATCACATAACTACATTTCTGCACTTACAGATTTTTGAGAACCATTCTCTTCAGCACTTTCATAGTCTGAAAGTACAACAGCTGAAAATAAAGAATAAAAGATTAGCAAATGCTGAAAGGAAGTAAAATCACTGCAAAATATCTTAACTGAACCCACCAAATAAACATGGAACAAGTTTATTTCAAACCAGAGTATTTATCAACTTCAAGTTACCATGAAAACATAATTGGAGAGATTGTGATAAATTTACATGGCTCAATGGATAAATGCTCCATCCGATGTGGCAATAACAGTCTTTAATCTAATCCCTGTCTATACTGCATTCTCAGCAATGTGGTTATGGCTTGGGGAAAGAGTGGGTACAACACAGCAGCATTGAATTTTATGATACAGCATATGGTGGTGTACACGTATAGGGTACGGTGTAGGGAATCATTGCACAGTTAACTGCTGATAACTGTGCAATGATTCCTCCTGCAAAGTGTTATGAACATCACAAAGTCTGTGTTAGCACATTTGGGCAGGAAGAATAAATAATTCCTTTCCTCATATATTACACACAATCTGAGCTCACTTATTTAGTACATTCACTGTTCAAATTCAATAAAGGTCATTAATGTTACATCTTAATGTTTTCTCACATAAAGCTTGTGTGTAGTCATGTACTTACCATCACCTTCTATGCCATCCTCGCTCTCCTGAAAAAGAAATAATTTTCTTAATATTGATTTTGTCTTTTTAGTGCAGCTGATATTTAACATCAGATGTAATATATTCTACTCTTGCTCAAATTGTGGAATACAGAGGCAAATAAATAAATGATGGGTCTTTGTCCCAAACATTATGGAGGGCACTGTATTTTCCAGTGAACCAGGTGAATTGAAAGGGAGAGGGAAATATATAAGTACAATTGAGCCCAGCTCCAAACGTACCCATTCCTGACAATCCTAGTGTTCCAGACCCTGATCGCAGCCACAGTCTCAGCCCACAATCTGGACCCCAGCCATGGCCACGTTCTGGGAGCTCAGATCATATTCTAAACTAATGAATGAACTAGATGCTGAATTATATGGATTTCAAAACAATCGCATGGCAGATTATCAGTTTAGTGTAGTTAGATGTTCCGACAATATGGAACACCATCAGAACAAATGCCTTTCAATGTGATTATACTGTCTGCAGTCCACTATAAGGTATGAATTGAGTGGTTAGAAACCTAGACAAAACCAGACTAATCTCAATTGAAAACGTGAAACAATTAATAGCCTTTTTTCTAATCAAGAATTGGCTGATAAGCTTAAGTTACAAAATGCTTCACTCATGGAGTCAGAGAAATTTAGCATGGAAATCGGCCCGTTGGCCCATCGAGTCAACACTAACCTTCTAACACCCATTCTTATACAAATCCAACCCTAACCTATATTTTTTCATCCCATGCTGCAATCTACTAGCCCAGCTCAAGATTCTGCCCTTCATTTACATAATAGATGGAGGGAGGTTCTATTTACCGAGGCCAATTACCTACCAACCAGCACATTTTGGGGATATGGAAGGAAACTCTAATGGTCACAGGGGGAACATGCAAACTCCACACAAGAGTACCAGAGATCAGGATTGAGCCAGGTTGCTGGAGTTGTGAGGTAACAGCTCAACCAGCTGTGTCACCTCAGTACAATCGTGCAGTTGTCCATTAATGATTCTAAGATAAACTTTAAGTGTTATAAAAATAACCAGAAAGCCCAAAAAACAAAAATGAACTAGTTCAGCCTTGCAAAGTGGCATCAAAGCCAGGATAACACGTTTTTTTTAAATTATCGCTATGTGGTATTTGGAAATTGCTGAAAAAGTAAAGACTTGTTTCAAAGCACTTCAGAGATAGAGAATCGGTTGCTATTATAATCTATTACAGTGAATTAGTTAAGTCTAAGGAAAGCTTCAGTCAATCAAAACTAGGAGGTTGCATAGTGACAACTTAAGCTATTTTGGTAGCGTCATAACTTTTGAAGACTCCTGCTTTATTGAGCCTACAGCCCATCTACTAAATAAACCCATGGAGCTAAATGTTGAAATAACATGTTTTGGAAATAGAAACTAAGCCTTTTACTATTGATAAAAATAAAGTTTAGGGATTCCTCATCCAAATGTAAAAAATGTCCAGTAAGATTACCAGAAATAAGCAACTGAGGTGATCTAGAATTTATTTATTTCCAATTCTTTATAACATTATCACACAATTAAACCTACCCAGATTAGCAGTTGTGAACTAAGAGAGCTTGACATTTCTAAGGTAGACAAAAAATACTGGAGAAACTCAGCGGGTGAGGCAACATCTATGTAGAGAAGGAATAGGTGACATTTCGGATTTCTTGCCCACAAGACTTGAAAAACACAACTACTTCCCTTGGACTGAATCGTTGCTGAGGCTAATGTAGTAGATTGCAATCACCCAGTTAGCCTCAGCAATGTCGCAGCCTTCATGAGATCAGATTTGATTTATATATAGGCATATATTAACATAAGTGCATCCCAGCCCTATTTTGCTGAGGCTCATGTAGTAGATTGCAGTCTACCAGGTGAGCCTCAGAGATGTAGCCTGAATGAAATCAGATTTGATCTGTATCATTTTCAAACAGAGTTGTGAGTGTGTGGAATTCTCTGCATGCTGGTTCTCTGGATGCTTTCAAGAGTTAGATATGGCTCTTAGGGATAGCGGAGTTAAGGGACATGGAGAGAAGGCAGGAACGGGGTACTGATTGTGGATGATCAGCCATGATCACATTGAATGGCGGTGCTGGCTCGAAGGGCCGAATGGCCTACTCCTGCACTGTTTGTATATTTTGACCTATTGTCTATCATGATCATATATTAACACAGGATACAAAACTGTCCCAGCCCTATTTTCTGCTTTACACTGCAGACCACGCTCTGGATTAGGCTTCCAAACACTTGAAACCAAATAATTATAAAAAATGAGCAGAAAGATTCGCACTAGTCCATGGAATCCCCAGCCGGGGAGGTTGGGCAGGTGGCCGGCTGTACATCCCGGTGCCGCCAGGCCCTGTTAGGATCCACAGGCCCCGTCCCCTTCCCTCTCCCCCACCGGCCACACTCACACATTCCGATTCCGCTTCGCGAGCCTGGACCCCGGACAAGTCTAAGATGCAAGGGGCGGAGGGAACAACTTCCACCTCCCTGCGGGGCGCTTCCTCGTCCTCCTCGTCGGTGTCTTGAGAAGCACGTCTCCGCCGCCTGTCCGCCATCTTGGCCCGCTGAGGCAACCAGAGCGATGCACGCTGGGAGCTGTAGGCACTATCAAAGAGCTATAGGGTCTTTGGGCACAATAACCAAGAGCGAGTGAAGGGAACTACATTTCCCGGCAAACAACGAGCGGCCGAACGTCATGTCGCAAAGCACAATGGGAGTCCTCGGAATACGAGCCCGGGAGCCAGGGAGACTACAACTCCCACAATGCTCAGCCAGGGGCTCCTCTGGTTGTGGATACAACCAAAGATCTTGGATACAACTGGCAATCAAACTGCAAGGCTTTTACATCAAATGAGACTTGTTCTTGATTACTGACACGAGGTCGTTCTTCAAATTTTTTCGAACAAAAGTGTACTCTCTTGCATCTATTGTACTTGAGTTTGGCTTGATTGTTTATGTTTAGTTTATTATTGTCACGTGTCGCGAGGTACAGTGAAAAGCTTTTGTTGCGTGCTATCCAATCAGCAGAAAGACAATATATGATTACAATCGAGCCATTTGCAGTGTATTGGTCCACGATACGGGAATAACGTTTAGTGCAATGTAAAGCCAGTATAATTTTATCTGATTTGATTTGATAACATGCAAAATAAAATGTTTCACTGCAACAATAATAAACCTAAATCATCAGAAGAGTATAAAGAACAAAGAGGGTGGAGAGTGGGTAAACCATCAATCACCTGTTCACATTAGTTCCGTGTTATCCCACCGTCTCATCCACTCCCTACACAATTGAGGCAATTTTACAGTGGCCAATCAACCTCCAAACACGCTTGACTTTGGGATGTGGGAGGAAACTGGAGCACCCGGAGAAACCCCACTCAATCGCAGGGAGAACCTGCAAACTCCACAAAGACAATGATAAAGCAAAAATCTATTCAGTTTTCTCCAGTTTTGCTTACAGTCATATATTAATTCTATAATTCCTGGAGCACAATCTTGAAGAAATGACCAGCAGAGTCCTGTGTGAACTCAGCTCCAGGCTTCCTACTAAAGTACTTACGTTTCTGAAATAACACACAGCTGAAGAAAATTTGGACAATGCAGATGTTATTGTATAGATAATTTAATAGTTAGTGTGTAACTTTAGTACATTTTGGATTTTTTTCACATTACAAACTTTATTTTCAATATTACATCTGCTGTTTAATGGAAAAATCCATGCATTTCTTTCACAACATTCTCATTGCTTTCTATTAAGTATAGATCTCAGATTGTTTATATTTCATTTGATCTTTATACAAGCCTGAATTCTCTTCTGTATTTCCAGTGCCAATTTAGTTCATAATTTTAGTACATCTTCTGCTCGAGGACCTTGATAATTTGTATGTGCATAATTTATCGGAACCCATATAGATTCTTCTAAATGAATGTAGTACTCGACATTTTACATTTTTTTTAATTAACTCTGGTGGATGGATCCTACAGTGGAGACTACATTTAGAAACAAAAAAAGATAATAAAGAAGAGCCAATGAGGATTTCAAAAGGGAAAGTGTTGCCTGAACAGTCTCATTGAGTTCTGCAGAGAGAGTAGAATGTGGATTATATAATATACCCGATATCCCAAAAGCCTTCTACATACAATGGATTATTGACTAAGGTTAGTGCTTGCAAGACAAGAAAGAATTGCAGCCTGAAGAGGGGTCTCGACCCGAAACGTCACCCATTCCTTCTCTTCAGAGATGCTGCCTGTCCCGCTGAGTTACCCCAGCATTTTGTGGCTATCTTCGATTTAAACCAGCATCTGCACTTCTTTCCTACACAAAGAAATGCAGATTGGACAGTTAGCTGCCTAAAGACCTTAAACCAGATCGCAAAGATAAGAGGTTTTCATTGAGAATGGCAGAAATTGGCAACCTGTGCCCTACTGAGGCTCAGAAATGAAATCATTATTTTATATTAAAGTTAACATTGTAGATATAAATAATTTCAAAATTTGTTGTAAATACATGAAGAAAAATAGACAACACTGAGTTCTGCATCAACCACAATAAACATTTAGAATGGTTTATAATTGGAAAATCATAATATTGATTATGTTTTTTCACATATTTAAAAATATTTTAAAAGGCAGAGCATCAAACAGATGTGATAGTTCAAATATCCAGGCTATAAGAAAGGGCAAGCCAAGCATTAAGGCCACAGAAAGGGCAAGCCAAGCATTAAGATTTATTTCTAGGTGGGCAGAATTGACAAGAAAAAAGGTTAATACTAAATTTGCATTGAATCTTGGTCAATACACACTTGGACAGTTCTCTTTTCCATGTTACAAGGATGCAAACTGTGCAAAAAAAGCATGATGCCAAAAACACAAAGTTATATCTATCAGGAATGAAAGGCCATCAAATTATTGGCTATCTGGACTACACTTCTTCCCACCCTGCTTCCTGTAAGGACTCCATCCCCCACTCCCAATTCCTCCGTCTACGCCGCATCTGCTCCCAGGATGAGGCGTTTCACACCAGGGCATCCGAAATGTCCTCATTCTTCAGGGAACAGGGGTTCCCCTCCTCCACCATAGATAAGGCTCGCACCAGGGTCTCTGCCATACCCCACAACACTGCTCTCTCCCCCCATCCCCCCACTCACAAGGGCAGAGTCCCCCTAGTCCTCACCTTTCACCCCACCAGCCGTCACATACAACAAGTGATCCTCCATCAGTTTCGCCACCTCCAACGTGACCCCACCACTCGCCACATCTTCACATCTCCCCCCATATCTGCCTTCCGCAAAGACCGCTCCCTCCATAACTCCCTTGTCAATTCGTCCCTTCCCTCCCGTACCACCCCCTCCCCGGGTACTTTCCCTTGCAACCGCAAGAGATGCAACACTTGTCCCTTCACCTTCCCCCTCGACTCCATTCAAGGACCCAAGCAGTCGTTCCAGGTGCGACAGAGGTTCACCTGCATCTCCTCCAACCTCATCTATTGCATCTGCTGCTCTAGATGTCAGCTGATCTACATCGGTGAGACCAAGTGGAGGCTTGGCGATCGTTTCGCCGAACACCTCCGGTCGGTCCGCAATAACCAACTTGACCTCCCGGTGGCTCAGCACTTCAACTCCCCTTCCCATTCCGTATCTGACCTCTCTGTCCTGGGTCTCCACCATGGCCACAGCGAGCAACACCGGAAATTGGAGGAAATGCACCTCATATTCTGCTTGGGCAGTCTACATCCTGGGGGCATGAACATTGAATTCTCCCAATTTTGCTAGCCCTTGCTGTCTCCTCCCCTTCCTCAGCCCTCTGGTTGTCTCCTCCCATCCCTCAACCCTCGGGCTCCTCCTCCGCATTTTTCCTTTCTTCTCCCCACCCCCTATCAGTCTGAAGAAGGGTTTCGGCCCAAAACGTTGCCTATTTCCTTCGCTCCATAGATGCTGCTGCACCCGCTGAGTTTCTCCAGCATTTTTGTGTACCGGCCATCAAATTAGTTTAGTTTAGCATTGCAGCATAGAAACGTTGGATCACCAAGTCTATGCCGACCATCAATCACCCGTTTACACTAGTTCTATATTACCCCACATTCTCATCCATCCCTTAGACTTTGGGGCAATTAACTTGCAAACCCGCAAGTCTTTGGGATGCAGGAGGAAGCAGGAGCACCTGGAGGAAACCTATGGGGTTGCAAGGAGGACGTGCGAACTCCACACACAAACAGAACCCAAGGTCAGGGTCGAACCTGGGTTTCTGGCACTGTGAGGCAGCAGCTCTACCTGCTGTGACACTGTACCACCCTTGCACCACTGTGCCACTTCGATTTTTGTGGTCCAAGTGCACCTGTGACGGGAAAGGAATCATTGAAGTTTTGGATTAAGAGCTTGCATCATAGATGAGTCAATCTCTGGAAGAGGGTAAGAACGTTAGATATTCACAATAAAGATCTGAATGTTATCACTGAACCAAGATGAATCAATTTAAGCTTTTCCAGCAATAGAAGGGAAAAATAACATAAATATGAGAAAGTTGCATGGTTAATAAAAGATGAGTGGATCTTTAAGATTCATCTTTGGAAAGTCACATCAAAGTCATGCATAACAATACTGCAAGAATTAGTATCAGGATCTGCAACTTCTGGAACGTGAAGTTCTCTTCTGTTGGAACAATGCAGCTGCTGTTACAGAAGGGAGTGGCTCAAATAATGAGAATGCAACATAATTAGCATGTTAAATATATTTGTAAATGGGACATGAAGATTGCAAGTAATCTTTCCATATGTAATTTCAGTGCAGTCGCTAGGCAGTTATTTTTTTGTTATCATCAACAGAATGAAATGTATCCCTAAGTCTTTTATTCTGGTTACTCCCCACAACAGTAACAGAAGATCCACTTTGATGTATAACTGACATTATGGCAGTTTCAATGACAAAGCTGGAAACCACCTACTGGTTAACTTTACTTACTTACTTACTGCCTATTATGCCTCCTGCCATGTAGGGCAGCAACGAAGGTCCTCCACTCAGTAGTGTTGATTCCTTCAGTTGCTGTTTCCATAACATATTTGTTTTACGAGACAGGGTTGTTAGCCCTGTGCTCAACCTCCAACCTGGAGGACCAGTGGATCGCTCTTCGTCTCGCCTCTACACTTCGACCTGTCCAGCATGGGAGATCCTAACAGGAGACAAATCTCCCATTGGCATAGCTCTAGGGGTCACTGAGACACACAAGCTCCCCGACCACGACAAGGTTGCAATCCAATGGGGAGGCTGGTTAACTTTAGCCAGCTGTATATTAACAATGTATCTAGGTGATGTGATATGTAATTAACATGCATAAACCTGCAACCACTCAGATGGGAATGATTTGAATGCAGTGTTTAGATGTGAACCTGACCATGGTTCTACCAACAAGCAGATTTTTGGACTTTGTTTGCTGATGTCAGTGTAGCTTGTTCTCTGATTTTATTGAGAGTGACAATGGCAGAATTGTTTTAAACTGCCACATGCCGATCCAACAGTAAACTTGTCCTGGAGACACAAGCAACTGCAGATGCTGGTTTGCATTTAAAAAAACACAAAGTACTGGAGGAACTTAGCGGGTCAGGCAGAATCTCTGGAGGACATGGCAGAGAAAATGCATGTGTTAAAGAAAACCATCCAAACCACCTCAACTTGTTCCAGTCATTATAATTAGTTTAAAGACACAGCATAACTGAACAAGCCAGAATTGAAAGAGTCTGAAGAAGGGTCCCGACTTGAAATATTTCCTATCCACGTTCTCCAGAGATGCTGCCTGGCATGCTGAGTTACTCCAGCACTTTTTCTTTTAAATATAAACCAGCATCTGCAGTTGGTTGTCTCCTGGACAAATTTACAGTTGGATCGGCAAGTGGCAATTAAAGAAAATTCTGCCATTGTCAATCTCAAGCAGCAGGTAAGTGATACCTATGATATCTATGATGGTATCGATTGTCAAACTGCGATCACGCCATTTGCCTGTGTGGCTAAATAAAAGTATAAGGCACTGATCATATGAACAGAATCTTATTTCAGGCAGAAGGTATATAAGTGTAAAAACGCACACCTCCAGATTTAGGGACAGTTTCTTTCCAACTGTTATCAGGCAACTGAACCATCTACCAACAATCAGAGAGCAGTCCTGAACCTCTTTGGTGACCATCTACCTATCTTTGATCAGACTTTGCTGGCTTTACCTTGCACTAAACCTTATTCCCTTATCATGTATCTATACGCTGTAAATGGCTCGATTGAAATCATGTATTGTCTTTCCACTGAATGGATAGCACGCAACAAAAGCTTTTTATTGTACCTCGGTACACCTGATAATTAATAAAACTAAAGTTGTAATCATGTATTGTCTTTCCTCTGACTGGTTAGCACACAACAAAACCTTTTACTGGACACGGGACAATACACTAAACTAATAATTCTTTCGATTTAAACTAACATCTGCAGTTCCTTCCTGCACATAAAACTAATAATCACCTTTTTATTCTCTTTTTTTGAAATGTTTTCACCTGTCATAGTCAGGATTCTGTGTGCAGATACACCACAAAGCAGTAAAGGAAATGAAGCCATTTGACCAATCAAATTAATGGCACTCACTGAGAAAACCCATTTACTCACAAATTTTCCCCGTCACTTATTCTTCCCTCCTTCAGATTCTATCACTCACCTACACAATGAGGGGCAACCTTTTCACATGGAGTGCGCTGGGTATATGGAACAAGCTGCAAGATGAAGCTGTAGAAGTGGATACATTACATTTAAAATACATTTGGACAGCTACGTGGGTAAGAAAGATATAGATGGATATGGGCCAATGTAGGCAAGGTCTCATCAACTTACAGGTGCAGGACTGGCCAAAGACTCATTGTAGGTGTGGACAAACATGGTCAGCATTAATAGTGTCATGTGTTGGAGCTGTTTCCATGCTGGATAATTCTATGACAACATAACAAGCATAATGTATGGTGACCAGGCCTCACATCTGTGGGATATGGGTGGAAACTGGAGCACCAGGTCATGGGAGAACATGCAAACTTTGTACCTAATGCTAATATCTAGGGAGTTCTGATTATTCCCTTCTCCTGTCTGAATGTTTTCATTATTACTCTCCATTTCTTGTCATTTTTCTGTCTATGCTAATACTCTTTTATTCTGTGACATTCAAATATTCCTGACAATCCCTACTATGCAGCATTTTATCAAACACCCTGAGTAAGTCCATTTATAACAATCAACTACATTTCCCTTATTGATCCTCTTACTTCTTCAAAAAGCTCAAGAGAATAGTTTTATATAATTTGCCTATAACTAATTAATGCAAACATGCACTAATCATTCCATACTTGTCCAAGGTTCTGTCCCCTCTGAGGAAAATAACCCCAGCTTCTCCAATCTAACCTAAATAAATATATAGTAGTCAATTTACTGTACAGGGGTGGCTCAGTGGTGCAGCGATAGTTTAGTCTATTGATAATTTATTATCACGTGAGTGAATTTCTGTTTTGCATACCATATACAAAATATGCAGAGTCGCCACGTATAGGCCACTGACATAGTTACAAAAGTATTCAAAATAGTCCCTAATGGTCCCTCTTTGTTCTCAGGTCAAGACCTTTCTTTAGCAGTCTAAACTAAACCATGTTCTCATCAGATGCTGCCGGACCCGCTGGGTTATTCAAGCACTTTGTGTCTATCTTCGGTGTAAACCAGCATTTGCAGTTCCTTCCTTCTTCACAGATGCTGCCTGACCTGCTGAGTTACTTCACCATTTTGTGTCTATCTTCCGTGTATACACAGCATCTACAGTTCCTTCCTGCACATGTTCTCCACAGATGCTGCCTGACCTGCTGAGTTACTCCAGCACTTTGTGTCTATCTTCAGTGTATAAACCAGCATCTGCAGTTCCTTCCTAAACTAAACCATGTTCTCTACAGATACTGCTTGACCTGCTGAGTTACTCCGGCATTTTGTGTCTATCTTCAGTTTAAACCAGCATCTATAGTTTCTCATACAGATCTGCAGTTCCTTCGTACACATTTCTCCACAGATGCTGCCTGACCTGCTGAGTGTTACTCCAGCACACTTTGTCTATCTGCCTCAGGCCCCGCCCACCGCGCGACGTCACCTACCCTGGGGAGTGGGTCGCGCATGCGCGGCTGCGGCAGGCAGCGCATGCGCGGTGGGCGGCGGAAGGGCAAGCGGAGGCAGAGGAAAACAAACGGGGAGAGAGAGAGAGAGGGGCTGGGGAAGGGGGGGGGAGGGAGGGAGGTTGGAAAGAAGGAAGGAAGGAAGAAGAGAGAGAGAGAGAGAGAGAGAGCGAGAGCGGGGCCGGGCAGGGCCCGGGCAAGCACAGACATGAATGAATGAACAATAAAACACACTGAATAAAACGCAGCCGGGCAGCAGCAGCAGCGGGGGCGACTCCGCCCCGAATATAAACTAAAAAGAGCAGCGTCTCCCGGGCCGGAGCCTCAGCGGGGAGGGGAAGGGAGTAGCTAGAAATCGGCCGCCGAAGGAAGCGGGGGCAGGCCGCCCGCCAGGCGAGGCTCGGCGCCCAGCCCGTGCCCGCTGTGGGCCAGCCGGACATGACAATGAAGCCGGGCGGGGAGGCCGAGAGGCGGGCGGCGGCCAGCGAGCAGGACGGAGGAGAAGCGTTGGGATCAGGCGGCGAGAACCCGACCAAAGGCGGCCGCAAGGTGAACGGCAGCGAGCATGGCAAAGCGACCAAGGGTGTCCGGACGGCCTGGTCTCGGGCGGCCGTGCCGGGAGGAGAGTGCGGCGGACCGGGCGAAGGCAACGCTGCCGTCCCCGGCTTGGAGGCCTTGCACTGGGGCAAAGTGAGGAAACTGCAGCAGCAACAACTACAACTGCAACAGCAGCAGCCGCCGTCGTCGCAGCAACAACAGCCGCTGCAGCAGGGCCCGAGTCAGAGCGCCCGCCTCAAGCAGATCGTCCTGCTGCAGCTCGACCTGATCGAGCAGCAACAACAACAGCTCCAGCTTAAGGAGAGGGAGATCGACGAGCTGAAGGCGGAGAAAGAGACGGTGAGGAAACTAAAATGGCGGAGCCGCATTAAAGAATGACAATGACTGGCGTTAATGTGCAGGGGCTTCGGAAACCATCTTAGATTCTGGTAAAATGGTGGAGGGAGAAGGGTCCGCTTTTGTCGCGGTGCGCGTCGGGAGTTGTAGTCCCACTCACGACTTACACCATCCCGACCAATAGCTTTGTCTTAACACCAAGACTACAACTCCCACGTTGCACCAGTGTTGGGCAGGCGACAGACAGGAGAAGCGAGTCGGCGCGCGTGGATGACGTCGCCGTCCTTCTCAGGCTCTCTTCCTGCCTGGCCTGTAATTCAAAGTCTTTGGTGGAAAAAAAGCACCATTTCTTTTTCTAAAATCAACCGAAAGGGCGGCTTCAGATGTTGCATTTCTTATGTTTTATCTTATAGGCTTTAATTAGCACTGCCCATGGTGCTCTTCAATATTATTGCCATTTACAGAGATGCCTCATATGTACAAGTATGTTTCTTCCACTGTTCTATTTGTGTTGAATTAATACTGAATGGTTTGTGTTCCAATCATCAATAAATAAGGGAAACATTTTGGTTACAGTGTCTATTTATCCATAGAATATATACTGACGTTGTTAGAACCACAGACCAGGCTCAATTTACATATAATAAATGAAAATGGCTCAAATACATTGTGCTGTCATCTGTAATGTTTTTTAGCATTGAAGTATTTGCAGTCATAAAGCTGTTTTTAATCTAATTTTCATTTAATTAAAATCATTACAATTATGCAACATTAGTTGTGTAATGTTTGCAATGGCATTTGAAGATTCATATTTCATTAGAATCCAAGCCCTCTGTACAAACAGTACATAAGAAATCTGTACACAGAAATGTCAATAGACACAAAATTAAGGTTTAATCCTGCATCTGCAGTTCCTTCTTGCAAATGTCAATTGTAGATGCTGGCTACCTGGTTAGCAAAAATCCTTTTTTTTTAATTGGCAAGACATTTGCTCAGTTTTTGGCTGAACAGCAATAGTACACTGAGTTTATCGTGGTTTGATTATGGGTTGCAAGCATGCAAACATGCTTTTCTCATGGAAGGTATGGTATACTGACTCAATGACAGCTAATGATTTGTAATGCTTTAAATATATCTGCTTGGTTTTTTTTGGGGGGGTGCCAGAAATGACAATGACAAAGTTTTAATTGGGAGACAAGATACATTGCACTGCTGCACTTGAAAACAATGTTTGGTTTTTATCAAATCTGGATATGATTCCTCTATAGAGTAACAAGTGAAAATATGTATTTTCAAGATGTAGGATACTTGAGGTCTTTAATTTTCTTTTCAGCTTCTGGCTCGTCTCGAGCGCATGGAAAGGAGGATGCAGCTGGTGAAAAAAGAGAATGATAAGGACAAGCATCAGTTTGTTCCAGTGGTGGATGGGAATGAGGAGAAGAATGCATCCGAACAAGAGAAAATCCAGCCAGAATATCAACAGATGATCCCTGATCAACCTCTGGCTCTGACACAGAGTAATCAAACAGAAACACATTCTGGGAAGGGTTATAAAAGGTACCCAGTACTTTATATGCAGAATCACAAATTTAATTTAGTACTTATTTACTGTGTGTGGTGTAAACGTAGGTTGCTAATTAATGGAAAATAGGAAAAATGTTCCTCATCTTGCCCCAACAGATTTTAATAAACATTTGATTGCGAATTGCAAAGATGTATTGCTTTGTTTTATTTAAAGTAGAAGAATATTAAACATGAAATTAACTGAAATATAAAGTATCTAATGCATTGCAGTGATTTTGTTCTGGGCTTTTTATCTCTCACAACTCTTGTCCTTTCCCTTCTGTTGATTGTAGTGTCTGATGGAAAGTAAAAATGGGTGAACAACCTTTCTTCTTGCCTCAAAACCACAGTGTGTATTTTAATTCTCCTCAGGTAGATTGATGCTCTGACAGCAAAGCTGAATGCGACCACAGTAGACATTTCAAGTATTGAAATAGGTAGAAACTAATATCTGATACATGATTGGGGAAAAATATAATTGCCGCGGGTTTATTGCTGTTACGTTTGCCAGAAACAGCAATGTGTGGTGGCATGTTGCAGAAAGGGTTTTAAGGACAATGTTACTATCCTTTCGTGTTAAAATGATTCCAGTTCTAATATTGTTTTTCTCATTTTTGGCCCAGTGCATATCTCTCTGTGCCAGTCCTTAAACCACAGGTGTAATGTACCAAATGGTTGCTTATCAATGATGGTTATTCTTTGTTGGGTCAAAATCCTGGAATACATAAAAATACTTTGGGGTGGCATTGTCACATAGTCACATAGTCACAGCGGTTCTGAAAGTCATTGTCCAGTTTACAAGTACAGAGACAAAATGCAGTTAGCATCTCACCCAGAAGTGTGAACACAGAATAATGGAACAGTAAAATGTATATGTGTATATACAGTAGCAGTGGTGCAATTTTCGGTGGGGTGGGGGGAGATCAGTCACTGGGGGAAGGAGTTTCCGGGGGGGTGGGGGGTGACTGGCAATCACCAAGGTGCAGAGTTAAGTAGGATAACAGCTGCAGGGAAGAAGCTGTTCCTGAACCTGCTGGTCCGGCAACGGAGAGACCTGTAGCGCCTCCCAGATGGGAGGAGGGTAAACAGTCTGTGGTTGGGGTGAGAGCAGTCCTTGACGATGTTGCGCGAGTCAGCGCACCTTTACCGTATCATCGATAACTAAGGATATGCAGTAAATATTCACTTTGCTGGTAACACCCATATCCCGTGAATGAATTTAAAATATCCATCTTGAGATGAAGGAGCATCATTAAAAAAATTTAATCCATTGGTGATTCTTGAGCAAGAAAATTAATTTCTCAAAAGAAACAATTTTTTATCAATACCGTTGCTAGCCATGACAATAGAAATAAAAGCACTAATGCGTGATGATAAGGCAGAGGTTCTCGGCTCTTTTCTGTTATGTTTGGTATCTGAATTTGTTTTTTGACAAGTAATTTTGTGAACACAGATTGTTTATGAACTTTGTCTTCACTGCAGGAAATCTGCACTTGGGACAACAGAAAGGAAAGCACCAGTGAAAAAGCTTGCGGCTGAATTCTCAAGAGTACGGACGAAACAGGCCAAATCCGCTCACCTCCGACAGGCCTCGGGCAGCCACTTACCCGACAAAGTTTCAAAACGAGAACTGCGAAGTAAAGAAACTCCAGAGAAATCTAAATCTCAGACTGAGGGGGTCCACAAACCATCAAGCAGCATAAAGACTCCAGGTCATCCAATCAGTAAAGACCAGTCCATATATAATGACATAGAAGAGGAGCCGTACCTCTGTACCACTGAGATGTACCTATGTCGGTGGCATCAGCGACCACCTTCCCCTCTTCGAGAACCATCACCCAAGAAGGAAGAAACTGTAGCAAGTTAGTATAAAGAGTATGTCAATCTAGAGGCCGTAATGTCTACAGTAAGTGGCCTGATAATGAGGGCAGAAATCAATCTTTTAAGTAGGTGCTTTTTTATTTTATTGGTAACTGATTCCAGAACAAAGGCAGGAAATGGTTCCTGGTTTGTTTTTGTTTTTCCTTGATAAGAGTTCATCGATCTAATTGTCCCTGACAGAAAAGCGTGGACTCGGTGGGCTGAATGGCCTGGTTCCATGCTGGAACTAAACTAAAACTAAAAACGATAGTTGCAGGAGATCTGTAAAGCTAATATTTGCAGGGAATATTCAGCAAGTGTCTTGGTATCTGTAAAGAGAACAACAGAGCCAACGTAACAGAGCTAACAATAACTATTTTGCTCTTCACTGGTTCTGCTTGACTTGCTATGTATTTCCAGTATTTTCTGTATTTATACATGTCGCTTTGGAACATAGAGTACAGCACAGGAATAGGCCCTTCGCCCAACAATGTCTGTGCCAAACAGATAAGAGAAACTAATTTCTGCCTGCATGTGGTGCAAATCCTTCCATTGTAAATCTCTTTTGAACTTTTCTCTCCTGACCTTGCACCTATGCCCTCTAGTCTTTGGTATTTCCACCCTTCTGACTGTCTACCCCATCTATGCCCCTTGTAATTTTATATACTTTATCAGGTCTCCTCTCAACCTCCCAACACTCCAGAGAAAACAATCAATGTTTGTTCAACCTCTCTTTGTAGTTTATACCCTCTAATGCAGACAGCATACTGTTAAACCTTTTTCCACCGAAAAATGGGATGACCAGAACTGCACGCAATGCTCTACATGTGTCCTAACCAAAGTTGCAATATGACTTCCTTACTCTCCAATGCTCAGATCTATGAAACCAAGCATGCCATATGTCTTCTTTACTACTATACCTTCTTGCTTTGGCACCTTCAGTGTCCTGGACTCTTAAGTCCCATCTGTACATCAACACTGTCAAAAGTGTTGTCATTTAACTTGTATTTTCCTCTTACATTTGACCTCCCATAGTGCAACACCCAAACTTGTTATATGACAGATTGTCTAATGTGATAGTTGTAACTCCTTCAACATTACTAGGCTCAATGGGATGGTAAAGACGATTTTTTGCATTATCTTAATCTATTGTAACAAATTCCATGGCGGCTTCTTACAAAAAGGTAGTGATAAGTCAAAGGTCATCTGGTACAATGTAATTCTTTAATTCACATCTCTTGAGAGTTTTAAAATGTTGCATGGGTTTTATAATCATTGGCACCAGTTAGCTTCAGGTTTCATGTACTGTTTTTCATTTATGCACATTTAAAAGGGGGAAGTGATTTGTGCATTTTAAACAAAATACGATACATCAAATCCCCCACATGTCCATCTATCGATGGCAGGCTTTGTCCTGTCTCCATCTCTCCTTTTCAGCCCTCTCTTCCCTACTACAACCAGTCTGAAGAAGAGTCCTGACCTGAAACATTGACCATTCCCAAATGCTGCCCGATCCTCCGAGTTCCTCCAGTGCTTTGGATTTTGTAACAGTACATGTTGGATTTCCATATAGTGATCAATAAGGGTTATTGCCTGAGGACAATCCTATTGCTTCTTGGCTTTTGCACATAAACCAGCTTTGATGCCGTAGGGTTGTCAGTGAATAGCTATCGGAAGTGGCAACTCTGGCTCTGAAAAACAGCCTTCCCTTCTCTCTACCTGAACCCGGTGGTCTTGATGAAATTGTCCGATTTCAGCAAGACTGAAGATTTGAACTTTTGACTAAAATGAGGGTCAAATGTTTGTTCAGAATCTTGAGTAAATAAACTTGCTGCAGTGATGAACTAAAATAGATTGTTTTTTTAAAGAATTCTCTGGCCAATGCAATATGCACTAGTGAGTCCCAGATTTATGAACATTCACTCCTGGGGCGGAAAACGTGAGAGAATATATAATGAGGATGGGGCTCTTGCAGAAGCCACTGTGAAGATAATATTGTTAGATGTGAGGTATTTGCCCTATAGGGGAGGGAGAACGGAGAGAGGGAGGGAGCCAAGCAGTGAATCCTACAACCAGGAAAGTGGGTGAGTCCATTTGATAGTGCTTTCAAACTGCATTGAAAAATGTAAAATTGGTCATGTTTACAGGATTCCAAACGGGTGATCAGGTTTGTTTCCAGATTTTAACAAAGGCCTCTGCCTTTGGGGATCTTCTGTGTTTATCTGACAGTATAAACTTTTGTGCATATATGAAAGACCACAGTGAAAGTATGAGAATAATACTCGCATGATGAGTCGAACAGAGCTGTTCTGAATGTGAAAGCTTGCTGCAGCAAAGAAATAAGATATTTTTGTCTTGTTAACTGTTTTTGTTTTTAATTTTTTGTCAGTAAAATGTCAGCATGTACTTCTGAATGGGAAAGAGGTGGGTTCCAGAGAAGTTAAAATTCAGATCATGTTAAAATGCTCTATAGCCGATTTAATACATCTAAAGAGCAGTCACTTTTGGGAAGTAGGAAACACAGTTTATTAATTGCACGCAAGCTCCCATAGACAACAATATTATAATGATAAGATCATCTTCTCTTTCAGTGTTGATTGAGGTATAACTATTGGCCGGAACATCAAGGCACATTCACCTGCTCTTCTTCAAAATAGTGCCACGGAATCTTGTACATTCACATCAAAAGGCAGGTGGGATCACATCAGAAAAAACAGATGGCTCGTCCACCAGTATTCCTTGCTGGGCTAAATCCTGGGTTTTGTGGTTCAGAAGTGTAAACAAAGGCAGGAAATATTGTGTTTTGAATTAGCATAGGAGTCCTTTACAGACTATTAACTGTTCTGAAAAAGCTTCGCTGAACCCCGCAATAGAAGTCGTTCAAAGATAATATTTGAACGTGTATTTAAAAAAAAATCTTTTTTCCTCTTTGTAGTACCATCTTGGAAAGAGCACTCAGCAGAACCTCTCGTAGACCTACAGCCTGAAGAAGTAATTGAGGTACAGCAACAAATTACAAGAACATCTAATAGTTTTTATCTTGCTTTCTGGGCTAATTTTCACCGTCTGCTAAAAACATCAAGTGTTTCAACATGATTTATCTCCCATCTAAAATAAGACCCAGGTTTGACTGGTAATTACACAATGGAATAATGATTTCACGCCCCATCTCCTGCCTTAGACTCATCCAACTGTGCATAGACTGGCCATCTTATTGCAAGGGTCAAGTATTTGACCTTGGAGAGTAGGGAAGGAGTAAAAAATAATATTTATTAAACTTTAAAATGAAGGTTGTGCCTTGTGTTTGGAATTCAGCGGTGCTTTAAGATCTACACTAAAGTACAGAAGAAGGCACTATGTCAATCGTTGATGCTTTTCTTAATTGTGTATGCATTTGAAATGTGCTGCTTTAATATTTTGGATGTTAGAATTTTCCATGGTTAAACAGTTTCTTATGTAAATGCACCAATAGATACTTGCTTGTACTTGTTGCCTTGCTACGTCCCAATCCATTTTGGTAGTTGCACCTGCAGTCTGGGTCATTTCCCTCGTCTGTTCACTGTAATGGTGGCCTATTCCCCCACATCATACAGTGTAAAGAACTGCAGGACACTTTGCTGTGTGAGCTGGCTTTCCAACTTTTACTGGCACCATATTCTCTTCGCCCCCCCATTTTTGCGAAGATTCAATTTTGATTTATTCATTGGATGCGGCCGTTGTGGTCGGGAACAGCGTTTATTGCTGCCGGTGTCATTGTAAAGATCATTTGTCTTTGTCTCTGCATTACCAGCCTAATGGCTTAATCGCATTGCTGCTACATTCCTGTGACTAAAGTTGCTGCCCCATCGTGACCCAGAAGGTTAAATTTGAGCACCCTACATTGGTAGTAGCTATTAGCCTACGAGAGCTAATGGGCATTTGCACATGAGGCAAGCACTGTATTGTTGAGAAACTACCTGGCTGCTGTTGCTTCATGGTTTCAAACACCGTTCATTGCTGAATGTTTTATTTTGTTCAATGCAAAATGTATATTATAATAACAAGACACGTGAAATCACCATAAGGTGTTTGTGATGTCCTGCCCTATTTTATACTTGTACCATTTGTAGTCATGTCATGCCTGTCATTGTTTACAGGTTTGACGGTATGGATTATCGATGAACGATTTTTAGATCCACGGTTCTGGTGTAATGTTGCACACAATGCAGTTGGTCATTTGGCTGTAAAATTCCATGTCTGCGATAACCCAGCCTCTAGTGGCAGGAATACATTGCTGCACCATTACAGCATGACAAAATTATAATTCCGACAACGTATGTTTGCCATCATAACTTGCTTCTCACTAGTTAGAGTAAAGACAACTAATATAGCTCTGTTTTTTGAGCAATCCCTTTTTTAAAAACATTTGTTAAATTCTATTGTATCTAAAGTTATTGTATCCGAAACTTTAAAATTATTTACTACCAGCCTTCCAAACAGATGTCTGAAGTTACTAAATAAGAGTAACTCAGCTGATCAGGCAGCATCTCTGGAGAAAAAGGATAGGAGACCTTTCGGATCGGGACCTCTTCAGAACCGAAATGACTCCTATTCATTTTCTTCAGAGATGCTGCCTGACCCGCTGAGTTACTCCAGCACTTTGTGTCTATCTTTGGTTTAAAAAAGACTGCAGTTCCTTCCTATAACAATATGAAGTTGCTACTTTGTTTCACTGGGTTTGTATGTATGGCACATCTGGAATCAATGTAACCCGCACAAGAGATTAATTGATTTGAAAATAAAATTGCATTCGGTGCAGTTAAAGTTTCCATGATCTTTTTATAATGGTTCAGGAAATAATCTTGCAGGAGCAGGCCTAACCCACAAGCAAAATCAATCACCCAGACCGATTTACTCAACGTTAAGAATTTCCATTAAGTGTGACACAAAATGCTGGATTAACTCAGCAGGACAAGCAGCATCTCTGGAGAAAAGGAATGGGTGACATTTTGGGTCGAGATCCTTTATCAGCTCATTTCGGGCCGAGACCCTTCCACTAAGTGTGTTTGTTTGCAGGCCTGTGAGGAAATTCTTGCAAGTAAACAGGTTGTTTTGGAGATAATTATGTTAATATAGTGCTTTAAAATCTTTTGGATACAGTTTTAATCACATATACTAAATCTGAGAATTAGCTTTGTGGAACTGGGATTTTTCAATGAATATTAAAGATTCTTTCCTGGTAGAAATATTAGCTTGAAACACAATTGAATTCCATGATGACAACCAGTTTTACCTCATCACTTCTCATGATTCTTCCACTGTGGTTAGATTGGCTTTTTTTTTTCTTTTCCAAATCCATTACTGGTTAAATAAAATTTATTCCAAATAGGAAATCACAGTTGGATGTATTCTGTCCTTTTGCAACTGTATTCCCAAACCACTGATTCTCTCCCTGTCACTTGGAACTGTCCAAGAACGCGTCTTCACCAGCACTACAAATATCTATTACTGCTTTGCCCTAGCCATGACTCATCCCCGAAAATGCTCATCCATGCCTTTACTACATCTAAACTTGGCTATTCCTAACTGTCCCATTAGATTCTACCCCAGAAAACATCCGAGATTGCAACCTGTGTCTAATGTACCAAGTCCATCTCTCTGCTCACAGATCTGTTGTGGCTTGACATGACCACAATTTTAAAATTCCAGAACTCAATAGATTTGCCCTCCATATCTTCATGACCATTTCCAATACTTAAAGATATTTACTTCTTGTGCATCCCAGACTTTACTTGTGGCATTGGTGATTTCCTGCAACCAACTCATTAAAACTTTGAACATCCTTCTTTAATTTCTCTCTCTTTTCTCATTTGAATGATGCTTCCTGAAACCTACCCCTTTCTCTGTTCCAATCTAATATTCCATGGCTTGTGGTATGCTCACATAATGTTCTTTCTGCTTTCAAGGTATTATAAAATTGTTTTCTTCAGCTTTTGCCGCGTGTGGGCCAATTACAGTAACAAAGTTAATTTTGCAAATGGTCAGGAGGTGTGTTTTAAGACATCCGGTGGGGTGGCACAGCGGTAGAATTGCTGCCTTCCAGCGCCAGAGACCCCAGTGCAATCCTGACTACGGGTGCTTGTCGGTACAGAATTGGTTCGTTCTCCCTGTGACCTGCGTGGGTTACCTCCGGGAGCTCCGGTTTCCTCCCACACTCCAAAAATGTACGGATTTGTGGGTTAATTGTCTTGGTATAATTGTAAATCATCCCAAGTCTGTGCAGGATAGTTCTAGTGTATGGGGATTCTAGATCAGCGCGAACTCGGTGGGCCGAAGGACCTGTTAACCGCGCTGTATCTCTAAGCTAAACTAAACATCCAATTCACAAATCGAGAGAAAAAAAGTCTATTGATCAGTACATTTCAGCAACAACATATTTTCTGCTGCTGTAAAAATCAATTTTAACAACAGATTGAGAGTCCCAGAGAAACAGTAAAAATAGTATTCTCGATGCTATTCTCGAGTCTCTTCTGGCATTTAACAGTATCCTGCTGCATTGTGATCAAACTCCTTTGTTACATTTCCCTTAATACCTTTTCAGTTAACAAGAATCTATAAATCTCCTTTTAAAATTAACAGTTGGCTTAAACCAATCATCTATTTTGCAGAAGGAAGCTCCTACCTTGTACATCTTAAGCATGTGGAACTATTTCTTAACCGCTCCTGAAAAACTTTATTTTATAGACTCATGCACTCTGGATCTAGACTCCCCAGGCAAAGGGGAATCTACCCCCTGAGGTCCCTTTAATACCTTAACAATCATATAATCTCATCTTCTAAACTTGGTGAATACAACTCTGGCTTATGAAATTTAATACACATGGAGTCTATCCATGCGGAACTCCAAACCAATGTACAGAAAGAGTGTGCCACAAAGCCAAAACCAAATCTTCCTCCACTTATTACCCATAGATCTCATGTGGAATGTGTACTGGATGTAACATAAATGCAAGCTATGTTGCCTTCTTCATTAAATGTAGTTGTTAGTTCACCAGTGTGAGAAATGTTTTCACTCTAGCAAGATGTAACTTGTCATTATAATACCCTTCAGAATAATCTGTTCTCAATTTTTCTTTATTTGAGTTGCTTGAAATGAAAACTCTGTTGTTTTTTAACGCCAGATTTTTACCACACATCTCAAAGCTTTGCATTTGGATAATTCACTCAGGAATTGTGGTTAGAAGGATAGAAGGGCTGTATTTGTGTAGTATCGTATGTGGCCTCGTGGCATCTCAGCCACTGAAGCTCAAGAATAATTGTGATGCAAAACCATGCAACTAATTTGTTCACCATAAGACACCACAGGCAGCAATATAACTTTTTTTCCCCAGATAAAATTATGTTTTTTAATCCATTTCAATTACTTTTCCTGTTTTAATGTTTTTAACAGCTTTTTCTAGAACTTTTTCTATACATTTTTGCCTGCATTGGATTTAAAAGATTAGCGATTTTAAATTTTAGTGTGTGGGTTAAAAAAATCCTTGATATTGTCTTAGTAAATCTGATCAAGAAAGATGTCCCAAATAATAAATTATTTAGTAAATTGTGGTCAGTCTGGAATGAAACGTGCATTTATATTCTTGTGTTCCACAATGCAATTGAGGAAGAGGCACTTATCAAATTTTCTTGCTGTAAATAAACCCCATGACCTTCAGGTCTGAATTTATCTAAATAATTATTTCCCACGCAAATGATCTAAATGTGGATTGTTTATAGTGACCTAATATTTCCCTGCCAAGCCACGGGTTCCTGTTTCCTTGTTCTTTCCTTCGTTTCACCTCTCCCAAGAGGCACGAGAGGGAATGTTCCAAACCTGGCCATTGCTGGCTTCCACCATTGCAGCTGGTTTGGTTGTCCTTTATCTCTCTACATCATTGTTTATATCTCTCGTTTCCCTTATACCTAACCATATACCATTCCTTCTCTCCAGAGTTGCTGCCTGTCCCGCTGAGTTACTCCAGCTTTTTTTGTCTAATATCAGCTGGTTTGGTTGCAAGCTCTTGCTGAATTCTAATATTACTTACTGCAGATTTAAAACTGAAATTGCTCACATTTTGACTGTTTTTTTTTAAAGAACTTGGATGATTGTGCGTTTACGAAACGACATGCAAAACTTGAGCTCGATGAAAAAAGAAGGAAAAGGTAAGTGAGGTCCCGGCATATCTCAAAACATGGTACTTTTTCATTTAAATCGAGGTCGTGTTTTTGATAATTATATAAAAATATTTTTTTTTTAAATTAACACGCCACTGACGGGAGCCATTATGTCTTTGTCTTGAGTCTTTGCCAGCTCTTTCTTTTTTCCTTCTTGCATCAGTGTCCTCCTCCTAACACTGCTTCCAACCACCTACACTAGG
The DNA here is from genome assembly GCA_038087875.1 of Malacoraja senta. Taxonomy (NCBI): domain Eukaryota; kingdom Metazoa; phylum Chordata; class Chondrichthyes; order Rajiformes; family Rajidae; genus Malacoraja; species Malacoraja senta. Next base: position 11,684,069 of record CM075986.1, read on the forward strand.
GGTAATCACTAGATAGATGGAACAGACTGACAAATAAACATGTGGTAGCTTTTTCAATGTGGTCTGTCACAAGCTTGGGCATGTGACTGCATGAGTCACTCTGCCCTGCTCCTGGACTGCAGGTGAGCCAACGTAATGGGGTAGTTAATTGATTCTAGCCCTTTAGGTATGAAACTATTTAGAAAATATCTATTTTTCATGCTTTAATTCCATTTAAATTTTTTAAATTGTAGAGTCATAGAGCTGGTCCAGGCCGACCAAGATGTCACACCTGCCTGCGTTTGGCTCGTATCCCTCTAAGCCTTTCCTATCCATGTACCTGTCCAAATGTCTTTTAAATGTTATTTATAGTACCTGCAGAAGTGAAACAATTGTAGTGTGATGGTAGACTTCACACGAAGAGTGCACCTTCACTCTCTGAGGTGGTTTCGCTGGGATACCAAGACGAGCTGATCTGTAGATATCTGACATTAAGTCAAGCTGCAGGTTAATTTTAAGAAGCAGCAGAGTATGTAGCTGTAAATTCCACTGATAGGGAGCACTCGGTCTGAAGGCTAGGCTGAGAACTAGTTCACTCGTCCACTGGGAAAAGGGGAAAGCCCTATTTCTTTTGTCCTACTTTCTTTTCACAAATACACAAGGCAATTTAGGTTTCTAGGGAAGATCATTTCCACACTCTTGAAATCCAGTTTTTCTTACATGAGCTATTTTACTCTTTTCATAAAGAACATTGGCGACAGTTTAATATCATGAACTTGTGTATCAAATTGTAAGAGTTGTGCACAGCCATTGTAATTAAGCCATATGGCGTGATTTTGAAGATTTAAGACTATAAAAAAAACAATTTATGATTCACCAGTTAGAATGCACTAATAAAGTAAGAATTAATTTTGTCTGCATGTAGTACTGGGCAGCACAGTGGTGCAGCGGTAGAGTTGCTGCCTTACAGCACCAGAGACTGGTTCAATCTTGACTATGAGTGCTGTCTGTACGGAGTTTGTGTGTTCTCCCTGTGACCGTGTGGATTTTCTCCAGGTGTTCCAGTTTCCTCCCACATTCTAAAGACATGCGGGTTTGTAGGTTACTTGGCTTCTGTAAATTGTCCCTAGAGTGTAGGATTTAACTAGTTTATGGGGTATTTGTTGGTCAGCACAGACTCGGTGGGCCAAAGGGCCTGTTTCTACACTGTATCTTTAAACTAAACTAAAGACAACTGATGTTTGAGAAGTATTTTAATATCTCGGCACTGCTGTTTATATTCTGGAATTTGAATATAACACTACATTGGTCTGATTGCACTGATTAATGTGGTTGACCCCTTTACTGCTGAAGGAGATGGCTTTCAACCCTTCACTACATGTAAAAATGATGTCCTGCAGTAACTGGGTGTCATGCCCTTTTATTCCACGTGCGCTCTGAGTGCACTTTTAGTGCATGTGCACATGCTTCTTGTGGGTGGTGCTGGGAAAACACCTGTACATGTGAGACATCAGTACATTGCTTCAGGCACGACAGAACCAGCTCAAGTGCAATCATTTGCGTTTTTGTTGTTTGTGTCATGTGTTTTGCACTTTCGCTTCAGGTGGGATATTCAGCGGATCAGAGAACAAAGGCTCCTGCAACGTTTGCAACTGCGGATGTACAAAAAGAAAGGAATTCAGGAATCGGAGCCAGAAATCCTGTCGTTTTTCCCTGAACCAGACGATGGTAGGTTTAAGTACCGAGCTTCAAATGGTCATGGATACTGACAAATTATAGTGTTTTTGGAGATTAAATCTTCACAAATAAACACTGGATGATCCACAATTACCTAGATCTCAGACAAAATTAAACATTATTTTGATCGTGAATCCTACTTTCACTCGGTGTAATAATAACTATTTTCTCTTTATTCTGTAGTGGAATCTCTGGTCATTACCCCATTTCTACCTGTGGTGGCTTTTGGCAGACCTCTACCAAAATTATCACAACAGTAAGTTTCCATCGATGTGCAATAAAATACATTGCTGTAATGTTCAATATAATTTTCATGTACCAGTCATGTTTTATTACAATTGTTTAAAAAAAAATTAAGCATAGAGAACTATTTCTGCTGTGTCTCTATTTTAATCTCCACAATTGCTACTCTGATCCACAGACATGTTTTAGAGTGTATTGCATCAGCCATCGTATGAATGAATTAATATAGCAATTAATGTCCATTTGAGCTAAAAGGAGGAATGGCGAAACTTAAATCTACAGTTGCTGTTTTCTGTTTGGGCTGGACAAATTTGGATTGCCGCCTTCAGAATGCCAGAGTTTATGGGGAGATCTGATAGTAGTATATAAAATTATGAGAGGCACAGATAGGGTAGACGGTCAGAACCTTTTCCCCTCAGGGTTGAAATGGCAAACGCTGAAGTGAGAGGAGCAAAGTTTAAAGGGATTTGTGAAGAAAGTTTTAATTTTACGCATAGGTGGTGGGTGCCTAGAAGTTGCTGTCAGGGTGGGGGGGGGGGTGGTGGTGGCAGATATAATAGTGTCATTTAAGAGGCTTTTAGTTAGGTGCATGGATATGCTGGGAATGGAGGAGTTTGGATCACGCGTCGGCACGAGATTTTAGCATTACGTTCAGCACAGACATTGTGGGCTGAAGGGCATGTTCCTGTGCTGTAATTTTCTATGTTGTATGTTTGTAAAAGCAGAGTGAATTACAGATGAAACCTAGGAATACAATAGCCTAATATTAGGCAGTCAATATAATGCAAAACATGGGAGACTTGTGTTAGAAAATTGAGAAGTATTACAATGTGGGACGATAATTGAGAAGTACTACCAAAGCGGGAACTTGGCGGGATAAATAGGATACCAAAGATTTGAAATGATACTGGGATTCGCATAAAGGCAAAAGATCAAACTAGTGAAGTCAATATATAAAACATTGCTAATAGAACAATGAAGGTACGAAACGTCTGGAAATAATAGTGATGGAAGCGTTCAAAGTTCTTTCAGATTGACGTGTTAGATAGGGCTTTCGCATGAAAGCAATTATAGAATAAAATACATTGTTATTTTTGGACCTGTGGCATTTTTAATGAGTTTAGCTGTTTAACAGCAGTAGAATACACAAAATATGCATGAAAGGAACAAAGAAACCATTGTTAAAATATAATTTAGATTCTTGATGCATTCAATTTGTCTCCTAAGAATAAACTCTTGCATTCTGTTTAAAATGACCAGTGTCGGTGATCTGCCGGCACAGTTAATCTGGAATCATTGCAGGTTTGTATTGGCATCATATTCTGGAAGATAAAGTAAGATACCTGAAAATAAGCATCCTTTTTATTTAAGATGTGTTTTCTATTTAAAGATAAGACTGGTAAAACCCCACTGTAAAATCTTCTATGACTTACCTCTCTCCTCCTCCTCCTCCCTGTAGGAACTTCGAATTACCTTGGTTGGATGAACGCAGCAGGTGCAGGATAGACATACAGAAAAAACAGACGCCACATCGGACATGCCGCAAATAAACGTTTTGGACAGAAATCTTGCATACTGTCCAAGTTATAAACTGTACTGCAAATCAGCACTTAGGATGCCAACCGGCAGAAACCTCTCGGATCGTCTGAAGGACCATCTATCTGCCTGAGGATCTTATTCAGTGTTTATATTGATGTTTTGTAATTAATCGTCGCTACACCAATAACTGATTAGTCTCATTTCTTGCCTTTATACTTTTGCTTCTTTTACCGAAGTGAAAAACTATTACTTTTGTTTTTTGTCCATTGAATTTGAACAGTGAGTTTTTTGGTCTGTTTTGCAAGTTGACCATGTACAGAAAAAATGGAGAACTTGTACAGAATCTTGCACCTTTTTAAAAAAAAAATGTTTATGTTATGTATAGATTTTGCAAGCAGTCCTGATTTTTTTTGAAATTTTTTTTTTTTCCCCAAATAATACCTGATTCAACATGTTGACGAGGACACTCTTAACCTGGTTTCCTACATACGTTTATTGAAGGCGAGGTTCAAATCTGGTAATCTGGGGGCAGCATTGCCAGATTGCTGTTCCTGCTAATCACTGAAATCTGGGCTGGAAGATGGGTTCAGTGGAAGATATAAACATCTATCTTCTCATCTTGGGCTATAAATAGCCCTTTCTCTTGGAACCCCCCTGTTGAGATTCAGCCCAGGGCTAGAGAAGGCAGTGTCTTGTGGTAACGGGTTTGCTTGATCCCAAGGGTCATGTCAGATTTGAAGTTGCTCAAACACCAGCCATGGTCTCAGGAGCAAACAATGGGAGGATTTGTTGCGACGGGTGGGGTGGGAAAGGGGTAGGGGATGGTAATGAGAGAGGGCAGCAGGTGAACACAATAGACACGCCCCAGTGGTAGCAAAGAAAATGAAAAGGCTTGTTGGTTTGGCTTTACCTAACTGACATGAGGTCTGCCATAGGAGGCAATGCCATGAACCGCTTTGATCCATGCCATGCCCAGCCTGTGTTTAATAAATAACAGACCTTGAGACTTTTACTCCAGTGCTACCTACTTGTGCTGAGAGGGGAAAAAATGAGATGCAAGCCATGAAGGAAGATTACTGTGAGTTTCGAGTTCGAAAAAAATCTCTCCAGTTTGAATGTTGTAAGATGTTTTGGTGAATGCAAAAAAAATAAAGATGGCAGGTAACTTCTGTACTTCAGTCAGCTGTGCACCAAACTTTTATTTTATGACATTGGAAATATATAACATGTATCAGAAGTCTATTGATCAGTGACATGTGGTTAAAATCAGAGGTAGTATGGCTATTGAACTCCTTTGCCCACTTGATGGCTTTCTTTGAAAGTAATATTACAAAGAAAAGTATCTTGTTTTAAGTTTTTCAGAGACATGAGATAGCCCAAATACTGCAAGTAATATTGAATTACTTTGGAATCGTAATAATAATTCTTGATGGATTAAAAGATACAGCATGAGAACGGGCCTTTGTGCCCACTGTGTTAACGCCATCCAACGATCACCTCTTCACACTGTTATCCCTCGGTCTCATCCTCTCCCTGCACACTCTGGCCAATTAACTTATAAACTGCACATCATTGGGATGTGGGAGGAAATCGGAGCAGTCAGAGTAATCCCATGCCGTCGCAGGGAGAACGTGCAAACTCCATACAGGCAGCACACACGGTCAGGATCAACGCTGGGTCTCTGGTGCTGTGAGGCAATAGATTTACCAGGTGCCCACTGTAGAATAAAAGTGTTATTTTAATGTGCACATTTCTGCTCCAAAGGTTTATTTTCCTGTTCATGATTTTTTTTTTTAATCCAGAACCTTTTAGTTTGGGGGATTAAGCCAACTGCTGCTGATTCATTTTATATCATTCAACTCAACTGGTTAATCATCCAAAAATACTGAAAAAATGAAACGAAACAGATTGTTGAAAATATTCAACGGTGGTGGCAGCATCTGCAGACAGTAGTCATTGACCTGAAATGTTAACTGTTTCACTCCACCCACTTCAACATCAAACACATTCATGAGATATTTACATATCTCTGAGATATTCGTTCTTCTAAATATTTAGTTTGTCACGTGTACTGACATAGTGAAAAGCTTTTGTTGTGTGCTAACCAGTCAGCGGAAAGACTACCACGTAATTACAATCAAGCTAGCAAGTGTACAGATACATGACAAATGGAATCATGTTTAGTGCAAGTATGAAGTCCAAATAAAAACTCCCTAAATTGGGAGGTGTGCGTTCACACTTTGGTACCTCTTACTTGAGGGGAGAAGAGGGAGTGACCAGGGTCTTCTTCTCGCGTATGGCGTGCACAGCCTAAAGTTGTAGGACAACTTGTTCTATTTGTCTTATTTGATTTTTGCACGCCAGGTTGATTGCATTCGTCGAAACACGTGAAGGTTGCAATCTCCACCCAGTGACAGGGTGAGACTCGTCCTAATTATGCTGGTAGCCTTGCCAAGGCAGCGTGAAGTGTCAATGGAAGGTAGATTGGTTTGGTGACGATTCCGCCAGTTTCCTGCGGTCTTGGATGGAGCTGTTCCCAAACCATGCCTGTGATGCATCCTGATAAAATACTTTCTACGGCACATCTGTAGAAGTTGGTGAGAATTGTTGGGAGCATACTAAACTTCCAAGGAAGTTAAGAGAATGCAAAACCAATCCTCAAAACAAATTCCAATCTCACAGGGCAAGAAGAGATCAGCAGCTTCTGCACATGCATTTACCCAAGGGGTTGTAGTGGTTAGAGAAGCTGAGCCTAGTTGGCAAAGAACTGATTTTTGACCCTGCTTTATTTGATCTAGTACCTCTTATTACAAATTCATTAATGTAGTTTAGAGATTTAGCATGGAAACAGACTCTTCGGCCCATCAAGTCCCATGCTGACCATCGATCACCCATTAACACAAAATCTGTTATCCCACTTTCTCTTCCACTCCCTGCATAGTTAACACAATTCTACAGAGGTCAATTAACCAGCAAACCCTTTGGTATGTGGGAGGAAACTTGAGCACCTTGTTGGAGATCCCCACAATCAACCTGATTTCTCCTGAGGACAGGATTAAATCCAGGTCTCTGCTGCTGAGGCAGCAGCTCCACCAGCAACGCCACTGCATTGCAGGTAGGTTCCCTCCATGCAGTTAAATTGCACTTTCTAGTTAATGAGACGCAGAGCCGTACAGCAGAAAAAGGCCCTTCAGCCCAATTTGCCCATGCCGACCAAGATGCCCTATCTACGCTAGTCGCACTTGGCCACGTTTGGCCTATATCCCTCTAACCTTTCCTGCCCACATATACCTGTCCAAATGTTGTCATACTGAAAGTAGAGTCATACAACGTGGAAACAGGCCCTTCGGCCCAACTTGCCAACACCAACCAACATGTCCCATCTACACTAGTCCCACCTGCCAGCGTTTGACCCATATCTCTGTAAACCTGTACAAGATTACCTGTCCTTGTAACCAATAATCCCTCAAAATACAACCGGAAATCTGAAACAAAAACAGAAAATGTTGGTCAGACAGCAGATATATAAAGAGAGACACAAGGAAATATAAAATCATGAGAGGAATAGATCGGGTAGATACACAGAAACTCTTGCTCAGAATAGGAAAATCGAGGACCGGAGGACATGGGTTCAAGGTGCAGGGGAAAAGATTTAATAGGAACCTGAGGGGTAACTTTTTCACACAAAGGGTGGTGGGTGTATGGAACAAGCTGCCAGAGGAGGTAGTTCTTCTTTCGTGTGGTGTGCACAGCCTAAAGTTGTTGGGCAACTTGTTCTATTTGATCTTCCGTTTGTGCACGTCGAGTTGATTGCATTAGTCGAAACAGGGCGGACCACGTGAAGGTTGCAATCTTCCACCCCAGGAGGTAGTTGAGGTTGGGACTATCCCAATGTTTAAGAAATAGTTAGACAGGTACATGGATATGACAGATTTGGAGGGATATGGACCAAGCGCAGGCAGGTGAAATTAGTGTAGTTGGGACATGTTGGCCGGTGTGGGCAAGTTGGGCCGAAGGGCCTGTTTCCACACTGTATCACTCTCTGACTCTATGAAGTGCAGATGCTGGAATCCTGAGCACAACACAACGTGCTGGAGGAACTCAGAGGGTCAGGCAGCATCTGTGGAGGGAATGGATAGAGGACAGTTCAGGTCAGCACCGCAGACTGTCCCTTCCTCTTGCCACCTGTTTGTCAAGATTAAAGATACCCAATCTCAAAGTCTGAATTGTTTCCAATAAACATGTTCATTTGTTACCCCAAAAAAACTGGATTCGACTGACTGAGTGGTCTGTAAATATATATATATATATATTTTTTAATCAGCTTTTTTGGAATATGACAGCGCCCGTTGATTGCCTTTCCATCCTCTGCCCAGCTTCATCCTTACCCCTCTCCCCCCAAAAGCGAAACAATTGCCTGTGGGATGTAGTAACGTGATTTAATAAAGTGAAGCATAAAAGGTTGAACTCTCCATTTGATTTCCGCGCTGTGATTCACAGCCAGGAGCCCAGTGCCCTTTTTTTTTCTCCCCATGATGTATGGAGAGCCTATATTCTGCAGCAATCTGCTTCTAATCACCGCCTGGGGGGGGGGGGGGGGGGTGGACAAAACTAGCGCAGGAGTTGTCATCATCTCACATGTCCCAGCCACGTGTGAGCAGCGATCCTTATCTGTTGCTGAAACGTCTTCTTGTTGCGAGTTGTTTTGAGCAGGGTCGCTCTCAAAAACACACACACACGCAACATCTCCTTAAAAGGGCTCGCCTCTGCTCATTTAAAATCACCGGGCGGCGTTATAATAAGATGACTGTTATTGGGGTCAGAGTTGTAATTCAGGAAACCTCAAGAGATGCACCGCAACAGAGTGAGAGAGAGAGGAGGGAGGGAGGGAGGGAGGGGGGTGAGAAAAAAATCGACTCGTTGTTTATGTGCATTGCGAAAACAGACACACACACACACACAAAATGAATAAATACATGATTGAGCCCCTTCCTTTACACTGGAGATAGGACCTTCAGAAATATGGGCATCTTGCCCGAAAGTGCTGCAACGTTTGTCTTTAGACTGGTGTTTTTGTGCAGTGGAAGTGAAATAGATCAGCTTGCTTATAGCGCAAGTGGCCGCATTTAGCAACAGCCATCACCTTGACGCTTGTGCTGCTGAGACTGGGTTTTTTTAAATGCAAGTCACGCGAACACTAGGTTAGCAGGAGCACGAATCTGGCAGCATGACCTACATTTAAATTAGCCTCTTCCTCGCCAGCCCGCACGCTGCATTGCAACGTGATTCCTCGACCCGGGCACGCATTCACTGCTTTCACTCAATCTCTTTTTTTGTTGTAACAATTTCGCTTTATACAAGTATTTTTGGAGACTTCCTTTTGCAAGTTAAATTTTTTTTTTTTTTTTTTTTTTGCGCATTTAAAACAAAACACTGTATTGTGCCTTTTTGTGGAATTTGGGTTGCTTTTCCATGACATTAAAGCAAAAAATAAGGGAGAGATTTATGTAACAAACGCAAAGCCACGGGAGCCTGCGGTGCCAACATAGTCACAGGGACACACGCATGAGTCTTTTTTTTTTATTATTTACGTTGAAATCCCACACCCCGGCGTTGCAAAAAACAAATGAGGACGGAACCACTTAGAGGGCACGCCATCAAATGTTCACCCTACGGCTTGACACACAACCGGCTTTTTCCTCTCCACGTGATGTATTTCAGCGAAATAAAAAACGTGTTCTCTGCAATTAGACCACGCCAAGCACGGCTTCCAACTCAAAGAAAATTAGCAAAAATGCAAAAAAGGCGGGGCAAATTCCAATGCCAAATTCTGATCCAATTTTGCCTCTGACCTACATGAAAGATAGTTTTGACATTTAACAAGGAACTGCAGATGCTGGAAAATTGAAGGTGGACAAAAATACTGACAAACTCAGCAGGTGAGGCAGCATCTATGGAGCGAAGTAAATAGGCAACATTTTGGGCTGAAACGTTGCCTATTTCATAGAAACGTAGAAAATAGGTGCAGGAGGAGGCCATTCGGCCCTTCGAGCCAGCACCACCATTCATTGTGATCATGGCTGATCGTCCCCTATCAATAACCCGTGCCTGCCTTCTCCCCATATCCATTGACTCCACTAGCCCCGAGAGCTCTATCTAACTCTCTCTTAAATCCATCCAGTGACTTGGCCTCCACCGCCCTCTGTGGCAGGGAATTCCATAAATTCACAACTCTCTGGGTGAAAACGTTTTTTCTCACCTCAGTCTTAAATGTCTCAGTCTCAGACTGTGGCCCCTGGTTCTGGACTCGCCCCACATTGGGGAAAAATTTCCTGCATCCAGCTTGTCCAGTCCTTTTATAATTTTATATGTTTCTATAAGATACCCCCTCATCCTTTTAAACTCCAGTGAATACAAGCCTAGTCTTTTCAATCTTTCCTCATATGACAGTCCAGCCATCCCAGGGATCAATCTCGTGAACCTACGCTGCACTGCCTCAATCACAAGGATGTCCTTCCTCAAATTAGGAGACCAAAACTGTACACAATACTCCAGATGTGGTCTCACCAGAGCCCTATACAACTGCAGAAGAATTTCCTTCGCTCCATGGATGCTGCCTCACCCACTGAGTTTCTCCATCATTTTTGTCTACCATTGTTTTAACATTGCCCACTTTAGCACCCATGCAAAAGTGGTCGCCTCAATGTTAGACTCAGAGTTTGGCTGTTCTTCAGGTCCCTTGGAATATCCACATATTTAAGACTGGTCTCACAAGGAGAAATACTGCAGAAAAATAATTGCCATTAAAATATGGTATGCTTTATGGTCATTGAAGATACACTGGATAGTGAGGAGCATGAGTAAGTGGTAGAGGAGGGGAGAGCTGTTCAACTGGTGGAGGAAGGATGCTGGTTTACACAGAAGATAGACACAAATAGCTAGAGTAAAAAAAAACTAATTGCTGGAGTAACTCAGCAGATCAGGCAGCATCTCTGGTAGGGTTGCCGACTGTCCCATATTAGCCGGGACATCCCGTATATTGGGCTAAATTGGTTTGTCCCATACGGGACCGCCCTTGTCCCGTATTTGACTGCTACTACTCGGGTCGAGGGGACTGTCGGGTCGGAGCGCCGCGTCCGTCCCCGCCTCACCCGTCCCGACGTAGTGCAGCCCATGGAGTGCAGCAGCAGCGCCTCGCCCGTGGCCCCGTCGGTCGGCAGCCCGGCTAGCTGTCCGATCTTTGGACCTTCGCTTACCGCCAACACCACCACCACCCCTCCATCTCATGGCCAACTCCTCAGCTGGCCTGCCGGCTGGGCTTTGTGTGCAGTCCAGCACCCGGGCCAACTCATCATTCACCCAGCCATCGGTCAACGAATTGCTGTCGGGAATTTGTCCCGTATTTTGATCTTTTGTCTCTTATTTAGGAGTGAGAAAGCTGGCAACCCTAATCTCTGGAGAAAAGTAGGTGACGTTTTGGGTCGGAACCCTTCTTCAGTATGAACCGCTGAGTTACTCCAGCATTTTGTATTTATCTTCGCTGTTCAATTTAGTTTAGTTTAGTTTAGAGAAACAGCTTGGAAACAGGCCCTTTGGTCCATCGAGTCCGTGCTGGAATAACCTTTTCCTACACACTAGAGACAATTGACAATTTTTACCAAAGTCAATTAGCCTACAAAACTGTGTGAGATATGGGAGGAAACCAGAGCACCCCGGAGAAAACCCATGTGGTCACAAGGAGAAAGAACAAACTCTGTACAGACAGCACCCATAGTCAGGATCGAACCTGGGTGTCTGGTGCTGTAAGGCAGCAACTCTATTGCTGCGCCACCATGCCACCCATCAATTGGTGTTAAGAATTGTCCATTCATTCACCCAATGGTTGGTTGGGCCATTGGTAACTGTAATGATGGATCAGAGGTCGATGAGAGATCAGGTGTGAAATCCCAGATATAAGCCTAACCAAAGTTGCTGACCAAAACACTTCCCCCTTCCCCAGTCCCCTTCCAACTATATCCCTCCCTCTCGCTCTACATTTCTTTCCTCTTCTTATCTAGCATCCTTTCTACATACTATATAGATAGCATATTGTTACAAATAACAAACATGATAACATTTTATTAGGATATATAAATTATAATGATCCAAGACAGATTATTGGAAGTATAAACAGAATGAAAGAACATTTTGGAACCAGAGTCCATGAAGGTGTGATTGTTAATCTACTGGATAAACAGACGCTGGAGGTTTTTAAAAGTGAGTTGAAACAGTGAAACTGCACACAAGGAGTAAAGGGTATATTTTAAATGTAATCCATTTGTTACATGTCCCATCGCAGTTATCTCATAAATAAACGCAGCAGGGATATTTCAGAGTAAGTACAATGAAATGCTACATATGTACAGCAGAACGATAAAGACAAACACAGATTTACAGCAGAAATGCGAACTACGCCTCGTTGTAACAAGAAGCAGGATCTGTCAGAAATCACGGGGAGGAGATCTTTGGCATGGATTTGGGGGGGGGGGGGGCATCTAGTGTAGACTAAACCAAACTAAAAGAATGTCTCTTCTTGAGTCTGAAAAGGGCTCCTGACCCAAAACATTGCCTGTCCATTCCCACCACAGATGCTTCCTGACGCACTGAGTTCCTCCAGCACTTTGTGTTTTGATTTCTTTTGTACGCTCTTATTTTTTTAGGGATCCCCCATCAAATTGGCAGAAGGTTATTTAAGAATAAGGGGTAGGCCATTTAGGACTGAGATGAGGAAAAACGTTTTCACCCAGAGAGTTGTGAATCTGTGAAATTCTCTGCCACGGAAGGCAGTGGAGGCCATTTCACTGGATGTTTTCAAGAGAGATTTAACTCTTAGGGCTAACGGAATCAAGGGATATGGGGAGAAAGCAGGAACGGGGTACTGATTGTGGACGATCAGCCATGATCATATTGAATGTCGGTGCTGGCTCGAAGGGCCGAATGGCCTACTCCTGCACCTATTGTCTATGTTTCTATGTTTCTAAGGTGTCCTCATAGAAACAACCTGCAAGTGAAATACACTAGTCTCAGAGCCAACACATGAGAAGCAGCCACTTCGATACATCGTTAGAGGGAGGAAGTGAGGAAGAATTTTTCACGCTGAATTTGAGGGTGGGAGAAACAGAATAAATGCGAGCTTTCAATGGGATATTAGATTGGCTGAGATGGACACATTTCTGGGTGGATTAGTGGAGATATGGAGGGTGGGGTGGGCTATGAGGGCAGGGCGAAAGGTTAGCCAGGATTTTGTGGAATGGTAGAATGGGCTCGAGGGGCTGAATGGCCTCGCCTGTACCATTTCCTATGTGTCAGGAGAATATATTTTGCTGTCATTAAATTTTCAATACACCAGCACTCCTTAACGAGGACTTCAGCTCTGAACTCCGACCTTCGTCCTTTGTCCCTTAATTACATCTTTTACTGCCGTTACTGCTTGAACTCTCCTGGCTCAGATGGCAAATGCTTGTTATTGTAAACTGCGGGTTGACTATAAGCAGAAGATCAAAGCTACCGATGTGGATCTCCCTTTCCATCTCCCTGCATATGTTCTCCAACATTAAATTCTCCAATAACAGACGGCACCCCTGCCTTTCTTCCCCTCTCGTTCCTGTGATCCTTCCCCACCCTGGAATGCACCCATTTCCCCCAGTACACCCGCTCCCTACTCCCCGTCCATCCACTTCCACCTATATCCCTGCCTCTGGCTTCATATTTCATTCCTCTTATCTCCTTATCTGACATCCTTTGGTCTCCTTGTTAACTCTAGCCTTTGTCCACCCATCTGCCTATAGCACAGAACCCCCCCCCCCACCCCCACCCACCTGTATCCACCCATCTGCCTATAGCACCGAACCCCCCCCCCACCCACCTGTATCCACCCATCTGCCTATAGCACCGAACCCCCCCCCCACCCACCTGTATCCACCCATCTGCCTATAGCACCGAACCCCCCCCCACCCACACCCACCTGTATCCACCCATCTGCCTATAGCACCGAACCCCCCCCCCACCCACACCCACCTGTATCCACCCATCTGCCTATAGCACCGAACCCCCCCCCCACCCCCACCCACCTGTATCCACCCATCAATTGCCAGGCCTTGTCCCGCACTATCTTTTTTGCAACTTTTTCCCCCCCTTTTACAACCAGTCTGAAGAAGGGTCACGACCTGAAATGTCATCTGCCCATTCTGTCTACTCTCTCATAGAAACATAGAGGTGCAGGAGTAGGCCATTCGGCCCATTCGAGCCAGCACTGCCATTCAACATGATCATGGCTGATCATCCAAAATCACTACCCCGTTCCTGTTCTTTCCCATGCTTTCTTCCATTAGCCCTAAGAGATAAATCTAACACTCTTTTGAAAACTCTCTGAAGATATTGCTGAGTTACTCCAGCATTTTGTGTTTTATTCATTAAATGTGTTCATTTGCTCTGTATTCTGCTCCGTGGATGGAGTTGTGCTCACGTTTCGGTCCGACTCTTGAGTTCCTCTGTTACCAAGAGTTAGATGAGCTGCTATTGACGACTTGGCTGCTTTGACTCTGCTCATTGACTTGCTTCATGTTTGAGGAACACACTCATGCTGAAGCCCCATCTCTGACCTTGTCCACCTTTCTCCTGCTTGGCGCTGTTTCACCAATAACTTCTATTTAATTACCAAGGGCACTAGGAAACTTTTCTGGAGCCCTGGAATGCTGCACTGTTGACAAAGCTTCACACATTGCTGACAAGATCGCTTACGGCAATGTATCCACCAGTACACTCCCTGCTGCTGTCAGACCTTTAAACAATCTTCTCATAAACTGAGGGTGTATTTGAGATTTCCCAATCAACCTCAATATGATTCTTGCACTTTTTCTATCTGCGCTTTCTCTCCAGCCATATTTGGCATTTGGTTTCCATGTACGGTATATCTAATATGTTTGGATAGCATACCTTGGTACATATGGATAGCATACCTTGGTACAGTATATACCTTGGTACATATGGATAGCATACCTTGGAACATATAAACATTGGTACATATAGACCTTGGTACAGTATATACCTTGGTACAGTATATACCATGGTACATATGGATAGCATACCTTGGTACATATAAACCTTGGTACATATAGACCTTGGTACATATAGACCTTGGTACAGTATATACCGTGGTACAGTATATACCATGGTACATATGGATAGCATACCTTGGTACATGTGAAGCGGTGGCAGCGGTGAAGCCTCATGGTGGCTGTGATGCCTCACGGGTCGACCCGCGGTCGATGGTCGATGAGAGCATGGGGGACTGCCGTGAGGGAGGGGGAAGAACAATGGACGACACGGCTTTAGGGGACCGCAATGGGGGTGGGGGGGAGAGAACAATGGACAATAGGGAGGGACAACAAAGGACAAAGGGGAGCCGGCATGGGGGAACCGCTGGGGGGTGGTGGGGGGGAGAACAAAAGGAGGAGCCGGCGTACTCTGTTACTTTGTCAGTGCCGTGGGTGGCCACTATTTGTACACCTTGCAAGCAAAGCCTTGTCACATGTGACATGGAAGTTTTCCATTCCATTCCATCTGACACTAATAAACCTAATCCTACACGTTTTATCTCTCTGCACTTCCCGTTATACTGGTGTGAGGTCTGATTGTCATCATGTACAGGTGATTTACCGCAAAACAATTTTTTTGGTACACGTGACAATAACAAAGCAATCCCAATACGCCTCCAAAAGCTCCCAGACACAGAATCCCTCTGTAAATAATTGTCATTAGTTTCCTGATAGTTCAAGCTTACTGCACTATAACACTAGCGCTGCTCTCTATCGAGTTGTCTGCCCCTTAATTTCTGTTACACCCAGGCCATATCATCCCTAATCCTTTCCATGAGAATTCCTCCAAGGCTACTCACATACACCACTTGGCTGCCCTTTAATTGATGCACGACCTGTCATCCCACCGCACCATTGACAAACAAGTCGCGGCATGTGAGTGCGCTTTTCTTCTCATTCCTTTTGCTCGTCATATGTCTTCAATCTCCTCCCCTTTGCTACCCAGGCAACGGCCATCCACAAGAAAAGGAACATCGAAACACATCCCTGGCGCTCTAAGGCATTCCCTGCATAGCTTCTCGATCATCAGCAATGTTTTAGGTGTTACCCTGGGCAAGTCGCCATGAATAACAAGTCACAGTTCCAATGCGGTCATGGAACAAGGTCAGAAGGTGGGTGTGCACATGTTAAGCAACTCGTCTCCTAACATAACCTACAAGACACAAGTAGGTGCATGTGACAGAGCAGCCTCCGGCGCCTGGAAGGGTGCGGCTCCCCACAACGTGAAGTCTGGCACCATCCCAGACACCTGACCTGGTTCACAGGGGAATTTATCACACTGTAACATCTACTAAAAGAACTAAAAGAAGATTGAGGCATAATTGGAAATAACATCCAACGATCCAGAAAATCTTGCACACTCCCTGAGTGTGCAAGATTATTGGGTCATACAGTGTGGAAACAAGTCCTTCGGCCCAAATTGCCCATGCTGACCAAGATCCCCCATCTACACTAATCCTTCCTGCCTGTATCCCTTTCAACCTTTCCCAGCCATGTACCTGTCCGAATGACTTTTAAATGTTGTTATAGTACCTGCCTCAACTACCTCATCGTCTGAAGAAGGGTTTCGGCCCGAAACGTTGCCTATTTCCTTCACTCTGCACCTGCTGAGTTTCTCCAGCATTTTTGTGTACCTCATCTGACAGCTCGTTCCATGTACCACCACTCTCTGAGTGAAAATGTTGTCCCTCAGGTTCCTATTAAATCTTTCCCTTCCCACCTTGAACGAATGTCCTCTGGTTGTTGAATCCTCTACTCTGGGTAAGAGACTCTGTGCATTCACTCTACCTATTCCCCCCATGATTTTGTACGCCTTTATAAGGTCACCCCTCAGCCTCCTGCACTCCAAGGAATAAAGTCCTAGACAGTCCAATCTCTCCCTTTAGTTCAGGCCCGCAAGTCCTGGCAACATCCTCGTAAATCTCCGCAGGCAGAAGATGGGCCTGCTCCGTGAACTTTTGTAACTTTATCTGCGCCAGAAATGTGGCGACTCTTGTGTACTGCCCACTTGAGGTCTGATGGGTAATTTTACCAGGTTGTGGGTGGAAACCGAAGATTTCAGAGAAAACCCACGCAGGTCACGGGGAGAACGTACAAACTGCGTACAGGATCAAAGCCAGGTCTCTGTCCCTGTAAGGCGGCAACTCTACCGCTGCACCACCCTGCTGCCCTGATGTGTTCCTGCTCACAAGAAACGCCAATATACCCACAGTACTTTCTTATCTTGATGTCCAAGTTCATCCATACGACGATAACTTCCCAAGGTGTATCGTTTGTCCAAACTCTGTAACAATGCATGTTGTTAGATCATACTGTAAGCAATTTTGACTGGGATATAATCTAATCTGTTTATGCTGCTATCATAAACATCATAGTCAATGGAGAATAGTCACTGTATTTATTAATTTACCCTCACTCCAGGTACATGTTCAGTAGTAGATAATTTATATAGCATCGGTATAAATTATACAGAGCACATTGCACTGGACAGGCGTTCCTGGAGGAAATCTGTGCAGGAAGGAGCTGCACGTCACGAAATGGAACTACGCCGTGTCGCAGAGACAAAACGACAGCACCGTAAGGAGAGAGAGAAGGGGGCTCGACAACTACCAACCACCGCCAGTCTCCACTGCTCACGTTGCACCAAGGTGTGTGGATCGCGGATCGGCCTCCACAGACATCTGCAGACCCACAAGTAGACAACCCTATGGAGAGGAGAGGACTGTCATACTCGTTTTGAGTGACCGCCGATGATGATACAGCATCCATTGGGAAAATCAGCCTAAATAATTTTGGCTTTATTATAATATGTTCGAGATGATAACTTTAATGGAATAATTGGCCAGTGGACCAAGTTCTTGGAAAAGCCCATGTGTAATAACTGAGATGACAGAAGGATGTGATTTCGAAATGATTTATAGAGGTGTTGTTTCACAACTTGTGACAAGGAAGTTCAGTCCCACAATCTTGGGAACCTTTAGTCACTGCTGTATTTAAAAACAGATTTATAACCCAGAACAGATTGGATTTGAGCAGGGTAGGAGTGGTGGGAAGGGAGATCATGACTGAAGTTGTGAACTAGAAGGAATGACTGAATGACAAGACTGCTCTCTTCTCATTCTGAACACCAAGTTAAAAATACTTACAGGAAGTTTAAGGTGTGACAGCTTTGAAAGTTTGTCATTTGAATCTTCCAAGTCACCATAAACATTAAATCAGGGTAGAACTGTGAGGTATAAGTTAAAGGGATCACCTGTAAAAATGTATTTTGCCGCATCAGTAGTGGGCAAGTTTACCCAAGGACTCCAGCGAGGAAACCTAAGGTTACCTCATACCATGGTAGAATACAATGTTATATTGCATGCCATTTAATGCCTTTGAAAAACATTGTGTAATAATTTGCAATAACAGTTGACTTCTTCTGTCACAGAAATTGCATCAGCTTTTCAAGTTACTGAAGGTCTTGAGAAGGTTGAGAGTTTTCTTTCTGCTGCATTTCTGTGGATTTGGGGGTGACTATTGATGCCAATATTGGACCCGTAGACTCTATTACAGTTGCCGCAAGTGACGTGGATGAAACAGGTAGTTGTATAGGTTGTGAGAAGGTGTGGGCCTTCTTCTGATTATCCACTAAACTACAACATTTTTCCACATTATTCGGGTTAGTTTAGTTTAGTTTAGTTTAGTTTAGGGATACAGCGCGGAAACAGGCCCTTTGGCACACAGATTCCACGCCAACCAGCGATCCCCGCACACTGGCACTATCGTGTTTCTGCACTGTATCTCTAAAGTCTAAAGTAAACTTATCGGAAGTCATCCAGAATTCCAAAGGTGCCTCATTGGCTGCTCCTCTGTATCTACTCTATTAGTTGCTCCTCTGTATCTACTCTATTAGTTGCATTCGCATAGAACTTCAATTATTTAATCAAACAAGATTTTCCTTTAATAAATCCATGCAGACTCAGCTCAGGCCTGTTATTATGGGTAGCACGACGGTGCAGCGGTAGAGTTGCTGCCTTACAACGCCAGAGACCTGGGCGCGCTCCTGTCTATGGGTGCTGTCTGTATGGAGTCTGCACGTTCTCCCCGTGTCCTGCGTGGGTTTTCTCCGGGTGCTCTAGTTTACACTCCAAAGACGTAGTACAGATTTGTAGGTTAATTGGCTTTGGTAAAATTGTCCCTAGTGTGCTAGTGTAGGGGGTGATCGCTGGTCGGCGTGGACTCGGTGGGCCAAAAGGCCTATTTCTGCGCTGTTTCCCTAAACTAGACTAAAACTGCATCTTCCATTATAGATTCCAGCATTTTCCCTACTAATGACATTAAGCTAATAGATCAGTATTCTAGATGTTTTCCCACTTCCTCCTTTCCTGAATAATGGGGCCATATTTAGTACTCCCTAGTACAAAGGTTCAATTACAGAATCTTACAATGTTCACTATCTCTACGGCCATCTATTTCAAACTCTGCAATGGAGATCATTAGATCTTAGGATTTATAAGCGTTTAATTTTACCAACTTCTCTATTTTCACTTCTACTTATTTCTTTCAGTTCCTCGTTCTCTCTAGACCCCTGGTTCTCTGGCAGGGTTTCTTTGCCTTCTTTCTTGCACATAAAGTATTTGTTTAAGTCCTCTGATAGATACAAAATGCTGGAGTAACTCAGCGGGACAGGCAGCATCTTCAGAGAGAAGGAATGGGTGGCTTTTCGGGTCGAGACCCTTCTTCAGGCCAGTCTGAAGATGAGTCTCAACCTGAAAGGTCATCCATTCTCTCCAGAGATGTTGCCTGTCCCGCTGAGTTTCTCCAGCATTTTGTGTCTATCTTCGGTTTAAATCAGCATCTGAAGTTCCTTCCTACACATGTTTATGTCAGTTTCTTATTCATCATTATAAATTATCCTGTCTTATCCTTTTTACACACTTACAGATGCCCTTCCAATCTGTTTTTATGCAAGTTTCAATCTCTAGCTTGCCTGTCTCTATAAATCTCTTGGTCCTCTTACAATCTAAAATGGTAAAATCATAAGATCATAAGCGATAGGAATACATTTAGGCCCATTAAGTCTACTGCGCCATTCAAACATGGCTGAACTATCGCTCCTCCCTAGCCCCATTCTCCTGCCTTCTTCGCATAACCTCTGACACCTGTACTAATCAAGAATCTATCTATCTCTGCCTTAAAAATATCCACTGACTTGGCCTCCACAGCCTTCTGTGGCAAAGAATTCCACAGATTCACCACCCTCCGACTAAAGACATTTCTCCTCATCTCCTTCCTAAACGAACGTCCTTTAATTCTGAGACTATGACCTCTAGTCCTAGACTCTCCCAGTAGTGGAAACATCCTCTCCACATCCACTCTATCCAAGCCTTTCACTATTCTGTACGTTAAAAGGCTTCTGATTATCACACTTGTCGCTATCTCTGGCAATTTTATGAGTCTCTTCCTTGGATTTAATACTATCTTTATCTTCCCACGACAGCCGCTGAGAGCCTTTCTGCCTCTTTAATTCTTAACCCTCATAGAAATATATTCTTCCCCAATATACATGATTCCCTTAAATACTGGCCATTGGTATCCACCGTATCCTCCCACCGGCGACACCACACCTACACTTCACACTGCCTCAGACAAGCTGCCAACATAGTCCATGACTTGTGCCACACCGGTCATTCCTTCTGCTCCCTGAAAGCATGTACCACCAGGCCCAGGAACAATTTCTTCCCCTCCATTATCAGAACTATCCTTCCATAAGCTGGGGTACAGTCTGATTCATCTCTAGCCCATTGTAGACATTGGACTTTGTAAATGCAACTGATGCACTACAACAATGCTGAGAACGCTATTCTGCGCGCTGTATCTTGCACTTTATTCTATCTGTTGTACTTGAGTTTGATTTGATTGTACATTTTGTATTGTATAGTTTTATCTGATCCCATTGGATAGCGTGCTTTTCACTCTACCATGGTACATGTGACAATAAAGTACCGGCATGGTGGTGCAGCGGTAGAGTTTCCGCCTTACAGCACCAGAGACCTGGGTTCGATCTTGACTACGTGTGATGTCTGTACAGAGTTTGTACATTCTCTCCGTGTCCACGTGGGATTTCCCCCAGCTGCTCCAATTTCCTCCCACACTAATGCAAAGGTTTGCAGGCTAATTGGCTTTGCTACACATGGCATCCACCTATCACTTGGAAGGTAGACAGAAAATGCTGGAGAAATTCAGCAGGTGAGGCACTATCTATGGAGAGAAGGAATAGAAGCACTTGCCGGGCTTTGTCCTGCCCCTCCCCTCTTCCAGAACACCTCACCGCAGTGTCTGAAGAAGGGTGCCGGCCCGAAAACGTCACCTATCCATGTTCTACAGAGATGCTGCCTGACCCGCTGAGTTACTCCAGCATTTTGTGATGATCAGGTTAAGAAATGAATGCTCCATGATTTCAAGAACTTTGCATTTCAGTTCTACTAATTTTCTCCTTTTAATCAAACGATATTTCCATTTTCGGACTTTAGTGATGAACAGCATGGAACATACAACTCGGAAAAGTACAGCACAGGAACAGGCCATTTGACCCGTGATGCCGATGTCAACCTTGATGTTAAGTTAAACTAACGCCATCTATCTGCACATGATCTGTACCCCCCCCCCTCACCTCTCCCCCATCTCCAGCCCATTAATGTGCCTGCCTATGTGCCTTAAATATTCATTCCTACCATTACCTCCTCTGGCAGCATGTCCCAGGCATCTGCCTCTCTGAGTGAAATACTTGACTCACAAATCTCCTTTAAACTTTCCCCTTCTCACCAGAAAGCTATGCCTTCTAGTATTGCACATTTCCACCCTGGGAACAGCACTCTGACTATCTACCTTATCTGTGCTTCTCATAATTTTATATACTCAGCTGATCTTTTAATCTAAAAAGGGGCAGCACGGTGGTGCAGCGGTAGAGCTGCTGCCTTACAGCGCTTACAGCGCCAGAGACCCAGGTTCGATCCCGACTACGGATGCTTGTCTGTACGGAGTGTGTACGTTCTCCCTGTGACTGCGTGGGTTTTCTACGGATCTTCGGATTCCTCCCACACTTCAAAGATGCACAGGTTTGTAGGTTAATTGGCTTGGTTTAAATGTAAATTTGTCCCCTAGTGTGTTTAGGGTAGTGTTAATGTGCGGGGATCATTTGTCGGTGCGGACTAGGTGGGCCGAAGGGCCTGTACCTCCAAACTAAACTAAACTAAACTAACACAATGCTCCGATCACAAACACAGTGATAAAGAATGTGATCATTCCCCAGCCCTTCCCGACCGACTAAAAGCTATTTGCTGTTTTTATAGCAGTCTCATGGTGACTAGCAACATCAATGCTCCTGGTTTACAAATTCCCAATCATATTGACCTGTTGTGAGTTAATGTCATTGTCACTGGTTGATATTAAAATGTGTATTGATAAAAGTATGATGAAGGGACTGCTTCTAAACTTATATCATTAAGATGTAATAAATGAATGATTATTGAAATTAATAATTGTTCTGTATATTAGTGATAAAACAACGCAGCTTTTGGTATAAGTTGTGAACACATCCTTACATGATTTTCCCCGGAAGGAAACATATCAGCTAAGAGAGACACAGAGTGCTGGAGTAACTCAGCGGGTCAGGCAGCTTCTCTGGAGAAAAGGAATAGATGACGTTTCGGATGGAGACCTTCAGTCTGAACCTGGTGACTCGTAGCACTGTAGCAATGTATTGCAGGGACAATCACTCATGAACCTGAGTGACTTGATATGAAATGATATTTCATGATTGTTGTTCATAAACGATCACTTCAGTCTGAAGAAGAGTCTCGACCCGAAACGTCGCCTATTCTTTTTCTCCTGAGATGCTGTCTGACCCGCTGAGTTACTCCAGCTTTTTGTGCCTATCTTCGGTTTAAACCAGCATCTGCAGTTTCTTCCTACACATCTGAAGAAGGATCCCGACCCAAAACACCACCTATCCATGTTCTCCAGAGGTGCTGCCAGACCTGCTGAGTTACTCCGGCATTTTGTGTCTCTCTTTGGTATGAACTAGCATCTGCAGTTCCTTGTTAAAACATATCAGCTACTTCCCTAGTAGCTATAACAAGGATTTTACTATCAGAAACATTATAGCAATCAACAATGTAACAAGCATTTTACAATCAGAAACAATGTAACAGTTACAACATCTCCCAACAACAACAAGCAATTTACTGATGGGAGTTTTAAAAGATAATCTCCCAATTGGACAATGCTTATCCTATTGGTACTAAGCAACAAATTGCCTCTCTGTATATAATTTCGGAAAAGTATTGTGTGTAGCAAAGTATTGCAGGGACAATCACTCATGAACCTGGGTGACTTGATATGAAAATATATTTCATAAATGTTGTTCATAAATGATCACTTCAAATGTAACCTTCCACTATCTTTATTTGTGATAAACTCCATGCAAACTAGCGTTATCCAGGTCAAATCAATATCTCCTAACACAAGCTAGTTTCAATATTTGTACTGCTGGTTCTTCCAAACAACTGAAATAAACTCAATATAGAATATAGAACAGCACAATGTTTATGCCAAACATGATGTCTAGATAGACTAATCACAGCGGCCTACACAAGGAGTCATAGAGTCATACAGCACAGGGTGGCACGGTGGCGCAGCGGTAGTGTTGCTGCTTTACAGCGCCAGGGACCCTGGTTCGATCCTGACTTCGGGTCTGTACGGAGTTTGTACATTCTCCCCGTGACCTGCGCGGGTTTTCTCCGCAATCTTTGGTTTCCTCCCACACTCCAAAGACGTACAGGTTAGTAGGTTAATTGGCTTTGTATAAATATAAATTGTCCCTAGTGTGTGTAGGATAGTGTTAATATGAGGGGATTGCTGAATTGCGTAGAATCGGTGGGCTGAAGGGCCTGTTTCCGTGCTGTATCTCTAAACTAAACAGGCCCCAACTCTATATACTTGATCTATTTTCTCCATTCCCTGCATATCCATATTCCTATCCATAAGCCTCTTAAATACCATTATCATACCTGCCTCCACCTCCACCTCTGGCAATGGTCCAGACTATAAAAGGTCTTACAAATGCTCCATTACACTACAAAATAAACTAATGACACCTGTGATTTTCGTGTGAATACAAGTGTTTCACTGTCAAAATGTCAAAGTATGTGTGAGTATGTGTGTATATACACACACTGCACTTTTTTTTGTCATTAATTATATTGTTTACAGTGTACTATGTTAATTATATTGTTTACACTGTGCTACATTCTGTTGTGCTGCTGCTAGTAAGAGTTTCATTGTTCTATCTGGGACATATGACAACAAACACTCTTGACTCTTGAAATTCTGCAGAATGAATTATTCATTCACTTCAATTGAGATTCCTTATTTTGACCTCATTATTATGCAACTGTGCACGTACATGAGAACTGCAGAATCAGAAAACCAGCTTCAAGCTGTTTTGCTGCATAGTTATGTTATTATTTGTATATCGATCTGGAATCAGCTAAGCATTTTGGAACTGATGCAAGCAATCTTGCCCAGTAGCAGATGTAAGATACTCAGCTCCCAGTCTGGGCCCTGAATCTGTCCTATGCATGAGCAATAACTGTCCCGCTGATGTGTAAAAGTAAGACACAACATGCTGGAGTAACATCAGCGGGACAGGCAGCATCTCAGGAGAGAAGGGATGGGTGACGTTTCGGGTCGAGACCTTTCTTCAGACACATGTGGTGTTACACATGTGGGGTAAAAGTAATACATACGCAAATATAACTTGATAATGATAAGTTAATAAGAAGCAATGCATATTTTCCCTGTCACAAATTAACTTTGAGTTGTTGAATTGTTATATTTTTTTAACCCTATTTCTTCGGGTAGACAGTCAGAACCTTTGTCCCAGGGTGGAAATGTAAAAGGCTAGAGGGCATAGCTTTAAAGTGAGAGGTGCAAAATCTAAAGGAGATACGCAGGGCAATTTGTTTACACGGAGAGCGGTGGGTGCCTGGAACGTGCTGCCTGGGGCGATGGTGGAAGCAGATATGATGGTGGAATTCAAGCGGCTTTTAGATAGGCACATGGATATGCAGCGAATGGAGTGATATGGATCTCGTGCAGACAGAGATTAGTTTATCTCGGCATCATATTCAGTATGGACTGAGTGGGCTGATGGGCCTATACTTATGCTGTAATGTTTTATGTAGACACAGGGAACTGCTGATTTTTTAAAAACACAAAGTGCCAGATTAACTCAGTGGGTCAAACATTGGTGGATTGGTGACATTTCAGATCGGGACCCTCTTCAGATTGACCAACACAAAATGTCACCTTTCAAAGTTTTCCATAGATGCTGCCTGTACTGTTCTCTGTTCTAATATCCATCACTTTTAAGATGATTTTCACTTTAATTTTCAAGACTGTCTACAACCTTGTTACCATTGCATACCTCAGGATGTCGTCCCTCACACAACTCAGATGCACCTCAGTAGCATCGCTTGTTGTTTCTACCTCAGCCACACTCATCTCTTGCTGAAAGCCCCAATGCAACAATCCCTACAACAGCAGTAACAAGCTTGCATCTATGTAACACTTACAATGCTACAAAATGTTCTGTGGTTCTTCAGGAAATTGATCAACAAACCTTGATACTTGCCACAAAAAGAAGTTGTCAGGCAGAAAGACAACTTTTGGCCAAAGAGGTAGGTTTTGTGGAGAGCTTTAAAAAAGGAAAAGAGAGGTGGGAATTAGCTTAAGAAAGAACTGCAAATGCTGGAGAAATCGAAGTTTGACAAAAATGCTGGAGAAACTCAGCGGGTGAGGCAGCATCTATGGAGCAAAGGATAGATACTGCCTCGCCCGCTGAGTTTCTCCAGCATTTTTGTCTACCTTGGAGATTCACTTAGTTGGGGGCATCTTGGTTGGCATGGACGATTTGAGCTGAATGGCCTATCTCCATGCTGTATGATTCTATAACAGGTCAACAGATGGAATTCCAGAGGTTGGGTTCTTGACAACAGAAGGCATGGCTGCTATGGATAGAGTGATCTAATTTGGGTCTAGCAAAGAGGTCAGAGTATCAGGCATTCAAATGTACTTTCAAATATATCAAAGGTATCCATGACACACTGGCCAACCTGAGGAGCAACTTCAGCAACAGACTGGTTCCGCCAAGATGCAGCACAGAACGCCACAGGAGATCCTTTTTCCCTGTGGCTATCAAACTGTACAACTCATCCCCCTTCTGTCATGGGGTAAACGGACTCACCTTACCCCCCCCCCCCCCCCACACACAATCTTTGCACATCCCCAATCCTGGACTTTCCACTCGTCACTTTAATTTCATGTTTCATGTATCTTGTTGTGTTTTATGACTATTGGCAGCTCAATTTGCCTCCTGGGATAAATAACGTTCTATCGTATCGTATTATGGTTTTAAAGTACAACAACACTCCAAAGAGCTACAGGTTTGTAGGTTAATAGGCTTGGTATAATTGTAAATTGTTCCTAGTGTGTGTAGGATAGTGTTAGTGTGCGGGGTTTGCTGGTCGGCACGGACTCGGTGGGCTGAAGGGCTGTTTCCGCGCTGTATCTCTACACTCTAAACGTAATTCAAAGTTTTTTTAAGTTCATGGCCGTTGAACAAAAACAAAGTTCTCTGCATTGGAAACACCAAATTAGACTTTGCAGCAGGTAAGGTTCTTTTTGATGCAGTTTGCGTTACCTTTCACTATAAGGTTCTACAAGCAAATAAACATTTTCCAATGCGTCCAGGACCATGAGTAATGTAGAATAAAGTGGCTTATAAATTATTTCAAAGTTATTGACAGCGCGAGCCCCAGGTTCGATCCTGACCGCGGGTGCTGCCTGTGTCATTGGTCGGGGCCTGTAAATTGCCCCCAGTGGATGGCAAGGCAGTGGATGTGAAAGTGGGATAACATAGAAATAGTGTTAATGGTTGATCAATGGTCAGCGCAGACTTGGTGGGCTGAAGGGCCCCTGTTTCCATGCTGCATCTTTAAATCTTAAAGCTAAATAAGTGATTAATTTCCATGTTGTTATAATGTGGCTGTTGGGACCAGCACAGGAATCCTGCTTGGGACCAGCTAGTTACAATCTAACAAGTATTTTGAGATTTAAAAAAAATCACCCATGGTCTTGTTGAATGATGGAGAAGGCACGAGGGTCTGAATGTTCCATTCACGTATGTCCATATGTCCTCCTCTGAGATACAGAGTATAGACTCATACAGCATGGAAACAGGCCCTTCAGCCCAACTCATCCATGCCGACCAAGATGCCACATCTAAGCTAGTTCTGTTTACCCGCATTAGGCCTGTAGCCATGTACCCGTTCAAGTGTATTTCAAATGGTGTTATTGTTCATGACTCAATGACATCATCTGGCAGCTCATTCCATATACCCACCACACTCTGAGTGAAAAAGTTGCCCCTCAGGTTCCTATTAAATCTTTCCCCTCTCACCTTAAACCTTTGTACTCTGGTTCTTGATTTCCCCTACCCTGGGTAAAGGACTCACTGCATTCACCCTCATGACCTATAAAATATCTCATATTTTTTAAATCTACCGCCTTGACCCCGGCGCCGTAGGAAGTCCTGGGATATTTTAACATGTTAAAGGCTCCATATAAACACAGAAGTTAGTCATACAGTGTAGAAATAGGCCCTTTGACCCAACTTGCCCACACCGACCAACATGTCCCACCTGCCTGCATTTGGCCCATATCCCTCTAAACCTGTCCTAAGCATGTACCTGTCTAAATGTTTCTTGAATGTTGCAATAGTACCTGCCTATCTGGGGGGGGGGGGGGGGGTATAGCTCAGCGGTAGAGCATTTGACTGCAGATCGAGAGGCCCCTGGTTCAAATCCAGGTGCCCTCTTCACAATCTTAATTAGTTCGGGTGTCATGGGGAGAAGGTAGGTGAATGGGTTTGAGAGGGAACGACAGTTCAGCCATGAATGAAGTAGATTTGATGGTTGAATCACCTAATTCTGCTCCTATAACTCATGAACTTATGAACCACCTCCTTTGGCAGCTCGTTCCATACACCAACCCCCTCGCGTAGTTGTTGTCTATGTCTAATTATAAGGAGAAACGGGCACAAAGCCTCGTGTTAAAAGACAGACACAAAAAGCTGGAGTAACTCGGTGGGTCAGGCAGCATCTCTGGAGTAAAGGAATAGGTCGAGACCCTTCTTCAGACTGAGAGTCAGGGGCGAGGGGAACGAGAGATATAGATGGTACTCTGGAAAAATGAATGGAAGATATCTCTCGTTGCCCTTCCCCCTGAATCTCTGTCTGAAGAAGGGTCTCGACCCGAAACGTCACCAATTCCTTCTCTCCAGAAACGCTGCCTGTCCCGTTGAGTTACTCCAGCATTTTGTGTCAGTCTTCTGTTTAAACCAGCATCTGCAGTTCCTCGATACACCCTTGTTAAAAGCCTGTGAATCAATTATATTGCAAAGACTGGGCAAAAACACACTAATAAAATAACCGTATTTATCTTGACTTTAGCTACACCAAGGCCAGCGAGCACACCATTCGAGGAAAACGAAAGAGCAGCCAAAGACAACATTGCACTGTGTCTGATCTTTGGCTTTGAATCAAAGTATTGGGAACTGTAAGTGCCACCAATTGGAGAGCTCGTCTCATCTGCTGTTTGGCTGATTCCACCGCAGTGTGTGTGTGTGTGTGTGTGTGAGTCTCTCTCTCTGCCTGCTGTCATTACACGGTGAATTTCAGCACATCACTCGCTGCTGGATGTGTCTGTGCTAGGGACTGCTCCGTCTTCCTGCGCTGCAGGGCAGAGTTGTGCATTGTGTATTTGTGTGTGTGAGAGTGTGTGTGTGTGTGTGACTGCAAAGGGCCAATCTGGGCAGGGGAGGTTGTCAGTAGGAAACCTCTTCCTGGGCCGTCGGCGAGATTTGACGGGGCCAACCAACCAGAGAGGCTGCTGCTGAGCTTAGAGGTTGTCCTTTCGGGAGGATTTCGATACCTTTCCGAACGGAAAGAAAACAGCGCCTTTAAGCAGAAACTCCTGGCGCAAGATAGCAACTCGACAACTCCTTCCTGACGCGCTAAGACAACAATCAAACGTTGCAGGCGAAGTCAGGCAGTTTCGGGGGGAGAAACAAACAACATCCGAAAAGGTCGGCAATGGACTCCAGCAACACAGGTATTGGAAACACTTTATTTAGAATAATAGCATTACGCTGCCCGACTTTTAAAGTGCGCGTTAGAGATATTTAACTCCTGTTTTCCATGTTATGGAGCAGAGGATGATACTACTTTTTGGAAATCATTGAATTCCAGCCAGCGTCTTAATGTTGCCTTGTCGACTTATGTGTTTTTGTACCCGGAGCTTGCGGGGCAAGGTGATAACTAAAACATGATTGTGTACGCTCAAGGGAATGACAGGGCTGCCCTGGTAGATAAAGAATATTTTTACATTTCCCATATTTTAAGATGTGGCTTCTCTGGCGATATCGCACTAAATCCGTGCCCACAATATAAATGTCACAAGATGTGTTGGCCTGAGATTATTTTACATCAGAATCGCTGCATGGGTAATTGGCTGTGCTATTTTGGAGAGATCTGGAGGGTATTATGCGGTGGAATCAGCTATTAATAAATCCTTCATTATATATTTGTTATTTTACAGTGATAGATGATACTTATATCGCCTGACTGACGTTTCTGTGTTAGTGTTACTGGAGGTCATAGTCTAGTTTGCTTTTTATTCGCGTTTGTGTTTTGGAGTGTGACATATTGTTAGTATTATGTGTTGTGGTGTAATTGGGACATTGACACAGTGAGCTCTGTTACCCCCCGCCCCCCCCCTCTCTCCCCCTCCCCTCCGTTGTTGATATCTTTTCCCAAGACGCACAAAGTAGGTCACAGTCTGAATAAGGTACGAGTTATTTTGCAGAAACTCACATGGACAGTGCACCCTAGCCATGTGTACCTTGCGTATATGCTCCTCCTCCTTCCGCCCATTCAATTACACGGATAGACACAATTGTGTTCAGAGTGTTGTACAGATTCAGGGCAAGACAGCACCCAGCGACTCGGGAGTGTGTGACCACCACCCCCGCGACTGACGTAGAGTCCAACTAAGGACTAGGAAGCCCAACTCAGTTCAAGCCCCAGATACACCCAAAATGCTGGAGTAACTCAGCGGGACAGGCAGCATCTCTGGATGGAAGGAATGGATCTGCAGTTCCTTCCAACTCAGTTCTAAGCCCCCTCTCTTTCCCAAAGTACCAAATGTCTATGTGTTATGCTTGCGATGCATCTGCTCACACGCAGAGCTTGAGAAACATTGAACAAATGGGGGCGCCAGCAGCCCTTCCCAAATAAACAACATGTCCATTCCACATTTCAATCACTTTTCAACAGTCCCAGCTCCAATAAACGGAATTATAGTTCTTAATTGCATTTACCTACATATGAATTTAAAGATACTTTTTATTTTCGTGTTATAAGCCAAAACAAACTTGCCTGAATTTCCCATTTGGATTTATAATCCTAAACGTATCTGAAATTTCCACTAGGATTTATAATCATAAATCAAAACACACAACTGAATTTCCTATTTGCTCATAAACTTGGAGTGTGAAGGAATATACTTGTGAAATATTAAACTAAAACATTAAAATGGTGCTCCTCAGAATGTTAGATATCCCTGTTCATTAGAAAAAAGATGTTCAACGAAGGTACCCCAGGCAAAAGCAGCTCGATAGCATTTACTTACAGACCATTGGGTTAGGTCAAAGTATATCTTATTCGAGCTGTCCCCATTGTCTGAAAACAAGACCCATCTCTCCACGTTCGCCTTCAGACGAGCAAAAACTCCTGGCTCGCTGTAGGTCGCCACAATGAAAATATTTTGGTTTTGCATGACTTAAATAATCAAAATAGCCCAAATCTTTTTTCCCCCTTTTCCCTTGTAAACAGAAAAATATATGGGGAAACAGAAACGCGACTCGCTATGGAAAAGATATATGATTTGACTATTGTTTAATTGTCCAATTTAAAATAAAATGCTCCGTGTCGTGCATTCAGCAAGTGATTGGGTTTCCAGGTCATTGGAATGCAAGATTGCGAGTGTTGTTTGTGGTGGGGGTATCCATCCATCCATCCATCCATCCATCCATCCATCCACGGATGCGTGGGCTACTCCGCCGCACTGCACCTTCTGCACGGCAGGGGGATGGATGTCGGTGTGTTGCAAAGGGTCCGGCGCCTCGACAGTTAATCGGACTAGAAGGACGTGTTTGCTGTTGGGAGGAGGAGGGGAGGGGGGCTGGAGAGAGAGCTTGTGATGCGGCAGTAATCCAGGTCAGGAGGCGGGGAATGTGCCTCGCTGGTGTTATTTCCAGCTCTGCGCTGGGGCCACAGTCTTGATCTCCGTCGGAATTCGCGTCTACCCCCCCCCCCCCCCTTCCCTCTCCATTCCCCTGTATCCCTGCTATGTGGAATCATTATCCCGAGGCAATCTAACCGGGGCAGATCCAGGCCAAATGCAATGGATGTTTACACCCCTGCCTTGGGTCACCCCCCACCCTATATGCAAACAGATTTTTTTTTGGAGTCATTTTCTTTATTTCAACCACCAACATGGGAGTGGTGTGGGAAGGGATTATCAGTGCGAGTCAAGGCTTCAAGTCCAGTTTGAAGCACAAGGGAAGATAGACACAAAATGCTGGAGTAACTCAGCGGGACAGGCAGCATCTCTGGAGAGAAGGAATGGGTGAGGTTTCGGGTCGAGACCCTTCTTCAGACTGAGAGTCAGGGGAGAGGGAGACTCGGGGTATGGAAGGGTAAGGTGCGAAAACGACAGATGAAAGCAGATGATATGGAAATGTAGAATGGTTCATTGTTAGCTGAGGGGAAGGTGACAGACAATCACTGGGATTCATCAGAAGGTGAGTGAAACTAGTCCCGCTGAGTCACTCCAGCATGTGTATCGTGTCTAGCTGGTTTAAATCAGCATCTGCAGTTGCTTCCTTCACATGAAGCACAAGGGCTCTGGGTTGCGTTACACGTGATGGCAGGAACAGCATCTGTCAATGGGAGGTGACCTGGCTCCTTCCTTCCTCCGCCCTCTCCTGCAATGTCCCCAACACGTGTACCGTGGAGGTGGGGCGGGCAGCGCTGCTGAAACACGCGAGCTGTGGCCAACACATGGACCAGCCCGTGACTCAACCTCCACACCGAGTCTATTAATAACCAAGCCTCAGGAATAACCTTCATTCAGCTTGTTTGCTTGCTTGCCTGCCTGCCTTTCTCAACGCGCCCTGCTGGCGGCTCCGGAGACATGGAAACTACCATGAAATAAATATGTGGTCCCGGCTTGCTCCAAACGTGTGCTTTCCGTCTTTCCGAGTGTGTGTATATATGTATGTTTTATATATACATATATGTATGTGCGTGCATAAATTTATATGGATATAGATATATCCTATATATCTTATATATATATATATATATAGATATATTGCTATATGTATGATTACATATATATATGGATATAGATATATCCATATATATATATATATATATATATATATGTAATCCATACATATAGCAATATAGAAAATAGGTGCAGGAGTAGGCCATTCGGCCCTTCGATCCAGCACCACCATTCAATATGATCATGGCTGATCATCCAAAATCAGTACCCCGTTCCTGCTTTTTCCCCATATCCCTTGATTCCGTTAGCCCTCAGAGCTAAATCTAACTCTCTTGAAAACATCCAGTGAATTGACCTCCACTACCTTCTGTGGCAGAGAATTCCACAGACTCACAACTCTGGGTGATTGTTTTCCTCATCTCAGTCCTAAATGTATATATACATATATATACAGTATATATGATACATTTTTTTCTAAAAAGAATATTAGAATCCACTATTGTGGGAGAATATATTGACATAATCTTCTATGTCAAAAAATTGTGGTCCAAGTTAATATTGCTATATGTATATGTATATATATATTTTTATGGGTGATGTTTTGGGTCGAGATCCTTCTTCAGACTGAGGAGTCTTGTCTGATACTTCTTCCTCAATAGATTGCAGACATTTTCTGGTCACCATTGCCCCAGCTGTTTTGGGGAGCTTGCTGGGTTGAAATTGGCCGCCTTTTGCAAAAGTGAATATACTTCAAAAGTTCTTCATCGAATGTGAAGAGAATTTAAACTCCTTGGACGGGGCGTTAAGGGACTGTAGAAATCCGTGCCTTTCTAACGCAGTGAGGAGCAGAGTTGGGTCAGGATATAGAGTACATTTCTGTATTCCAATTTTCTCCAATCTCAGTGGACCTGCTCCAGAATCTCCATCCTCACCTCCAACCATTTACAAATACCATCTATATATTTTTTCACAGTAACTTTGAGTTTTGAGCCATTGATTGTGCGAGATACTAGCAGTGGAAACATAATGTTGCTTCTTTCATCACTAACACAATTTTTGTGGCACTCTGCATTGCCAAGGAGGGCACAGCACAGGTTACATAGGAAGTAAAGCAACAGTGATCGTGATTCCCGGAGAGGTGGACGCACATCGGACACAATCTCACCTACCCATGTACTTCAAGTGCCAAGTGTGCATGTGTAGACACAGACTAAAATGGATCTACTATGACTTTTGACCATTTACTCAAAATGGTTTCAGCCATTTTGAGTAAATGGCTGAAACCCTGTGCTTAAGCTCACACATGAAGAATGACAAGATTCAATTTCATTGTCACATGTACCAATTAAGGTACTGAAATGTAAGTTACCATCCAACCATGCTAAGTGAAAAGCAAAAATACACACAGCACATAAAATAAAGTTTAACATAAACATCCACCACAGTGGAATTAACATTCCTCCCTGTGATGGAAGGCAATAAAGTTCAGTCATCTTCCTCCTTTGTAGGGAAGGTACCAGCGACTGTTTAGGTCCGTAATTCAGTCCAGCGTTAACAAACAATGTAGCAGAATGGGAATAGTGATCTTTACTGCTCCATGGTGATGCATCAGTTTTGAACAGAAGTTTATGACTTTCGAGTGTTGTTGACAAATCTGTATATGACATATCTTTGCGATAGCCCTAGCTTGTGCAGGATTGTCATAGTACAAGGTTCTTCGCATTATGGTGCAGAAAAAGATTTGGATTTAGATAGGAATAGGAGGAGAAATACTTTGTTGTCACACGTAACTAGGCACAGTGAGATTCTTTGCTTGCATACACAATGTATACAAATAGCAGCCACCGATGTCGCTGACAAAGTTACAAAGCACGCCAGCTCCCCGTTTTGTCCCCCCTCCCCCCTACGCCCGGTCCTCCATTGTTCCTCCCCTCACCCCTCACGGTGAACCTCCACGCTCTCATCGACCGTCGACCGCTGGTAGATCCGCGACGCATCACCTCCGCCGCGAGGCTTCATCACCACCGAGGCATGGGCTCGATTCAGGCAGAGGCAAGATTAAGACTTCTACATGCCACTTCCTGGCAGTGCCAGGATAAATGGGCTTGGCCTCACTAGGTCAAGTCTTAAAGTCACAGCCAGATCACGTGACCCACTTAAAGGAGAAATTAGTGCAGAATTCAACATTTGAGAAGTATAGAGGAAAATCTATGATTCCTAGATGTTGATCCACTGAATGGTGATTGTGTGGTGAACTGTGGATGACTCGAATAATAATCATGTATTGATTTTCCGCTGACTGGTTAGCACTCTGCAAAAGGTTTTCACTGTACCTTGGTCCATGTGACAATGAAATAAACTAACTAAACTAACTAACTGAAATCACAACAGCAGACATTTTGTTTCCCACTTCACCTTTGATTCAGGGGGTCTAAGTGTGTGTTTAGGCTACGGGTGGTATTTCTCAGCACAGAATAGCCACCCTTGCTACCCAAACAACAGCATATATTAATGAAGTGTCTTTAATTTGTTTTTAAAAAAAGGGTCCAAGATGGTTCGTGGGATTGTTACCAAAGCTTGCCATTGAGTCACAAAAGAGGATGTTAGAACAGATGACTAATAGTTCAGTCAAAGCGGAAGGGTTTTAGGAGTGCCCACAATGAGAATGGTGGGTGTTTAGGATTGTAATCCCAGAGATTTAGTTGAATACATCTCTGCCTCTGCTGGAGTGATGAATACTGGGGAGGGTTTGAAATGGAGGATAATGGGCCGGCGGAGGCTCCAGAGATGGACGGGGGTGAGGCAATGTGAAAATAAGAATGCAGACTTTAAAAAGAAGGCCTTGTTGGACTGGGAGCCAATGTCGATCCCAGCCACAGAGCTCAAGGCTATGCCATGTGTAGTGGGGGCACCGAGCCAGAGGTTGAGACGAGAAGCAACTTGGAGTAACGTGGATTAGTTCAAGTTCAAGTTCAAGTTACACATGCGTCAATTGGTACAATGCCATTTGAGTTACCATACGGCCATACAAATAAAAAGAACACAATAAACGATAGAATTTAGGCTCTGAGCAGAGCATAATTGATAGATTGTAGACACTAGGAACTGCAGATGCTGGTTTACCAAGGAAAGACACAGAGTGCAGGAAAAAGCTACACAGATTAGGCAGCATCTCTGGAAAACATGGATAGCTGATGTTCCCTACATTGGTCCCGACCTGACATGTCACCTATCCATGATTGATTGATTGTAGGAGACAGCATGGAAACAGACCCTTCGGCCCACCGAGTCCATGCTGACCACCTGTTCACACTAGTTCTACGTTATCCACTTTTTGCATCCACTTCCTACACGCTAGGGGGAATTTATAGAGGCCAACAAAAGCTTTTCACTGTACCTCGGTACACGTGACGATAAACGAAACTCAAACTCCGACAGACCCGCACGTCTTTTGGATGCAAGGGGAAACCGGGGCACCCGGGGAGAACCCACGCGATCGCAGGGGGAATGTGCAGACTCCAACACGGACAGCACCCGAGACCCGGATGGAGCCCGGATCTCACGGGCTGTGAGGCAGCAGCTCCACCTGCCGCACCCGCCGCCCTTATTTTTGATTTTGCACAAATCTCAAATACTCAAGTTAGCAGCCAGGTTGACGATGAGCCCCATAGAGTGTTTTGCTGCACCACCTGCTTTGTGTTGTGGTGAATGGCCCTCGCACAGTTGGCAGCAGTCCCACTGACCAAACAGTAACCCTCAGCGCGGCCAAACATAATAAAGTGGCAGTTCAGCCACGGGATGTCTGAGGCCTATAGTTCTCATTCAGGCTGGAGTGCTGCACCAGGAATCCAAGCTCAGCACAATCCCACAATGGCACAATAAACTAACCCACCACCATCAACAGAAAAGACTGGAAATGTTAGGCAGGTCAGGCAGCAAATACAGACAAACAAGGCAATCTGCTTTGATAAGTCAACCTGTTTGACTTCTGTGTGAGAAAGAACTGCAGATGCTGGATAAAATCGAAGGGAGACACAAAATGCTGGAGTAACTCAGCGGGTGAGGCAGCATCTATGGAGAGAAGGAATGGGTGACGTTTCGGATCGAGACCCGTTCACCCATTCCTTCCCTCCTTAGATGTTGCCTTGTCTTGACTTGTTTGACATCTGCTTCTCCACAGATGCTCCTTGACCTGGTGAGTCATGACAGCCTTTCCTGCTTTTGTTTTTCGTGCTTCTGGTATCTGCAGCCCTCCCGAGTTGATGCTGTTTAGTTTTACAAACTCAGTAGAACATTGCCAGGGAGGTGTGCAGCAGAAGACACAAAGCACTGGGCTAACTCAGCGGGTCGGGCAGCATCTCTGGATAAGGGTTCCAGTCTGAAGAAGGGTTCCGAACCGAAACGTCACCCGTTCTTTTTCTCCAGAGATGAGCTACTCCAGCACTTTGTGCCTATCTTCAGTATAATCCAGCATCTGCAGTCCTTTCTACATGTCCCTGGATCACATGGATTGGTGACGTTCTGGTTGGGACCCTTCATCAGACTTAATGAAGCAAGGTCCCGACCCAAAACGTCACTATCCATGTTCTCCAGAGATGCTGCCTGACCCGCTGAGCTCCTCCAGCACTTTGTTTCTTTTTGTTGTAAACCAGCATCTGCAGTTCCTTGTATACCAAGGGTGCAGCAGAGTTGGTCTTGTTCTTCTTCTTGCGAATGAAACATAAACAAACCAAAAGGAATAGTTAGATCTCAAGCCGGGTGTTGAGCAGCCAGGTTGTTGTCTCTGTTGGTGTCAATGTCTGCCAGGCCCTGAGCTCCATTTAGTGGGTGGTAGAGCGGGCACCCAGAGATGACATGGTTGGCTGTCTGTTGTTCTGCTCCGCATTCACAGGCTGGGCTCTGGCGGAGTTGGTCCTAATCTGTATACCCATTCAGTTTGTGGTATTCCTGCCACAGAATTAGAAGTGTAAGAAGGAACTGCAGATGCTGATTTACACCAGAGATAGACACAAAAAGCTGGAGTAACTCAGTGGGTCAGGCAGCATCTCTGGAGAAAAGGAATAGGCGACGTTTCGGGGCGAGACCCTTCATCAGAATTAGAAGGCGTGGGTTTGAGCTCCATTTTAACAACAAGAGCACTGATTGTCGTGATAATCTATTAGTCCGGCCCAGAGACAACTTTGCATTCACTATCAGAGCTGCTGCCCCTGGGATGAGTTCTTGGTTAAAGGCATCAACCATCTTGTCAGATGGATCTAAACATGGCAACAATCCCTTGTTGAAGGAGTTATGGGCAGTGTTGCAGCCAATATTTACTCCTCCTTGAGTATCAACCAAACACGTCATCTGGTCAAAACACATGGTCCTCAACACACCAGTAACTTTGCATTGTACCTCGGTACACGCTTAGTTTATTGTCACGTGTACCGATGTACAGTGAAAAGCTTCTGTTGCGTGCTAACTAGTCAGCGGAAACTCACATGACGATGAACTAAACTAAACTAAAAATAACTCAAGGGACCAGGCAGGGACTGGGAGGAGTGTGGATAGGCAAAGATTTTGGGTTGGGTCCCTTTGTTAGCCAGTCATTATCACATTGCTGTTTGTGTGACCTTAACTACTCCTTAGTGTAGGTAAATTTGCAAAGGATTGAAAGGGAAGTTGAGAGGCATTTCAAAGCAGAGCTTCAGGGAAATAAGGAGAGGACAAATGGAGGCAATGGGATGAGTGTGCCAGAGTGCAATGTTGAGTCAGTGAGCCAAAGGGCTTGCTGTGCAAGAACACATTAGCTGCCACGTTTTCTATGCTCCAGTAATTATAGTTCAACACATACTTGTTATTTGAAGCATACTTGGTATACCACGTATGCTTGGTATTCTGGAATGGCCAGAGGAAATGAAAGATGTTACATTAACCAATTATGTTAAGAATAACCTGACACTTCAGTAGAATACATTTTAAGGCATTTGGAGAAGCATCTATTTATTCATCCATTTATTTATTTATGCCTATCCATTTATCTTTCCATTTATTTATTTATTTATTTGCCCCCACCCCCACGCATCTATTTATTTATTTATCCATCTACATGCCTATTTATCTATTTATCTATCTATTTCTTTATTTAAGGGAATCATATGAGTAAGCTTGATGACATAGGCAAGTTGATTCGTGCTCTACAATTAAAGGGAGTGTACATGAAAGTCTTGTTTCGTGACTACATTCCTGGACCAAGGATTGGTGCCTTCACACCTATTTAATGAGGATGGACGATAGTGTGGGTTTCCAATTTTTGTCACCAACGTTTATTTTCTCTCCCCGTTCATTCCCTGGCCGTGTCTGGGGCGAAGTGGAGCAGGGAATGAGCTCCATGGGTAGGTGACGTTTCGGGTCGGGACCCTTCTTCAGACTGAACAATCCCAACAGTCTGGAGTAGGAGCCCGACCCGAAACGTCACCTATCCATGCTCTCCAGAGTTGCTGCCCGACCTGTTGAGTTACTCCAGCACTTTGTCTCTTTTTTCTTTTGTCAACCAGCATCTGCAGTTCCTTGTATATCAAGGGTGCAGCAGAGTTACACCATGATCCATTCTTACGTTGTTCTCTTGGATATAAACCTTTTACATTTTATGTTGGACACCAGACGATGAATGAAAGTTTAATACCTCCTTCCTCTTGCTCCGCAACCTCAGGTAGTTTGTTCCAAACAGACCCTTTGACTCCCTCGTACTGGACTTGGGAGGTGCTTATTGTCATGTTACCTTGGATTAGTAACATTCATTCTAGCCAGCTCATTCTTGTGATTTCAGCTGATCCAATTCGTAGGAGCAATAAATCTGGGCCATTACAGTCTAGTTTATTTACAGTGTACAGATACACAAAGTGGTAAAACCACAAAGTGGTAAAACTAATTGCAACCAAATCTGATACTTTCCTCAATTGATAGCCAGAACATTAAATCTGATGTAATTTTAAAATCTGACTGTATTTTCGCGTTTGTTCCCCTGGTAGTAAATGTAATTGTAAATGTAATGCAATATGTTACTGGTGGAATAGATAAGGTTGAAATCCTCACATTGCTTTTCCCTGCATTATTGACCTAAAGCTAATAGATAAAATAGTCTGAGAAGGGTCTCGACCCGAAACGGCACCTGTTCCTTTTCTCCAGAGATGCTGTCTGACCCGCCGAGTTACTCCACCTTTTTGTGTCTATCTTCAGATAAAATAGCTACAAAGCTAAATTAATTTAATAGCGAAGGGTGGTGTATTTCTAAAATTGACACCCCTCCCAATAAGGGTGAGAGGTGACTAATACGCAGATTTTTAAACTTCCCTGTAACTCCAAAGGCATACAGGATTGTAGGTCAATTGACTTGGTATTAATGTAAATTGTCCCTAGTGCATGTAGGATAGTGTTAATTTGCGGAGATTGCTGGTCGGTGCGGTCTCGGTGGGCTGAAGGGCCTGTTTCCACACTGTATCTCTAAACTAAACTAAACTAAATGAAAGGGTCCCGAAACGTCGCCTATTCCTTCTCTCCATAGATGCTGCCTCACCCGCTGAGTTCCTCCAGAATTTTTGTCTACCTTCGATTTTTCCAGCATCTGCAGTTCTTTCTTAAACTAAATGAAATGCTTTTCTTCCAATTGCAGGTGGTGTGATCACCTACATCGGGCCCAACAGCACCTCCTCAAGCCCGGGCCTGCTCTACAATGACAGCTCCAACAGTAGTTTCCAGTCGGTGTCCCAGTCCTGTTCCCCCTTGCCACCGTCTCCGAATGGCTCCAGTTCCAGTTCCAGCTCCCAGGACAGCAAACACTACCGGAGCAGCTCCTCGGGATCTGGAGACGACTGCTCCAGCAGTGGGCCCTTCAGCAATCTGAAGCTTACAACTGACGACGGGAACTCCATCACCACCGCGAAAATCAACTCTGGCATCACCAGTGAGTCAACCCTTTCCCTCCTCCTGCTTGACATTGCTGAATGAATGAATAGGTTTATTGGCCAAGTATGTTCACATACAAGGAATTTGCCTCGGTGCTCCGCTCGCAAGTAACACCACGACATACAGTAACAATTAAGAATGACACATAA
Organism: Malacoraja senta; assembly: GCA_038087875.1. Classification (NCBI taxonomy): domain Eukaryota; kingdom Metazoa; phylum Chordata; class Chondrichthyes; order Rajiformes; family Rajidae; genus Malacoraja; species Malacoraja senta. The sequence goes on from CM075986.1 coordinate 11,724,252, forward strand.
AACATTAATAATAAAACATAGTTTAAACATGTGAATGAAATAAAATACCAGAGCAAAAGGAGGCTACAGACTTTTGGTTATTGAGTAGAGCTACTACTCGTGGAGAAAAAAATGTTTTTATGTCTGGCTGTGGCGGCTTTCACAGTCCGGTCGCCTTCCGGAGGGCAGTGCTTCAAAGAGTTTGTGGCCAGGGTGAGAGGGGTCAAAGATGATCTTACCCGCTCGCTTCCTGGCCCTTGCAGTGTACAGTTCGTCAATGGGGGAAAGGTTGCAGCCAACAACTTTCTCAGCTGATCGGACAAGTATAATCACGATGAAACAGCCTTTTATTCCCCAGTAACTACTCATGGTTACTTTGACCAGTCAGTATTTGCAGAACGATGTCTTCTTTCAAATCCAGTCACTTCACTCGATGTGCTCTTTAGTCAGAGGGTGGTGAATCTGTGGGATTCATTGTGGAGGCCAAGCCAATGGATATTTTTAAGGCGGAGATTGACAGATTCTTGATTAGTACGGGTGTCAGGGGTTATGGGGAGAAGGCAGGGGAATGGGGTTGAGAGGGAGAGGGAAAGATAAATCAGCAATGATTGAATGGCGGAATAGACTTGGTGAGCCGAATGGCTTAATTCTGCTCGTAGAATTTATGAACCTGAATTCTACTTGGCATTTTAAAGGAGTTCCAATGAAGCTATTTCTACTTCCATTCTTCAACGCCTTCTTAAAAATAACTTGCTTCATCTCTTCATCAATGGACCTTCACTGCAGGCCCATGCCATCTCATAGTCTTGGCATTAAATGCAGCATCAGAGGCTCCAGCCACTGGCAGTTCTCCAAAGATGACGGTATCCTGTGAAGAGGTTTTGTTTCAATCATTTCCCTTTGTTTTTTTTTTCTCATCCAGAAATCAGTGGAATGATCCTGCTGTGCAAAGTGTGCGGAGACGTAGCCTCTGGTTTCCACTATGGAGTACATGCCTGTGAAGGTTGCAAGGTAAGGGACACCCACTTGCACAGGAGAACCCTGCAGCTACAGTTAATATGAATGCATGCTTACCTGCCGGCCTAGCCCTTGATGCACAGACACTGAGGCAAAAGTCAAGAGCGTTTTATTGTCATATGTACCCAGGTAGAACAATCAAATTATTTCTAGCAGCGGCACAACAGAATATGTAAGCAATATAATAACCAGAGACGGAGACAGAGACACACACACACACAAATACCAATAGCAACAACCATTTATGTAACATCTTTTACATAGCAAATGCACCTCTTAAGAGCATTCCGAAACTGAAAATTGACACTTAGCCACATAGACTTCTTCTTCAGACTCTTTTTCTATGAAATCTATGTTATGTTTACATGCTTACAACCACCGTCACATCTGTGGCTATAGAATTGTTCATTAAATTGGTTGGTTGTTAGTCGCGTGGAAAGGAAGAGAATATTGTTTGGGGATGTTGCAATTCTGGGCGAGAAGCTGAAAGCAGAGGGTGACTAAAGCTCAGGGGCTGATCTTTGTACGTCACAGGGCTTCTTCAGGAGGAGCATCCAGCAGAACATCCAGTACAAGAAGTGCCTGAAGAACGAGAACTGCACCATCATGCGGATCAACAGGAATCGCTGCCAGCAATGCCGCTTCAAGAAGTGCCTTGCCGTTGGCATGTCCAGGGATGGTGAGTCTTCCAATCGCCATCGTTTACTACTCATCGTACTTGCTGAAGGAAAGATGCGTTGTTGTGTGTTTGGATCCATTGACCACGCAGCCTCTGGTGCTCAAAGATAAAAGAGTGGGAATGTCAACACCTCTTACAAATGGTCTCAGTGTACTGTGCATACTGTACTGACCGGAGTGTTTGACCTTCTGTACTGGGGTAGTCCTGCTCAGCTGCATGCAAAAAGTGTATTTCACTGTACCTGGCACACGTAGCAATAAAGAAACCATTGAAACTCGCTTGTCTGGTCACCTGATGGAAGCATGGACAGATGCACCTTGTCAGCCATATATTAGTACCATTGATCTCGCCTTCTGCGCATTCCTCTTTGTTTTTTTACCTCTTCTCCTCCTCACTGCAGACCTCAGGACACCCCCCCCCCTTCCCCACCCCCCACCATGCTCTCTGTCAATTCTGTGAAGAAAGCAGCCCAGTTATAGGAGCATTTATTTATTTTGTTATTTTTGATTTTCACACCACCATCCCCACTGTGGTTACTCCCATGCACATTATTTCCCAGAATGGTTTGACCTGCATCTTGTATCTCAGTGATTCACTCGTTTTAAAGTGGTGTTGCTTAGCGTAGCTTAGCTTAGAGATGTAGTGTGGAAGCAGCCTCTTCGGCCCAGCGAGTCCATGCCGACCATCGATCTAGTTCTATGTCCCACACGTGAGGGCAAAAGGCCAATTAACCTACAAAGCCGGATGTCTTTGGAGTGTGGGAGGAAACCAGAGCACCCGGAGAAAACCAGAGGTGCCACGTAGATTGAAGGCGGCACTCGAGTAACTTACCGCCTCTGTTTTTTCTTGCAGCCGTGCGTTTCGGGCGTATCCCGAAGCGGGAGAAGCAGCGGATGTTGGCGGAGATGCAGAGCGTGATGAACAACATGGTCAACAACCAGCTGAGCGGGGAGCTGCAGAACGAGCTGCAGCCCCAGCAGCCAAGCTGGCAGCTTCAGCCTCCCCTGGCTGTCCCGGTGCAGCCCGCGCAGCAGGAGCGCATGTCGCCCTGTCACCATTCCCAGCAGCAGTGCAACCTGCAGCAGATCTACTGCCCCAGCACCGAAGCCTCCATGGAAGAAGTCATCTATTCCATTTCCCGGGCTCACAAAGAGACCTTCACCTACGCCCACGACAAGTTGAAGCAAACAACAGCAACCTGCCAGCACGACACAGAGTCGATGAACCACAATGCTAATTGCTGCTTAAATGGGTATCACGTCAATGGTGTGAACACTATCTATCATGAAGAGAACAACATGTTCCACAATGGCAGTGGCTCTGGACTAAAGAATATGTGTTACCCTTCCTCCTACCCCAATGGCCACGCAAACGGACATTACCAGCATCAGCCCAATGGACACAAACTGCACAATAGAAATGTGTTTGGTGCCAGTGATGAGATGGAAAGTGGCGATGAGAGGACATGCCCATGGAAAGGGCCGAATACTGTCGTCCTGGTAAGTTAATGGGCCATTTCATCCAATGTCTGAAGAAGGGTTTCGGCCCGAAACGTTGCCTATTACCTTCGCTCCATAGATGCTGCCTCACCCGCTGAGTTTCTCCAGCATTTTGGTCTACCTTTGGCATTTGACTGATTTTCTTTTACTTAGCAAGCGACACACTAAATATATTTGCAGATAATAAATTATTCTCCTTATAAAATACTAATAAAACACAAAGATCAAAACCACAGTTACCAATAAATGTTAGAGGTATTTATTTTTAGTTATAGATGTGGAACAGTAAGTGCCGTAGAATTTTAACAGCACTTTAAACAAGGCAGCAGTAATCCATTAACGAGTCCATTCTCCATTTCAGAGACCAACATCACCTCATATTCGTTAATCCTTTACCTCGGAACCCGCTCATTTTCCAGTAATCCAATTGATGTCATCCACATCAACAAACACTCCTGAAGTAAATAACCCCTTTTAAAAGATGACGTGCAGTAAAAATCTGTTTTTTTTAAAACTTTCCTTGCTAAAAATAACCAAAGAATCGTGTTTGCACGACATGACACTGAAGAAGTAAATGTTGTCAAAAGAATACTTCATCATATCCTTTTTGGAAACATTTCATGAAGAATAATTTTTGATCCCATTTCCCTCTTCCCTGATCAAATTAATTGCTCATAAGTAGCAAACTCTCTTGAATCAGACTTTACTGGGCGTTATCTTGCCCTTTACCCTGTATGTGTACAGTGTGGATGGCTTGATTGTAGTCGTGTAGTCTTTTCGCTGACTGGATAGAACGCTACAAAAAGCTTTTCACTGTCCCTCGGTACATGTGACAATAAACTGAACTATTATCTTTCTCTTTACAAATCAAAGTATTGTTTTCACTTTTGCTCTTCCTCCTGTGGTCTTTGTCATGTTCATCTAGACAAAGAGAGAGTACAGAGGAGATTTACTAGAATGTTGCCTGGGTTTCAGCAACTAGGTTACAGAGAAAGGTTGAACAAGTTAGGTCTTTCTTCTTTGGAGCGCAGAAGGTTAAGAGGGGACTTGATAGAGGTCTTTAAAATTATGAGCGGGTTAGACAGAGTGGACGTGGATAAGCTTTTCCCATTGAGAGTAGGGAAGATTCAAACAAGGGGACATGACTTGAGAATTAAGGGACAGAAGTTTAGGGGGAACATTAGGGGGAACTTCTTTACTCAGAGAGTGGTAGCTGTGTGGAATGAGCTTCTAGTGGAAGTGGTGGAGGCAGGTTCGATGTTATCCTTTAAAAATAGATTGGATGGGTATATGGACGGGAAAGGAATGGAGGGTTATGGTCTGAGTGCAGGTAGATGGGACTAGGGGGAAGTATTTATTTTTAATTTAAAAAAAAAATGTTCAGCACGGACTTGAAGGGCCGAGATGGCCTGTTTCCGTGCTGTTATGGTTATATGGTTATATGGTTATATCTCATAACTCAAGGCTTTCTTTCATCGGGTGAATATGAAAGAGACATTACAGTACTAACTTTAGAAAACTTCGATTATAAAAATATTATTTTAGCCTATCCATATAGTCAGTTCATTCTTGAAGGCCCATATTGTAAAAGAATAGAGGACTTTGTAACCCGCCATTCAATCTTGTCACAAAAATCTGACTACAGATACCAATAGCCTTCTTATAGGCTGATAAACACCTGGCAAGTGGAGTACTGACATTTAATAAGTGGGAAGATGACTTGGTTTAAAACAAAAGAGTGTAAAATTAGCAATTATTTAGATTTTTATTTAGTACATTTTGTGAAGAGTTGAAATTAATAAAATGTTTTGAGAACTGTATCTAAACTAAACTGTGGGCATAATTAACATAGTAAATCTGACATTGATATTAAATAAGCCTGCAGGGAGATTAAAAGGATATTTGAATGATACAGTGGATTCCGCGAGTAAGAATTTCATTGTTCTGTTTCGGGGCAAATGTCAATAAAACACTCTTGTGTCTTGACTAATGAACTGTAAAGGTGCAACAAAGTGCAGCCTGCATTTTTACTAATAGTTTGTGAATGATATAACTTATCTTTTGGGAGGGGTGTCAGTGGGGGAGGGTTTGCCAAAGGCTGGCTATTCCCATTAGCTGGTCTGCTACCAACCAGCCAAAGAATAAGACACAGGGCACAGAGAAAAGGAACTGCGTGAAGTCATTGCGGTTATATTGCTGGAAGCTCATCTCAGCTCAGCCTGCCCACAGAGTTAATGGTCGTCTTCATCAGTTCAACAGACCTTCACGGTCAGATCAAGATCCCTGCACTTACAACATCCGGGACTTGAAAATGGCGCCAAACTGGCGACCCTGTTTACTGTCTCAGTGTACTGCTGCTATACACTTGTACTGTGCCTGAGACAGGTAGCATCTCTGGAGAGAAGGAATGGGTGACGTTTCGGGTCAAGACCCTTCTTCAGATCTAATCGGTATCTAAGTGCTTATGTATAGTGATATGTACTGAACTGTGTACATTAATGATTTTCTCTGTACCGCACTACATTGACAAATAAAGTACCATACTATCGGTTGGGCAATCATGCATCATCACACTTGTCTCTTTGCTCCACTCCACAGGCATGCCCGATAAACGCACAGCCGCACGTAGACGGCAACCAGTCGGTGCAGCAGATCTGGGAGGACTTTTCCCTGAGCTTCACGCCAGCTGTCCGAGAGGTGGTGGAGTTTGCAAAACTGATTCCTGGATTCCGGGACCTATCCCAACACGACCAGGTCACCTTGCTGAAAGCCGGCACCTTTGAGGTGAGCGCTGGGTTTGAGTGCATGGGATCTAATGTTGGGACAACACTTAGCTCTCCACATCTGACCCACGGTGGAGTTTGGAGAAACGAGGAATCAGTAAATGCTGGTTTACAAAAACTGACACAAAGTGCTGGAGTGCTGGAGTGCTGGCAGCATCTCTGGAGGACATGAATAGGTGACAAAAGTGCTGGAGTAACTCGGCTGGTCAGGCATGCATCCCTGGAGGACATGCAGTGGTGACGTATTAGGTCGGGCCCCTTCTTCCGACTGGGTTTAGTTTGGATGTCTCTCTGAGTACAGGTTAATTCCATACCATGGGAAGAATTAGCTTGCTCAACAGACAACAAGGCGAATTTGGTGAGCATCGTCTAGTAGGGGGAGTTTTTAAATTCACCTCCATACTCATTTCCGTTCGAATTATAAAAGTTGATGGAATAGCAGGAGATTCAACCCATCATATGAAGATCCCAACCTGAAACTTCACCTATCCATGTCCTCTAGAGATACTCCAGTTACTCCAGCACTCTGATCTCTTTTTTTGGTTGCCAAAGATTTAAGTTAACCCCGTTTCCCACTTTTGGTCCGTGGCCTCATAGTCTATGTCTCTGCAAGTTATTATGCGATTCGGGTATATTCTGCCATCATTCATTGGGGCACCACATTCCAGGGCTCTGATTACAAGTCGAGCGAACTTAATTTTCCGTAACTACCCTCTAATTGTTCTATCAACAACCATCATTTTCCACACCCGGGTTACTGACCTCTCCACGGAGGGACTATGTCATTCCAGCTCGCTCGCTCTCTCTCTTTCTAATGTCAAGTACATTCATGTTCATAAGTGATAGGTGCAGAATTAGGCCATTTGGCGCATCAAGTCTACTGCACCATCCAATCGTGGCTGATCTCCTTGTTCTAGAAATATGAATTGAGAGGGGTGAATTGAGAGGGAGAATTCCTTTGCTCTTCATTAAAGTGGTGTCATGGACTTTTTCTGTCTTGGGGCTGTTGGGGCATTGGGTTCAATGCCTCATTCACCACAGCGGCACTCCTGCAGTAATGCATTGCATTGCATTGCATTGGGTGTCCGGTTGGGTTGTGTTCAACTGGTCTTGAACCAGGAGTTTTCTGATTGAGATGCAGGTTCGCTGTCTTGAACCTTGTGGACATTGTGCCCTTATGGTGTTTTCTCACTGAGGGTCCGCTGTTGCTGAAGCAACACGATGTGATTGTTTGTGTCCTCTTGTGCGGCAGGTGTTGATGGTGCGGTTCGCGGCCCTGTTCAACGTGAAGGAGCAGACGGTGACCTTCATCAGCGGGATCGCCTACTCCATCGAGGAGCTGCGGGGGATGGGGATGGGAAACCTGCTCAACTCCATGTTCGACTTCAGCGAGAAGCTGATCTCCCTGCAGCTTAGCGAGGAGGAGCTGGGCCTCTTCACTGCCGTCGTGCTGGTCTCGGCAGGTGAGCACGAGGACGGGTGGTGGGGACAGAGACCGCTCTAGAAACATTCCACTTGTGAATCCAGGCTGCTCTTGCCTGAAGTCATAGAGTGATACAGTGTGAAAACAGGCCCTTCGGCCCAACTTGCCCACACCGACCAACATGTCCCAGCTACACTAGTCCCACCTGCCCGCGTTTGGCCCCTATCCCTCCAAACCTGTCCTATCCATGTACCTGTCTAACTGTTCCTTAAACGTTGGGATAATCCCAGCCTCAACTACCTCCTCTGGCAGCTCGTTCCATACACCCACCACCCTTTGTGTGAAAACTTTACTCCTCAGATTCCTATTAAATCTTTACCCCTGCCCCTTAAACCCATGTCCTCTGGTCCTCGATTCACCTACTCTGGTGAGACTCTGTGCATCTACCCGATCTGTTCCTCTCATGATTTTATGCACTCAAGCCAGTTGTACAGCACCTCAGGTTCTTCAGTCATGGCTGATCTATCTTTCCCTCTCAACCCCAGTCTCCTGCCTTCTCCCCCTAACCTTTGACCCCATACCAATCGAGAACCTATCGATCTCTGCCTTACAAATACCCAATGACTTGCCCTCCACAGCCGTCTGTGGCAATGAATTCCATTGAAATATGGTCCTATCTCTCCCGTTGCGATATGGTCCTTGGACTTTAGAGATACAGCGTGGAAACTGGCCCTTCGGCCCAGTGGGACCTCGCCGCCCAGCGATCTCACTACACACCCCTCGAGTCCCACTGAAAGTCGGCAGAATGATCTGAATGATGTTCAAACCCACCGCTCTCGAGGTTTAGTTTAGAGATACAGCGTGGAAACTGGCCCTTTGGCCCAGCGAGTCCGCACTGACCAGCGATCCCCTGCACATTAACACTATCCTTCATACACTAGTGACAATTTGCAATTTTTACCGGAGCCAATTAACCTGCAAAACTGTACGTCTTTGGGAGTGCGGGAGGGAACCGGAGCGCCCGGGCAAAACCCACACAGGTCACGGGGAGAAGGTACAAACTCCGCACAGACAGCACCCGTAGTCAGGAATGAACCCGGGACTCTAGCGCTGTGAGGTAGCCACTGTGCTGCCCTGTATGTTTCAAACTGACTTTGTCCCCCCCTCTCTCTCCCTCTCTCCCTCTCTCGGACTACAGATCGTTCCGGGATTGAGAACATTAACTCGGTGGACCAGTTGCAGGAGGCGCTGATCCGTGTGCTGAGGGCCCTGATCATGAAGAACCACCCCAGCGAAGCCTCTCGCTTCACCAAGCTGCTCCTCAAACTGCCCGACCTCCGCACCCTCAACAACATGCACTCGGAAAAGCTGCTGGCCTTCCGGATAGACCCCTGAGCTCCCCTCTCTCACTCTCCCTGCCTCCGCCACATTTTTAAAGGGACTTTTATTTATATTTCAATGAACATTCAGACGACATAGCGCAAAGCATCCTGTAAATAATGTGTATATTTCAGCTGTCGAGGGAGTGTAATATATTCTTATAAGGAATGTTCTACAAATTCAATATATTTAAAAGCTCATTCCGTTGGGACCTTCTCTGTCTGCGCACGTGAGCTCAGTGGGAGACGTAGGCGTGATGTTATCTGCTTGCTGGGTTGAGTAACGTGTAAAAATCAACCCGAGGTCCATGCTTGTCACTGGCCCAAGCCCAGGCAATCCTCCAGACGACTCAGCCCCCACCAAAGGCAACAGGGAGAACTTCCAACCAACCTCAAGCAGACCACGGTGGAGGTGGGGTGGTCAGACCGAGCGACTCCGGTCCCCACCCGCCACCCCGGCCCACTTCTGGACGCAGTTCGAGGCAGAGCAGTGGAAGCCCTCCTTGTCCAAATGTCCTCTCGTTCACCGCCATTCACATTTCATCGGCTGTCCCGTGACTGTGTCCATAGAACCCCAACAATACCAGGCATTTCGTGGAAAGCCGTGAACTGATCACAACTCCAGTCCCCGCTTGCCTCTCTGCGGTTCGTTTTCAAGCCCCGCCGACCTTTGTGCGAGCGAACTGTTGTGGTTTAGTCCTTTAAATTCCTGTTGTGGATGCTCTAGGCCTGTTTCCCACCCCCCACCCGACCTCTCCTCACTCTCCCCCTCTCCTTCCGAGAGCTAAAGGGACCACGAGGTCCTGTTCTTGATCCACCGGTTCCAATAGTATTAGAATTGACCTCGGTACCCCTGGGCCAGTGGAGTTGGTGGGGTGGGGGCGAGTAGAGGTAGGGGTGATGGCGGTACAGGTGGCTTCAAGGATGAGAATGTACGCGTTGGGCTTCCTATGGAGAAGCCAAGTGGATCGTGCCTGTCTGGGGTCCAACACAGAGGAAGCCTACAAGGGGAGAGGTGGTGAGACCACCAGCCAGGGCAGAGGAGGTGGACAATGACTGACTGTGTCAAACACAACCTCGGCTGGGGGCTGCTGCATGAGTGGACAATCTGCCCTGGACAATTCCACTTACCACACATCGTCCCAGCGTCCTTCAATTATGTGATTCCAGATCAACTCAAGATACAATTTATAAAAACTAAAATATGAATGCACTGAATTAAAATATCAACACGAAGCTTGGCGTCTTCTTGTGGTACACGAGAGGCAGACACACCGCGCGTGTGTGGTTCACGGGAGAGGCTCGTGTCTTAGTACAGCACAGACGCAGCCGTTGGCTGGGTGGAATGTTTAGTTCAGTTTAGTTGAGAGATACAGCACGGAAACAACCCCTTCAGCCCACCGAGTCCGCGCTCCGACCAGCGATCCCCGCACACTAACGCTATCTGGGACAATTTACATTTATACCAAGCCAATTGACAAAACAAACCTGTACGTCTTTGGAGTGCGGGAGGAAACCGAAGATCTCGGAGAAAACCCACGCAGGTTACGGGGAGAACGTACAAACTCTGTACAGACGGCACCCGTAGTCAGGATCGAACCCGGGTCCCTGGCGCTGTAAGGCAGCAACTCTACCGCTGCGCCACCATAGGGTACAGCATTCAAAAGAATCTGAGACCGAAATGGGATGATTCATTGGATAACGTAGGGTTACATTAGTAAGTTAAGATAAAAAAGTGGAGGAGAATGGTAGAGAAACTGCTGGAGTAACTCGTCAGGACAGGCAGGATCTCTGGAAAAGAGAGTCAAGACTTTTTATTGTCATATGTCCTGAAATGGAACGCGCGCACACACGCACGCTGAATTAAATAACAAACAAACCTTGGCATCTTCTTGTGGTACACGAGCAGCAGCAGACCCACAACGGTGTGGGGTGAGGTTGCTGGTTCACACATATACACACACACACACACACACATTTAAATACACATATACACACACAAACATATACACACACACACATGCACACACACATGCACACACACATATATACACACACATTTAAATACACATATACACACACAAACATACACACACACATGCACACACACACATGCACACACATATACACACACACATATACACAGACATTTAAATTCACATATACACACACTAACATACACACACACATATACACACCCACACATACACACATTTAAATACACATATACAGACACAAACACACACACACATATACACACACACATACACACACACACACATTTTAATACACATACACACACACACACACACACACATTTAAACACACGTATGCACACACACACATACACACACACACACACACACATATACACACACACACATACACACACATATGCACACACACACATTTATACACACACACACACACATATATTATATAGGTAAACACATACACACACACATATATATATATATATATACACACACACACACACACATATATTATATAGATAAACAGACATACACACACACACATATATATATATAATATACACATACACACACACACACGTACGTACGTACGTAACATTCGCACGACACAAGTGCCTGACATACAATTGATTCAGAAACTGAACTAGAGTAGCTTTACTCCAGAAGCAGGGTCTTGACCCGAAACATCTCTATCCATGCTTTCCAAAGATGTTGCCTGACCCGGTGAGTTACCCCAGCACTTTGTGCCCTTTTAGCCATATACACAATATGGTTACAAAGAGCAGGTGAGAGGGTGCGAATCCTGTGGTGAGGAATTCACCAGCTGCCTTCCAATGTCTGACCACCGTCCACACGGCACCAGTCTGGAGTGCGATGGGATTGTCTCTACCTCCTGGCTGGGAGATCTTCAAACCACACTCGAGAAGCTCGGCACCATGCAGGACATAGCAGCCTGCTGATCGGCACTCCATCCACAAGCCTTCACTCACTCCACCAGCACAACTCCGTAGCAGCAGTTTACAGAGGATGCAGTGCAACAACTCACCAACACTGTATAGTGTAGTGTACAGTGAATAAAATCATGAGAGGAATAGTCGGGCAGATGCAGAGTCTCAGTCTAAGGATCATATTGCAACGGGAGAGATATGACCATATTTCAATGGAATTCATTGCCACAGACGGCTGTGGAGGGCAAGTCATTGGGTAATTTTAAGGCAGAGATTGATAGACAATAGACAATAGGTGCAGCAGTAGGCCATTCGGCCCTTCGAGCCAGCACCGCCATTCAATGTGATCATGGCTGATCATCCCCAATCAGTATTCCCGTTCCTGCCTTCTCCCCATATCCCCTGACTCCGCTATTTTCAAGAGCCCTATCTAGCTCTCTCTTGAAGCATCCAGAGAACCGGCCTCCACCGCCCTCTGAGGCAGAGAATTCCACAGGTTCCATAGGTTCTCGATTAATTTGTCTAAGGTTGTGGGGAGAAGGCAGGAGAATGGGGTTGAGAGGGAAAGATGGATCAGCCATGATCGAAGAACCTGAGGGGCTGTACGACTGGCTTGAGTGTATACAATCATGAGAGGAACAGATCGGGTCGATGTACAGAGTCTCTTGCCCAGTGTAGGGGAATCGAGGACCAGGGGACATAGGTTTAATGTGAGGGGGGGGAAAGATTTAATCGGAATCTGAGGGGTAACCTTTTCACACAAAGAGTGGTGGATGTATGGAACGAGCTGCCAGAGGAGGTAGTTGAGGCAGGGACTATCCCAACGTTTAAGAAACAGTTAGACAGGTACATGGATAGGACAGGTTTGGAGGGATAGGGGCCAAATGCAGGCAGGTGGGACTAGTGTAGCTGGGGCATATTGGTTGGCAAGGAGAAGTTGGGCCGAAGGGCCTGTTTCCATGCTGAACGACTCTATGACTATGTGTAAGAAAGAACTGCAGATGCTGGATTAAACCGAAAATAGACACAAAAAGCTGGAGTAACTCAGCAGGACAGGCAGCATCTCTGGAGAGAAGGAATGGGTGACGTTTCGGGTCGAGACCCTTCTTCAGACTGGTTAGGGATAAGAGAATCAAAAGATGTTGACGGTGATGAGGAGAGATAAAGAATAATGAATGAAAGATATGTAAATAAGTAACTATGATAAAGGAAACAGGCCATTGTTAGCTGTTGTACGGTGAAAACGAGAAGCTAGTGTGACTTGGGTGGGGGATGGATAGAGAGAGAGGGAATGCCAGGGTTACCTGAAGTGAGAGAAATAAATATTCATACCACTGGCTGTAAGCTGCCCAAGCGAAATATGAGATGCTCTTCCTCCAATTTGCATTTAGCCTCACTCTGACAATCTCATCCCTTCCCACCCCCTCCCCAGGTGCCTTCCCCTGCAACCACAGAAGATGCAACACCTGTCGCTATACCCCCTCCCTCAACTCTGTCCAGGGACCCCTACACTCCTTTCAGGTTAGGCAGAGATTCACTTGCATCTCCTCAACCTCATCTACTGTATCCGTTGTTGAAGATGTGGACTCTTATACATCGACGAGACCAAACGCAGGCCGGGCGATCGTTTCGCGAACACCTTCGCATCATCCCGCCTGAACTTACATGATCTCCCGGTTGCTGGATACTTGAATTCTCCTTCGCATTCCCACACAGACCTTTCATGTCCTAGGTCTCCTCCATTGTCAGAGTGAGGCTAAACACAAATTGGAGGAACAGCATCTCATATTTCGCTTGGGCAGCTTACAGCCCAGTGATATGAGTTTGGATTTCTCTCACTTCAGGCATTCCCTCTCTCTCTTTACTCCCTCCCAAGTCGCACCAGCTTCTCCTAATATTCACCCTACAAACAGCTAACAATGGCCTGTTTCCTTCATCATCGTTACTTTTTTGCATATCTTTCATTCATTGTTCTTTATCTCTCCACATCACCGTCTATATCTCTTGTTTCCCTTCTCCCTAACCAGTCTGAAGGGTCTCGACCCGAAACCTCACCCATTCATTCTCTCCAGAGATGCTGCCTGTCCCGCTGAGTATCCTCTCAGATACCGAATGGTCTGTCCTCAGCAGAGGCCTCACCTTTGTCCCCCTCCGTCCCCACCTCAATGAGTTCCGCGCCCACCACGATTTGGAGCTCTTCTACCGTCGCCTCCGCGCTCACAGCGTTCTTCCATGGGAAGGAGACCCCGCCCCCCATTGTTGATCCCTTTTCCCGTCTCCAATGGACCCCCTCCTCTTGGACCCCCCCCCCCCCACATGGCCATCTTCTGGCTTTAGACCTTTTTATTTTAAATTGCTGGCGGGACATCAACCGCCTCAACTTCTCCACTCCCCTGTCTCACTCTAACCTCCCCCCTGAACGTACAGCCATCAACTCACTCCACAACAACCCAGATTGGGTTATCAAACCCGCCGACAAGGGAGGTGCCATGGTAGTCTGGCGCATCGATCTCTACAAAGCTGAGGCCACGCGCCAACTCTCGGACACCTCCTCCTACTTACCCTGGACCATGACCCCACTGACGAGCACCAGGCCACCATCTCTAGCACCATCACTGACTTCATCCACTCCGGCTCCCTGCCCCCCCCCCAAGCCTCCAACCTCATCGTTCCCCAGCCCCGCACGGCCCGATTTTACCTTCTCCCCAAAATCCACAAACCCGACTGTCCCGGTAGACCCATTGTCTCTGCCTGTTCGTGCCCCACCGAACTTATTTCCACTACCTCGACTCCATCCTATCCTCCCTGGTTAAATCCCTCCCTACCTATGTTCAAGACACCTCAGAGACTCTCAGACGTCTCCGGGAATTCTATTCTCTAGGCCCCCATCCCCTCATCTTCACCATGGGACGTCGAGTCACTCTACACCTCCATTCCCCACCAGGAGGGTCTCAAAGCCCTCCGGATCTTCCTCAACCGGAGAACCAACCAATCCACGTCTACAGATACTCTCTCCGCCTAGCGGAGCTGGTCCTTACCCTTAATAACTTGACTCCTCCCATTTCCTCCAAATACAAGGCGTAGCTATGGGCACGCGCATGGGCCCCAGCTACGCCTGCCTCTTTGTAGGGTACGTCGAACAATCCTTGTTCAATGCGTACCAGGCCCCATCCCCGACCTCTACCTCCGCTACATCGATGACTGCATTGGTGCTACCTCCTGCACCCACACACAACTCACTGACTTCTCGCTTCACCACCAACTTCCATCCGGCACTCAAATACACCTGGACCATTTCCGACACTTCCCTACCATTTCTTGACATCACTATCTCCATCTCAGGTGATAGACTTCTGACCGACATCCACTATAAACCCATTGACTACCCATGGCTATCTAGACTACTCTTCTTCCCACACTGCTTCCTGTAAGGACTCCATCCCCTACTCCCAATTCCTCCGTCTACGCTGCAACTGCTCCCAGGATGAGGTGTTCCACACCAGGGCATTGGAAATGTCCTCATTCTTCAGGGAACGGGGGTTCCCCTCCCCCACTATAGATGAGGCTCTCACTAGGGTCTCTTTCATACCCCGCAACACTGCTCTCTCTCCCCATCCCCCCACTCGTAACAAGGGCAGAGTCCCCCTAGTCCTCACCTTCCACCCCACTAGCTGTCACATACAACAAATAGTCCTCCGTCATTTTCGCCACCTAATAAGTGATCCCACCACTCGCCACATCTTCCCATCTCCCCCCTGTCTGCTTTCCGCAAAGACCGCTTCCTCCGTAACTCCCTGGTCAATTCTTCCCTTTCCAGCCGTACCCGCCCCCTCCCCGGGCACTTTCCCTTGCAACCGCAAGAGATGCAACACTTGTCGCTTTACCTCCCCCCTCGACTCCAGTCAAGGACCCAAGCAGTCGTTCCAGGTGCGACAGAGGTTCACCTGCACCTCATCCAACCTCATCTATTGCATCCGCTGCTCTAGATGTCAGCTGATCTACATCGGTGAGACCAAACTTAGCCTTGGCGATAGCTTCGCCCAACACTTCCGCTTGGTCCGCAATAACCAACCTGACCTCCCGGTGGCTCAGCACTTTAACTCCCCCTCCATTCCGAATCCGACCTTTCCGTCCTGGGCCTCCTCCATGGCCAGAGTGAGCAACACCGGAAATTGTACGGCAGCACCTCATATTCCGCTTGGGCAGTCTGCACCCCAGGCGGCATGAACATTGACTTCTCCAATTTCCGGTAGCCCTTATTGTCTCCTCCCCTTCTCAGCTCTCCCTCAGCCCTCTGGCTCCTCCTCTTCCTTTCTTCTTCCCGCCCCCCCCCACCCTACATCAGTCTGAAGAAGAGTTTTGGCCTGAAACGTTGCCTATTTCCTTCGCTCCATAGATGCTACCGCACCCGCTGAGTTTCTCCAGCACTTTTGTCTATCTGCTGAGTTACGCCAGCTTTTTGTGTCTATCGATGACTCTATAACCAGATCACCAGCACCTTCTCCATGGCAACAAGGGATGGGTAATTAAATAACGAAGCCCACAAGCCCTAAATGAATGTCAAATAAAAATCAAGAGAGAGCTGGATATTATTCTTAAGGCTGCAGAGATCTAGAGGTATCAGGAACAAAGCTGGGACAGGGTGGCATTGAGTGATAGTAGAGTAGGCTAGAAGGGCCGAATGGCCTTCCCCGTTTCTATTTTCCTGGGGCATAGAGGACAAACCAAGAAGGAATCTCTGGTTTGCAGTTGACCGCGTGATCCTTACATTAGTGACACCAGATGAGAGGAGTTATTTTAAACATGTGCTTGCACTCTAGGAAATGTTGTGGGTGATATGAGCGTTTGATTTCCTGGTGGCCAAATATTCGGCTGCCATTCTGATCCCAGCCCTCTCCTCTGGGAATGAGTTCCCCTGGTGTCTTTATAAAGTGATTGCAATTGGGCTTTCTCAGTCGTGGAGTCATGGAGTCATTTAGCATGGAGAGAGGTCTCTGGGCTCATCATCTCCATGCAGGCTACCTGAACCCATTTACC
The DNA here is from genome assembly GCA_038087875.1 of Malacoraja senta. NCBI lineage: Eukaryota > Metazoa > Chordata > Chondrichthyes > Rajiformes > Rajidae > Malacoraja > Malacoraja senta. Next base: position 11,740,989 of record CM075986.1, read on the forward strand.
AGCACATAGTCTTCCCGGCCTTAGTGATTCAAGCATCTATCTAAATAATGCTTCAATGTTGTGATAGCCTCCGCCTCCCCACCTGTGATGCCACATTCAACGACTCTTGGACGTACACCAAAACCACTCTTCCGCATCATATTAGTTTAGTTTAGTTTAGTTTAGAGATACAGCGCAGAAACAGGCCCTTTGGCCCACCGTGTCCATGCCGACCAGTGGAAGAAAGCTGGAAGAGAGACATAGAAACATAGAAAATAGGAAGAGGAGTAGGTCATTTGGCCCTTCGAGCCATGATCAATATGATCATGGCTGATCATCCAGTACCGCGTTCCTGCTTTCTCCCCATATCCCTTGATTCCATTATCCACGGGGTAGAACAAAGCCTGGTAAGTGATGGGTGGATATAGGTGAGAGGGGAGGGGGAGGGAGGTAGTGATTGGCAGATGGGGGTGAGAGGGGAGGGGGAGGGAGGTATGATTGGCAGATGGGTCGACAATGGCCAGAATGAAACGAAGACAAAAGGGTGTGAGATACGGTGAGAAGAAGCGTAAATTGTGAGGCTGGAGGAAGGGATGTAGATGGAATTGGACGGGGGAGGAAGGGGAAAACAACACACCACCTGCAAACCCCACCCCACCCCACATTATGCCTCCACCCTCTCTTCCCTGTGATCCCACCTGGGTGTGCACCCATTTCCCCACTATCACCCCCCCCCCCCCTCTTTCCTCTCTGTCTTCACATTTGACTGCAAAGATATTTCTGTAAGGGTTTATTATTAAGCAAACATTTCAAACATTTCAACCCGAAACGTCACCTGTTCATTCCTTCTCTCCAGGGACGCTGTCTGACCCGCTGAGTTACTCCAGCTTTTTGTGCCTATCCTCAAAGAAGTTGAACCTGCGCTGCACTTTTCACAATTTTCAGACACCCCAAAGTCTGCAAGTTATGATTCTGAGGAAATACAAAGCAAAATTAACATTTGCACTCGGTTTGAAAAAGAGCATCAAATATAAAACCGAACCACATCCAAACGTCACGTGAACTTGTTGCCTTATCTGGAGTCAGACTGCCCTCTAGTGCCCTCAAGGCGCTTTACATCGCATTATTCATTCACTCCTCAGTCACACTCGGTGGTGGTGAGCTACTTCTGTAGCCACAGCTGCCCTGGGGCAGACTGACGGAAGCGTGGCTGCTAATCTGCGCCTACGGCCCCTCTGACCACCACCAATCACTCACACACATTCACACGCAGGCAAAGGTGGGTGAAGTGTCTGCCCAAGGACACAACGACAGTATGCACTCCAAGCGGGATTCGAACCGGCTACCTTCCGGTTGCCAGCCGAACACTTAGCCCATTGCGCCATCTGTCGTCCTCTGTGTGTGAGGGCAATCTCCTGCCTCTACACACAACTGGTTTCCCAAGGGGCAGCGTGCCCCTTGCCCTCGTTGCCCAATATGGCCTCATTGCCTCCTTTTGCTCTGCATTTTATTTAATTCACATGTTTAATCAATAATGTTTTATTATTAATGTTTAATGTTTTACGTGTCATTTCTAACTGTCCTGTATGTCATGTTGTCACTTGCGGGCGGAGCACCAAGGCAAATTCCTTGTATGTGAATACTTGGACAATAAACGTATTCATTCATTCAATATCCAATATTGAATCAGTGGATGAAGTGATAGTGCTTGGGAAGACATATGCGGTACTGACCTTCATTAGTCGGGGCAATGATTTTGCCAGGATGTTGCCTGGGATGAGTAGTTTAGTTATTCGAGAGATTGGAGACGCAAGAGCTGTTCACCTGGAGTGGAGGAGGTGGAGGAATTTTTACCGAAGCCAATTAGTCTACAAACCTGTACGCCTTTGGAGTGTGGCAGAAAATGGCGCATCCGGAGAAAACCCACGAGGTCACAGGGAAACGTACAAACTCTGTACAGACAGCACCCATAAGGATCAAATCTGGGTCTATGAACTGTAAGGCAGCACTCTACCGCTGTGCCGCCCTTACAAGGATGTTGCCAGGACCTAAGGGCCTGAACTATAGGGAGAGGTTGGGCAGACCAGAACAGGAGGTTATGGGAGAGAAGCAGGAGAATAGGGTTCGGAGGGAGAGATTGATAGAAACATAGAAACATAGAAACATAGAAAATAGGTGCAGGAGGAGGCAATTAGGCCCTTCGAGCAGCACCACCACTCAATGTGATCATGGCTGATCGTCCCCTATCAATAACCGGTGCCTGCCTTCTCCCCATATCCCTTGATTCCACTAGCCCCTAGAGCTCTATCTATCTCTCTCTTAAATCCATCCAGTGACTTGGCCTCCACTGTGGCAGGGAATTCATAAATTCACAACTCTCTGGGTGAAAACGTTTTTTCTCACCTCAGTCTTAAATGGCCTCCCTTTATTCTAAGACTGTGGCCCGTGTTCTGGACTCGCCCCACATTGGGAACATTTTTCCTGCATCCAGCTTGTCCAGTCCCTTTTATAATTTTATATGTTTCTATAAGATCCTCCCTCATCCTTCTAAACTCCAGTGAATACAAGCCTAGTCTTTTCAATCTTTCCTCATATGGACAGCCCGACATCCCAGGGATCATCTCGTGAACCTGCGCTGCACTGCCTCAATCACAAGGAGAGCCATGATCAGCCAATGATTTATGGCAGAGGAGACTGATGGGCCGAATGGCCTAATTTTGCTCCTATTACTTGTGCTCTTTATTCTTGGGGCGAAGGAGAATGAGGGATGATCTTATAGTGATGTATAAAATCATGGGGGAATAGACAGGGAGAATGGTCTGAGCCTTTTTACCAGGGGAAAAGGGCAAAAACAAGAGGACACATGTTAAGGAGAAAGGAGCAAGATTTTGTACCAAACTGGGGTTACTTTTTCACCCAGAGGTGGTGGGTATTTTGAGCGAGCTGCCAGAGGAGGTAGTTGAGGCAGATACTACAAGACACTTGGACAGGTACATGTTTAGTTTAGTTTATTATTGTCACATGTACCGAGGTACAGTGAGAAGTTGTTGTTGTGTGCTATCCAGTTAGTGGAAAGAATATACATGATTATAATCAAGCCGTCTACAGTGCACAGATACAGGATAAAGGAATAACGTTTAATGCAGGATATAGTCCAGTAAGTCCAATTAAAGATAGTCTAAGGGTCTCCAATGAAGTAGATGGTAGGTCAGGGCACTTTCTAGTTGGTGATAGGATGGTTCAGTTGCCCGATAACAGCTGGGAAGAAACTGTCCCTGAATCTGGAGGTGTGCGATGGATAGGAAAGGTTTAGATGGATGTGGCCCACGTTGGGGCAAGTGGGACTAGCATAGATGGGGCATCTTGGTCGACGTGGACCTGTTTCCGTGCTGTATGACTATAAGACTCTTCCCATGTTGGCTAATGTTCAGATGAAAAGGAGTCAGAATCCAGCTATACTTTACCGTTACATGCATTTATGAGAAACTGCAAGGGAAACGTCAATGACCAAGGAATGAACATTGAGATTCATTACGAGTGTGTAAGGCAGATGTGTGGAGCTAATTTTTCATTCAGGGAGACGAGGAACAAATGGAGGGAGAAACCTCATTGCACTTAAAAAGTGATTAGATAGATATGAGTTCCAGCCCGAAGCGTCATCTATTTTTATTTCTCCGAGAGATGTTGCCTGACGATGAGTTGCTCCGGTATTTTGTGTTTATCTTCGGTACAAACCAGCGTTCCTTCTGGCTGAATGTTCCTTGATGGCTGAATGGCCAAATTCTGCTCCTATAACGTCTGAACTTAATCTGTGGGTTTGTGTAGGGCTTGGGTGCATCCATGGAGAAACTCAATTGGGCGGATGAAACTTTAGGTGAATCCATTAGGATGAAGGGGAGAACGCTGCTAGTGATCTGTACCCAGGAGGCCCATTGGATGCTGGACTCCCATAGATGGAGAAACTCAACTCAACGGGCAAAGGAAACGTTGAGGAGAAACCATGAGGACTGGGAGGACAAGCTGGTTTCACCAGCAGAGGACATGTACCTCAGGAGTAAGGGTATCTTGATTAGTACGGGTGTCAGGGGTTATGGGACGAAGGCAGGAGAATGGGATTGAGAGGGAAGATAGATCAGCCATGATTGAATGACGGGGTTGACTTGATGGGCCGAATGGCCTAATTCTGCTCCTATCACTTATGATACCAAACCGTTGCGAAGTCCGGCTAAATGCAGGTCTTTGCCGTGCACCCCACATCAGTCTGAAGAAGGGTTTCGGCCCGAAACGTTGCCTATTTCCTTCGCTCCATAGATGCTGCTGCACCCGCTGAGTTTGTTTCTCCAGCACGTTTGTCTAACTGCGTGTAATGAACCGAGCCACACAAAAAGAATGTTTCTGTCACAAGTTTATTACATAAATATAGTAAAATAGATCAGCAACAATTAACCATAAAAATATCTTCCTTTAAAATCCTAGCCATAAACAAAGATTTAATCGCACATATACTCACTCAGTGATTGTCGATAGCTTCAGTGTTGTTAACCAGCCAAAGCTATCGGACATGCAACATAATCTCTATTGTGAGAGCCTGCTTACAGCAGCCATCTTCTCCCAGCAGTTCTGTTGCCTTATTTACATCACAGTGAAGGAAAGATACACAGACAGCCTCATTTCATGAGCAATAATACGGAACGACACACAGGGCAGAGCCCGCGGTTAAGCTGAAGCAGCACATCGATCGATTGATCAGCAATGGCAGACAAAAGGAGGTTTGAAATGGTACCATTTGCCGGGCTTCAATAGGCCCGATCCGCTCCTTAAAGAAATTCATCCCATGAACAGAACCGCAAAGGAGCTCGACTTTCACGCACAGGAGGTACCTTGTCCCGGGTATTGTACGCCCTCTAAAGTGGGGGCTGCCACTTGGGCCTCTTGTATTGGGATGGGGTGTAGGAAGGGCCTTCTTGCTCACTGCAGAGGCCCTTGAGGTGCTTTTAGTGAATCCCTATCAATATTAAAGTGAAACGACACATAAAGCTCTACTTAATCTATAACATTAGTTGTTCAATAACCGCACCACATGTGTGAACTGTGCACTAGTGCTTTAAACAAAATAAAATCCTTGTTTAGCCAGACCATGAGACCATGAGGGCCAGCCACAATTGGTTTACTCTCTGCACTGTCCAAACCTTAGGGTGTTGGTGTTTTGTTAACATTTATTCATTCACGGGCTACGGACATCGCTGGAGACGCCAACAATTATTGTCCACCTCCCGTTGCCCCAAACTGAGGAGATGTTTAATAGTAAAGCATGTTGGTGATCTGGAGTCACAAAGACGACACACCAGGTAAGGAATCCAGATTCCCTTCCCCGTCGGATATTAGTGAGCCGGAGAGGTTTTAGCAACAATCCAGTGGATTTGTGGTTATTGTTACTGAGGCTGGCCTTTTCTTTGTTAATTCTAGATTTATTTAATTACTTGAACTTAAATTTCCCAGCTTTGATTCAAGTTGGGATTCAAACTCTTGCCTTTGGCCACCAGCCCGGTAACTTAACCACTGCACCACCGTACCGTGCACCACGTGGTAAAGAAGACCACCAATTCTGGAGGTCAACCATACCTCTACTCTCCGTGGTCTAGGCCGCTGTGAAACCCAGCAGTGAACCGTGCTAAGCCACAGTTACGGGCAGCACGTTCACGTTCCTGAGGGACTGAGTGATGCTCTCTAATCCAACCCTGTGCATTTGTTTTTTGGGGATCTACAGATCCAAGGTCTAGTTCTTGTTCCCTCGGCTGGGTAGGCCTCAGAATGTCCACTGGGAGAGGATTAAACTGTGGTCAACTTTTCCCGGAAATGGTCATCTCTCCTCGAAGTCACGTCGCCAAGGAGGAAGGTGGAGCAGCCCACTGTTTGTGCTGGAATGGACTTCTCTGTCCAGTGGAGGACCTGTACACCCATAGTGTCTTCCAGCTTGCCTGAAAATCTCTACAGGGCCAAGATTTTCTCCAATGGACAACACACGTGAGATCCAGTCCCTTATGTACCATGACTGCCCTTTTCTCCCCGACCATACTTTTGGAAGGGAGGAAAAGTTGACTCAGCCTTTCTCACATCAGTTACCTCTCTGGGACTTTGGGAATAATGCAAACATCATCTTCCTAACGGAAATGCAACTCTTTCGATCGGAACAATAAATTACAACGTGTTGTTGTTGGGGATAGACAAATACATCGTTCATGTTTTACTTGCAAAATGTCAAACCACGAAATCGAATGACCTTTATAGGCAGCATTTCAAGAATAATCACTCCAACATCTAATTCCCCTCTTCACAAATATTGTTTTTCTTTCAGGTTTCGTGAAATGGTGCTGAAATAATTCTAAAATCATCCTCTTTGGTGTGGATTCCACAGAGGTCTGTTAGTCAACCAATTGAGACAAATGCCATAAAAGGATCAGGCCCTTAAACACGTAGTCTTTTATTCTATTGACATTCCACCGCTTTCCTTTACCATTATTAGGTGCAAGATACCATTACAAATCAAGGTGCTTTCTATAGACTTCCGAAGCCACATTCATAAGCATTACTTCCTGTACACTGACAGAAAAATCAGCTTGAAACAGTATTTCTACAAAAAAATATATAGACTTTCTCTCTCTCTCTCTCATTCTTTGGTCGTGCTTTTTCCACAGTTTATCATGTCAGTTTCTGGGTGTCCTTTGAGGTCACTTCCAGTTTTCATTTTTAGGGTCATTGACCTCGACCTCTTGTTTGTTGTCATCTTCCCTTTTCTATCGGATTTTACAGAGTGCAAGCCATTCAACGCCTCCCTCCATCCCCCACAACCCTCCCCCCTCCCACTCACCCCCCCTCCCCCTTCCTATCTCTCCCCTCTCTCCTAACTTTAGTTCTCCTGCTAACTTTCACCATTGTGCTTTCTGCAAAGAGTCTGTGCTGTGGCACATATCCACTGCGATTGCTGGTGAACCACTAGCTGAAATAAAGGCCTCTCGATACAAATCCCTCCCCACCCCCCCCCATTCACACCCCCCCTTGAACAAGCACACACACCCCTTAACTTCCCATCTCACTATCCCTTCACTCCACAACCACACTTAGTGCCACTGCCGGACTGGTATAGCAACATTAGTAAATGATACCAGTCAGGACAGAGATTTCATTCATGGGGCTGGGTTTCTTTGAAAGATTTTTTGGCAGCCATCAATGCCAGTTCTGCTGAGTACCCAGGAGGAGTCGACACCGGCCTTGACGAGCAAGGACAACCCATGAGATAAATTCCCCCCCCCCCCCCTCCCCAGTCTCACTGGAAGAGCAAACTCTGGGCAGAACCGGTGAATAAAACCAGCAGACGTCCTCCATCGACCTTAACTGTAGCTTTGCTGAAATCTGTTCACAGGAATGGATGGGCCAGACCTCATCCTGGACCAAAGCTGGGCACGTCTGTCAGCAAGAGACAAGGCTCTCCCTGCTCAACCATGTCACAAAATACTGTAGGTACTTACAGGACACCTGTCAGTCGCTATAAGCATGCAGGTGGCTACAGGGAGCATTCATAACTGTAAAGGGCCTGTCCCACTTACGCGATTTTTTTTTGCCGACTTGCCGGCACCCGTCATAGTCGCAGCAAGTCGCCGAAAATTTTCACCGTTGAAAATCCAGCGGCGACCAGAAAAAGGTACGACTCTTTGGGCGACTTCACGACCACACAGGCGACATGTTTGGTCGTGAGTAGTCGCCCAAAGAGTCGTACCTTTGTCTGGTCACCGCTGGATTTGCAACATGTTGAAAATTTTCGGAGACCTGCTGCGACTATGACAGGTTCCGGCAAGTCGCCGAAAAAAACCGCGTAAGTGGGACTGGCCCTTAAGCTTTTATTTTGTTAAAGTAATTTAAAAAAAAAGCATCAGTTCATGTACCACCGTGTGATGTCTCTGTTTGGTTCTGATGGACCATTGGCTTAGAATGATAAACCATAACACTGATGCCTACCCAGGTGTGAATAGACATGGAAAATAGTAATCCTCAGGATAGTGGGCATCCCTGGAAATACCACCCCCCCCCCCCATTAGTTGTCTATCCCAATTGCTTCTAGAAGATGATGGTGAATCTATTCCTTGAATCACTGTAGATTCCTCATGGCTGCTTAATACAACTGAGTAGTTTGCCAGACTACTCGATAGGGCTAACGATAGACACAAAGCGCTGGAGTAACTCAGCGGGTCAGGTAGCACCTCTGGAGAACAAAAGGATGGGGGTCTGAAGAAAGGTCCCGACCTGAAACGTCACCCATCCTTTTTTCTCCAGAGATGCTGCCTGACCCGTTGGGTTACTCCAGCACTATGTGTCTATCTTTGGTATAAACCAGCATCTGCAGGTTTTTGTTTCTACTCTATAGGGCCACTCGACACTCTACAGGGCCACTAGATTTAGCCGTCTTAACACAGCAGGAGTCACAAGTGCTCCAATTCTGATAAGGACAGGATCCTTCGCTGAAATGTCATTCGTGAACAAGTTCGATTTTTTTAAGACAATCTTGACAGCTTCGTGGTTATTTTATTAATCGTTACATTTCATTTCCAAATTTTAATAAGATTACTCACTCCCATGGGCCATCAAGAGATTTAATCCATTCTCCCTGCCCAGTAATGATGATGCACACCAGTAACTAGCTGGAGGTTAAGTATCTTACTTCCCCAATCTCCCACGTGTGAAACTATGAGTAAAGGCCAGTGGGTGGGTCATTGTGACAAACAGCCAAGATGGCATTGAGCTGGACCTAGCTCATTTGGCCAGATCTGGTTTGATGAGGTGAAGACTGGACCTCAGGGAATTAGTCAGAAGAGGTCTACAGGAAATGATAGAGTTGGATAATGGGGGTAATGTCAAACTAGAGGACAATGGAGGGCAGTGGTGTCAGAGTTCCTCAATGGAATTAATGGGAAGCAAGATGCTTGCACTAGTGGGAGAGTCTGGGATTAGAGGTCACAGCCTCAGAATTAGAGGACATTCTTTTCGGAAGGAGTTGAAGAGAATTTTTTTTAGTCAGGAATTCCTTTGCCACAGAAGGCTGTGGAGGCCAAGTCAGTGGATATTTTTAAGGCCAAGATAGATTCTTGATTAGTACAGATGTCAGAGGTTATGGGGAGAAGGCAGGAGAATGGGGTAGGAGGGAGGGATAGATCAGCCTTGATTGAATGGCGGAGGAGACTTGATGGGCTGAATGGCCTAATTCTACTCCTATTCCTTATGGCATTATGAATTGGATTGGACAACAGGCATCTGGTCACAGAGCTTGGTTATGGTTTGACTGTGGGTATTCTGTCAGACTTTGGGGACTAGGTTGGACAATGAGAATGGGATTAGACACTGGGGATTCGGTCTGGCCATGAAGTTTGGGTTAGACTGTGGATATTTGGTTGCCTAATGAGGATTGCATTGGAATAATGGGGAAATATGTCAAAATTTGGGATTATGACAAGGACTGGGCTGGGATCTGCATTGGCACCATAAGTTCACAAGTGATAGGAGCAGAATTAGGCCATTTGGCCCATCAAGTCTACTCCACCACTCAATCGTGGCTGATCTATCCCTCCCAACCCCATCTCCTGCCTTCTCCCCTAAACCCTGACCAGAACCAGTCAGGCTAATGGTGGGGGTCACTGCGATTTAGCTGGCAGGGGGAGTTGAAGTAATAAATGCATGGGACACGATGATCAGTAAAGAACAATGGCGATCACTGGAGCTTCATCACCATTCTATAACCAAACTGGAACCGCGTACGCTTGGATCAATGATTAATTGGTCAGCGATTTTGGTTTGAGAAATATTAAATTAAAATCACTCCAGTTGACCCCGTTTGGTCATTTCACATACAACATGTGTGTCAAAACAAGCCTGTCTTCCTGTGGATGGGAGAGTGGGTGGAGGTCGAAGATCAGTCGCAATCTTCATCAACTGCAGAGTGGGCTTGTGGGACCTGATGGTTCATGTTAAGTTCGAACGTGAGTCAGGTCGCCCCACCCCCTCCCCCCATTTACGTACGTGGCGTGACGTGCACTTTTTAAAATCTACCTGCCATTCGAGAGGTAAGTGCAGGGGAGATCTCACTGGGTTGCCTGTAGAGAGCCCTTTCCCCCACCAGAGCTTAGACAGTAATCAACAGGGAACTTAGAACCCTTTCAGTCCCCAAAACTATCCTGGAAATCTGGAAACAGCCAAAAAAAATAAAAAAAAATCCACCTATACAACAGAGATAAATCTCCTCCTTCTGATCTCTTGCAAGGTGACGGCGTTTTCGAGAGTTTTTGAAGAACTTTTGCCAATGAGTGAGTTTCAGAAATGGACCATAAGTTCCAAATCCTCACCCTTTGTTCCTCTTCCTTTCTGGATTTGATTACAGAATGCAATCCTATGTGAATACCTGTCCGACTGCCAAGTAATTATATTGTTTTACAGGAGATGAGCAAGATAATATTTTGAGGCAGTTAATAGCTAATCGCCTTTTTTAAAGGTAGTTAACCAGAATGACCGTGGAATTAGTATCTGTACTCATTTTAGCTGGAAGGTTGAGAGTCCAGTATTGGACCTGTATGGTTGGGTGGATTTTTGGGAATGTCCAATGGCCGGGTCCCATGGCTCCCACACTAATATCCAGCATCCTCTTCCTTGGGAAAGAACACTCGGATGAATTTAAATCTGTTGCTCAGGTTGCGGAACAAGAACCATTTGCTCTTTCGGGAGGAACTCACGGAGAACATGTCCTCGTGATCAACAAGCATCTTGTCGAGGGGGCTGTTGGAGTTCTCCAGTGCCCGGCTCTGTCCCTCAGTGGAGGTACGACTTCATCTCAAAACAAAAAAAAGGCCCAGACATTCAAAAATGTTTAAACCAGAAAGTAGACCCCAGTGCAAGCAGGACTGACATATGATGAAAGAATGGGTCGACTGGGTTTGCATTCACTGGAATTTAGAAGGACGAGAGGGGATCTTATAGAAACATATACAATTCTTAAAGGATTGGATAGGCTAGATGCAGGAAAAATGTTCCCGGTGTTGGGGGAGTCCAGAACCAGGGGTCACAGTTTAAGAATAAGAGGTAGGCCATTTAGGACTGAGATGAGGAAAAACTTTTTCATCCAGAGATTTGTGAATCTGTGGAATTCTCTGCCACAGAAGGCAGTGGAGGCCAATTCACTGGATGTTTTCAAGAGAGAGTTAGATTTAGCTCTTAGGGCGAAAGGAATCAAGGGATATGGGGAAAAAGCAAGAACGGAATACTGATTTTAGATGATCAGCCATGATCATATTGAATGGCGGTGCTGGCTCGAAGGGCCGACTCCTGCACCTATTTTTTCATGTTTCTATGTTGCTATGTAGGGGGCTACCTCTGTCCTGGTTAAGTAAAGAGCCTTTCGGGTTTGTAGGAGACAGCTAAAGCAAAGATTCACAAGAGTTCGCGACAGCTGAACAATACACATCTCAGTTGTAGAAACCAACAGTTGGTGAAACACAATAAACAGGTTATAAATTGAAGAAGATGAGCACTGATTATTAATTCGGAGCTGCAATTAAACTTTGAGTCATCCGCCGGGTATTTGAAAACATCGTGGCCCTGTCTTGTGAACATCTTACCTTTTTCTTCCAGTGAAAACCGATTAAAACGCACAAATTCCATAAACACCGCCATCTTGTTGCTCTTGGCAGTGCCTGGCAACTCAAGCAATGGCATTTGCCGTGCCCCAGCTTTCACTTGCACTCAATCTCTCTGCCCTCTGCCACCCCCACTTCAGTCAGGGTGGCCTTTTGAACTGTCCACCTCTCTCCACACCAGCCATAACAGCAAGAGGAATGAAACAGGGTGGTTTCCGGTTACAAAGCGACTATCACTGCCTTCAAAGTGTGCTAAAGTATCGTACGGCCAGTGGAGTAGTTCCTGACGTTAGGGAATGTAGCAGCCAATTTGTGCAAGGCATGCAACCACAAGCAGCAATGTGTTGATGGACAGTGACCCATTTTTGTGGTGACGATTGACGGATAATTATTGGCCTCCAGACCAGGAATAACTTGCCTAATCTTTCATGAAGTAGTGCCAAGAGATTACTTTACGTCTACCAGTGACGATAAAGCCGCCAATGAACTAATAAAGCACGTCCGAGAGGCTGCTCTCTCTGAGTATTACGCATGGGACTCCCAGCCTACATTCTGGAAGAGCCATCACCTTCTCTCAAAGCACAGTAATCGTGCTTCCATCTGAGCCCCAGCTGACACAAGACCTTCCTAGATCCTGTAACCAGCTTTCAGTCCAGCAAAATTACTTGCAATTAGAGATGGCAGCAGAAAATGGTGGAAACACTCAGCAGGCCAGGCAGCATCTGTGGAGCAGGGTTAACGTTTCAGGCTGAAGACCCTTGGGCAGAACTGAGAAAGCATGCCAACAAATTGGCTTTCTGTACAGAGAGCGTCCAGGATGGAGAGGACAATTAAAAACAAATCTCTTTAATGGCAGGGCCAGGGTTACTGAAGGGAGAAACTACAATCAAGGCCATCCATTCATCGGGTTGATGGGGGTGATCAGAGAGATAGAGATAGAGATAGAAACAGAAATAGAGAGATAGAGACAGTTAGAGTTAGTTAGAGATAGAGAGGAAGAGGGCAAGGGGGAGGGGAAAAGAGAGATATCAAAAGAACCAAGTGGCAGTGGTACAAAGGGAACTGGACAGTAAGTCACACAAAAAACGGAAAAAAAAAACCATTCTACATCTTCAGGTAAGTTGCCTTCTCTGCATCAGAGCTTGCCAGTCCACCTTTGACATTGGATCAGTTTCTCTCTCCATTAACCCGACCTGTTGGACAACCCCACAGCTCTGTGATTTGTGACCTTTATGCTTCTTTGTTTGACTGGATGATCTCAGTTACTGCTTATCTCGGTGACAATTTTGGCCTCAATTTATTAGAGATATTCCCTTTGTCATATCCACACCTCTCCCACTCTTTCTTCAACTTAGAGCCAATTTGTTGCCTTTTTTCCCCTGGTTGGTTCAGCTATTGATTTATTCCTGTCACTTGTACCGAGATACAGTGAAAAGATTTGTTTGCGTGCTATCCAGTCAAGGCATACTATCCTTGAGTGCAATCAATGCGCACATCAGTTAGGATGAGGGGTCTTTGACCCAAAACATTATGGTGTTTCTCACTCCACAGATGCTGCCTGACCTGTTGAATGTTTCCAGCATTTTCTGTTTTAATTTCAGATTTCGAACATCTGCAGATTTTTTAAAAAGCTTTACTTAAAATTGGCATCTGAATTCACATGTATGGAGCTGATTGAAAGACACACCTGGGTGAATATAAAGGCAGCTGTCACCATAGCAGTAAGAATCTTCATTCATTATCAGGTGAGCTAAGAAATGCCAGATGATTGGATTTTAAAATCAAATGACTATTAAAACTAAAATAAAACAAGGAGGGAACTTGAATGCGTTTTCCAATTGCTAACTCTTGGCCACGATAAATCACTTGCCCTAATCTTATTTACTCTGTGGCTTCCTCCCAGTCGCTGGACAACGTCGAAGACCAGTTTCTTCAGGATATTCTGAGACACTGTCTTGGATCTTCATCAACAGTTGAAGAATTCATTGTTGTTAAAACTTACAAGATGTCTTGAAGGGAGGTTGTTGCAATCGCACATTTTCACCTGTCAGGACATTTCCTTGACATACATTATATACAACACAAAGTCTTTATCTATTGCATTCTGCACATTTTGCACTAACAGTTAACAGAAGCATACACAATTAATTTGGGGGATATAAAACATTACAATCCAAAAGGAGGCCATTCAGTCTATTCAACCTGTGCTGGCTCTTTCAGGAGTCTGGGAGTCCAATCCTCATGATTTTTCCCAATAGCCCTGTCAATTTTGCCGCCTTGAAGTATTTATTTGATTCCTTGTTTTAAAGCTACTATTGAATCGGCTTTCAGGTGGTACGTTCCAATTGTGACAATTCATTGTGTAAAAAGCTGTTTTAATGCCAATTAACAGTTAACAGTTTTAGGTTACGTTCTCTGTTTATTTACCCAGGAGCTGTTGAAAACACTCTGCATTTACCCCCTCTCACAATCTCTACTGGGTCTTCTCTGCCCTAATGAGACTATCCTGACTATCTACAGAAGTGTAATCCCTCATTCCTGAAACCTCTCCAGTGAATCTCCTCCGAAGCTTTCCTGTCTTATGTGAAGTTGATCTCCACCTGAGGCTGGGTTTTTGTTTTATATAGGTTTAGTATAATATATGATTCATCTATTTACATAGCTCATGAATGCATGTGCTTTAGTAACTGCTTTAGTAAACTAACTTGCCACCTTCTCGCCTCTCCCATCATTGAAAGCTGTACAAAGTTGTCCAATTTAACTTGTAGTGTCTTGCCTTATTCATCCCATCAAAATGGATCCCCTCATGCTTTCCTGCGCAGAATTGTATTCGAATTTGCCTGATCTACCCAGACACTAACTTGAAGATGCTCGATTGAGAACCAGTGCTACCCTGTGTACAGTTTGTGGCACCCTCGACTCTCTGCCTGTTCAGATTTTTATACGTTATCTGAGTTATCATGCATTGCAGGAGTGAATTTTGAGCAATGTTGGGCTTAACGCTGTCAAAACAGCTGGAAACGTGACTTTTACAATTGCACGGGTTTGGCTTCTGTATGAAGGGCTGCTCATTACTCGGGATTTTCCACCTTTGTTGGGGAGGATGCAAGTAGCATGGAAGCTTTGTGAGTAAAAGAATGGAGCGTCTTGATTAGTATGGTGTCGGGATTATGGGGGTATGGTGGGGGGGGGGGGGGAAGGCAGGAGAATGGGGTTGAGAGGGAAAGATAGATCAGCTATGATTGAATGGCAGAGTAGATGGTGGGCTGAATGGCCTAACTCTGCTCCTATAACTTATGAACGTATGAGATTTAAGTTTGGAGATGATGCATTTTCAAAGATGAGAGCGCAGGGTTGAAAGGACCACATTTGAAGTGAAGATAGACAGAGTAAAAATGCGATGCAGAGCTTAAACAAGAACTGACACAGAAGAAACTCTTGGTAAACATCAGGGAAATGCAGAACAGAATGATAGGGTCGTAAGAAGCTACTTTAGCCCATTGTTCAGTAAATCTGTAACCTAGTCCATATACTGTAGTCATCATTCCCCCAAACCCTTTCACTCCTATGATTAACAAGGTTTTATGAACTATAGATTTTAAAATTGGCAAGCAATCACAATACAGAGAAAAAAAAATCATATTTTTAAGCACTTGTGTGTAAAGAGTTTTTTGACTTTATTCCTTGAGGGACCGACTCTGGACTTCCTTGGGGTGAGAAGGAGCTTCTCACTATCTATCCTATCAGCTCTCCTTAATGTCTTAGAAAAGTTACCTAACCCTAACCCAAATCAAGGGAATACTAGGCTTGTTTGTGTTGTGTTCCTTTGTAATTTAGTCCCAATATCAATGATAGTCAAATATCAAATATTAGTCCCAATATCAATGTTACAGTCCCAATATCAATACCTAATGTTAGAGTCCCAATATCAATCTGGTAAATCTTGATACAAGGTTAATGTACTTAAAAATATATATATATTTATATTGTAGATACTCAGAGGTTCTTAAGCAAGGTAAGAGTTTTGTTTTTAAATTATTAAGTTTATAAAAAATACATTTGTTTATAGGATATGAATAGTGAGTGAACCAGATGATTCTAGAAAAGTTGATCGAATCGAGGGAATACTAGTCATGTTTGTGCAGTCTTCCTTTCTAATTTAATTGTCCGAGTCCAAATATCAATCTGGTAAATCTTCCTGCAAGTTTAATGTGTTTTTTAAACAGAACATTGTAGTCACTCAGAGGTTCTTAAGCAAGGTAAGAATTTTGTTTTAAAATTATTAAGTTCATTAAAAAATATATTTGTTTGTTGGATATGAACAATGGATATTTCTAAGGCGGAGATAAATAAATTCTTAATTAGTACGGGTGTCAGGGGTTATGGGGAGAAGGCAGGAGAATGGGGTTTGGTGGGAGATCTAGTTCAGCCATGATTGAATGGCAGAGTCGACTTGATGGGCCGAATGGCCTAATTCTGTTCCTATAACTTACGATCTTATGATCACTACTGACAATGCAGCATTTATTCTCCATCCATAATTGTTGGAGTTAAGGGCATAATTAAGAGTCAGCACATAAGTGGGACTGCATCCATATGTTAGCTGCTCCAGGAAGGGAATGCAGGCTTCCTTCCCTGAAGTGAGTGAACCAGATGAGTTCTTATGAGAAGTAAGTACTTTTATTGTTACTGCCGCTGAAGCAAGCCTTTTGTTTGGTAATACCAGATTTAGTTAATTATTTTATTCCACAGCCGTCCTTGATGGGGTTTCATTTGATATCTCTGAATCTGCGGTCACATGCTTGTAACCACAGTGCTGCTGAGAATATAAGCGTGGAAAGGCTGATTGTGTAGTTGATACACTGGGCACAAACTCAGGATCAACACCAACAAAATAATGGATTTATTCCAAATTCCAGGGTGACTTTACCTCAAGTGGCGACTGAAACTGGGAAACCTTCATCACATAAAGGTTGGGCATGTAGTCGAAACCACTTCAGAGAGCTGGCTGCAGCCATGTTTGCCTGTCAGTGCTTCAATTAAATTCTTGGGATGCTTATGTTAAAAGTACTTTATAAATGCAGCTTGGTGCTCAAGAAATCACCAGTCCTGGTAAACAGGATAAGGGCAACTCTTATGTTAAAGGTCTGAAGAAGGGTCCCAACCCGACACACCACCCACCCTTTATCTCCAGAATTGCCGCCTGACCCGCTGAGTTTCTCCAGCACTTTGTTTCTATCTAAGAGAAACTAAAGATAGGCACAAAGTGCTGGAGTAACTCAACAGGTCAGGCAACATCTATGGAGAAAAAAGAATGGGTGACGTTTCTGGTCAGACCACTAAGAGAAACTAAAGATGCTTGGGGGAGAAGAAAGTGAAAACTTTGATGGGGCAACAAAAATGGAAAGTCAAGCATAGGCGCTGGGATTAGAGTGACTGAAGGGCCAGGGGCAAGTTGAGCACTTATGGTAGGAGAGATTCAAGCACAGAAATTAGTCTTAAGCACAGAAACATCCACTCCGAAGCAAATTACAGCAGCCTTTCAGCACTAAAGAGCTACCCAGAGCTACATGGAGATAAAAGCCTGACGTAAATCATGAAATTAAAATAGTAAAAGCTGGGATTGTAAAGTAGGCTGGCTGGTGCCGTGGAGAGAAGAATTGTATGCTTCATTCTTCCGACTGTTAGAATTCAGAGTTTGGTGATGGGATCTCACCTTAAAATTTTAACACTGATTTTTCAGACACTAATGAAACCTATGCATGTGGGAAATTGGTGCAGAGCTTTAGCAATTGCATTATCAAATTAAATGGTCTCAATTTCCAACATGTAAAGCCCTGTGCTGTGATATTGGTTCATTAAATCTACTGTGAGGGACTAGACAAGTACTACGTTACTATTATCGATGCCACAAATATTGTAGAGCTTTGTAGAATATTTGCAACATTCCCATTGGAAATTTAGAATTTTAATGGTAAAAATTACAGTAAATACTTTTTAATATTTAATGTTCAAAAACACTTTCTGCATATTTTTATTTTTATTTTTATGGATATTTAGTTCTCAAAGTGTTAAAAAAATGAACCTGCACAAATATTTCACTTTTATAAATGTTAGTTGCATCAATTACCTCTATGAAAATCAAATACTTGCGAAAGACCATGAAAATTAACGTGGGGAATTGTTAGAATACTGGGGCAATAGGCAGGAGCTTCGTTTCATGAATTTGTGCTCGTGCTTTATGCTGTTATGTTGGATGAGGGGTAGGGAATTCATCTGCTGTGCCAACTTTTCAAAGAGGCAGTGGCTGTCATTTGTCTCCGAAGTTCAGTTTCACGTCAACAGAATTGAATTTTGGAAGCGGAGTGCAGGAAGCAGGAACCTAGGTATGAATTTTCGACCCCAAGCTGTTTTCGCTAACCAAGGTGGTGTTATTTTGATAAACCACCAAAAAAAATAAGCCCCAACCACTTATTTACAGTCAGGTCGAGATCCCACAGAGCTATTTGACAAAGAGGAGTGGGTTCCCTGGCATTCCTGACTAACTTTCCGCCAGAAAGCCAGCACCACAGGTTGGTCTGAATGTTCATTGTGAACTCCTCTCGAGGGTAAAATGGCAGCTCCATTTACCCAGGCCAAAGCAGTCTCATCAAAGTAATTAAACTGCATCTGAAGTACTCAGAGATGTGATAAGGTGCTACACAAATGCAAATATTTCTCTCTTACACAAAGGGGCTTATTCACATTGTGATTAATATAAAACATGGGTTCATATTTTAAAAACCTCGTTACAGCTCCAAATGAAATATTTATCTATAATATATACTTTTAAAAATTATATTCAGTTTGTACCTGAGTAGATCCTTCACTTTACTTTCATATCTCACTGTTAACCCTTGAGTGACCTTATTATGTCTTTAGTTAGCAGCAGTGTTACTGGAGGGAACCGGTTGAGCTTTCAAACTCTTTAGTAATGTGCGGTTATACATGTAGTGATGATGTGTATCCTGAAAGTAAGTCCCTGGTTTAAATATTTCACTGATAAGTATTCAAGTAAAACGCGGATATTTAAGAGATAATAAAACGGAGGGAGGAGGTTGTTGAGATTGTCGGGGGGAGGGGTTGAGGTATGGTTTGAGGTATGGGGTTGCGGGGGGGGGGGGGTTGAGGTATGGTGTGGGAGGCTGTAATGGGGAAAAAGGGAGGGTGTGATGTACCTGAGTTAGCAAGACAGCAAACTCCGATCATGGGAGTGGGCCAGATATTCACAGTCGTGACTATCGGGCCATGCGGAGGTGAGACAGCCATTGTCACTGGGTTGTCCAAGGCCTACAGTCTACAAAATGGCCGCCAGCAGAGGTAACACCACAAGGCCCTTGTTGCATTACGGACGTTTTGACCGAGATGACGAATTTTAGTCAACAAGGGGGGGGGGGAGTTTTAAATGCATGATCTCAGCCCACACTTTTTTGGGGTTCCAATGTAGGATTGGTCCTACGGGAAATTGGAGCCTGTCAAAATCAGTCTTTCCAAACTGCCAAGCCACCCAGAAAAATTCAAGCACGGTAAAGCAGCAATAAGAAATATAATGTTCCTGGACTGGGGGCCGCAGACTGAATATCCTTTCATTGGGGACGTGGGGTTTCGGCCTTGTAGCACCTCGCTGCTGGATGCCATGAGCTTCACTAGACTGGGCACAGGAGCTGGGGCTTGGTATTCTCCATCTAGTGGATGCAGAGCACCACATTTTAAACAGCGAGGCAAACAAATGAAAATGCATCTCCACCTAACGGAGACTGGCGGAACTTTGCACAACCCAGCGCTCTTGGCCGCTCAACTGTAGTGTCGTGCCTTTGTAAATTACTGTAAAATTCAGTACTGAGGCCAGACGTTGCACGCGAGGTCCGTGCAAGCGTTGAAGGTCCGTCTTTTCACATTGCTCGCGTCGAAGTGAGCGAGAAAACGCTAAGCAGTGACGACGCTAACATTTAGCCTTGCAAAGATGACCTTCAAAGCTTGCCGGGGGAACTTGACGTGCTCTGTCTGGTTGTGTCTTCTGAGAAGAGAGAAGTATAAAAGGAATGAGTGTGGTAAAAACAATGTCACCTGGTAATAGCCACTAAAGGGTTAACTAAAGGGCCACCAAGGAAACCGCTGAAGTGTAGGGTGGAGGGACTAAGCTCCCTCACCCCTTCCCTGGTAGGCACATATTAAACCCAAATAACACGAGGGGTGAAATTTGTCATTGGTCGTTACACAG